>CM070300.1:5887500-6630000 GCA_036321655.1 Quercus alba | reverse complement strand
GTAAGGGTTAATTTAGAATATTTATTATAATTTGGAATTATTACATTTTTCAATCACCAAAAAAAAAAAAAAAAACCTAGGGGTGTGATGAGTGTCATGTGTGGAGAAATAATTTTCCAATCACACTCCTAGAATTTTTTGTGATGAAAAATTATTGTGATTGGAAAATTATTTCTCCACACATGACACTCATCACACCCCTAGGTTTTTTTTTTTTTTTTTGTGATTGAAAAATGTAATAATTCCAAATTATAATAAATGTTCTAAATTAACCCTTACCCAAAAAATAGAAGAGCCTCTGAGCACACGCGTGAGCGCGTGCTCAGAGGCTAGTTGTCTTATTATTAGGGATGGTGGTGGGCGGTTGCAATTGATGAAGTTTGCTTACATAATTAAGACTCTAAAATAATAATAAAAAAGACTTACACGTACATTGATAATAGATTAAAAACAAGAAAAAGAAAAATTCATCTACAAGCTGTAATCTAACTAAAGAATGATAAAGGTACCCCCTCGTTCCCAAGTTTCAATTTTCGTAAATATTTTCGGCCTACAAGCTCATAATGGCAAAAATTATTGTACTCACCTATTTTCACTAGGCGAAAACCTTTGTTGTTCGACCATTTTTTGTTTGCGGACACGTTCCTTTTTGCTCATGTTACTCAATCTGAAGACTAATTAATGCTAAGTACATAAAATATTTAACAATATTTTTTACATTAAGTACATAAAAAATTTAACAATATTTTTTATATTAGTTGAATTAGCAAGTTTTTGTTGTTTCTTATTTGTAGGGATCAGCTTAAGGCCTAGGTCTAATGCCCCACTTATAATTTTTTTTAAAAAGGCCTTAAGGCCTCCAATCGCATAAGCAAAAGATCCCCAAAATTGTATAAAAATGTCATAATATTGTAAAGTGATATTTGTTTTTCTTTTTAATTTTTGGGATGAAAAAAGAGAGGTAAATTTTGCATTTTTTTCCCCGCCTACAAGAGAACCCCTAAATATTGAGCAAATAAAAATCCAACTAAATTGAAACTATAAAGTATTTTACCAAAAAAATATTATGAGTGTGCTGAATAATTATTGACAAAATTTTCCAAATAACTTGTGAAACAGATGTAAATAAAACTTAAATATAAAATCTTAATTAGTAATTTTACATTTGTAAAAGCAAGAATAATTTTAATAAAATATATATATATATATATGTAAGGACACGATTTGGTGACGAACCTAACAGTATTGGGTTCACACGTAAAAGGCCCAGACAATACAATTTTTAGAGCGTGGGTGTAAAGAACTAGGTTAACTATAACATTTTCCTCCAAGATTTCCCTTAAACCTGTTTCAAATACAAGGTCGGTCTCACAAATATTTTTCTTCTGTGAATAATACCACTTTCCCTTCTTACTTTCTTCTCTCTTGTTTCTCTCTGTTTCTTCGTCCTCCTCTTTTTCTTTTTTCTTTCGATCCCACTTTTTAGGTTCTTCTTTTAGTTTATATACCTCCCTTTGCGCTCCATCTTCGCCGCACACGTGTAGGTTAGGTTCGGAGGATTTCTTTCTGTCCCATCTGGCACCTCCTGGAACTTCCTATGGGCAGCTGTAAGGCTGCCTTCCCACTGTTCAGGTATCACCTCCACATTAATGCGGCCAGAGAGTTGGTTGAGAGGTCATTAATGCGGAGGTAGCTGTAGCTTCAGATATTTGTTTGCCTTATCTCTTTCATTTTTAGTCGGCTACTCTACCCTTTGAGATGACCGAATTCGGAGCTCTGATCGCGATGAGCCCACGTCTTGATCGTCCTCGGAAACGATCGTCCTCGGACGAGTTCTGCCGAGGACCAGGGTGTCCTCGGACGGGTATACGGTCACTGATGGGCCACTGGCCCAACAGTCCTGACCCCACTCTGAATCCTAAGGGCCCATTTAGTCGAACGATCCCCACAATAACCCCTCAAAATCCTACTTTTCGACTCTTCAGGAGAAAAGGTGGATTTTGACGTCATAAGCCTGCACCTGTGCGTGTTTCGGGGCATGCCCCTGACGCTTCAGCGCCCCGGTTTCGGTAGCATTAAATTCTGACAACTCCTTTGTCTCCCACGTTCGACGGCGAGATCTAAATCAAACGGTAGGGGGTTTCTCTTACTTTGCGAGCGGGAATTTTACCGCTCACAACCTTCACATGACTATAAAGGCGCTCCCAAATTGAACCTGCTCCTTATCCCTAATGATTACGTGGTTCCAGAGCTCATAAACTGAATCTGCCTTCTTCCAGTCTTCACTGTTCTCCTGGCGACTACAAATAATCACACGTTGTCCGAGGTCCTTCCTTTGAACCTGTAAGTTCTCTTGAAGCTTTTGCTATTGTTATTCAATCACCAAAAAGTTTCTTTTCTACTAAGCCTCTTTAGAAAAATGGGAAAACAGCGGAATCCCTTTAGGCGTCTTGTCGATTCCGAGGAGGGTATTAAAAACTTTCGCTCTAAGTACAATATCCCACCAATGGTAGGGATGAGGTATGCAGCCCAAGGGGAGTGGGTGGACGCCAGGCAAACTGGGGAAGTGATTATCCCCATGATTGCCTTTATTGAAGGTGGGATGACCATCCCCATGGGCAGTATCACTAGGGGTTATCTTAATTTCTTTAGGCTATCCCCAACCCAATGCGCTCCCAATATGTTTAGGATTCTGGGCAGTATAGACGCTTTGAATCAGAGAATGAATTTAAACCTATCCCATCACGATGTGAATTGGGTGTATAGCCTTCACCGCTTAGCTGACCAGGATTATTATCTCAAGTCGAGGTATCCTGCGGTAAGGCCAATTCAATGCCTCCCTACTTCAAATAAGTATTTAAAAGAAGATTTCCTTATCTTTTCTGGGGAATGGCATGATGGTCTACCTTGCCCAACAGTAGAAGGAACACCAGGTGGGTGCAAAATTGCAAACCTACGCCATTTAACTCATGAACACATTTTACTCACTTTTATTATTTTCGGGTCTCACAATATTAACTTTGAAATTAACGGTTTTGCAGACAAACGCTACACGAAGCCCAATCTCAGATTAGTCAATAAAGCGAGCCTAGACAGATTATTGGGAGCCGAAATATACGTGAACGAGGCTGATGGTCAATTACGGGCAGCACATTTAATCCTTGGCTACACCCCCCTTTCTTTCGGCTTTCAGGCGCCGAAGTACGTGATCAGGGCACGCGATCCTCGGCTTCGCCGTATCAGTGTTGCTTACGAAGGGTTCGTCGTTCCAGAGGGTATTCCACTTCCCAAACACACACCTTTCACAAAGCCTCTTTTGGTGGCCAGCGTTTCGGCGGAGCCCTCTTTACCCTTATCTTCCCTCAAAAAGAAAGGAACCAATAGGAAAGGGAAAAAAGGAAAAAATAAGGAAATTGTTGTAACAGTGCCTGAACCCACGGACGACTTAGAGGTTCTCGATCAGCCCACAAGTCCCGAGGAAAGTTCTGACGAGATGGGGGCACACAGAAAACCCCAGAAAAGTTTGATGGAGCTAATGGAAGGTCAACAGGGAAAAGCTGCTCCTGTCCAGACAATACCATCCCTGGTTTCATCTCTTCCAGCCAGGTCCCATCCTACAGTTCCTCGACACCCTCCCCAATCATCTCCGCAACCAGTGCCAATCAATGCTGCCGAGCAAGAAAAGCACAAAGAACGGAAGAGTAGGGAGGCGGCAGATGCAAGTAGATCTCGCCCCACTCAAGAGGAGGACGCCCAACGAGCCGTAAAGCAGCAGAAAACTAGGCACCCCGCCACACGGGGTCAAGAGAAACCTGATTCCCCACATCCCGACTCACAGGCGTGGCTGCCAGCTCCTATGCTCGGTGGGGAGCCCCTGCGAAACGATGCCTCTATAAGGGACTTCAATGGCGGCATTGGGTGCCACGTAGCCTCGGCCATAGAGGAGGCCTTATTGCTCCCAAAGGATATGGCTGAGATAAAAAACGTGAGAAAGAACCAACTCATCCTTGACAATAAACGATACTTGGGCATGGTGAGAAACTATTTTTTATATATTTTTTTTTTACACTGTTTCATTGTGCGACTGTGGCTTACTAATGCACGTTTCCCATTAATTAGAACGCTAACTCCCACCCCGTTTCTTATAGATCATCCAAAATACTTTCAAGCTCGATGAGATGCTCAATGCTTGCTCCACCCAACTTGACGGTGAAAGGAAAAGAAGGGCATCGGCTGTACAAACCTTGTCTAGATCCGAACAGGATTTAACCGTCGCAAGGAAAAAACTACTGGTCGAAGAAGAAGCTCGCAAGAGTGCTGAGCTGGCATCAGAAGGTTACCAGAAGCAGGCCGAGGAACAAACCAAGCTTCTGCATGAAGCGAACGCCGAGCTGAAAAAGACTCAGGAGCAAGTTCTTGTTCTTAAGAAGCATCTAGAGGAGACTCAGAAGCTAAGGGAGCAAGCTGAAAAACTCAAAGAACAAGCCGAGCAAAAGGGCTACGAACTTGGGATAGCTGAAACTGAGAAAGCCCTAAGAGCCGAAGTTCCAAAAGTGTGCCGCATCTTCTGCGCGAGAACCTGGAATGAGGCTCTTAACCGCGCTGGGGTTGAAGCCTCATCTGAACTACGCAAGCCAGAGAACGTGTATTATCCCGAAGCGATACGCTCCTCAGTTCCTCAATCGTACCAGGCTGATACCCCTTCCCCAGCTATCAACCCCCCTAACGAGGAGGTTCTGTCTCGCCATTCTCCCAATAAACCCACTACTGCTTCCAAATCAGGGACAACCTCACACGATTTTCAACAAGAATTGGACTCCACCGTCCAATCAACTGGGGGCATTATCAATTAGCAGAAAAATACAGAAATCAATTTGTAATTTTAACTAGAAATGTAATAGAGTACTTTCTCATTTAGTTTCTTTTCATTCTGATGACTCTAAATTATCTTCACCCATACTTACTTTGTTGCCGTAATTTTAAAGGGGTCCATCTCAATCACCTTTTTCATTATACGCCATCCTTGCATTTGAAGCTTTCTCTTTCTGACTTCTTTATAAAGGTCCATAAGGCATTATTTCCGCCAAGTTTATGATTTAGAAAACCCATCACCGCTCTGTTTACCGTTTAACAACTCGATAAACCACTTAGCAGGCCAATTTCTATCGAGTTTACGGTCTGAGGACCCGGCATGATCTAATTTCTGTTTAACAATTTATTATGAATGGTAGGATGTTAATTTCCACTAAGCTTGCGATCCAAGGACCTGGCATAACTTAGCTTCTGTTTAAGAATTCAGTATGAATGATAGGATGCTAATTTCCACTAAGCTTGCGATCCAAGGACCTGGCATAACTTAGCTTCTGTTTAACAATTCAGTATGAATGATAGGATGTTAATTTCCACTAAGTTTGCGATCCGTGGACCTAGCATAACTCAGTTTCTGTTTAACAATTCAATATGATAGGATGTTAATTTCCACTAAGTTTGCGATCCGTGGACCTGGCATAACTCAGTTTCTGTTTAACAATTCAGTATGATGGGATGTTAATTTCCACTAAGTTTGCGATCCGTGGACCTGGCATAACTCAGTTTCTGTTTAACAATTCAGTATGATAGGATGTTAATTTCCACTAAGTTTGCGATCCTTGGACCTGGCATAATTCAGTTTCTGTTTAACAATTCAGTATGATAGGATGTTAATTTCCACTAAGTTTGCGATCCGTGGACCTGGCATAACTCAGTTTCTGTTTAACAATTCAGTATGATATGACAGGATGCGAAATTTATAGGATGCATATTCGACGTAAATTTAAAAGAAGATATCTGAATTGAAACTGCTTTATTAGTAATAATACCTTCTGAGATTATTTACATTCCAAGGATGGAGTACAGGTTTTTCATCTAGGTCCTCTAGATAGTAAGCCCCTATTCCTGCTACAGAAGTAATCCGGTATGGTCCCTCCCAGTTGGGTCCCAGTTTTCCCCAATTTGGATTCTTAGTGGCCCCCAGGACCTTTCTCAGCACTAGATCTCCTATGGCTAACGGCCTCATCCTTACGTTGCTATCGTAACTCCGCTTGAGTTTGTGCTGGTAGTAAGCTAGCCGAACCATTGCGCTCTCCCTTCGTTCTTCAATCAGATCTAGACTGTGTTTCAACATTGCATCATTATTGCTAGAGGAGAATGCATTGGTCTTCAACGTTGGGAATCCTGTTTCTAGGGGAATAACGGCCTCGGCCCCATAGGTCATAGAGAAAGGAGTTTCTCCCGTCGAACGTCGGGGTGTTGTCCGATACGTCCAAAGCACATGCGGTAGCTCTTCCACCCACTTTCCTTTCGCATCGTCCAGTCTCTTCTTGAGCCCACTGACAATGACCTTGTTAACAGCTTCAGCCTGCCCATTGCCTTGCGGATAAGCTGGAGTGGAATACCTGTTTCTTATTCCCAGCTCTGAACAGTATTCCCTGAAGGCATTGCTATCGAACTGGAGCCCATTGTCCGAAACAAGAACTCGTGGAATACCAAATCGCGTAACAATATTCTTCCAGACAAACTTCTTCACATCTACGTCCCGGATGTTAGCCAAGGGTTCAGCTTCAACCCATTTAGTGAAGTAGTCTGTGCCGACGAGCAGGTACTTCTTGTTTCCTATAGCTTTTGGAAAAGGGCCGACAATGTCCAGTCCCCATTGCGCAAAAGGCCAGGGGCTTGAGAGAGGGTTAAGAACTCCTCCTGGTTGGTGAATGTTCGGGGCATATCTTTGGCACTGGTCGCATTTCTTAACGTACTCCTGCGCTTCTCTATGCATATTTGGCCACCAATAACCCTGCGTTAGTGCTCGGTATGATAGAGACCTCCCTCCGGTATGGCTCCCACAAATGCCCTCATGTAACTCTTCCAGGATTGATTCCGCTGTCTCAGGAGGCACACAGAGCAAGTATGGTCCAGAGAAAGACCGTCTGTACAGCTTCTTATCCTCGGACAACCAGTACCGAGGTGCTTTTCTTCGTATTTTCTCGGCTTCCACCTTATCCTCGGGCAATGCGTCATCTTCGAGAAATTTTAATATAGGGTCCATCCAGTTTGATGATGGACCAACTTGACGGATTTGGCGAACCTCCTTTTCTGGTGAAGTGGGAGTACACAAGTCTTCGACGACAATTATCCGAGGGAGATTTTGTACTGAGGAAGTGGCGAGGGTCGCCAAAGAATCAGCGTGGGTATTCTCCCTTCGTGGAATGTGTAGTACGTCGAAAGATTCAAATTCAGCCCGCATTCGCCTTACTCGGTTCAGGTATCCTTGCATCCTTGGGTCTCTGGCCTCCAATTCTCCGGTTACTTGGCCGACAACCAGCCTTGAGTCCGAGAGCAGCTTCACCGCCTTTCCACCCATTTTACGGACCATGCTCATGCCCATTATCAAAGCTTCGTACTCTGATTCATTGTTAGTAGCTGAGAACCCTAGCCTTAATGATTTCTCTATGATGACCTCTTCAGGGGATATCAAAACCAATCCCAGTCCAGCTCCCCGTTGGTTGGCAGCCCCATCCACGTATACCTTCCACACCAGCCATCCTGACGCGGATATTGCGCCAACCGATTTTTCATCCATGTGATCTCGATTCCTATTAACCTCCTCAGGGCACTCAGCGAATTCAGCTACCAGGTCGGCAAGAACTTGACCCTTCACAGAGGTGCGAGGCATGTATTTGATGTCAAAGGCACCCAGGATCGTTCCCCACTTGGCTATTCTGCCGGTATAATCAGCACTTCTAAGTATGGATTTGAGGGGTAATTGGGTCAAGACAACTACAGTGTGAGCTTGAAAATAATGCGGCAGTTTACGTGTTGCATGAACGACTGCCAGTATGGCCTTCTCTAACAACAGATATCTCACCTCGGCTTCATGGAGGGATTTACTCACATAATAAACAGGCCTCTGAACGCCCTTGTCTTCTCGCATCAAGACAAAACTGACTGCGTGAGGAGCTACCGCCAGATATGCATACAACACCTCATCCACTTCAGGGCTAGACATGATAGGTGGTTTAGATAAATAGTCCTTCAACTGCTGGAACGCTTCAGCGCACTCCTCGGTCCATTCGAATCCCTTCCATTTATGTAACAGACGGAAAAATGGACGACACCTCTTAGCCGACCTGGAGATAAACCGGTTCAAAGCGACAGTCATCCCCGTCAACCTCTGCACCTCCTTGGGATTTCGAGGCGCCTGCAAATCGTTAATGGCCCTAATCTAATCTGGATTCACCTCAATTCCCCTATGGGTCACCATGTACCCCAAGAATTTCCCGGAGCCTACACCAAAGGAACACTTCGAGGCGTTTAGGCGCAACCTATGCTCTCTCAATATCCCGAAGATGTTAGTGAGGTCCTTCACATGTTCAGTCACTACCTTGCTTTTCACCACCATGTCGTCAATGTAAACTTCAATGCTTCTGCCCAGCTGTGGCTCAAACATTTTAGTCATCATGCGTTGATAGGTTGACCCAGCGTTCTTGAGACCGAAAGGCATCACCTTGTAATGGTAGTTCCCAACCGGGGTCACGAAAGCGGTTTTTTCTTGATCATCGGTGGCTAACGGAATCTGATGATACCCCTGAAAGGCATCCAAGAAACTCATCCTAGGGTGGCCCACAGTTGCATCCACCAGCTGGTCAATCTTCGGCATAGGAAATGGGTCCTTGGGGCATGCCTTATTAAGATCCGTGAAGTCCACGCACACTCGCCATTTCCCCGTCTTCTTCTTCACCACCACCGTATTGGCCAACCATTGGGGGTAAAAGACTTCCTTGATAGCCCCAGCCTGTTTTAGCTTAATAACTTCACTTCTGACCGTTTCGGCATGCTCCTTCGACGGTCGCCGAGGGATTTGTCTCCTAGGGGGAATGGCAGGGTTCACATTGAGCCGGTGACAAATGAAACTTGGGTCTACTCCTGGGGCTTCATACGGGTCCCATGCAAAAACGTCCACATTGGCTCGGAGGAACTCTAGCAAACTCGCTTTCTCTTGCAGAGGTAGCTTAGCCCCAACCCGGAAGAATTTTTCCGGATCATCAGCGACAATCACCTTTTCCAGATCTTCACATTCCACCCCATTAGTTAGTATGTCTAGACCCGACGCTGGGGGCTTTAATTGCTATGAATCATTGTCGGCTGTAGCCGAGGTTTCGGCCTCTGGCCGATGTTGAATGGCCGCTACTTGGCATCGCCGAGCAGCCGCTTGGTTCCCCACTATCTCCAGTACTTGGTCTCCGGATGGGTACTTCACCTTCTGATGTAGGGTGGACGAAACCGCTTTAAGTGTGTGAAGCCAAGGTCTGCCCAGGATGGCCGTATATGGGGAATAAACATCTACGACAATAAAATCCACCTCGACCACCTCCGTGCCTGACTGTACGGGCAACCTAACTAGCCCCATAGGAGTGACCAACCTTCCTTCAAAACTGATGAGAGGGGAAGTATAAGTTGTCAAATCCTCCTGTTTCAAACCTAGCCCCTTGTACAAATCCGGATACATCACATCCGCTGCGCTCCCCTGATCAACCATCACTCTTCGGACATCGTACCCACTAATCCTCAACGTGACCACCAAGGCATCCTCATGGGGTTGTATAGTTCCAATCAAATCTTCATCTGAAAAACCCAAAATCAAAGGGACACGCCTCTTGGCCCTCTTCGATGTTTGAGAGCGATCCTCAGCGGGGAATCGGGACACCGACAACACTCTTGTGGGGCAAGAACCAGTTCTTCCCGGGGCCGCAAAGATGACATTGATCGTTCCTCGGGGGAGCCTTGACGAAGCATCCCCCCGCACCTCAGAACCTGCCTGGCTCCCCCTTCCGCTGGAATGGTGCAAGAGTTGCTTTAATTTCCCTTCTCGGACCAATTGCTCCAGGTGGTCCCATAAATTCCTACAGTTGTCTGTCGTGTGCCCATGGTCTTGATGGTAATGGCAATACAAACTCGGGTTACGTTTAGTAGGCTCTCCCGCCATCCTGTTCGGCCATTTGAAGAATGGCTCGTCCTTTATCTTTTCCAACACCTGCTGGACAGGCTCCCGAAACACTGCATTAACAACCTGGGCATCCGCCGAGGCCGGCGGCACAGCGAAATCCCTCCTTGGTCGGCTATTATTATAACGATCCGACCTGAAATCCCTTCTCTCCTGAGGTATCACTTTGGCCTTTCCCTTTCCCTGAAGTTGATCCTCCTCTATTCTTTTGTACTTCTCTATTCTATCCATCAACTGGCGCACACTGGTGACAGGTTTGCCCGTCAAGGATTTCCTCAAGTCGTGGTCAGCTGGGAGACCGGCCTTGAAGGTGGTTATAGCCACAGCGTCATTCTTCCCCCCTATCTCATTAAACATTTCCCAGTACCTATCCGAATAGCCCTTGAGAGTTTCGCCCTCTCGCATGGACAAGGTCAACAAGGAGCCCAGAGGCAAGGGAGTTCTGCTGCACGTAATAAAGCGAGCGCCAAAAGCTTGGGTCAGTGCTTTGAAGGATCCAATAGAATTGGCCCTTAAACCATTGAACCATCTCATCGCCGTCGGACCCAAACTCGACGGAAAAATCTTGCACATCAGAGCATCATCCCTGGAATGAATAGCCATCTTCTGGCTGTAATAACTTACATGTTCCACCGGATCCGAGTGGCCATCATACAGAGAGAACGTAGGTTGATTAAACCGCCGAGGATGAGTGGCATCATCTATGCTTTTTGTAAAGGGTGATCTGGAAATTTGACTCAGTGCTTTGTTCATCGCATCATTTCCCAAGCCCCTGCTAGTAGGACTTTTACGCCTCCGCCTATGACGACGCTCCTCCTCGTAGGAGAAAGTCTCACTCTGCGGAGTCCTCGACCTCCGCCTGTAACTAGCCCCATCCGACTCCCCGGATGATGGTTCGGAGCGAAGTGGTGAACGCTCCCGTCGTACATGGCGTAACTCTCTCTTCAAATCCGCGATCTCACGTTGCAGGTCCCCATCATGCTTCGCATGGGACACGTGACTCTTCCCGTGCGTACGGGTTCTCGTAGTATGAGTGGTATGCATGCTCCCCTCCTGGACTTCCCTCTGTTCGGGACTCTTTCGAGGACCACCGCGCTGAGAGCCCCTTGACTCCGCCTGATGCGGGCTGACATCACCCTGATGCAGCCCTGCTGCGGGGTGAGGCGGTTCCACTCTTTCCATCGAAAACGTTGTACTAGAGGTTATACAAGCTAACACAAGCTCTTCCCACAGACGGCGCCAATTGTAAGGACACGATTTGGTGATGAACCTAACAGTATTGGGTTCACACGTAAAAGGCCCAGACAATACAATTTTTAGAGCGTGGGTGTAAAGAACTAGGTTAACTATAACATTTTCCTCCAAGATTTCCCTTAAACCTGTTTCAAATACAAGGTCGGTCTCACAAATATTTTTCTTCTGTGAATAATACCACTTTCCCTTCTTACTTTCTTCTCTCTTGTTTCTCTCTGTTTCTTCGTCCTCCTCTTTTTCTTTTTTCTTTCGATCCCACTTTTTAGGTTCTTCTTTTAGTTTATATACCTCCCTTTGCGCTCCATCTTCGCCGTACACGTGTAGGTTAGGTTCGGAGGATTTCTTTCTGTCCCATCTGGCACCTCCTGGAACTTCCTATGGGCAGCTGTAAGGCTGCCTTCCCACTGTTCAGGTATCACCTCCACATTAATGCAACCAGAGAGTTGGTTGAGAGGTCATTAATGCGGAGGTAGCTGTAGCTTCAGATATTTGTTTGCCTTATCTCTTTCATTTTTAGTCGGCTACTCTACCCTTTGAGATGACCGAATTCGGAGCTCTGATCGCGATGAGCCCACGTCTTGATCGTCCTTGGAAACGATCGTCCTCGGACGAGTTCTGCCGAGGACCAGGGTGTCCTCGGACGGGTATACGGTCACTGATGGGCCACTGGCCCAACAGTCCTGACCCCACTCTGAATCCTAGGGGCCCATTTAGTCGAACGATCCCCACAATATATATTTCAAATAAATAGTAATTAATAATATTGAGTATGAGAAAAACTCACTAAAGTTTTTTTATCTTAGGCCTCTAATACATTTGAGTCTACTTATTTGGACCTACAATCAATATAACATTTTTTTCCGACCTCTAAAAATTTGTCAAATCAATAGGTGAGAAATTTTTTTGTTAATTTTTTGGTGTTGCTTTCTGTAAATCTAAATTGTTCTTCTCTCCCATTACCCCTCCCCATCTTTAGTCTTCTATCTCAGAGATTCCAGTCACAACTCAATTAGGAACGTATCTAGGCACACCATTATTCACAACTCCGAAAAACCAACTCACTCTCACCCAAACTATTTCTCCTAAAAAAGACTTACATTTTTTTTTTGAGAAAGCTAAAAAAGACTTACATTGTTACACATACTGACATACTTTGACTTACACAAAGACTCTAAAAAAAAGTAAAAAAATGACTTGCAAATACACTGATAATAGACAAGAAAGAAGATAAAATTCATGTGTAAGCTGTAATTAAACGAAAGAATATTGATAAGGTCGCAATATGACACCAAAAATTTAGTAAACCAATCAGCGGTGCGGTAATTAAATGAATGTAATGCAACCTTTGAAAATTGAAAATAGAGAAAGTAAACCAAAGCCATCAATAAAACCTAGAAGCATAACAAAAACCCTAACCAAAAAGGTCCAAATCTCTCTCTCTCTCTCTCTCTCTCTCTCTCTCTCTCTATATATATATATATATATAACTAAAAGAAAATCCAATCAGATTTTAATTAGATTCTCAATTTTGCGCCACATGTCTTATTTAATTTTTAATTTTGTGCTAAGCAAATTAGTAAGTGTAAAAATCGAAGAGTCCAAATCTAATTAGATTCTATATTGGCTTTCAATTGAAGTGCAATTTTTTGCCATATGTCCATCTAAGTTTTTGATTTTTATGGTAAGTGAATTATTTGGTGCAAAAACCAAAAAATCTAAAACCGATTAAATTTTAAATCACACACACACACACACACATATCTAATGAAAAACCATTACATATTTTAAAAATATATGGTTTTAAAAAAATGTAAGCTAATATCATGTACAATTTGAACCTCTTCTATAAAATAAAAAAGTATAATTTAAATTGTATAAATATGATTATTTTTAATTATACCCGTGTATATGTATAAGGCTACACACTAATATATATTAATAGCCAAAGATTAGAGAAAATCCAATTAAATTTTAAATCAGAGTCTAATTTTGTGCCATGTGTCCTATCTAATTTTTAAATTTGTGTGTTAAGTGAATTATTAGGTACAAAAATCAAAGAGTTTATATACAATTAAATTCTAAATTGAATTTTAATTAGAGTTCAAATTTGCACCATATGTGTCCTATATAATTTTTTAATTTTTGTGGCTAGTGAATTATTGAGTGCAAAAACCAAAGAATCTAAACCCAGTTTATATATATATATATATATATATATATTGTTAGGACATATGTGGAATTTGTTAGAACATATGTCATATAGAATTAGCTAATTTTTTAACAAAACACACTTTACTTGTAATTGGGTAGATCTAGGATGTGTTTAATACTTCAAGAAACAAGAGTTCAAGTTTAGTATTGAAGTGATACAAGTCTGTCTAAAAAACAAGTAAAGAAGTGTTGTTCATTAAAACTAGATAGATAGCTCAACAAATATATCTATCGAGATTTATGTATAATTCTCAACAGCTCTTAACAGAAACTGTATCTATCGAGAATTATGAAATTTAGATTTCCAAATCTATTTTTCACGCATATCCAAGTTATTTGTGTAGGGTTTATTTTCTCACAACCCTAGACATATATAAGGATTATTTTAAAGGGCCATAAAAAATAATGCATCTTGATGCAAAGTGATTATTCACTAAAATTGTGACCGGAGACAATTTGCCTTAGTTCATTTTTCTCTTGAAGAAACTACTGTGTCTTTGCGCCAAGGGTTTTGTAACCAAAGAGCTTCTTGATCTTCATCATCTAGATGAACTGAAGAACTTTGCAGCCAACATCTTTCTCGAGTTAGTGTGTTAGTCACGTACTGGGATTCGTGCATCGATTGGTTAGTCACGTACTTAGAGCTGTGTATTGAAAGAAGAGATTGTCACTACATTACAAATCCAATTGTGTATTGGGGTAAGGGTTCAACTGTAGGTTGGTATTAGGTACTGGGACTCCTTTTACTTGTAACTGCTTGTTTTGATAATAGTGGATTCTTATGAATGATGACCTTAAATTCACCCGATGGGATTTTGCCTCGATGGTTTTCCACATTTATAAACAAATCACTCCTGTCAAATTTATTTTCCACTGTATTTAACTTAGTTGGTGATTTGTTTGTACTCCCACGCTTATTGCATGTAATTGAATCTAATTAATTCACTTGGCTAATTAATTGATTAATTTACCAAAGGGGTCAATACACTTTTGGCCTATCATATATATATATATATATATAGATATATATATATATATATATATTGTAAAGTTGTGATTTACAAATATGTATTTTGTTGGCTTTTATTCTGTGCCAAATTTGATTGTAATTTTATTTAATTTTTTGTACTATGTATTTATTGTGGGATTTGATTGTAAGGGTTATGTGATAGAGAGAGAGAGTCTAAAGACTTAAGCAATTAAAGCCAGAAGATTTCTCATGGGTAGCTTGTGACTAAGCATCCCGCGAAGTGAAGCATGTGCCTCGCACATGACTGGAATGCGAAGAGTCAGTACTGATGGAGACAGCTGTGTTTCGAGAGTATCTCGCGGATAAGGCCTTCTCGCGAGACACCCGCGAAACATTCTGTTCTGCCAGATTGTACTATCTGATACACACTTTCTGTATCCATACTATATATACCCACAAATGTTGAGGAGTGTTTCTGAGAGAAAACCCTAGCCAAATACCTTGAGAGTTAGAGATTATCATACCCATATATCTCTATATATATGCTTGTGGATTTCCTCAACTCCTACCTCTCCATTTCCATACCATTGAGAGGTTAATAGACCAAACACTTACCACACCCTTTCAGAGTGTCAAGTGAGGTTTTGGTGCTGCTGGGAAGCATTGGAAGAAGCCAAGGATGGCAAATGCAACATGGAGCTTGTTCCGGGATCTAGAGAGCTAGACAAGACACGATTCTGACAAGCCTTGTTGGAGTAGGAGCTTGGATGGCTTAGGTACAGCAGGTAGATTAGGCTTGGAGGGTCTCTTGCTAACCCATGTATCCCAACTGATTGTCTAGTGGATCGATTACTGCTTAGAGGGCGGTGGAGAGGTTTTTCGCCGAGTTCTTCGGTTTCCTCTTCGATAACACATCGGCGTGTTATCTGTGTTTGCATTCTTCTTCCCTACTCTTTTACATTTCATTTTACTATAAATATGTGTTAAAGTAGCTTGTTTGTTTATCCGCTCACATTTACACTATTCTGCACTTAGAATTAAGTTAATGTAAAATCTATCGAGCTGTAACTTTGATTTGAGGGTGTAAACAGCTCTTGTGTTTTTAACACATTTTCGAGCTTTCATATATATGTGTATATATATGTGTGTGTGTGTGTGTGTGTGTGTGTGTGTGAGAAACCATTAAATATTTTAAACATTCATGGCTTAAAAAATGTTGTGGGAAGGGGAAGCCAGAAGAAAGAGGATCATTGGGCAGAATCCGCCCGAGGGGCAATGGGGCCCAACTATTCATCAAATCAGGCCTAGCCTAGTTAGGATAACCCAGTCAAAGAAATCAGAGAGGGCAGCTCACCCAAGGAGCCTGAGGGGCAAATGATCCTTGGTAGACCGGGGACAAATCACGAAGCCCATAAGGTTGAAAGCTGAGGAAGGAAGTAGAGATGTGCAAGCAAGAGAAGGAGGAAGCATCTAGATAAAACACTCATTACCTCCGCATTTAATGCATTGTACCAACTCAGTCTACCGCATAATGATAGAATGATCCCTGAATAGTGCTCTTATAGCCTGCAGCCTATTCTACCACCACCAGTAAGGCAATGATGGGACAAGTATCCAAGTAAGGATCAACGGCTGTTCAAGTGGAGGGCTGTGATGCAATCCAAGCAGCTATATAAAGGAAGGAAGCTCCTCTAGAAAGGGAGATAAGAAAAAGTTCAGAGAGAGAAAGTAATCATTGTAAAACCGAGAAGTGTAAATCAATAGAATTGTTGCTCCTCGACCAGCCCGAGAAAGAAACTTATATAAGAATCCCCATTTTTCCTTGACTTAGCTCTTAAATTATACTATCGTTCTTGCCAACCTTCTTTATTTAAATTATTGAACTGAAGCTACCAAATGTATAAAAGGTTGATCTTAGTTATCCACTTCTACAAATTAGCTGTATTGGGCCTTAAACCCAACCCATTCTTGATCAAGTTGGGCTAGGCCAAACTAGTTTTGCCCTTACAAACGTGTAAGTTGTAATTCTTACACCAAGTTTAATTTGAACTCATATATATATATATATATATAGAGAGAGAGAGAGAGAGAGAGAGAGATGGGTTCTTATACACTGTAGATTCTTACTAAATCTAAGGGTGAGAAAAACACCCTCTCATGTCATTAATGTAGAGTACTAATTTCCCAAATTAGCTACTTTTACTTAAATTCCTCACATTTAATGCCTCACGCTAATCAATCATCTTCCCCTCTCTTCCCATACAGATACAGTGGTATTACCCTTTAATTTTTTTTTCTATCCTCATTTGTGTCCATTTTTATTTAAAACAAGTTAAAATTCATTTATAGTCAAAGAAGCGAGTAGGGTCAGAATATTGGGTTTTGAAATTTTGGACACTGCCAATTTTAGTTTCTATTTAGTCTTTTTATTTATTTTTTCTTAGTTTGGTGGATTTGAAATCTAACCAGCAAGTTACCCATGGCGATACCAATTCAATAAAAATGAAAATGAGGATTAGATTTTGGAATTGGAAGATCAAAATGAAAATGGACATATATGGTTTTGGTTTTGACAAACGATGTAAGAAAAAAATAGGGGTGGGAAATTTATTTAGGTGGACTGGTAGAGGAGAATATTACTATATAGAGAACATTGAAGTGGTGGATCACTGCAAGATTCTTAGAAGCATTTAATACATTTTAGTTAACAATAACAAAGAATGACTAATGACGAAAAGAGGAGGCTATCTTTCTTGAACTGGGCTCACAATTTCTTTTATGTTTCCTCCGATTTAATTCTTATCTCTTCAGTAGAATGATGATTGTGAGGAAGAGCTAGATTGAGGTTGGAGTGAGATAAAGAAATCGCTCATGTTCTACTGTAGTGAAATTGCTTGTTAGCATTGCCACCACATCTGTAAGTTTTTTTTTTTTTCAAATTTTGATAACAATCTCGTAAGGTTTCTAATCCGAAAGGTTTACAGGGATAAAATATGAGAGAGAACGTTGTATTTAGAGGAATTAATGTGCAGGTAAATAACTCATTAATTTTCAGACTGAATATTGATGGCATGGCATTTGTTTGTCTTTCAGCATTAGATGTAAATGACGATCTACAGACAGGGGCGGCTTAATGCATTTGGGGGCCTAAGGCGAAAATTGATTATCTTGTATTAGATGCAAAATTACTACTAATTAATATGAACTACGTAAAATTTTTTCTTTTTTTAGAAAATTTATAGATAGAAAAAGTTTAACAAAATTTTTCATACTTGTTGATGTGGCAGATTGATAGCGGTAAGTAAAAAAGCGGTGTTAGTGGTAGACTTAGATAAGAACCAGTAAAAGTTTGCTAACTCAACTTTTATTATTATTATTATTATTTTTAGAAGTGCAACATTCACAATATTTTTTACAACAAATCCTAGGTTTTAAGTTGTTTGTTGTTTTCTATTTGAAAATATCACTATAATTTTTTTTTGCCATCAATAACAACCTACTACTTAACATTAGTTGCAAAAGTGTTGTAAAAAATATCGTAGACGTTGCATTTTTCTCTCTTTTTTATTTGTTTTTCATCTGATAAAAAAATATTATTTTATTTATTGATTATAAATAACCCTATTGGTTAAAATTTGGGGGCCTTTTTTTTACTTGAGGCCTTAGGCAACCGCATTTCTTACTCTAGCATTCAGCCGGCTTTGTCTACAGATAAAAAAAATGTGTAATTTTTGTGGAGTTATACTAAGTATAACTTGAACTCATCTCATATATATATAATTATTGTAAGGGCATGGGCCCAAGTGGACCAAAATGACCCAGGTGTAGGGGCGTGAACCCAATTGACCATGTGACTAAGGTGTAGTGCTATTAGGCTAGGACCAGTCCATGCGTAGATGTGCTAAGGTCTAATTGCAACGTTCAGGGAATTGTACTGTGTTCAGGACCATGTTAGGCCCAGTGCAAACTAATAACCAAGGGAATCCAACAAGAGGATAGGGTCGATTTAGGTTGGTAATCGATCATAGTTAATGTCTTTGGAAAATTTTCTCCTGAACACTATTTGGCGTTTGAAACAAGTTTCGAAAAAATCTTCAGAAGACATGATTTTTCTAGGGATTAGAGGTGAAAGTGGGATTACATGGAAAATAGTGAAAGGTAATGATTTCAGTCCCACTAAGGGGAGGCTATATAAGGGACTGAGGGCACACAAATGGGTTTGGTTGGTTCTATTGGGAAGTGAGAGCAAGAGTAAGGGAAAAAGAGAGAGGGAAAGAGAGGAAGAGTGTAAAAAGAGAGAGTGGGGATAGTACAAACTTAGGGGGAAGGACAGGGCAGTGGGAGTAGAGGTAGCTAGAAGCTGTGCCTGGGGGAAGAGGGTGTTGGGCCTAAATCTTGAGTGATGCATAATTATTGGGCCATAAGGGCTACGTTTGAGGCGCAACCTGTAGGATACTGAGGAAACCCACCAACAAAGAAATTGGGGGCCCAAATCCATCGTTTCTCATTGTAACGTTTCTAGGTTTAGGCCACCACAATTATAATTATAATTATTTTTAAATGTACCCCTTTATTTGCACGAGGTTAGACACTAATCTATACTCCTATTTAAGGGGCTTCTGCTGTTTAGATTCCTCAATTTTGATCCCCAAAATATCTTCAAATTTACCAGTTTTTAAAGCTTAAATAGTATGGTTAGACATGTAAAATTACTAATTTAACAAGTCCTAAATTTTAGATAAATTTGAACAAACATTGTCTACAAAACAAGAACACTCCCACTAACCCCACTTATTCTAACACACGTTTTTAATATTTTATTCTAAAAAAAAAAAAAAAAAAACACTGAAATACCCTTAATTTAATAAACATTCTTTATCTCTAAATCATAAGAAATGGGTTAAAATCTTAAATTGATAAAAATTAAAAACAAAAAATCTAATGAAAAAATCCACGTTCTATCAAATAAATTATCTACCACATTCCAATTTTGAACCAAAAAAAAAAAAAAAAAAAACTATCCCACATTTTATCCAAAAAAAAAAAAAACCCAACCACCCTTTTTTTTTTTCAAATTCAAAGTTAGATAACTTCATGTTTAAAAACTCAAGTAAAATATGCTAAAATTTCAGATAAAACTACCACTCTCCCACAATCACAAGTTATTTTTCCTTTATCTAAATGCAAGTTACATAGTGTTATATATCTGCCATAATGATAACCACTCATGAGAAGATTTATCCAAATTAATTCATGGCCATGTCAAAGGTTACTTCCGCACCAAGTTAGGATTTGCTTAATTTGTGATTTGTACATGTGGGTTTGTCACTTTGTCTTCAGTATAGTTCGATCAATAAGATCTTCTAGGGATTTTTTTGTGGTATTTACTTTACTGGGTAAACAATTGTAAGAATTACTTTTATTTTATTTTTCATTCTTTTGTTTTTTATGAATTGCAATAACCAAGTTATGAGTGAGATTGCTTTACAATGCCATTAGAGTCCAATACCCTTTAAACAAAGAGTGTCCTTTTATGGTCGTGGTATTTAGTTTACCGTGTTAACAATTGTGGGGTTTTTCCATTCTTCTTCTTTTTTTTTTTTTCTTTTTTTTTTTTTTTTTAAATTAATTTTGCAATTGGAGTCTAATACACTTTATAGGAGGAGTAAACATGAGATTGTAGGGTCAGGTTCTTATCTACTTTTTCTTTTTTTTTTCTCTCTCTCTTAACTTCGATTATATTTTCCCTTTTTTAGTTAATTTGTTTTGGATGTATACATTCCTCTTCTACATTGGGGTTCTAAACTCTAAAGTCAAATGTAAAAGAGGAATCATTACCACCAAATGCAATTGTATTTATTTATTTATTTTTATGAAAGATTGTGTTTATATTTAAGTACATACTAACCTCTAAGCACACGCATGCTCATAGGCTCTTCTATTTTTTTGAAAAAAAAGTTAATAATTTACATTTATTATAATTTGAGATTACTACATTTTCCATTCACAAAAATATCTAGGCATGTGATGAAAAAAATATTTCACCCACAAATGTATAATACTCATCACACGCCTATGTATTTTTGTAATTAAAAAATGTAGTAATCTAAAATAATAATGGATGCAATTTACTAATTTTTTTCCAAAAAAATAGAAGACCCTCTAAGTACGCACATAAACGTGTGTTTAAAGGCTAGTATTAATTAAAAGATAACAAAATAGAGAAAATAACATTCGTGTATGGACGATCAAATTCATCAAAATTCAATCCAATAAGCGTATTAAAAGCCCAACCTCACTAATTCACAGTTCACACCCACCTGCACCTCGTCAAGTCACCGAGTTGGGTGGAAAACAATGAATGTGGGGAGTAACTGCACAACCAATGATGATGTAATAGATCTTTGAGGAAAAGGACTAAAGGTGCAATTTGGCAGTTGGGATTAAATTCCAAACCAGAGCACCTTTAAGACCAATAAAGAAGCGAAAAAAAAAAAAAAAAAAAAAAGGAGGAAGCGAAAATGTGGAGTCTCATTCATTACAATAATGCCATTAATCAGGTTTATCAAAATAATGCCATTAATCAGTGCGTTGAAAACTTTTTAAAAAAATAAATTCCAGTTTGTTGAAGTGTTAGCCCTGGCCCAGCCATAACTGTCTGTGGATCAACGTTCAACTGCCTCTGCTCTCTGATTATTACCTATAAAATAAATGTCATCCGGTGCTCCTAGGACAAATTATTAATATGAAAAGAATAATTCTAAAGATATAAATTATTTTACAAAAAAATTTACAAATTACTGATGTGATGAGTGATTATTGGTAAATGAAAAAGTGATATTAATGGTGAACCTAGATGAAAACCAATAAGAGATCGACCACATCAACATTTTGTAAAAATGTTGTAAAATAGTTTGTGACTATACCATTACTCATAGGAAAATGTTAATAGATGCCTTAAGGGCATTAGTTTAGGAACTACTTTTGAAAACATTTTATTAAAAATAATAAAGCAATTTTTTTTTTTTTTACAGTTTTTTATATTTCCAATGAAAATGGTATCAAAACTTTCTTAATTTGGTTTATTAACAATTATATTAAAAACATTCGTTAGCATGACCCATACAAAATATTAACAAATGGCCTAAAGGAATTAGTTTAGGAAGTATTTTTCTTAAAAAAATTAATAGGAAAAGAAAAAAAAAATTATTCTTTTAACTGTTTTTCTATATTCCTATAAAAATGATATTAAAACTTCTCTAAAATGGTTTATTAACGAGAGTTATGTTAGTGGGTGCCCATAAAAGATTGTGAAAACTATTGTTCTTAAAATAAAAATAAAAATAAAAATAAATAAATAAATAAAAAGCCTTTAAGTGCAAAAACACTTCTTGAGGTTTTTTTATTTTTATTTTTTCAATTGCAAATTGACCTCCTATGGTTTTTATTCTTCTTTATAATTTCATAGGATTTTTGTATTCACTAAATTGATTTTTATGTAAGAAAGTTCAAATAGTGTATAAAACAACCTTGAACGTTTAGGCCCCCAAATACAAAATAACCAATTCAAGATTTATGACAAACAACTAGTGTGCGGAAAATGAACACAAGCTATAAACAGAATTGGTAAACAATCTAAGCCAATTAAAATCACATCCACAACAGAAAATAAAAGGCGAAGATTAAGGGAAGGAAGATGCAAACACAAGGACAACATAACGATGTGTTATCGAAGAGGAAACCGAAACCCTCGGCGTAAAATCTCTCTGCCGCCCTCCAAGCGGTAAGTAATCCACTAGAAAATGTAGTTGGGATACATGAACAGTAATAGACCCTCCAAGCCTAATCTACCCAGTGTACCTAAGCCCTCCAAGCTTCTTGCTCCAGCGAGGTTGCGCTGAACCTATTTCTTTTCTAGCTTCTCGGATTCCGCTACTTGACCATAGCATCAACCAATGTTAATTGGTTCTTTCCTAACTACTTCTCAGAACACCAAACAGCCCTCTCACAGTGATAGATATGGTGAGAAAAGATTTTGATAAAAAGCCTCTCAAGGATTTAACAATGGAGAGGAAGAGAGTTGAGGAATTTGAAGAGTCTCTTATGTGAAGATTGTGGATGAATCAATCTTGTTTTACTCTAGGGTTTCTCTCTCAAAATTCTCTCTAGAAGCTCTCTTTCTTTCGTGGGTATAAGGGGTATTTATACTGGGGTAAGAATGGAATGTGAAGAGTCAGGTTTTTCAAAACAGGGCTTGCTCGCGGCTTGACTAAGTCGCGAGATCCAGCCGCGAGATAACAGAACAGTCAGTTGTCTTATTTTGTCCTGTAGTGCTCCAGCTAGCATGACGCTTCAACTTCTGGCATACTTGGCACGTATGCATCTTCTGGCGGCTTGCAGCCATGAGTCACCTGCGAGATCCAGTCGCGAGTCTCTATTTTTCTTACACACTCTTGAGCATTTCATCACACTATCTCACTCACTACCCTTACAAAAATCCCACCTAAATATAGGGTTACTAAATGCTGAAATACAAGCAAATTTGGCACGGAATAAAGCCAACAAGATGGTTGATTAAATTCAAACTTACAATATATTATAAAAAATTATATTTAAAAAAAATTAAAATTGTGGGGTCAGAGAATTTGGCAACCCCGGCTCACCTTATACTAAGCCCAAGACCCATGCCGAGGAGGAAGAAATGCACGAGGACGAATTAAGAAAGCCCAAATTGCCAAGAAACGTCACCGAGGACAACCCTGTCCTCGGCCAACTGAGATTCTAGAGGGGAAAAACGGCATGCCATTGAAGGCAGCCTCCTAGAGCATCTCAGGAAAAAGGACAAGTACAGTGGGTTAGCCATGGGAGCATGGTGGAGGAGCAATTCAAGGAGAAACTATTACCTCCGCATTAAATGCTCATAACTAACGTTCTGGCCGCATTAATGAGGAAATGACTCCTGAACAGTACAACATTGGTTGCTGCAACTCACAGAAGATTTGGGAAGGCGGCTGATAGGACAAGCACTCAAGTAATGACTTGCATGATCAACAGATGGAGGGTCAAGATCAACTGGAAGGGGATATATAGTGTGAGAAATCCTTCAGTAAAAAGGAGGAGAAGGAAGGAGAAGAAAGGATCGGGAATTAGAAATAGAGAATACTATAGCAGTTTGTATCATCTTTGAAACCTTTGTAACCAAGCACTGAAGAAATAAACAGAACAACAAATTCCTTGGATGAGTGTTGAGGACTGAATTTCACACTTTAGTCCACGTCCTTATTACTCAACTCACTGATAACCATATCTGGTTGTTGTAACCCTCACTTAGGCCTAGTTCTTAAACCCACTCTCTATAAATTTATTGTATTGGGCTAGTTGGGCCTGAGTCCACTCATTTAATAGAAGAAGTGCTCAAATCTAGTCCCTACAAAAATCATTTAAAAATTACAAATAATTCTTACTCTCTCTCTCTCCTATAAGTCAATCTCCATAGGCTGAGTGCCAAGCTCCGTCTTCTCCATCTATTGTCACGGCTCTCCACCATGTCAAATATTGGAGATGGTGTGAATTATAGTCCAAGTTCTTTTATACAAGTCTGCATCAAAACTCTTCGTGTTTATTGAAATGAGATTATTTTTATTGAATCATTTTGTTAAAATGAAATGGATGAAAATAAATTATACCTTAAAAATTGAGGTTATGCAGAAACAAAAAGTATAAAATAAAGAAGGGTCATGCTAACGAATGCTCTAAGGGCACTCATTAAAAATCCATTTTAGGAAAGTTTTGACATCATTTTTATGGGAAATGAAAAAAGCTATCAAAATATTAATTGTTTTTTTTCTTTTCCCATAAAAACTTTTTTTAACTGGATTCTTAACCAGTGTCCTAAGGGCACTCGTTTGCATTTCCCAATAAAGAAAGCTAATTGGGCTAAAAATTCAGAAAAAATAGATTAAAAAGACGGGGGGCCATTGGGCAAAACAAAGAGGCAAGGGCCCTGGCTGCAACAAGTTGGCCAATTAGTTTGAAGTTCTGTCAACATAATAAAAAGTCCTAAAATCAATAACAACTTTGCTATTAGCATTTAGCACAACTTATTTCACAATCTACTAATTAGGCGAGAAGTTAAGACATAAAGATTAGTGAATAATCAATTTTACATGGACCCATTATTCACACAACTTTTATATTTCCTACTGACAACCTATTGTCATATATAGTTGTATAAATATTGAATCTTTGAACTTATTCAATTAAGAGAGGTAAAGAATATTTTGATGTCTTTAATCACCGGGGAGAAGTGCTAGTTAGTTTGGGAGAGGTCGTTAATGGCAGAGATGACTATTTGGGAGTTAGTTATTATTAGTACTGAATAGAAAGGCAAAATGAGAGAAAATAAAAAAACAAAACTTGACAAGAAGCATGGTTTCAACTAGATGATGTGGATATTTCTCTTTCTAACCTTAATTTTTTTTTTTTTTTTAATTTATAGTAATATCAATAATGATAGACCATGGATTCTAATTAACTCAACTAGTAAAGTTTATTGTCTTCGAATAAGAGATTTGCAATTCGAACCCAGCCTATATCAAAAATCAATTTGTGTCTTAATCTGATAATAAAGAGCAATTATCAGAAGCGGACATTATAGGTTGAAACTATTTCTAAAAAATACAATAACAAAAGACCATCATCTTTTGAGTTCTGCGAGTGAACTTCACCGTAGTGTAAAAAGGTGTAAAAAAAGAAAAAAAAAAATCAATAAGACCCATTCTAAATAAGCAACTTTGGGCCCATCAATTAATTATTGCAAGAATGCTACTTTGGTATACAACAAATCAACAATCACAAAAAAAAATAACATGCATTTCTTTTTTCTTTCTTTTTTCTTTTTTTAATGAAGAAGAATGTTATTCAAAAGCAAATACAATTAAACCAACAACGCCAACATATATATTAGAAGCCATTACATATTTTAAAAATTCATGGCTTCAAAAATGTATAAGTTGTAATTCTTATACCAAGTTTATTTTATTTTATTTTATTTTTTGAAGCCGGTTCTTACTAATTTTCATTAATTTAAAGCATTAGCATCCAAATACAAAGCATCCACCATAGGGGGGGGGGGGGGATCCTCTTCCAACCAAACAATATCATCATCAATTAATCTAGAATCTAGCCAAAGCATGAGCGACACCATTAGCAGTGCGCCTAACACAATTAATCGAAATGGATCTAAAACCTGCAGCCAAGCACCAAATATCCTCATAAATTAATCCAAGCTGTGAAAGATTCGGTTGAGCCTAGGAAACCGTTTGCATCACCAATGCACTATCACCTTCCAAAATAATTTCCATGAAGCCCGCGTCTATTGCAAACTCAAGAGCTTTATGACATGCAAGCACTTCCACCTCTCCACTATCCCATACAGCACCGCCCTTCGCAACCAAAGCAGCCATTACTTCACCCTTTTCATTTCTAATCACAGCCCCATAGCCCGAAGTAGCTCCCTCATCAAAGCAAGCACCATCAAAATTCAGTTTGAAGCAATTACCCATCAGAGGCTACCGTACCTGTTACGGCACAAACAAAATTGGAGATGAAACACGTAGCTGGGCTTGTGCCTCTGTGAACTCTCTTAAATACTCCAATGCTCACTAAGATGACCTTAAAGGATGCTGGAATACACCCCCGTGCATGGCTGTATTGCGTTGATTCCATATCTGCCAACAGGTGACCTAAAACAGATCCCATTCCTCCCTTGACAGTCTTGGCATTAAACTTGTAACCAGTTGCAGAAAATCGATCTGCACAGTACCTGATTTTTGAAGTTGAGGTAAACCCCCAGCCCAAACATCTTGTGCTGCCCCACATCCCCACAGCACATGCAAAACCAATTCCTCTTCAAGTGGAAAAAAACTACACCGTGCCTCCTCCACTACCTTTCTGCGTGCCAGATTTGCTTGTGTGGGCAGAATGTTCAGACATGCATGCCATGAAATTTTTTTAATCTTGTTAGGAACATTGGCCTGCCAGATATGTGACCAGAGTGCCCCATTTGTTCCTTCCCTCGATGACTCCCCAAGGTTGCTCTCTTCCATCCGTAGTTGCTTTACCACATAATATCCGGACTTCACTGTATAGTTTCCCTTTTTTGAACCAGACCACACCACCACATCTTGCACCACCCGCCTGCTCAAAGGCACTCGGAGAATAGCATATGCATCAAATGGATGGAACATGGCATTGATACGTTTTATGTCCCACTGGTGATTTGGCCAAGCAATTAAATCTGAGACCCTCCACTCCCAAATCTCCTCCTTCGGTTGAAAAGGAATTTTTTTTGTTGGTTGATTAGACAACCAATAATCCTTTAAAACCCAGATAGAAGCTCCATTACCCACTCTCCAATAACATCATTTCTTCAAAATTGGTTGAGCTGCTAACAAACTCTTCCATACATAGGAACTATTTTGACAATCCTTCGCCTCAAGGAAATCACACCTCAGAAAATATTTTGTCTTGAAACAACTATATAAAAGAGAGTTTTTATCCTGTAATAACCGCCAACCCTGTTTTGCTAGCATGGCTAAATTAAATGATCATAAATCTCTTAAACCCATTGCACCCTCTTTCTTTGACAGTGTTAAAAAACTCCAATTTTTCCAGTGTATTTTCCTCTCCTCCCTAATTTGTCCCCACCAAAATCTAGCACACATAGCGTCTAACTCATCACATAATTTCCTAGGTAGCTGAAAGACCTCCATTGAATATGTAGGAATGGATTGAGCCACAACTTTGATGAGAACCTCCTTGCCAGCCTGAGAGAGCAACTTCCCCTTCCAACCTTGCATTTTTTTTCCAAACACATTCCTTAATAAAAGCAAAAGTGTCATATTTCCGTCTTCCTATCAAAGTAGGTAGCCCCAGATAAGCATCAAACTTCTCAACTTCCTTTACCTTTAATTTATCAATTATCCATGCTTTCGGTTCCCCAGAAACATTACTACTGAAATAGGCAGAATAATTCTCCAGATTTATCCATTGGCCCGAAGCTTCAACATATAGCTATAAAGTATCAAAAACAACCTGCACTTCATTTTTATTAGCCTGACAAAAAATCAAAGAATCATCAGCAAAAAGCAGATTAGTTACAAGTGAGGCACGTCTACATACTACCACTCCATGCAACCTCCCTTCAGATTCGGCCTTAGCAAGGAGTGACTTAAATCCTTTAGCACATATCAGAAATAAGTAAGGGGACAAAGGATCACCTTGTCATATACCCCTAGTAGGCACAATATTCCCATAGGCCTTGCCATTAATTCAAATTGAAAAAGAGGGTGTAATGACACAACTCATAACTCTATCCACCCAAACCTCCGGAAACCCCAATTTAATCATCATGCCTTTAAGAAATCCCCATTCCACCCTATCATAGGCCTTACTGACATCCAATTTAAGAGCTAAAGCCCCCTTCTTCCCCTTTTTCCTAATATGCATGGCATGCAGAGTCTCATAGGCTACTAACACATTATCTGTAATAAGGCATCCTGGTACAAAAGCACTTTGAGTAGGATAAATTATCTGTGGCAATATCAACTTTAGCCTATTCACCAAAACTTTTGAAATAATTTTATATATCACATTACAAAGACTAATAGGTCTAAAATCTACCATTTTTTCTGGTTTCTTTACTTTAGGGATCAACACAATATGAGTATAATTAATATCAGGCACTATATGACCAGTATGGAGAAAATCTAACACATACTCAGTCACTTCATTACCAACAATATGCCAAAATTTTTGATAAAAAAGTTCATTCATACCATCGGGTCCAGGAGCCTTTGTTGGTCCTATCTGGAACAACGCTACTTTTCACTTCTTCACTGCTATATGGCCTAGATAGCACCTCTAGCATATCATCAGTTATTTTTCTATCAACTGTATTAAGGCATTCCTCCATTATGTCACAAGTACCTGCTTTAAAGATATTCATGAAATACTCTGATGCCACCTCCGCCACTTCATCCACTTCCTCCACCCACACCCTATTAGCATTCTTCATTCCCTCAATAAAATTCTGACGCCTCCATTGGGACACCTTGGAATGAAAAAATTTAGTGTTTCTATCCCCATATTTTAACCATGACACTCAAGACCTCTGACGCCAAAAAATTTCTTGCTTAAGCATTAAATCATCCAACTGTTTACTCACATCAAGAAATTCCCTTCTGCTATCTTCAGTCATGTCCTCTACATTCAGCACTTCCAGTTTCTTTTGTAATCTTTTAATTTCCTTTGTTTCAGGTTTAGTCTTTGATGAACCCCACACATTCAAATCAGCCCCACAACCTTGGATTCGATCCATAACACCCTTCAAACCCGGACTGCCCTGCCCACCTTTTGTCCACACCTCATGCATAACTTCCTCACAATCATCCCACATCAACCAACTCTCCTCAAACCGAAAACCAACAGCCCCCTTCCCCTAAGCCTCTTGTCGTTTATAGTTCTCAACAAAATAGGAATATGATCAGAAGCATGGTTGAACAAGTGAGAAACTGAATTGGCAGGGAACTTTTCAATCCAATCTTTGTTAGCAACAACTCTATCTAATCATTGTTTTGTGTGGATTGATCCTAGCCTCCAGTTTGTCCAAGTAAATTTATGCCCAGTAAAACCCAAATCTGTCAATTCACAATTCTCCAAAGCAACCTGAAAATCCTCCATCTGATTATGATAAGGTGCATGGACGCTTTGTTTTTCTGATGCGTAAAGTATGGCATTGAAATCTCTAATACAACACCATGGACCCTCAACAAAAGACTTTAAATGAGCTAAAAGTGCCCATGACTTCCGCTTTTCATTCGCCTCAGGCCATCCATAAAACCCTATGAGATACCATACAAAACCATCATTTTCCACCACCTTAGCCAAAATATGGTTATCAGTAAAATTAATAACATCTAAAGCCACCTCCTCCTTCCAAAGCAAAGCCAACCCTCCACCCAAATTAGGCTTTTTCACTATTAATTTATTTTTAAAAGGTACATCACCACAATGCTTCTCAAAACCACTTCGATCCAACCTTGTTTCCATTAAGAAGCATTCATCGGGAACTTGTTCCCTCACTAATTTGTGAAGGTTTTGAACTGTCCAAAGGTTCCCAAGCCCTTGGCAGTTCCAACTTAAAAGCCTCATTGCTCTTGGCAAGGGTGTTACAACACCCCCACCACTTTAGTCATGGATAAGTCCTCACAAACCTTCCCTTTTTTCCCAAGATTCTTGTCTGCCTCTACCTCCCCATCAACTCCTATAGTCAGGTTATTTCTTATCCCCAAAATAGATTTAGCTCCCTCTTTTAATACTCCCACAAACCCAACCTCCATCCGAACTAATCTGGTCCATGTAGAGAGCTTTCTAGTGTTATTCAGCCTAACCCTAGCAATACTGATTTGCACGTGCTCAGCATGAGATTTTGGCGCCACCTTAGACCTTTCATGTAGGCACGATTTCTGCCCTCCCAAAATTAAAGAATTAGAATCACCACCTCTCTTCTCCACACCTCCACTCCCTTGATTCTCGACAATGTTTTCACTGTCAGCCCAATCTTCTCCCACACTTCCAGTAGCACTCCTCTCTCCCTCTATAACCATTTTGGTGTGTTGCTTTCTTTCCTCACCACCATTGACTCCCACCTTCGCCATATTTTGTGAAACTGACTGGCCATTGCTATCACCCTTCTTCCCCTTATGCAAATCGTCCTCTGTTACTTCCCTCTAGGTGATCTCGTTCTACCCCCCAATGCCTTCAGCCAATCTCCATAACCATATTCAACCTCAGCCCCAGATTTTGTTTTACCGAAATACTGAGCACAAAACCGGAGGTCATGCTGAAGCATTCCACAATAATGACAGGATATAGGCAGCTGCTCGTACTTGAAATCCACCTAATATTTCTTCCCTTCTGAACCTGCCAAGAAATCCCTACGCCGTATCTCTTTTTCTAGTGGAAGAGCCACCTTAACCCACATGAAAAATTTTTGCCTGTCATTGTTACGCCGCCTCTCAACCTCCAAAACCCTCCCTAAACAGTTCCCCACCTCCTCCGCTACCCGGGCAGATCTCATCTCAAAAGGTGCCCCCCGACTTCCATCTTGTTAAGAGTAGAGCTTGATTATCAAAAATCCATAAACCTTTGGTATAGACTCTGTTCAACTCAAATTCAGATCTAAACTTAAACTGAAACAAGTTAGAGCTGACTTCCACAACTTGCACACTGTCCTCCAATCCCTAAGCTTTTGTAAGTGTTTCCAAAGCTGCTTTTTTATTAAAGGGTTTGCAAGTTAAAAACTTCCCAATAAGACTCAAGCACAGCTCTCCAATTCTTCTTGCTGACCTTCATCAGATATATTAATCGTCTCTTCTTCATCCAAGGTTAACTTTATCTTCTCTAGGATCTGTGAGACATCATCTGCCATGTTTGTGAACTCCACGGTAGAAAGAAACAACGGCAAAAGAAAAGCAAAAAGCAGCCCCGTAGGAAACCCTAGGAAGGGAAATCTCGTGGAAAACGAGAGAGAGAAGCTCCTCCCAAGTTTAATTTGAATATATATATATATATATATAATTGTGATTATTTTTATATGTATCCATGCATATACACAGATTACGCACTAGTGATTATAACAACGTCAACAACAATAATAATAAAAGCACTATATAAGAAAACCAAACAAAGTCTTTGCAACAAGACTAAACACAACATGCCTCCCATGTAATGATCTTGAAAATGCTTTTGTCAGATTGGCAGCATTCCTCTTACTCCAATTGTTCCCATTCCAACTTGCAAAACATAACTTTAAAACTCTTTTAGTTTGAAGGCCCCCAATCAACCAAATCATCCCCGATTGGGCTTGGCTATCAAAGAGTATATAAGTAATCTTTATTGAGAGAGTCAGAAAGGCAAAGCAGGCTACTTAGGAAGCAACATAAAGAAGAACGGCTACAGTAAGTCAGTAATCCCCAAAGGGTGTGGCACCACTGTATAGGTGCTTGCAATAAAAGCTACCAGTATTGCTCCAATATACCAGTTTAAAAAGCCGTACGTCGTTCAATTTTTCTCTGAAGAGCGACTTCCTCACTCGTTGTTGAAGCCAAAAAGTGAACGAATACTAAGGCAGTGGAAATACCAAAAGTTAAAGTATAGGAGGTGTTTGGTACAGTTGTTTAAGTAATAGTTTTCAATGTTTAAACATTGCCACACATATTTCTACAACACTTAAACAACGATATTAGAAATCTCTAACCACCACCGCACACTTTTGGTATGATGATCACTTTACAAGTATAAGTGCTTGTGGGGTGTGGGAGGTAAGGGCCGGAATTCAAGTCTCCAAAAGGGAGCTTCACACACATATACACTTAGATTAAGTTAGAGTAGAATTTCTATCTTGTATTAAAAAAAAAAAAAAAAAAAAAAAAAACAAACAAACAGACCCTTATCTACTAGAAATACACGAAAAGCAGTATTTTGCTTAATATTGCTAGGCCCTCACCCACATTTCTGTTTTGGTTAAATTCCCCAGGCATCGTGATAGCTACCGTGAAGGTCACAGCTGCTATGAGTGTGGTTACCAACATATTGTCCTCTCTCTCTTGCTTCAAAAAATCTGATTTGGACCTTTCCTCGCCATTTCCATTGCCATTACCATCATGGTTGTCAAAATTGCGATCTGGATTGTAGGATCGCACGATTTTACGATCCCACCTCACCAAAACGATTAAAATCGCACTAGGATCGTAAAAATGGTAGGATCGTACGTAGGATCGTGTGGGATCGTATAGGATCGTAGGATCGTATGGGATTCTACTGATCCTACCGATCCTACCAAAAACATAATTTTTTTGTTTTGTTTTTTTTTTTTTGGATAAATTTTTTTTTTTGATGAAGCTTTAAGGATTTTTATTTTTTCATGTTGTGATGGTATGACTTTTTATTTTTTATTTTATAAAATTATGTCAACCTAAGCAAATGTTTTCTAGTTTCTAGTTCACTTATAATCAAAATGAAAGAATGTTTCATCATTTCTAAATGAAGAATTTGACTTGGCTTTGCTGCATTTTAAGCTATAATATTATTAAATTTGTTTGATCAATATACTAATTTGTGTTCTAATATTACTAATATATATATATATATATATTTTTTTTTTATATATAATTTTATCAGTTATGCTTGTATTTGTATATAGATTGATTGATTTTTTTGAGTATACTCTTTAATTGTTGTTGAGTGGTATAATTTGAATAGTTGAGTGTGAAATTGTATCTTGATATCTTTTACAACTCTAGTATACAAATATATAATGTCTACATAGATGATGAAATGAATGATGATGATTAGGAATTTAGGACGGTGGTTATAAGAACCTTAGAATGGGAATAATTAAATATTCACTTTATCTTAATATTCATCTTACTTTTGGATTTCATATTGTAGTTAGCTAGTTTCCATTTGCTAACTTATTTTGGATTTCAAATTTGGAACTTAGAACTTAAAAATATTTTCCTTATGTTTTGATAAATATTTTGGTATTTGGTTGCTAATTAAATATTTATTGAACTTTTTAGATACATTAAGTCAAAACTTAAATATATTTGTTTTGTTAGTATAGACTTAGCGATATATGACATGCAAATTACATCATATGATGCAAATCTAAGTTTTTTTATGGATGAATTTATAATTTACGTAATTATTCAACATACAAAGTCATTATCAATGTGTTTTTTGCTTTAAATCTGAAAATATGTAGGATCTTCCGATTCACGATCCGATCCTACGATCTACGATCTCACCTACCTTCAACGATCCTACATAGGATCCCGATTTTGACAACTTTGATTACCATTGTCTTTGCCATCGCTTGCCAGTTTTGTTTTCTTTCTAGGGTCCAAAATTTGAATGGCCATATAGGAGGCAAAAATTTGTCAAACCAGTTACAAAATGCCACATCAAAAATTTAGTGACAAATTCCAAATTAATATGTCATTAAATTAATTAAATTAAATGATGACATGAGTCATCCAAATTGACATCACATATTGAAAATTTTCATGTGTCATTTGGCCCACAAGATAAAGATAAATTTCTTATTCAAAACTTATGGATAATTATCTTTATTTAAATAAATAAATATAATTATTTATCTTTGTTGATTATTATTTTTATCAAAATAGATAAATAGAGATAATTATCTCTAATCAAAATTTGGGCCAATTTGAGTCTACTACATCTTTTCAAGTATATCAATTCAAAGTGGAGTTTATCCTTTGAAACCACTATAAATAGAAGACATCCCCTCTCATTTTCACCACCAAGTTTTCCAGAAGCCCAAGCTCTGGAGAAATTCTATCTCAAAAATCTTTGTAGAACTTGAAAAACATTCGAAGGACTTGAAGAACAAGTTCTTCAACAAATTTCTAACAAGCTTAGGACGGGGATTTATTGTGAAGACCGTTCAATCCATCTTCTAACCAAAGTGAAGAAAATTTCTCGTTCGAGCCAAGACCACAAAGAATATAGAATCAAAAGAGCACTTTTTATAAAAGAATTAAAACAGAGATTGTCCTCACAACTTGATTAATACAAAAATATATTTATGACACCTTTTTCAATTTGTTTGATTTTCAAACTTTGTAAAAATTTTGTGTTTACAGCCCATCTTTGAGAGTGCTCCATGCAGGCTTAGTCGAGCGCCCATCTCCAACATTTTTTTTTTGATAAAGTCTATTATTCATATAAGAAATATGAGGTTCAAATCTCACTTATGCTAAAAATTGAATGTGTCTTGATTTAATGATAAAAAATAATTATCAAAGAGTGAAACACAAAAAGAATAAGAAAGAAAAAAAAAAAAACTTAAGCACAATATTTTAGGTTCTAAGTTTAAGCTTAGCCATGCAATTGTATTCATCAACACAGTCAGAAGGTTAAAATTAACTGTGATTAAAGAAAAATAAAGTTGTTTGAGCTGCATTAATTAATATAGTCACACGGTTAGTTTTAATTGGGAACCTAATGTATAATATTTAAAGAACTATAAGTAAGTTTTACCTTAATAAAATTGGTTTAAATAATTGGTTGGTGAGTAGGGACGAAGTTGAGAATTTTTATTTGGGGGCGAGACTTATGATATTAATACAACATGAAAAGAAATTCAAAACACACACACATATACATGTGTGTATGAAAAGGATAAAGATTTTAATTCTCTAATATTAAAGTAATTACTCTAATAATTGTCTTATATATAAAATAAAATTTTAAAATAATTTATCATCTTTATAAAGTTAAATAAGTACAAATAAGTTCAAACAACCCACCAGTTGCCATTTCTAATATCATTTGGAAGACTTTCCATAAATTGCAATGTTTCAATCTGATAAGGTCTTGCATGTAAGGAGGAAAGGGAACAAGCCAACTCATATTCTAGCATAGTATGCCGAAGGAATTTTTAATTTTGTATATTGGTTAGTGGAAAACTCTTCCATGATTGAGCTATATATGATTCACGATATATTGAATTTTTCTTCTTCCGAATAAAGTTACAAACTTCCCATTAAAAAAAAAAAATATATATATATATATATATATATAAACAAGTTGCCTAGTTTGTTATAAATATGTAACAAAAATCAATTATTTTATTGTAATTTTTTTCAAAACTTTATTGTTTTTTCAATTATCATTTGTAACATTAAATATATCATATTTAATTATTTCTTTAAGCATTATACTGAATTCAACAATTTGAGTCTCAATCAAGCATTTATAAAAAAACAAAAAAACAAAAAACAAAAAAATCTTCTTTCCAAATAAAAAATATTTATTCAATTTATCTAATATTCACCAATAAATATAACCTTTTATTTATAAGTCAAAGCAAACATAAGAAAATTCTAATGGATCTAATCGAATTCTAAAGGCACGAATGGTTCAAAGTTAAAAAGAGTAAGAGGAAATTGATTTTATTAAAAACTCTCTACTTAGACTCAATAAGCAAGGTAAGATATGAAACTACTCAAAAATAGAAACACTATTTTAGCATTATTCTTTCTTTTCTTTTCTTTTCTTTTTTTTTTTTTTTTTTTTTTTTTTTTTTTTTTTTTTTTTTTCTGTTCAGAAATGGGAAAGTTTGTATTTGTTAAAAATTCTACTTCTTTTTTATTATTTTTGTCAGAGGTTATTTGGATAACTATTTATTATTGAGAACCACTTAATTAATTTATTTTTTGGGGTGAGGTAACTTTTTTTTTTGGATATTTTAAAATATTTTGGAAAATAAATAAATATAAAATTGTGGCTCCACCCTTACTGGTGAGAAATGATATTAATAGATCATAACTACCTCGGCAAGTTATATAAAAATTATGTAACTTTTTGTATCTCTAGCATTACTTATTATATGTTCTCATTAAATATAATTACAAAAAATAATTCTCAAACACAAAGTACTTGCAGGGATTTAGGAGAGAAAAGGTTAGAACTTATTGGAACTATTGACCTCATCACATGGGAATAAGTTTCAAGTAAATCTATATTACTTTCTAAAAAAAAGTAAATTTATATTATATAATTATTTTAATTGTTTAGTTTATTTAATGGTTGAATTACTAATCTAATCCTTCCCTTCCCCCCCCCCCCACCAAAAAAAAAAAAAAAAAAAATCTTGTCCTTCAACTATTATATAAAATTCAATGTGATCCAAAAACTATTAATTGTATTAATTAGTATTCTAACTTTGAAAATCAAGTCAATATATCATTAATTCTTTTTTTTTTTCTTTTTAAAGTCAATTTTATCATCTTTTGAGTCTCTATCTATTTAATTGAATGTAATTAATAATTGGAATCAGTAGTGCCATGGTCACAACACTTTTACAATAAAACCTAGTTGTAAAGTTTTTATTAGTTCTCATCTAGCCTGACAAACAACGACTAAAGCTACAACGAGTTGCCTCTCAACCAACAAGTTTGAAGTTCAATCAACATAACAAAAGGCTAAAAAATGATTCATAACTTTTCTAAAAGCATCACTTATTTCACAAGTTACTTAAATGGTAAATTATGATTGATGAATAATTATTTTCATATGAACTCACAACGAACACAACTTTTATTTTCAATCACTGAGAGAGGTAGTGATGATAGAGATGAGGATTTAGGAGTTACTTAGTAGTCTGGATATAGAAAGCTAAAATGAGAATGGAAAAAAAAATAAATAAATAAAACCATGATTTAAACTAGATCAAGTTGATATGTCTATGTTTTTTAGAAGTAAACGTGTTCTACTTTTTAATACTTCCGTATTCCGCATTAATTACTCACTCTTCTCATTATTATTAATGTGAGACCTTACTCATACATGTATTCTTAACAACCTCCCTCACCTAAGTGTGAAAAAGTGTTAAAGGAAAAAATAATTCAAATTTATTATGACCCATTAAATAATTAACTTTTGGGCCCATTATTCCCTCAAAAAAAAAAAAAGAAAAAAAAAAAAAGACTTTTGGGCTCATCAACTAATCACTACCAGTATGCTACTTTGGTATGCACCAAAATAGCATCTTTTTTTTTTTTTTCTTAATGAATAATAATTTTATTTCAAAAGTAACAGTTATACAATCACACACCAAAAAATAAGTACACAAGCACACCAAACAAAGGCTTTGAAACAAGTTGAAGCCTGAAGAGAGCACACATGATCCTCTCTTGATGGAATAGAAATGAAACTATTAACTTCTGGGAGTAAACCTTGAATCCAGGAGAGGTTTCCCTAAATCCACAAGGAGAAGAAAAATGGAATCCACCAGAAAAATAATTTGACAAAAAGTCTGTGTTTATTGATAATAGTCTGAAAACTAAATTCCCTTTGGAGGCTACAATGTGTTTAAATAGTAAAAACAAAACCTAAGGCAACTAGAAACCCTAAAACGGCTACGAAAGCATATAAAAACCTAATTTGACTAAATAACATTAAAAGCTCCTAAAAAGAAGGAAATAAATAACATAAATTTAAAGTAACAAAAATCATGTAAAAATACTAAAATTAAATATTTACAAACATTAGAGAAATCGTGTCCTACATCAGACCCCTCCATTTGAAACAAACTCATACTCGAGTTGATGGTTGAAATCTGAAATCACCCACTCTAAATAAACAAATACTTCAAATGCTTTAATAACTTGATGTGGTTTTGAAACTTGAATTCTTCATAAAGTGTAGCATAAAATTTATTCTTGAAAACTCACTTAGTGTGTAAAACACTTGTGAATGTTTAGACTCCCAAATACAAAATTTCAAAAACAAGCTTATATTCAAACAATATATATGCGGAATATGAAATATAAGCAATACCCAAATTATCAAACTACTCTAAGCCATATTTTAATCACAACTTAGCAGTAATTAAAAGAAAAGAGTAAGAGATAGAGAGATGCAAACACAAGATAACACTGGCACATGTTATCGAAGAGGAAATCGAAGAACTCGACGAAAGACCTCTTCGCCACTCTCCAAGCGGGAAATGATCCACTAGAAAATCAGTTGGGATACATGAATAGCAATAGACCCTCCAAGCCTAATCTACCCGATGCATCTAAGCCCTCCAAGCTTCTTACTCCAACAAGGTTACGCCGAACCGTGTCTTCTCTAGCTTACCGGATCCCCCAATTAGCCCATTGCATCAACCAATATGAATTGGTTCTCTCTTGATCTACTTTCCAAACACCAAGAACCTCCTCACTATTCTAAATTTGGTGATGTAAGGATTTGGTTTATAATCCTCTCATGGGTATGACAATAGAGAGGGTGAGAGTAGAGGAATTTGGAGAATCAAATGTATAAGATTGTGGATAAATCAATCTTATTTTTCTCTAAGGTTTTTCTCTCTGGAAGCTCTCAACATTTCGTGGGTATAAGGGTATTTATAGTAGGGTATGAGATGGAATGTGAAAAGTTAGTTTTCAGCAAAATAGGGTGCACTGGCAACTCACTTCGCGACTAGGATGAGTCACGAGTTTTAGTCGCCAGTTACCAAACTGGCTAGACTATACTTTTTGTCCTGTAGTGATCCAACTGTCCTAACCCTTCAACTTCCTGCATGTTTCACATGTGTGCTACATTTTGGCGAGTCACCACTCACAAGTCAGTCGCGAGTTCCAGTCTCGAGTCACTTCCTTTTCCATACTCTTGATCAAATCTTCACACTCTCTCACACACAGCCCTTACATTATTCCCACCTAAATAAAGGGTTTCTAAATTCTAAATTACAAGCAAATTTGGCACAGAATAAAGCTAGCACATAGTTGAATAAATTCAACTTTACAATCTCCCCCTTTGCCTATTCAGTGATAAAACCCTAAAACAGATTCTAGACTTAAAAATGTGAGATGCGAATAGTTGCCAAAACTCAGTCACCCCTAATTCTAAAACTATGAAGCTCTTGAACCATATGAACAAGCCTCCTGAAAACAATATCACAAAATGCACTCATTAAGTTCATTGTAAGCAGAAAACTAAGAATGTATATGGAGCAAGCACAATACGATCAAGCAATTATGAATATGATAATGAAGCATAACTTGACCATACAAGAACACTCACTATAAATAGTGACTACAATGAACATTCACATGGTGAATGAACATCCAGACATGAAAGAAAATAAACTCAATGCAAAGTATCATTAGCATGCCCAACACTCAACTGATGCAAGAACACTAAAGCAAGAAGCAATAGGTTTAGATTGCATCAAGGATACAAGATCCAACAAAGGCACAAGAGTACTAAAGAAAATGCAAAACATTAACTAAAAGTACTAAGCTACATAAGGAAGGGTACATAAAAGCATAGTTTAAATAGCTAAAACATCCAAGTATCCATAACACAAAGTATCCAAGTATTTTAAAACCAAAACACTAAAATCAATAGAGTACTAAATCAAAGTGCTATGAAAACCATAAAAACAGTAAAAACCAAAAGCCATAAGCTAAAACTAATGCTATGTTCTCCCCCTCAATATAAGCTCCCTCTTAAGAGCTACCCAATACTACTCCCCCTTTTTGACCGGAATGGCCAAAAGGCTAAGGCTGGTGAGTAAAGCTGTCAAACTTGGCTGCTAACATGTTGATTTGGTCCTAGATAGCTACAACGGTATTAGAATGCTCATTTGCTACATTCTGAAGACCATCAATCCTCTCAAGTATGATCTGAAAAGCATCGGGAGGAACTGATGATGACGATGATGCTCCACTCCTACCTCGACCACCACCATGTCTTGGAAGAGGTTGTTGTCCTTCCACTTCAGTCTCTATATCAACAGGAGGTGCTTCTTCAGGCTCTTTAGCTTGTTCATCTCCAGGAAGTTGAACCCTATTTCTTAGGATTGTTTGAGAGTTGATGGAAGGAGATGGAGTCATTAGGCTTATGTGTTGTGGAGTCTCCACACCATTTTTATGAAGAATCCTCATTATAAGACTTGGGACAACAAGCTTTGACCTTGAGGTTGTCTTTGTGGAGTCGGCAATGATGTTGTACAAGTGTGCACTAATGTCAATGTAGATTTTCTCACGAAGCTCCATGAGGAATATGGCTTTAGCATTGTTGATGGTTAACAACTTCTTGACTGGATACAAGTTGAACATCATGATATATGCTAGGCATCTCAAATCTAGAGGAAAGGAGGTTGTGTTGAGGCTTCTTCCTTCCTTATGGCCACCAATGCGAAGTTGAACAGATTCTAGAGAAAGCATTCTATCCTTGAACAGAATGAACCCTACATGATGTTGTTCTTCAAGTCCAAGTATAGCATCAATGCCCTCAATGCCAAGAGTGAATGCACGACCTCTAACCCAGCATTCTATGTGATCCTCTTTGAGTGATGCATTAGCATAAAACTCTTTGATCAACGGTTCACAAATTCCGAGGAATTTGCCAAGAAGTTTATCCTAGCCTCGTCCTTCAAAATAGCTAGGAATGAAGGAATCCTTAAGATCAGCAAGATGCACATGTCTCTCTTGAATGATTGGAGCTGTTTCGAATTGAAGGGCATATCTCTCAAAGTGTTGAGGGGAGGGAAACAAGCTGTTATCATGGCGCTTTCTCTTGTCACCACGTTGAGTAACAGTTTTTCATGTAGCCTTCTATAAAACATAGCAGCAAATACCACAAAAACAGAGCACAATGAATGGTAATAAACTTGGTTAGACACAAATTAATACCAAAAGCATAAATTGCGAATTGAACCCTAAAATCAGAAATTTAAAGAGCAATTAAAAGAAATTGGCATGTGAAGATGTTAAACATCAAAGCATGATATAATCATGGCATTAGTCACTCAACATGTCAAAGATTGTATGTGTGTGCATCATATGAAAAAATGTGCATATAAAAGGCATGAAAACATGCAAGGGGCAAAGTGTGAAACACATAACCATTAGTTGTTCCAAACATGGAAACATGATTATCCTCAAATATTGTACTCAACGGAGGCCAACATTACACACAAAAATATGTAAATAGACATTTTATCAACAAAATGATTTGCACACCATAACACAAAACATTGTATAATACATGAGCATGTAATAAAAACATGTAAAACAAGCATTATACTATCATTCCCAACAAAACCCTATATCAATTTCATCAAAAACTACAAAAACCTATGTTCATCAATCAATATTTCAATATCTCAACAAAAACAACAAAACCATGAAATATAATGCTTTAAACTTGAAATAAAGTCAAAAGGAGTGAAAACCCATACATTTTCTTGGATTTGGAGTGAAGATTGAAAAGAAAAATGGAGGTTTTTGGAGTGAAAATGACGGTCTTGAGAGAGGGAGAGGCAGAGAAGACAAAGAGACAAGCATGTGATGCGAAGGAAAATAAAAAGTTTTGAAAAACTGTCTAATTTTAGCCCTATTTTTGCAAAACATGCATTTTTCATGACTCAATTGACTCACAAGTGAGTTGCTAAAGTGAGTCGCCAAAATCCCTTGAACCCAGATTTTGAAAAATTTCTCTAAGTCTTTTTCGCGATTGGGACTTTCACTCGCCAGTGAGTCATGAAAACCTTTGGATGACCTCGCTACTCACGAATGAGTCGCCAAAAATTCTTAAACCCAAATTTTGAAAAAAAAATTCTAGTGTTTTTCGCAACTTGAACTTTCACTCCCCAATGAGTCGCAAAACCCTCTGGATAAACTCACAACTTGAGCTTGAAAACTCATGACTCACGAGTGACTAGCCAAAATGCAAAGTTACAAAATTTTGGATTTTTGTGAAATTTTTCAGTTCAAAAAACTTTCCAAAAACAAATAAATTCTCAAAAAATCTTTTTGGGTTTGATTAACAGATGCTTGAGTATGTACATTAGATTTAATCAAGTACAATCACATAAATGAATAAGGTATTCATTGAACATAGACATGTGTGATGTGGGTGGGTATCAAATATGAGATAGTCCTTAGTCTAACATGAAGCTTCAATGATCGATTCAACCAAGTCATATACAATTAGCACTAAGTAAAGTGATTGTAGAAATAAACATATATGGCCTCCCACATAAACCTGATTACATTGAGTTAGAAGCTTTTCACTTGGCTTCTTTTCTTTTGATCATTTTGAACTTTACATCTCTTTTTGAGATCGATGCTTGAAATTTTTGATATTTCAATTTGATGAGTATGCCTTTGGCTTTTAGCACCATACATTTTAAATACATATCGCTTTCCCTTTTTCCTAGTCAAATACTAGTTTGTGCGACATCTTTTTTAGCTCATTATTTCTTTTCGAGATTTGACATTGGTTGAGCTTTTAAGTAAAAAAAAAAAAAAAAAAGAGTAGGAAGAGATATAGGCAAAAGTTTACGCTTGTCTCAAGATCAACAAAACTATTGACTAATTATTCATGACAAGGTTGAAGATTTATTTACAACAATCACATAGATGTCAAGATGTTTCCCACAAAGATACAAGTGCATAGAGAACAAGCTATACTCATTAATGCACAAAGCCATTATTACAGAGGTACAATGCTAAACATGCACGTGACAATGCTCAACACCGCTGATCAAACTTTTTGGATTTTATATTTTTTTATGTGTTTTTGGATTTTTGACACAAAGCAAAGTAAAGAATGATAAAAAAAAACAAACAACCAAAGATTTTAAACAACAAAAACAATAAAAACATGCTAGAATGCAAAATAAGCAAACAACCAACAATGTCGCATTATATAGAGAGAATTAATGCATGGACATGTTATAATGCTTATGCATGAGTACCCTTATTCACCCACACGACACGTGTGTTTGGGGTGATATCCTTTGAGGATTGGGTACTTGATCCATGATTCTCAAACCTTAGGGTGAAGTTGGCCAAACATGAGGTGATGGTGTCGATCATCTTCATCACATCACTCATAACGGGTTCTTCTTCTTGCCCTTTTGGTTGCTTGGGTTTCCCATTGCCTTTTCCTTATCTTCTTGGCTTTTGAAGATCTACATTCTTGAATGCTTGGAGCTTGTAGTAATTTGGTTTAGTGTGCCCTTGGATTCTACAATGATGGCAATAGTGTTGCGTTTGTGGACCTCTTTGTGTTTTAGGAAGATACTTTCCTCTTGTCTTAGGCTTAGTGACAATTGGCTTGGGAGACTTCGTCAAAACCATTTGATTCACCACATTTGGTTTCTTTTCAGATTTTACATTGTCAATAAGAGGAGTTGATGGTTCTTTAGCCTTGATAAACTTCAATTCCTTAGACACTTTAGAGCTTGAGCTACTTTCTCCGGTATACCTTAAGCCTTTTTTATCCGAAGAGGGCTTTTGATAGGCAAGCACTTCATCAAGTTTCTTTAAAGCAACATGCTCCACTTTGGCATTTGCTTGAACAACTTCAAGCTCAAGAAACTTTATCCTAGAATAGGCATTGTTTGGTTCTTCATTTAACCCTTCAACTTCACATTTGGTCTCTTTGTACTGCACAAGGATGCTTTTATAATCCTCTACGGCTTTCTTCATCTTTCTAATGGCTGCTTTAGCCACTCTTGCATATTCTCCACTTTTTCAAGAAGTGCATTGTAGGATTCTTGCAATCTATTGTTCCTTCATAAATGCACTCTTCTTCATCATCATCAAATTCATCTCCAACACCAATAGATTCTACCTCGGTATGCTCACCAAGCTCTTCTACTAGATTGCTTAAATCTTTTGAAGAATCTATAGGTGCAATGGCCATGAAAGTGGAGTAGTTTCCTTCCCCATCACAGCTTTCTTCATAATTGGAGTTTGAGCTATCTGAATCACTAAGGGTTGTAGCAAGAGCTCTACTCTTTGCCTTCAAATAGGTAGGGAATTCTTTCTTCAAATGACCATGCCTGTTGCACTCATAACAAGTGACTACTTAAGAAGGAGAAGAGTCTTTGGAATCCTTCTTTTTGAAGTCCTTCTTGTCTTTCTTGAAATTGGAGAATTTTCCTTTCTCAAAGGACTTCCCATCCTTTTAGAATTTTAAGAACTTGCGAAAGTTCTTTGCAAGGAATGCACCTCTTTTTCAACTTCATCCTTATCCAAGGAATCTTGAGCTTTAATTCTCTCATTGATAGTCTTAAGAGCAAGGGATTTGCTCTTCCTTTGAGATGGTAGAGAGAGCTCATATGTTTGAAGAGAGCTGATAAGTTCTTGGAACTTTATCTCATCAACTTCCTTGCTCTCCTTAATGGCGGTTACCTTGACTCAGAAGCTCTCCGGCAATGATCTAAGAATCTTTCTTACTACTTTGGAGTCTTCCGTCTTCTCACCCAAGTTCAATTTCCCGATTACCACTTCATTTAACTTTCCATAGAATGACTCGAATGATTCGTCTTCACTCATCTTCAATTTTTCCATGCCTCCTTGGCAATTGACACATGAGAAATCCTGTAAAATTCATCTGGTGAGACACCACAAAATATAGCATTAAGTGTTTTTCTATTAGCATTAGCCTCTGTGAGAGCTGTCTTATCCCAAGTAGATTTGGCAGCCTCCGGCCTTGTCCAACCAATTTCTACAGCATCTCACATACTCTCATCAATGGAGCACAAAAATGCATGCATATGAACTTTCCAAAATGCTTAATTACTCCCATTAAAAAAGGGAGGTGCATTAAGAGATTGAGACCTATCCATCCTAGGGGTCAAGGATCACACTAAGGAAATAGAAATCTGTCAAAGTGTACACATTCTGATACTAATTGAAAACTCACTTAGTGTGTAAAACACTTGTGAATGTTTAGACCCCCAAATACAAATTTTCAAAAGCAAGCTTATATTCAAACAATATATGTGCGGAATTTGAAATATAAGCAATACCCAAATTATCAAACTACTCTAAGCCATATTTTTATGACAACTCAGTAGTAATAAAAAGCAAAGAGTAAAGGATAGAGAGATGTAAACATAAGATAACACTGGCACATGTTATTGAAGAGGAAACTGAAGAACTTGACGAAAAACCTCTCCGCCGCCATCCAAGCGGTAAATGATCCACTAGAAAATCAGTTGGGATACATGAATAGCAATAGACCCTCCAAGCCTAATCTACCTGATGCACCTAAACCTTCCAAGCTTTTTGCTCCAACAAGGTTACGTTGAATCGTGTCTTCTCTAGCTTACCGGATCCCGCAATTAGCCCATTACATCAACCAATATGAATTAGTTCTCTCTTGAACTACTACCCAAACACCAAGAACCTTCTCACTATTTTGAATTTGGTGAGGTAAGGATTTCGTTTATAATCCTCTCATGGGTATGACAATGGAGAAAGTGAGAGTAGAGGAATTTGGAGAATTAAATGTATAAGATTGTGGATGAATCAATCTTATTTTTCTCTAAAGTTTTTCTTTCAAAATTCTCTCTAGAAGCTCTCTACATTTCATGGGTATAAGGGTATTTATAGTAAGGTATAAGATGGAATGTGAAAAATCAATTTTCAGCAAAATAGGGTGCACTGGCCACTTACTTCGCAACTGGGATGAGTTGCAAGTTCCAACTGTCCTGTAGTGATCTAGTTGTCCTAGCCCTTCAACTTCCTGCATGCTTCACACGTGTGCTACATTTTGGCTAGTCACCAGTCGCGAGTCAGTCACGAGTTCCAATCGTGAGTCACTTCATGTTGCACACTCTTGATCAAATTCTCACACTCTCTCACACACAACCCTTACATTATTCCCACCTAAATACATGGTTTCTAAATGCTGAATTACAAGTAAATTTGGCATGGAATAAAGCCAACACATGGTTGAATAAATTCCACTTTACAATTCTCATCTACCTCCAATTTATTTGCAATATCAATCAACAATGGACTGATAATAAGATTAAAATTTTCTACTCCAAGAAAATTAACATATTGTGTAGTCATCTTTATCAAATCATCTAAAACTTGAGGATTGTGAGTTGTGGACTTATCCTCATATTTAACCTCAATTGGATCTTCCACAATATTCTCATTAATTACCATCTCTTAATTTCTATCATTATCCATAATCAACTTAACCTTCTTTTCTTTGACCTCTTCATTAAGTTTTTGGCAAGTGGTATCTTCAATCTTTAATTCAATAACTTGTTGCAAGTCCTGAGCTTTTTTTAACCATTTCAAAATTTTCTTTAGAAATAGGCTGCTTTTTCTCAACCCTAAAACCCTTTCCTTTACTTGACACAAGGACTTGACTGTGATAATTTTGGTTTTGCGGTTGACCGTCCATGTTTTGAATACATTGCTTGTCATATGAATATACAAATTTATAATCAACATTTGTATATTCTAGTATATCATAATAGTCATTAGCAAACCATAAATCAATTAATACCCTTTTCATTCTTTGCCAAGAGCAAAGTGGATGCTTACCCTGTCGCTTTCTATTGATTTGAATATCTTCCCACCATTTCTCTGCTTCATCGTCTAATTTATTAGATGCAAGCCGCATTTTTTCTTCATCACAAATCTTCCAAAAATCAAAATACTCTTTCAAATCAAGAAGCCAATCAATAAAATCCAACTTACACATGTCTCCATCAAAGAATAAAATTTTTTTGTAGTTAGGATTGCATTGTTGAATATATTGATCATTGCTGTTGCGAGATGATTTCTTAGTAGGAAGAGTAGCAATCATTTGCTTAATTTCGCCTATAAGTTGCTAACTCTTTTCACAAAATTGTTGATTCTCATCATGAGCCTCCTTACGAAACTCGAGGAACTCAGCCCTAGTGAGGCCTGGGTTGTTGATGTTGTCACCATTGTCATTGTTGTTGAGGTTACCATCTCGTCGGTTAGACATCAGACCAGGTTATGTCAAGGCTCTGATACCAACCAATGTCGTGGAAGCCTGAAGAAAGTACACACGATATTCTCTTAATGGAACAGAAACTAAACTATTAGCTTCTTGTAGTAAAACTCAAACCCACGAGGGGTTTCTCTGAATTCATAAGGAGAAGCAAACTAGAATCCACCATAGAAATAATTTGACAAAAAGTCTCTGTTTATTGATAATAGTCTGAAAACTGATTTGCCTTTGGAGGCTACAATGCATTTTGTTAGAAATACTGAATGATTGTATTGTATTTCTCAAATAATAGAATATACATAAGTGCCTTTATATAGGAGGCAGAGTGTGCAGTACAAGTAAGTGTGCTATACAAGTAAGCAAGGTGGGCCTAAAGCCCACATACCCTAATATACGTTAACAGCCCCCCCCCCCCAAACTCAAGGTGGATGTGAGACCAACTTGAGGTTGTCAACCAAAGTGCGAAGACGTCCCTTAGGATGTGACTTGGTGAAGATATCTGCAAGTTGATCTTTAAAAGAAACTGAGATCAGCTTGAGAGCACCATGGACAAGATGATAACGGATAAAATGACAATCGATTTCGATGTGTTTAGTCCGTTCATGGAAGACATCATTGTGAGCAATATGAATGGCACTCTGGTTGTCACAATAAAGAGGAGTAGCAGAGGATGTGGATACACCTAAGTCTTTGAGAAGCCACCGTAGCTAAAGGAGCTCAGATATGGTATCAGCAAGGGCACGATATTCTGCTTCAGTACTGGAGCGGGCCACATGAGTTTGTTTCTTGCTTCGCCAAGAAATCAAAGAAGAACCAAGAAGAAAGCAATAACCAGTGGTGGACCTACGATCAGTGGGATCTCCTACCCAATCAGCATCAGAAAATGCACGAAGAACAAGAGGAGACTGAGCAGAGTATAAAAGACCATGGAAGAAAGTGCCCTTTAGGTATCGAAGAATGCGCAGATCAGCAGTATAGTGAGTCAATCGTGGAGTAGACAGATACTAACTCACTTGGTGAACAGCATAGGAAATGTCTGGACAAGTGACAGTGAGATAAACTAAGCTGCCAACCAAGTGTCTGTAAAGAGAGAGATTAGACAACGGTTTCCCTCCTGATGGAGTCAGATGCGCATTAAGCTCAACTGGAGTGTCAACAGTCTTGCTATCAGTGAGTCTAGCTCGAGACAAGAGTTCAGAGGCATACTTGGCTTGAGTAATATAAAGTCCATCTATAGAATGAGTGATTTCAAGGCCCAAGAAGTAGCTGAGATGTCCAAGATCTTTCATCTCAAACTGCTGACTGAGAAAATCCTTAAGTTCTTGAATGCCACTGAGGTCATCACCAGTTATGATCATATCATCCATATACAGGAGAAGTAAAATAGTGTCTTTGTCAGTGCGGCGAAGAAATAAGGCAGAATCATAATGACTGGCCATGTAACCTAAGCAAGAGATGGTAGAGCTGAATTTGGCAAACCAAGCTCGTGGAACTTGTTTAAGGCCATAAAGAGCACGCCGAAGGTAACAAACCTTATTTGATTCAACAGAGAGACCAAGAGGAGGTTGCATATAAACTTCTTCACTTAAATCCCCATAAGGAATGCATTTTTGACATCCATCTGAAAAAGGTCCCATTTTCTGGCAGCAGCAACAGCTAAGAGAGCTCGAACAGATGAGATACGAGCAACCGGAGCAAAGGTCTCTTCATAATCAACCCCATACTCCTGTGTAAAACCTTTTGCAACAAGAAGAGTTTTGTAGTGCTCAATGGACCCATCAGAGCGAGTCTTAATCTTGTAGATCCACTTACAACTAACCACAGATTTCCCAAGGGGAAGAGTCACCAAATCCCAAGTATGGTTTTTAGATAATGCATCAAGTTCCTCTTTCATTGCAATCTGCCATAAAGGGTTAGTGGAAGCCTCACGATAGGTGTGAGGCTCATGCAATGTAGCAAGGGCAGTGTAACAATGATAATCAAGTAAATGTGTAGAAATGGGTCTTACCCGAGTTGAGTGACGAGGTGGAATGTCTTGTGCAAGATCTTCAGGCGGAACAAGAGCAAGGGACCCAAGCTCAGGGTTGGGTAGCTCGTCTTCAACCTGTGCATCTTCCACTTGTTCATTAAAGGGTGAACTAGGAAAGGGATCAAAGGTATCTGGTGGTTGGACAGAGAAGTCTATAGGAGGATCAGGAGCAACTACAGGAGGATCAGGAGCAGTTACAGAAGGAATATGTGCCTCATCTGGAAAAAGATCAAAAACAGAGGAGGAAGATAGGGAGGCACGGAAGTGAGAGAGTTCGACAAAAGAGCGATGTTCCCAAAAGACAACATTGCAGGAGATACGAAGACGATGAGAGACAGGATCATAACACCGATACCCCTTTTGAGTTTCGCTATAGCCAAGAAAACAACAAAGCCTTGACCGAGACTCAAGTTTGTTATGCTCATGTGGCTGAAGAAGAACGAAATAAGTAGAACCGAAGGAGCAACGGTGGTGATAGTCTGGAGGTGACCCAAAAAGGCGCTCATATGGAGTTTGATTTTGAATAACAGGACTTGGAATGCGATTAATAGCATGAAAGGCAACTTTACCCCAAAAAGGAGCAGGAACTTTGGCAGAGAGAAGAAGAGCACGAACAGTGTCAAGAATATGACGAAGTTTTCGTTCAGCTCTACCATTTTGCTGAGAGGTACCTGGACAAGTTAGTTGATGAACAGTGCCATAGGAATGCAAAACAGCTTGGAAAGCATATTGAGTGTACTCAAGAGCATTATCAGATCGAAAAATTTTGATACGTTGGGAAAATTGAGTTTCAACCATTTTTGCAAAATTAGAATATACCTGCAATAACTCAAAACAATGTTTCATATTAAAAATCCAGCTATAGCGAGAGTAATCATCAACAAAGACAACAAAATATTGAGACCCACCAATACTAGAGACAAAGGAAGGCCCCCAAACATCAGAATGAATAAGGTCAAAGATATCAGTGGATATTGATTCACTAGTATTAAAAGGAAAAACTGGTTGTTTTCCTAACTGACATGAAACACAATCAAAATTTTCTATAGACACTGAACCTAACAAACCTCTAGAAGCCAATTGTTGTACATGAGAGGAAGATGCGTGACCAAGTCGAGCATGCCAAAGTGCAAGGGAAGGAGTAGAAGAAACTGCAGCAGCTGCAACAACAGAAATAGGAGCAACAAGTGGAAGACGAAGGTTGTCCACGGGAAACATACGCCCAACTCTAGGACCGATCCCAAGCTCCTGTCCCATCCTTGGATCCTACACAATACACCCAGAATAATCAAATATAATGCGATAACCTAACTCAGCTAATTGTCCTATAGAAAATAAATTGTAAGAAAGGTCAGGAACATTAAAGACACCAGGAACCGAGAGATTGGAGGTCGAAACGGAACCTATATTATGATCAGACATAGTGGAACCATTTGCTGTGTGAGTATTAAAAGGGTGTGGTGCAGGTTTAAGTTTAGAAAATAAAGACGAGTGAGGAGTCATGTGATTGCAACAAGCAGAATCCATAAACCAAGAAGAAGGAGACATACCAAATAAAGCTAAGAGAGAAGAGGAATAAGATGCATTACCAACCATACGAATGACATTGGCGATGATATTTTTAAGGTCATCTGTAGACATGGTGAAAATGCGTCCTGAAGACTTAGACTGTGTAGAGACGGAAGCCATTGGTTGGACACTCTCAGTGTTAGCAACAGTAGCAACAGAAATTGACACAGCTGATTTGTTGCGATGATAGCAAGTCTCAATATTGTGGCTAAAACGTTTGCAAAAACTGCAAAAACGTTTGCTGGATTGTCGGCGACAATTATTGCAACAAGAAGAAGACCTGTCCTTATTTTCCATTTAGAAGAAAAATATGCAAAAATGGACTGCAAAAATGAAATCTACGCAAAAAACTGGATAATGAGAACCTGGATTGCAAAAAGTCAACTCTGGCCAAAAGTCTACGGTTAACAGTCAACAGCCAAAGTCAATGGTTAACTACTATGATGACGTCAACAAGATGACGTAAGCTGAAGACCTTAACTGGGGCTGACGTGTAATGATGACGTTAGCGATGATGTCAACAGGTGCACAGCAGCGCGTGAGCTCGTGAGGCAACCCTCGCCGGAGATTTGGTCGACGCGTGAGAGCGTGTGTGACGTCCGATGAGGCCGATTCTTCTCCGGTGGTGTAAATCGGAGAAAGGCAATTTCGATGACGGCGGTGGTGAGTTGATCGAAGAAATATGGATGGCGCGTGAGGTGCGTGGAAAAGCTGCCGAATCTTTGACTGGTGCGTGGCAGCGCGTGGATGGTCAGATGATGATGATTCTGGCGGCTTTGTGAAAATTGGTTGAAGAGCTACCTGGTGATATGTCTTATGTCTTAATCGGAGATCCGGTGTGGAAGATCCAACGGAGGTAGTGATCTTAGTGGCGGTGATCGAGCTTCTGGCGGTGAAGATTCAACCTTTACACCTCTGACGACGATGGAGCAGTCAGGAGAGGGCACGGAAAAGGTTTACTGACCGATGAAGTTGAGGCAGCGGAAAATACCAACAAAGACAGGACTGCAAGACACAAGAAATTTAGAGCAATAGCTCTAATACCATGTTAGAAATACTGAATGATTGTATTATATTTCTCAAGTAATAGAATATACATAAGTACCTTTATATAAGAGGCAAAGTGTGCAGTACAAGTAAGTGTGCTACACAAGTAAACAAGGTGGGCCTAAAGCCCACATACCCTAATATACGTTTACACATTTAAATAGTAAAAACAAAACCTAAGGCAACTAGAAACCCTAAGATGGCTACGAAAGCATATAAAACTCTAATTTGACTAAACAACATTAAAAGCACCTAAAAAGAAAGAAATAAATGACCTAAACCTAAAATAACAAAAATTACGTATAAATACTAAAATTAAATATTTACAAAAATTAGAGAAACCGTGTCCTATGTCACCTCCCATATAATGATCTTGATAATGCTTTCCTCAGACCGACAAAATTCCTCTTATTCCACCAAATGTGCCCATACCAACCTGCAGAACATAGCTTTCAACCCGCTGTTGTCGTTGCCTTTGTACTCATCTCACTATCAGACCGGATTGTGCTACAATTCTTCTTCAATTCTTCCTTGCTGTGTTTAAGAATGGGACTAGAAACCAGCAGTGACAAACTGCTTTTTAGTATATGCAGTAAAGAAATAATATAGCTACCAAAGAAGCACCAACAAACAATAACGGCTATATTAATCCCCATAGAGTGTGGCACTGCTGTGCAGGTGCCTAAAATGAAAGCTAGCAGCATTGCAAAAGTATAGTAGCTTGTTGAATCAGGGGCCCGTGCTACAAATTTTTTGCGATGAATGATGTCCAGAATAATTTTTGAAGCGGTAAAGTGGGAGATTACTGAGGCAAGGGAAAGACCAAAAGCGGCACTATTAGCAATCAGAAAAATGTGGATAGCTTTTTTTTTTTTTTTGCTTAATACTGCTGAGCTCTCATCCCAACCACCTTGGTTTTTGTATCCACCTGGCACAGCGAAAGCTGCCGTGAAGGTAACTGTTGCGATGAGTGTGGCTACCACCAATGTGCTGTCACTCTTTTGCTTCATAATATCTGAATTGGAGTCGGACCCCCCTTGTCTGCCAATTCTGTTTTCTTTACAGGATCTGATCGATGATTCGGGCATGCTGTTGTCTGCTTTTTTTCTTTCTTTAAGAATTCCATTAGACTTGGTCGAGCGCCTTCCGTCCATAATGCCCCCTTGACATAGGCGGAGCTAGCTAGGCGGTGTGATGGGGAATTATACACAATGATCATAATTTTTTTTTTTTTTTTTTTTTTTTGATGTTTATAATAACTTTATATATGTACGTAATTTGAAATTTATCAGAGGAGAATGGGGATTTTGCAAAAGACCACAAGCTGATAGACGGGCCAGATGGTGGATTTTATTTTAGTACGGAAAATTCAAACAAACACGCGCACACACATTATACATGGGCGTTTGGTTCGTCGTGATATTACATTACACTGTAATATTACATTATTATAATCTTTGCATTAATGTAATTTTAATACAAGAATTTAACATTACATTGTTTAGGAATGTGATGAGATTAAGGTGATGTGATACATTTTATCATTTTAGACTATGATAATGTTAGAAAAAATAAAATAAACCAAAAACATTAATGTCACATCATTGTAGTGTACATTACATTAAGGACACATTACAACGAATTAAACGCTCCCGAATATGTGACAGTGTGACTACACATTCTAGATTTTGAGAAAGAGCAATATATATAATACGTGCACACACAAATTAATTCGCCATTGTTCTAAAACAGATTTTTCAACAAGGAAGCATTTGCAGGCTGTCTTATACCTTCCTCTGTTAGCCTTTATTTATTTATTTATGTTTAGAATACTTCCGTTAGGTATTCCTTAAAAGGAAAAGGGATTCACAGCGGTAGAAAAGTGCATCTAGTTCTTTCTTAATATCTATTGTGTTGACTCTATATACCGCTAATTCCATCCAGATTCATCTAAGACTTGGAATTTGAATCCCTTTTCATTTCTTCAAACATTGATAAGAACTAATAAATGACTCAAAGTTTCATTCAAATGAATCATTCTTACTTAAGGTTTATACTATACTTATATTTTAAGTATAAAAAGCAGTTGTCACGGGTCACCCAAACCCTAAACCCACGTAGTGTTATAATTATAAGAAGTGTTATTTTATTTGTGAATCATAGGATAAGAGTAGGGTACATAGATGAAGAGGAGAAATGCATTAAGAGTGTACGATCGTAAAGTACCTATTAAGTTAAAGGAAAAATTGTATAAGAGTGCTATACAAGCAATGCTTTATGGCATTAAATGTTGAGCTATTAAGAAGTAGCATATTCATAAAAAGAGTGTAGCTTAGATGAGAATGTTAAGATAGATAAGTGGAAATATACCAAAAGATACAAATTCAAAATGAGGAAATTCACCTAAAGGTAGAGGTTGCTCCTATTGATGAAAAAATGAGGGAGAGTTGTTTTAGATTGTTTGACCATGTTCAAAGGAGAGAGACTAATGCACTAATAAGAAGGAATGAGCTTATTTTGTTGGTGTGAGTGTGTATTTTAAACATTGTCTATTGTTGTGAGTCCCACATTGGGTTGGAGTGAGCTTCCTATTGTGTTTATAAGCCACTAGTCACCTTAGAGACATCTTAAGATAGTGAACGTAGTGTGGACTTAGTCTTTAAACATATCATACATGTGCACACTACTCCATCTCCTCTTGATTGTGAGAGGTACTGAGGTTTCAATGGCCTATTTAATAAACCCTAGTGAGTGGAAAGAGAACCAGTCGCAATAAGTTTTGCTATGAGATCGTTGTAAACTTCTTTTTATATTTTGTTCTTACTAATTACTTGGGTTATTGTCTTTTGAATCAAAACTTGTAATTATTCACTACTGTATTTCCAACATATCTAAGTTAAGGGAACAAATAAATGTAGAGGAGGGCCAAAAATCACATAGTAGAAGTAATAAAAATGACACACTAATTAAAGGAGTAACAGAGAGTATGACTTTAGATAAGGTAGAATGGAGGACAAGATACATATAACTAACTCTAACTAATTTGTTGAGAATCCATAATTGACCCCTACATTTTGGAACTAAGGTTTTATTGTTGTTGTATAATAAGTGTTATTTTAAACTTATAATTCACTTAATTTATGATAAAAAATTATTGAAGACATGGTAGGATGAAGACATGGTTTAAGCTTAGTATCACTTGCTCTGATAGTATAGTAAATTACCAATACTCACAAAAGTTTAAACTTTTAGGAAATAATGAAATTAATCATTTAAGTATAATTTTAACATTCCCTCCCGTGTGGGCTTAATCACTTAATCAATATTCAAAGATAAATTGTTGATTCTTCTAAAATTTTAACGGTAAAAAATACTAAGTTAAACACACACACACATATATATATATATACAATTTATATAGAATTATAAAAACACTATTAGTATTAAAATAAATTATAACGATACAATAATTTTGAAATTACATCTTTTATATATATATATATATATATATATAGGGAAAAGATAGTGAAACTTTTTATTAAGAACCAGCTAAATTAGCCTAAAGAACAGAGTAAAACTGCGGAGGAATGGACTCCATCCACATCTTCAAATCACAATTTTGCTTGGATTCGCATTAGGAAGATGAAATTTTATAGCACATATTTTATCCATAATTGTAACCATTATCAATTTTAAAATTTTTAGAGAGAACTAAAACTATTAAAAATTTAAAAAATCTTTGAATTTATTTAAATGAGATTGATTTAATTGAATTTTTTTTTTATTGATAAATTATACCTTAAGAATTGAGGTATAATTTATCAAAAACAAAAACAAAATAAGTTACCATAGAGCATTCTCATCAAGGGTTTTAAAAATTTTAGCATTTAGCATCTCAAAAAGTCACTTTATAGCATTTAACACCTCATTTTACAATACACTTAACATCAAAGATTTTATTTTTTTTACCACTTCATTTCAATATTATTTTTTATATGTCTCTCTCCTCCTGAAGCAATCCACTCAGATCTCATCTTTCTTCTCATCCCTCAACCCAGTAAACCCACGACCACACCCACCACTAGACATCGCCAACCACCACCACCTAAAAAAGAAAAAACTAGCCACCACAACCCACTAGCCACAAAATTCACTTAACCACCAGCCACCACCAAAAAAAAAAAAAAAAAAATACAACCCACCATCCACCACAACCCACTAGCTACATAACTCACTCAACCACCACTACATTACTGCCATAAATCCAATCAGAACACACATCCACTGACACAAACCCCTGGAACCACCACTAGCCTCCAGCCGCATTCACCACCACCGTGGCAGCCACAAACCATCACAGAAAACCCAAAACAACCACCATCAGCCACCACCACCACCATTGTGGCAGCCACAACCCATGGCAAAAGAAAAACCAAAACAAAATCTCTGTTAGGACATATGTGGATCATGTTAAGAATATATGTCATTTAGAATTGGCTAATCCTTTGACAAAACGCACTTTACTTGTAATTGGGTAGATCTAGAATGTGTTTAATATTTTAAAGAACAAAAGTTAAAGTTCAAGTATTTAAACCATGCAAATCTGTCCAAGAATCAAGTGAAGAAGTGTTGTGTTTTAAAGCTCGACAGATAGCTCGACAAATGTAACTATCGAGATTTAAAATGTAAAGCTCGATAGTTATATGTATCGAGAATTACAAAAAATAGTTTTTCGAACTGTTTTTCACGCATATCCAAGCTATGTGTTTAGGTTTTCTTTTCTCACAATCCTAGATATATATAAGGATTATGTTAAGGGCCATCATAAGGTTGATGGATTTGTTGTTGCAAGCATATTGTGACTAGAGACAATTTGCCCTAGTTCATCTTTCTCTTGAAGATGTTGTTGCGTTTGTACACCGTAAGGTTTTGTGACCAAGGAGATTCTTGATCTTCATCATGTGGATGAATTGAAGAATTTTGCAGCCAACATCCTTCTCAAGTTGATGTGTTAGTCATATACTTGGATCCGTGCATCGATTGGTCACGTATTGGGAGCCGTGCATTGAAAGGAGAGATTTTCACTACATTACAAGTCCAATTGTGTATTGGGGTAAGGGTTCAATTGTAAGTTGGTATAAGGTACTAAAATTCCTTTACTTGTAGCCATTTGTTTTGATAATAGTGGATTCTCGAGAGTGGTGACCTTAAATTCACCCGTTGGGGTTTTTGCCTTGGAGGTTTTCCTCATTCGTAAACAAATCACTATGTCAATTTTATTTTTACGCTACATTTAACTTAGTTGGTGATTTGTTTGTGGTATCACACGTATTGCATGTTAATTGACCTAATTAATTAATATGGCTAATTAATTGGTTAATTTACCATAAGGGTCAATACATTCTTGGCCTATCAAGTGGTATCTGAGTGGGCACACTTTGATTAGGGTTAATCTTTGCTGTATGATCCATTGACCCCTGTTGTCATGGCTACAACTGGCATGAAAAGATTTTTTGTTTCAAATACATCTTGTTTTTCTAATTTCTACTTGATTGAGTGTGTCAGAAAATGCAAGTCTAAAAGTTATTTGAAATCTATCATGATGATTATTGGAAAAGATCTTTGCATGACAAAGAAGAAACTAGACTGTCTTAGGATGAAAATGTGCAGAGGAGTTCATTTGAGAAGAGTGAAAGTTAAAAGCTTTGTTCGTAAATGGTAGATGAGAGAAAACACCATTACTACTGATTTGTCATCTAAGCATGAGGTGTGCTTCATGATGAAGTCTGCATTTAAGGTTATGGACAAGTGTTTGTGGTACCTTGATAGTGGTTGCTCAAGACACCTGACTGGAGACTGATCTCTCTTTAAGGTTTTCGAGTCTAAGAAAGGTGGTAATGTCACTTTAGGTGATGGGAGCAAATCACAGATTAAAGGAAAAGAAACCATCTCTCTACCTAGACTACCAGACATTGCAGATGTGCTATATGTAGAGGTCTAAGAGTGAACTTGTTGAGCATATGTCAGATATGTGATCAAGACTTTATGGTGCTATTCTGAAAGGGGAAATGCCTTGTGTTGAATGAGTTTGGAAAGAAACTCATAAGTGGTGTTCGCACTCTAGAAAATTGTTATGGATTGGTCCTTGATGCTGATATTGTGTGCAATAGCATTCATTTGCCAAATGAAGACCTATGGCACCAAAGGACGGGACATGCTAGTTACAAACATCTTTCAATTGTATCTAAGCATGAATCAGTTTTGGGGATATCAAAGCTCAGTAGAGTGAACAATGTTGTGTATGTCATGTCAGCTTGGGAAACCAACAAAAGCTAAACATTCGGGCACTTAGACATCTGCTACATCTAGACCATTGGAGCTACTACATCTGAATCTCATAGGTCCAACTAGAACTGAGTCTCTTGGTAGAAAGAGATACATCATGGTTGTGGTAGATCTTTTGTTTCAAATACTTCACTAGGTACACTTGGGTCATTCTTCTAAGATCTAAGTCAGATGCTCCTGAGCACATTAAAGCCTTGTGCACAAGATTGCAAAATGAAAAGAGCTTAAAGATAGATCAAATTTGAAGTGATCATGGTAAAGAATTCGAGAACTCATACATGGAGTCCTTTTGCACTAGATCAGGTATATCTCAAGAATTTTCTACTCCTATTACTCTTCAGCAAAATGGTGTAGTAGAAAGAAAGAACAGGGTTATTGAGGAGATGGCTAGAGCCATGTTGCACAACAATGATATGGCTAGAAACTTGTGGGGAGAAGCCGTCAACACTGCATGTCATGTGGTTAACAGGGTGTATTTCAGACCCGGTACCAAGAAAACTCCCTATGAGTTATGGAAGGGCAAAAAGCCAAATGTGAAGCATTTCAGAATCTTTGAAAGTAGTTGTTTCATTTTCAAGGATAGAGAGAATGTGGGAAAATTTGACTCCAGAAGTAATGAAGGAATATTTTTGGGATACTCCTCTACATGCAAGGCTTATCGGATATACAACAAGAGAACGAAGAAGGTGATGGAAACTATCAATGTTGTTATCGATGAAGCTTCAGAGTCCAATTCTAAGAAAATCAGTGAGGAAATCCCCAAAGAAATTCTTCCTCCCAAACCTAAGGATGTTCAAGAAATTGTTGATCAAGAGCCTGCATCTCCAAGCACTCTCGGTACTCCAAGTGTTGTAGAAAGTTCAGTTCACACACCTACCTCACCTGATTCTGAATCTCATGAAGAGAAAGAACCTTCCTCAAGGATTAAGTTGAATCATCCTCCTGAAGTTATTATGGGAAATATGAATGAACTTACACTAAGGAAGCGTACAGTTGATAAATGTGTTGCAAACTTTGTGTCTTATTCTTGTTATCTGTCATAGGTTGAACCTACCAAGGTTGAGGAAGCTCTTTAGGATGAAAGTTGGGTTGAGGTAATGTGCAATGAACTGCTTCAGTTTCAAAGGAATGATGTTTGGACTCTAGTACCTGGACTGGAAGGTGATCACATTATTGGCATAAATTGGATATTCCACAACAAGATTGATGAGGAGGGTAATGTGATCCGCAACAAGGCTCATCTTGTGGCTCAAGTATACTCTCAAATGGAAGAAGTAAACTATGATGAGACATTTTCTCCAATAGCCAGTATAGAGTCCATCAGGATTCTTCTAGCCCTAACATGTCACTTGAAGTTCAAGTTTTACCAAATGGATGTGAAGACTGCATTCTTGAATGGGTTCCTTAAAGAAGATGTCTCTGTGGCTCAACCAAAAGGATTCATTGATCAACACTTTCTGGATCATGTGTTGTACCTTAAGAAGGCACTCTATGGTTTAAAGCAAGCCCTCAGAGCTTGATATGATCAGCTTACACAATATTTGGTCTCACATGGTTTCACAAGAGGAAAACTGATCAAACTCTCTTCATCAAAAGGGAAGACAACAAGTTGATAGTTGCTCAAGTCTATGTTGATGATATCATCTTCGGGTCGACAAAGGATGAACTTGCTCATAATTTCTCCAAACTCATGCAAGCCAAGTTTGAGATGAGCATGATTGGAGAGTTGAATCACTTCCTTGTGTTGCAGATCCGATGTCAGCAAGAGTCAGGTATATTCATATCTCAATCCAAATATGCTAAAAATCTTGTGAAAACGTTTGGTTTGGAATCTAGTAGTTCTGTTAGAACCCCCATGAGCCGAAATGTTAAACTCATTGTTGATTCTTCTCTATATATAAGCATGATAGGTAGTCTTCTTTACCTTACTACTAGTAGACCTAACATTAGTTACATTGTGGGAGTGTGTACTAGATATTAGGCTAATCCCAAAGAGTCACATATGATTGCTTTGAAAAGAATCATAAAGTATGTCAAAACCATTGCTGATTTCGATGTGTGGTATAGTAAGTGTTAGGACATATGTGTTTCACATGTTAAGAACATATGTCATGATTTTATGTAATTGGCTTATCCTTCGACAAAACATACTTTATTTGTATTTGGGTAGATTTAGGATGTGTTTAAATACTTCAAGAAACCTTGTATCAAGATCAAGTATTGAAGCCTTCAAGTCTGTCCAAGAAAACAAGTTCATAGTGCAAAATCATTAAAGCTCGACAACTGGCTTGACAGTTGCATCTATCGAGCTTAAGAAAGCTGTTCTACATTCGGTGTGCTCGACAACTGCTCGACACCTTCTATCTATCGAGGTTTAAGATTTTCAGAATTCCAATATGATTTTCTTGGGATCCATGAATTTGTCTTTGGGCTTTCTTTTCTCCTAACCCTAGACATATAAAAGGATTAGTTTAAGGGCCGTCAAACAATTCACAAGTTGCACAAGCTTTAAGCAAACTCTGTTCAAGCAAATTGTGACCAGAGACGAAGTTCTTACCCTAGTTCATCTCTTTCTCTTGAAGAAGTTACTGTGTATATGCACCGTAGGGTTTTGTGACCAAGCATCTTCTTGATCTTCATCGTGTGGATGAACTGAATAACTTTGCAACCAACAACCTTCTTAGTTGATGATTGAAGTCGCGTACTGGGATCCGCATAATTGGTTAGTCATGTAATTGGGAGTCGTGCATTGAAAGGGGAACTGTCACTACAGAACAAGTCCAATTGGGTATTGGGGTAAGGGTTCAATTGTAAGTTGGTAAGGTACTTGGGATTCCTTTACTTGTAACCGATTGTTGTGATAATAGTGGAGTTTCGAAAGTGGTGACCTGAAAATCACCCGGTGGGGTTTTTGCCGTTAGGTTTTCCCCATTCATAAACAAATCACCGTGTTATTTATTTTCCACTGCATTATTAGTTTATTGGTGATTTTTTTGTGCTACCACGCGTTTGCATGATAAATTGATTAATTAATAACTTGACTAATTAATTAATTAATTTCTATCACAAGGGGTCATTCAGTTTGTGGCCTATTAACAAGGACACCAATGATGTCTTAACTGGGTATTCTAACACAGACTGGGCTGGAAATGCTGATGATAGAAAGTGTACTTCGGGGGGTTGTTTTTAAGTGGGTAATAATCTTGTCTCTTGGATGAGAAAAAAGTAGAATTTCATCTCTTTATCCACTGCATAGGATGAATACATTGCTGCCGGTAGCTGTTGCACCCAACTTCTATGGATGCAAAAACTTCTCCTTGATTATGGTGTTCGTCAAGAACATCTTACCATCTATTGTGACAATACCAGTGCCATTAACATCTTTAAGAATCTTGTTCAATATTCTTGAACTAAACACATAAAGATTTGACATCACTTCATTCGGGAGTTTGTTAAAGATGGTACTCTCACTCTTGAGTTTATTCACACTGATGATCAGAAAGCTGATTTGTTCATCAAACCTCTTGATAGCAAACGGTTTGAATTCCATCGCCAAAATATTGGTGTTATCTCCATGGATTGATCTCCTCTTCTCATTCTCCTTCCTCATGTATTTGCATCTAGTTTTTATGCTACGCTTTGTTTAACTTGTTTTTGTTTGTTTGTTTTTAGTTTTGTTTTATTTTGTTTTTCTTTAAAAAAAATATTGAAAAATCAAAAAAATACAAAAACAATGTGTGTTTATGTACATTGGTTCTTGTGTACCTTAGATAACCATTGAAACAAAATTTTCTAAACTTTGTATTTTTTGTAGTTTAGATGAGCATCTTTATGCAGAACTATGCAAGTGAGCTTTGTGGCTCGTGCTTGTGATGAGTAAGATTAAGTAATCTCTTATACTTAACACTCATATCACTCTTTTTGACGGGAAGGACTAGAAAATCTTAAGAGAAAAGCATAAATAGCCATCTCACCACTGTTGCCCATCAATCTTGAAATGACATCGGTATACTTCAGCATAACAAAAGTGCAATGTCAAAAACTTAACATAATTGGGTATTTCTTTTCTCTCTCTTATATGCCTATGCATGATATTCTCAAAATAAAAATTAAATTAAAAGAAAATCAAAATACTTTACATATGATTGCAAGCGTGTCTTCTAGGAGATGTGGAAGTTATAAGATGTACCTCAAAGGTGATAGTCCCCATCAAGCAGTTATGATTGCGTGTGAGTTAAATTGATTTTCCCATATCTCAAATCGTCATAACATGTAGACACTTATGCAATCTTGCGATGTTTTTCTTTTCATACATAACACACATATTCTTTGCTACTTTTGATACATGTGCAGGTACAATGTGATTTGGCCATCATAAGGAATATATTTGTTAATGTATGCTCACTAAATTGTCTTAACTTGTTTTTAAAATATAAAATTGGTTAGACTTGTTTAGTGTGTGTGTGTTTTGGATCTAAATGCTTGACATTTTTTTGTTGAGAGATGTTTTTGAGAGCTTAAAATATTATTTGGATCTTTGGTTGAGTAACTTGCTTGATTGCATTCATTTCTGTGTTTTTCTCTTCTTTGAAAAACTGTTTTTGCATATCTCAACAGCTAGCTATCCATCGAGATCTTTGATCTTCCTTTCTCGACAGAAGTTAATGCAATCTCGATCCATTAAAACTTTCTAGAATTTGTCTCGATAGCTTCTCGACAAATTCTTGATCTATCGAGAAACTTTCTGTCTGCTCGATAGCTCCTCGATAGCTATTCAATCCATCAAGCTTTCTTTGCCGTTGATAGCTCTCGATAGCACTTCAATAGCTAAATCTATTAAGAATTAGTGCTCGATAGATTCTCGATAGCTCTCAATTCATTGAACTTCGTTTTTCTATATATAGTTTCTATGCGATTTTTTTCTCATTTCTCTTCGATTTCTCTCTACAGAGACACTTTTTTCTCTCTCCCAAACACTTCTCACTCAACCTCTTCACCTTCCCCACTTGTTTTTTAGTCCAAATCTTGTTTTCTTCCTCTGGAATGGTATCTTTTCTCTCTTTTTATCATGCATTTCATTCATTTAGACCTAGGTTTTTGGGGGGTTTTCAAAATTTTTGGGGTTTTTCAAAATTGATGAGTTTTTGTGAAATTTTTAGGTTGGATTATGTTTAAATGATCCTATATGCTCATGCATTGCATCACATTTGCATTTTCACCATGTTTCATGCATTTAGATGTGTGTTTTATATGTTGAAATCTTGTGTGCTGGTAGGTTTGGATTGGGCTAAGCCCATTATGTTTATTTTGTTGCATGTCACATGTTCATGCATACATACTTCTCTTTTCTTCCTTTTGATATTATTGATTGGTACTCTTCTGCGTGTCTCTCTCTCTCTCTCTCTCTTTCTCTTGAATAGTCTGCGCATGGCACCCAAATGCAAGTCTACTTCATCCTGAAACCCTCTTCGTTCCGGGACATCTTCTTCCTCTGTTTCTACTCCTCTTCATGTTTGGTTCCATGATGAGAAGGCCCGTCAGGACTTCTCAGAGAACTTTTCTAGACGTGGCATTTATTTGGAACGCCAGGTAGTCCTTTCGGATTTTTCCGATACTGACTTACCCACTCTCATTCATAGTAGGGGCTGGGAGTCCCTTTATGGTATCCTGGTCAGTTGTCCCTCTATGATCATATAGGAGTTTTACTCCAATATGCATGGATTTGATTCTTCTATACCTCACTTTCTCACTTCTGTTCGAGGCATACGTATAGTAGTCACTCTGGAGCTTATCTTCGATGTGTTACATTACCCCAACTATCCTTATTTGCGGACAGTGTCCAAAGACGAACTCATGTCTCTCTTCTGTGAGACACCTTCATCTTAGGGTGACCGTTAAAACACCCCTTGCTCGAGCTTTGCAAAAGGTCTGAGGTTCCTAAATATGGTGATGACATTTGTTTTACATCCCTTGTCTCACTATAATTCTATTACTGATCCTCATTGTCGCTTTTTGTTATCCCTCCTTAAGGGGCTTATCATTAACTTTCCCTCTCATTCCATACTCTCCCTTATAGATGTCTATAAAGATACGGTGGCCCGTGATAAGCTAATTTTCTCGTTTGCTATCACGAGGATCATTTGCGATACGTCTATCTCCTATCCTAAATCTGCTCACTTCTCTATCATCGGTGCCATCAGTGGTGTGTACATTAGACGAAACGAGGCCCAGCTTTGACCAAAGTGGCCACGGACTAAGACGGCAACTCCTCCAGCCACTTCCACTCCTTCTACCTTCGCAACTTCTTCTTCCGCGGGTGGTGTGACCCTTGATGCGGTCATGGCACAGCTTCAGCACATGGATGCTTGTCTTGACACTTTCAATGATAAGTTGTGTTAGGTGAACACCCATGTCGGTCATATTGCACAACGATAGGCTCGCCTTGGTGGCTTTGTGGCGTTTCCCTCTCCTTCTCTAGAGGCATCTGAAGACGAGGATGATGATGGTGACTCTGATGGTGATGATGATTATGAGAATGAGGATGCTAGCTCTTCCGGTGATGAGGAGATGACTGCTTGAGTGACTTGCCCTTTGTCATTCATGACATAAACCTTGCTCCCTCTCCTTCTAGTGACTCCGATGGTCTTTCATGATGATGAGAACGAGTGACCACTTAGTGATAGCAAACCTTGTATTTTATATATATATTTGATGAGGTTGTTATTACATTCTTTCACCTATCTTTCCATGTGTTGTTTCTTTTCTCTTTTTATGCACACGCTTCTTATTTATTGTACTCAATCTTTTATTCCTGTTTCACACTAAGATGCTGTGATGAGCTTTGTTTAAAGTGTTTCAAAAATACAGGTTGTCAAAGTCTTCTTGCAAAGTTTTTCAAGAGTTTATGTTAGGCTAGATTTTATTGTATTCAACAAGTGAATATGAGTTGAACGATTTATGACTTCTCTCATATTTTATTTGTTTATTGTACGGATTGCCAAAGTGGGAGATTGTTAGGACATATGTGGATCATGTTAAGAACATATGTCATTTAGAATTGGCTAATCCTTTGACAAAACGCACTTTACTTATAATTGTGTAGATCTAGGATGTGTTTAATACTTCAAGGAACAAAGTTAAAGTTCAAGTATTGAAACCATGCAAATCTGTCCAAGAATCAAGTGAAGAAGTGCTGTGTTTTAAAGCTTGACAGATAGCTCAACAAATGTATTTATCGATATTTAAAATGTGAAGCTCGATAGCTGTATCCATTAAGAATTACGAAAAACAATTTTTTAGAACTGTTTTCCACACATATCCAAGCTATGTATTTAGGTTTTCTTTTCTTACAACCCTAGACATATATAAGGATTATGTTAAGGGTCCTCATAAGGTTGTTGCACTTGTTGTTGCAAGCATATTGTGACCGGAGAAATTTTGCCCTAGTTCATCTTTCTCTTGAAAAAGCTGCTATGTTTGTACGCCGTAGGGTTTTGTGACCAAGGAGCTTCTTGATCTTCATCGTGTGGATGAATTGAAAAATTTTGCAGCCAACATCTTTCTCAAGTTGGTGTGTTAGTCATGTACTTGGATCTGTGCATCGATTGGTTAGTCACGTACTGAGAACCACGCATTGAAAATAGAGATTTTCACTACATTACAAGTCCAATTATGTATTGAGGTAAGGATTCAACTGTAGGTTGGTATAAAGTACTTGAATTCCTTTACTTGTAACCGCTTGTTTTGATAATAGTGGACTCTCGAAAGTGGTGACCTTAAATTCATCCAATGGGGTTTTTGCCTTGGAGGTTTTCTCCATTCGTAAACAAATCACTGTGTCAGATTTATTTTTCCGCTGCATTTAACTTAGTTGGTGATTTGTTTGTGCCACCGTGCGTATTGCATGTTAATTGACCGACCTAATTAATTAACTTGGCTAATTAATTGGTTAATTTACCATAAGGGGTCAATACATTTTTGGCCTATCAACCTCCACCACAACAACCACCGTCATCAACAACCCACCACAAAACCCATTAAAATAAACCAACACCACCAGCCAAAACAACCACCATCAAAATCACAAGCTACCTCCACCAAAAAAAAAAAAAAACCTTCAACACCACCACTACCACCGTGGCTTTTAGTTGTGGATGCTGGTGAAAGAAGAAAAGAGAGAAGAAGTGAGGCCGGTGTGAGAAAAGAAAAGAAGAAAAGAAGAAGAAATGAGAGAAGAAGTGACACCGGTGAGAGAAGAAGAAAGAAGAAAAGAAAGAAGAGAACAGTAAGAGAAATGAGAGAAGTAATTAAAAATCAATTTTTATATAAGATTTGAGTTACAGTAGACTGTCATTTATGAGTCTACTGTAGTTGTAGTTGAGATGGCAAATATTTTAAGAATAGTAGCTTTGTTGTGGTGTGCCTTTTGCGGGTTGAGATGCTAAAATGGGTTTTAGCATTTTTTTACATCTTTGATGTAAATGCTCTTATAAGTTGAGCTTAAACAGTTTTTTTTTTTTTTTTTTTTTTTTTTTTGGGGGGGGGGGGGGGTGGGGTGTTCTAAATACCAAAAAAAAAAAAAAAAAAAAAGATTAAAAAAACGAGGCCCTCACTTCAATGACAATCCCATCTCTAATAAATGAAAGCGGGGAGATGGGAGAGGGTCATTGGGTTCGTTAATTTGGAAATATGGCCCATTAATCTGAATAAGAAACTTTGTGCTCATTAATTATTGCGAGAATGCTACTTTTTTTTTTAAAGAAAAAAAAAAAAATCTACTTTGTTATACACACCAATCACAAGAAGAATAACATGACTTTTCTTATTTATTTATTGAATAAGAAGTTTATTCAAAAGCGAAGATAATACGAGAAAGTATATTGTGTTTCAGAAACTCCAGCTCAGCACACATGTGGAATTTTTAAGACCAATGAAAATTTGACAAATGAATTAAATATTACAGCTCATCACCAAAGGTTATTTAAAATAAAAAAACACAAATACTCTAAATTTTCAAAGCCCGCCGATTCAAAACAACACTTCCCCTTTTTTTGAAAATCAAAATTTTCTATCTCTACTCTCTCACTAGTCTCTCTTCCAAACCTCCGTAGCCACTGCCCACTGCCTAGCATCGTCGCCGGAGCTACGCTGCCGGACATATACAGTTTTGAAAATACCAAATTTCACTATCCCACCACTCTTCCGTTTCCCATTCTCCAAAATAGCAAATCTCATCTCTCTCTGTTTCTCTCGCACCACCATACCACACCGGCACCTCAATCTTCCCTCTCTCAACTCTAAACCTTGACAGCCACTGCCTAGCATCGCCGATCATCACCAGTTCTGACGAGATTGACCTTTGTTTCGTTAGAAAATGCCTAAAATTGTCTCTCCGTTGTCTCCAACCACAAAGTTTTCTTCACTGCTTTCAACTTCTGACTTTGCAAGAAGGTTTTCTCCTCACTTTTTTTCATTTTATTTTATGAATTTTCTGTTTACATATGTGTCTTGATTTTTTTTTCCAAAAAAATTGACATATAAGTTCTTATGTAGTCTTATGTAGAAAGGAAACTTGTACTGTTTGATAAAATGCTTCAGTGAGTATAGAGTGCTAATATACAGTAAAAGGGTTTTTTTTTCATTGGTGGAAGATGCGTTGGTGATCGTTTAAAGGTGTTGTTCTATGGAGGAACCTAAAGAGGTGGGACATTTATGTTGTTCACTGGTGAGGATGAAATTAGTGGAGTAGATAACGTAGAGCATGGAGACGATGAGGAAGAACCAAATGAGGGTGTTTCTCAAGCCTATTTGTGGTCTCATTTGGTACCAATGTGGTAACTTTTTGTCAGTGTCTTCAACTTTGATGTTCTTGCTTCCCATGCTTTCAGTTAAAGGTGTGGCCAAGGAGAGGAGAAAGGTTGGGTTGAGAATTGTTCGGATCTAAGAGATGGTGAGAGGGGCATGGTATTTAAAGTATGTTAAGGAATGGAACAAAAGTTTAAACGCGGATAACATAAAGACATGGTTGAAGTTTGCATCTTTGGTGGAACTATGGAAGCCTTATGATTTGTGAACTGTGATTGTGATTAATCTGAGGCCATTAGTTTTTTGCATTCATATGAATTTATGAACCATTGAATTGGTTATGATTTGGAATATGATTTTGTACAACACATTCCTTGCAATTTTTATTATTATACAAATATGATAGAGGGAAGATGGAGGTGCTAGTGAGTGGTGACTGACTAGCACCACTCAAAAAATTGTTCTTTTAGATTAGATTAAAATTGTAATTTTTCTTTCTTCCAATATTGAAGTTATTAGTACAATCTTGTTTTGGGGTTGTACATATTTCTCATCTTTATATTTTTATTGTAGTAATAAAGAAAGGGACAAAATAAGATTGGGCTACCTAGATTAACATTGATGGTTCCTTCCAGGTAATATATGATGCTACTGTAGTCAAACTTTGTGCTGGTCACTAAGATGAAGTCAGTTCATATATTGCTTGTAGTGTACTTTGTTACTTGCATATAGTCTAAGTCTATATTGCCTTAGATTTAAATAAAGAGGAATTTGGTACATTTTGTTTGATACCTTTGGATTATATCAACATCAATCATGTTTATTATTGGCTTTATATACCTTGCTTTTTTTGTTTTGCATCATGGCACCATGTGGCGCTAGTTGTTGTTATGGAACCTTTGCTAATTGTTTTTGGTATGTTGCTTATACTGTTACTAAATCAAATTGTGTATGAGTTTGGAATTGATCGCTAAGAAAGTTTGAGAAAACTAAGAAAGTTTGAGAAAATAAGGGGACTGTGTTTTAAATTCTTTGCTTGAGTTTGGAATTGAATGACACTTTCTTTTCAAATTTTTTTTAGGTGGTGGTCTAGTTCTGTCAGTCAGAGCATGGGAGGGCATTGGGATTTGATTATCAAAATCTCAGGAGCCAAAGCAAGAAGAAGTGGCAGATCAGGTCTAGCATATGAAGCTAGCTATTACCCCTCAAGGATTGACCATTTTCAAGGGGGGTGCAAGTTGTGCAGTAGCAACAGCAGTTGAATGACACTCAAGAAGCTCTAGTGGAGGCTGCGTTGATAGCTAAAACTTTTGGTTTTGTTAGAATTTTGTTTCTGTTTAGTAGGAAAGGCATAGTGAAGGCTCATAACTTGAAATGTCCGAATGGTTGGAAGGATAGTACTATAGTTGCTGATATTGTGGCCCTTCAACAGCAGAATTTTGTGTGTAAAGCTGTTTTTGTTCCTAGGGTCATTATAAGCCCAGTGTATAGGTTAGCTAGCCTAGCAACCAAAAATCCTGGACACCACTGTTGGGTGCACCCAACTTTATTGTAATTTGCTGCTGTTGTTTTTCTGTTGTTATTAAAAAAAAAAAAAAAAAAAAAAAAAAAAAAAAAAAAAACTCTTATTTTTATATACAAAACAATCTTTTTTTTGAAAGGATATACAAAACAATCTCAAATAAATAATGAACATGTCTAGTAATGAGATATATGAAATAATAAATGAAGGTTTAAAGATATGACTATAAAAATGACTAAAATTGTACCAATGCTAAACTTGCTATAACTCAATCAAGCCTTGATCCCACTAATCAGGTCAGCAGCAAACCTACTATGAGAAGCTCAAATAAATTTCACATGATATCTTACAACTATAATATGGTTACATAACTGAAACTGCATTTTAAAAGGATACTTCTCCTTATAAAGGTATATGGCATTGGCTTCCATTTATTAAACCAATCTGGAAGTTCGAAATCAGCAGGATTCCCAAGCAAGAGCAATAATCACAATAACACCATTATCCTCATTTTTCACCATCAATATATTTCTTGTAAACACACTTGTACAATTCTCCCTTGGAATAATAAAAAAAAAATCCCCTTCTTCCCCCCCCCCCCCCCACCTGTAAGAAAACAATAAACAAAAAAAAGTCCAGCACTTGCCATTCGCTATATTATCAAAATAACAACAAAAAAAAAAAGTCTAGTACCAAAATATTGTCATTCGCTATATCATTCCCTTAACTGGAACAATATAACACTTGCAACAATCTAGCATTGCAATTCCACCACGATGCACATATAGAAACTAATATATAAGAATAAAAAGTACTCTTGCATTAAAAACTTTTATCATTTGCATATAATTAGTCTTTAACTAGAAGTTACTCAAACATATACAAAATCTATCATGTTTGAGTAATTTCATTCGTTACAAAAGCTTTACAAAATGACAGCTATAATTAGTGTTTGGCTATGCAATCCCTTGTCCAAATTTTTAGCTATGTTATCTATAAAATTTTCAAATCAAATATACTATCTAAGAGGTTCCTCCACTGTGCAATAATGACCAAAATGTTGTCCAAAAAACTGTCCAAAGATGCTGTCCATGAGCTGTGCAGTATATTGTCCAAAATACTATCCAAAAGAGTTGTTCTTCATACTTTAGAAATTTTTAGTAGGGCCCTAAAAAAAAGAGAACAATATTAGGGCAAAAAAAAAAACAAAAGCACATATTAAAGCTTCTCCCCCTCTAACATAAAAAGTTTAAGGTTATAGAATATACTTGATTCAAGTGTGACATTGAGGTACTTTCTTGAAACATTCTTGTAGAGTTAATCATGGGATAAGCAACAAACATTTCCGGGGGAAAGAATGATGCTTGAACATCTTCTATATAAAAAGAAAAAGAAAGCTTGAGTGCTAGTTTTGTACTTACCATGTACCATAGAAATAGTTTTTGGAGCTTTTGAAGTGGTTGCATCTTTCACTTTCCTTTTTCTTTGCTTCTTTTCCAGTTGACTTTTTATTCTAAAATTGGTTATCCCTTTCTTTCTCACATGTGGCGGATCAAGGATTGGTCTCTTACCATCTAAGAAAGATTGCACATCATCATCATGTATGAGATCTTGAGGACATTTTTTACCAACATCTTCCACCTTATTTGTATCTGCTGAACTCTTTTCAAGCTTGCATAATAGCTCACTTAGACTATCCATTGCTATTTTGGTCCCATGATCAGTTAATGCAGCCTTATCACAACATTTATACCACAAAAGACTTAAGTTGCTCATACGCAATACATGAGTCGATTTCTCATTTGATTTAAATGAATCAACAGAGCAACACAACCTTTTCTTGGCATCTTTTGTCCATCTACTTGATATATATTTGTCGGGTATATTATTCACCCTTAAAGCATGGCAACATAACAACCCCAAAATCTCAAATAATTTGCAATCACAACAAATACTTAATTCAGCCCGGTTAAAATGCACAATATGAATCCTTCTACTCTCCCCACTACTTAGTGAATATGTAAAGTTATCCTCACAATGATTAGTTTCAACACAATTCAATCCCATACCTGAATTAAACTCTTCTTCAAACATTCCAAACAAAGCAAGAGTATAAACTTTAGCAGCATGACTTAAAATGCCTCCATGCTTATGAACTTTCCCAGGTGCACCATTCTTACAACGAAAATCTTCATTTATTTCATCTTGTCGCATTTGTGCTGCCTTTTCCTCATAAAATTTAATAACTTCAATAAGAGGTATAGATGTTTTCATAATTTGATGAAAAACACTATTTGTACTTTCACTTCTTTGGGTAGACTTCATCTTTGCAGAAAAGAAATCGAGATTGAAAGTTGGGCACCACTTTTCTCGAATTTGGTATAACCTGTCTAGCCATGTATTGTCCTTTAAATTATGCATCTCAATCATTTTGCTCCAAGTTGACTCAAACTCCATTTCATTTGAACACCCACCGTATAAGCAATGATTAAATCTTTGATTGAAATCTGGAACACCATAGATTCCAACAAGATTTTTTTGAGCATTTTTACTAATATGCCATAAACAAAGTCGATGACGAGACTCATTGAAAACCATATTAATAGCATTTGCCATTGCTTGGTCTTGATCTGTAAAAATAGATTTCGGTTGTCGACCTCCCATTGCAGTCAAAAAAGTCTCAAACAAGCAAATAAATGATTAAGTTGTCTCATCTGATAAAAAAGCACAACCAAACAAAACATTGTTCCAATGATGATTGATTCCCACAAATGGTGCACAGATTAAGTTGTACTTATTGGTTCGATAAGTGGTATCAAATATAACAACATCCCCAAAAGAGTCATAATCTACTTTTGATCTACCATCTCTCCAAAAGAAATTTGCAATTCTATTATCTTGGTCTACTTGCACCGAATAAAAAAACATTGGATCTTCACTTTGCTTTTCTTTGAAATGATTAATAATACTTTGCCCATCACCAGCTTCCATAATTTCTTTTCTTTTTGTTTGCACAAAATTATGACAATCTCGCTTAGAAAACCCAACATTATTTGCACCACCAAGTTCTTTTGACAAAAATGAGTAAGACTTTGTTGCTTTTATACCCGAACTAACCATTGTGCTAATTATATTCCCATGAGCAGGTAGCACCTTCCTTCCTGATCTCAAATTACATCTTTCTTCTGGAGTTGCAAATTCATGATTGTGTGTGTCATTAAAGTGTGAAACACTCCAAATATCATTTTTTACATCAAACCGGATCCTAGCACGACAACCCGTTTTTACATCTAAATTATGATACTTTTTAACATTAGAAGGGTCTTCAAACTCTTTAAAACCTTGTTTTGAACACACAAATTCTCGTTGCCTAATAACACCATTATATTCTCGTTTAACCGCTTTTCGAATGCTAAATCCCCTTTTTAAAGCATACTCATTATAAAGGTTATATGCTTCTTCTTCAGACCTCACTTGCATTCCTATTTTAATTTCATCACATTCACCCAAAGTTACATTTTCAAACTTTTCCCTTTTATCATTGTCCCCAACAGCAACAAAAGCATTTTTTGAAAAATCCATGACTAGTCGAACCTAATCATGGAAAAAAAAGATATGTTGAATGAACATGATGAAAAGATGACTATAAATATACATAAATCACATTAAAACTCAAGTGGGCTTTATACTAATTATCAAAATATCATAATTTTTCATAATAAATCAACCAAAGACTTAATCTAAGAAAATGACAAAAGATAGATTAAATACCTCAGAGGAGACTCTTAGTACAAAACTATTTATTAAAATCAATTCCTTCAGCAAAAACAACAGAACAAAAGCATTGCATCCATCCCTACACCATGAAAAAAAAAAACTATTACAAGGAATGAAAAAAATTGTGAAAATTCTAAGTAAGCCAACACATAATGCAAACTTAAATACGTCTAAAAGAAATTATCTTTAACATGAATAGCTGAATAAGAAAGAAAATATCTAACAAATAAATAATGCTTGAAAATCAAGCACAACCATCAAATACATTAAATCAACTAATAAACAAAGAAAGAAGCTTTATTTCTCTACTTATAAACCCACATTATACTAACCACTTTTAATCTAATCCAAAAGAACAATTTTTTGAAAAGAAAAAAAAAAAAAAAACTTTACTGTATTATTAGTGCATTCATCCTCGTTGAAGCATTTTAGTAGACAGTACAAGTTCTCCTTTTAAATAAGAAACAAGACACATATGTAAACAGAAAATTCAGAAAATAAAATGAAAAAGAGTGAGGAGAAACCTTCTTGCAAAGTCAGTGTTGAAGCGGTGCGAAAACTTTCGGCGATTTCGGGCTTTTTCCAACGAGACCGATGATGATCGGCGATGCTAGGTAGCGGCTGCCAAGGTTTGGAGTTGATAGAGGGAAGATAACTGGTGTACTACAATGGTGCGAGAGAAACAGAGAGAGAGGGCGTTTTCCGACAAGACAAAGGTCGGTTTCATCGGAACTGATGATAACCAGTGATACTAGGCAGCGGCTGTCAAGGTTTTGAGTTGAGAGAGGGAAGATGGAGGTGCTAGTGAGTGGTGACTGAAGTGGTTCAGTGCTGTGAGAGAAACAGAGAGAGAGAGTGAGAGAGAAAGATGAAATTTTTTTATTTTGGAGAAGGGGAAAAGGCAGAGAAGCAGAGTGGCGGGATGGGGAAAAATTAGAGGGCAATTGTGTCTTTTTGTTTTATGTAACTTGAGTTGGTGAGCTGTAATATTTAATCCATTTGTCAAATTTTCATTGGTCGTAGAAACTCCACATGTGTGCTGAGCTGGAGTTTCTAAAACACAATATACTTTCTCAGAGTAGTACACAAGCACACCAAACAAAGTCTTTGGATCAAGCCTAAACGCAAGAAGCCTCCCATGTAATGTTCATGATAATGCATGCTTTCGTTCCTCATACTGACAGCATTCCACTTTACTCCAATTGTGACCATACCAACTTACGAAACATAGCTTTTAAATCCTTTTTCCTTTCAAAATTCTGAACTCTTAAGGCCCCCAATCAACCAAATCATCCCAGATCACTAGATCAGCTTGGGCTTAGCAAGCAAACAGCTTTCAAAGCCAGGTCAACTTACGAACAACACTTAAACAAAAAAAATAAAATAAACCATCGGAACCACCGAGACACAACTTTTCTTATTAAAGACTTTTCATTTCCAGTTTTTATTGATAAAGGTAAAAATATGCAATATAGGAAGCAACAAGAAAGAATAACAGCTGCAGTAATCCCAAAAGATTGTGGCACTACTGTATAGGTCCCTGCAGTAAAAGTTACCAGCAACGCTCCAATAGTCCAACTTGTGAAAAGAGGGGCGCGTCTTACCATTTGTCCGTGAAAGGAGACTTCATTAGTCAATAATATTGAAGCCATAAATTGGACCAATAGAGAGGTGGTCGAAAGACCAAAAGCCAAGGTATTAGCAATCAGAAATACACGGAAAGCAAGTTTATTGCGTAATACTGCCAAGCCCTCACCCACTTTTCCGTTTTGATTAAATCCACCAGGCACCGTGAAGGTCACAGTTGCAATGAGTGTGGCCACCAACATATTGGTCTTACTCACACCCTTCTCAAAATCTGATTGGGACATTCCCTTGCCATTGCCATTGTCCTTGTCATCGCCTGCCATTTCTGATTTCTTTCTAGGGTCCAATTTCCGAATGCCCATTTTTAAGAGTACTCCCCTCAGACTTGGTCGAGCGCCTTCACTCCACACTTTGGTCTTGATTTCATCATGTCAAATTTATACATACATGAGCTAGCTACCCAATAAAAACAAACACATGCACACGCACATTATACATGTAAGACGTATATATGATACATTCTAGTTTTTGAGAAAAATATATACAATACTTTCAAGTTTCAATCAAATCAAACTAATAAAACTCGGTAACCATTATATTATTCTCTGAATACAAATCTTTTGTAATACATTTTGTGTTTCATTTTATGTTCCACCAATCGCAACTTGTCATGTGTTTATTATTTTTTATGTTAAACTTTGGCTATTTTATAAAGAAAGTTAAACAGATACACGATAAATTATGATTGGTAGAACATAAAGTGAAACACAAAAAATTGTACGGAGAATTTGAAGTATTCTCCCATTTACTGTTAATGTTTATAGGGTTAATAAGTTTTAACCTTCCAGAAAGTGTTAGATATACCTGTTTGATTGAATTAGTAATTTTTAAAAAATATCTATGGGGAATAATTAGCTTTTTTAGACAATTCTTCAAGGCGATCTGAGATTCAACTCTTGTACAACACCCAAGAAGAATGCTGCCTTGTTCTGTAGTTATGCACTATATAAGTATTAACCATTTTATAAAGAATTCGGATTTGGTAAAGATGAAGTGTAAAACCTATATTTTATACCATCCAATAAAAACTTGCCACATTAGTATTTTACTTAAAATTTAATATATCTTACCACACCTAATAATATTTCAATAAACTCTCAATTTGGTTGGATTTATATATATATATATATATATATGTATTAGAATTGATTGAGTGTGGTTGTATTTATTCTTAAATACTAGATGATGTAGTATGTTGAGATTGGAGGAGTAAAACTTGAGTTTTACACTACATCCTTACATATTTTAATTTCTTTTATAAAATGGTAATGTAAAAATTAAAGATTTTCCCCACCAAAGCAATCCTTTCTATAAATCTACAGAAAATTATTAGGTACTCCTGGAGTATTATAAATGTATACTCCCCCCTCTCACATGAATGGTGGGTTCTACCATAAATTTAATTAGTGTGACTCACCATTCATGTGAGAGGAGGGAGTACGCATTTATGGTACTCTAGGAGTATACAATAAATCTACCCCAAAAATAGAGCAAATTTCAGAAACTTTCTTTGTTCAAAATTCCTATAAATTGTGCAGTAGTACCTACAATCAGTAGAGCAGGACAGAAGGTGATTACCGTTGGCCAGGAGCCTAACTTCTTTCTTAACAAAATATTGTCCATTGTGGTGAACCCCTCCCTGTTCGTAGCATTTAAAGCAACACGTCTACCTTCTCCCAATTCAAATTTCGTATGGATATGCCCATTGATGGCCGCTAAATTTGTAGGCGTGTTTCCTTCTTCGTCCTGCTGATTGATGAGGTCCTCAAACTCTGACTTCTTCCGAAAAAACAAAAATGCAGCCCATCCTCCACTTTCTGCAGCAGCATGAAAAGCATTCTGACCCTTGTTGTCCAACAATTCGTACATATCTGGACATGCTTACATGAGTTCTTTGATTACACTATACTGGTCTTCCTTGGCCGCAATGTGAAGAGCGGATAAACCTTCTGTGTTGCTTACATATGCAGGGGAATTTCCATTTTCCAAAAGCAGTTTGACAAATTTCTCATTACCTGTTAAAGATATATTAGCCCATTAGTATAAGTCCAAGCCTAATTCTATTTTGTGTGCAAACCAAGTCTCCTACTTGTACTAGAAGTCTATTAGTCTAGGGTTTAGTCTACTATATATACATATGTTATGATTCATTGTAACACAGGATTTGTACTACGCTATAATATATTATTGATGTAACCCTTTAGGGTTTCCTCCATGAATGTAGGCCGTTAGGCTGAACCACGTAACCCTCGTGTGTTATTGTGTTTATACTTAATGCTTTCGCTTCCGCATCTATACTAGCATATTCAACATGGTGTATCAATGCTAATATTTAACATGGTATCAGAGCCACCTTCTTGTGGCCATGGTTTTCTGTCCTTGCGGTATATTTAAGAGCAATCTTTGTCTTCTTCGGTGTTTTTTTTTCGCTGCGTTCATCTTCTTTGGCTTCCTACTACTGCCGTACAATCAAGCCACCGTTATAAGTCGTATCAACATTGCAAGACCATTGCCTTCCTCAAACTACCGTCACAGAGCCAAACTTCATTCAAAGGATCTTCTCAACCTTATCAAATCTCAAGATTTCATCAAGCTTCCATCTTGAGTTTGAGAGGGGGTGTTAAAGATATATTAGCCCATTAGTATAAGCCCAAGCCTAATTCTATTTTGTATGCAAGCCAAGTCTCCTACTTGTACTAGAAGTCTATTAGTCTAAGGTTTAGTCTACTATATATACACATGTTATGATTCATTGTAATACAGGATTTGTACTACACTATAATATATTATTGATGTAGCCCTTTAGGGTTTCCTCCGTGGATGTAGGCCGTTAGGCTGAACCACGTAACCCTCGTGTGTTATTGTGTTTATACTTTATGCTTTCACTTCCGCATCTATACTAGCATATTTAACATAGTATATCAATGCTAATATTTAACATTACCCAAATGGGCGGCAATGTGTAGAGGAGTCCATCCTGAGTCATCGCCTTCTTCAATTGCAGATGGCCATTTTTCCACCACTTTTTTTACAAAACCTAAGAAGATATAGAAATACCATATTGCTCAGGTTAATACATATTAACAGTGTTAATCCCCCCGTACACAACACATGGAAAGATCATCAACCAAAAAAAAAAAAAGAAAAAAAAAAGAAACACATTGAAAGACAGGGAATCAGACGTAATTAAGACAATCGATCAATCCATATTTTGAATTTTAATTTGCATTCATCACATGGAAAATGGGATATAATTAAAGCCTAACATTTTGTCTTCTTCTTGTTTTATTTTATTTTATTTTATACATTATGTTTTATGTCAAATGCTTTATGATTGGGCAATATGCATGATTTGGGTCCCTACAATTTAGGGATCTTGTTTTTTGCGTTTAGGTATGATCTTTGGATTCAGATCCTCTAGATTTCCTAGGGAACTCTACCAGTAGATTTCTTTAAATCCTAACCACTTTTTAATGATTTAATAGTCTAGATTCTGCCATGTCAGCATTCCACTAATAATATTCTTAAAATAATAAAATAATATTGCAAACAAAACAATTAAGATTATTGTTAATGAAATGTTGACATGGCAGAATCTAGACCATTAAATCATTAAAGAATGGTTAAGATTTAAAGAAATCTATTTGGTAGAGTACCCTAGGAAATCTAGAGGATCTGAATCCATGATCTTTCCGTACCATTAAATGTTTTTCTAATTTATTATCAAATTTGAATTTCAAATTTTTCTTTCCATGTGCATATATTTAATGTAATGAATTGTATCGGTTTAAATGCCGATCGTACCGGTTGATTTCAGGCGTTTTGGCTATTAAAAAATAAGACTTTTTTTATTTTATTTTTTCAGTTTTGTAATTTTATAATTTTTGTAAGGGTAGAATAGTAACTTATTTGCATTAACTTATTAGTAATATTTGTTTTTTTAGTATGCTAAAGTCTAAAGTCTAAAATCATGAATAATTTGTTCTAAATTGAGGTAACATTTATGGTAAACTTTTATTTTTATTATAATAATATATATTTATATATATTTATAAATATAAAAAAAAAATAGCGATAAATCCAAAACAGTATACCAGTATTGACCGGTACCAAAATATATCGCTCCGCTGATTAAACCGGTACAACATATGGTACGAGATTGACTCCCTAGATGTCAATTTCATTGTGTTGAGAAGATACTTCTTAGATTTAAAGATTTTAAGGTGGAAAAAAAAAGTTTGATTTTAGCATAAGTAAAGAGAGAACTGAAGGACAATAGCTCAACTTGAGCATGCTAGTGTTATAGATAGCATGGTGTATGCCATACTTTTTAATAGATTACATATTGTGTCATACTCAAATTTTTACCTACACATATATCAAAAATACTCAAACAACATTACTCAGACTACCTAATGAAACAGGCCCTTAATATTTTAAATATGTGTTGTGCGGGCATGTGTATGTTTATTTAAAACCTCTTTTGAGCTCTCCACAGTGGTCCGTATGTATGGGCCACTACTTTGATATTTAGCATACACTTGTTCAAAAACTCTGCCTCTAGAATATACTCTCTCGCTACATTGTTTTCGAGTTCCTAAGTCAAAACTCTTGTCTTCTCTGACAAGGAGAAACGACTCCAATCCTTCGTCAAATCCTCCGTCACCCTCTCAAACCTATTTCACATAAGCCCACAAGCCTTAAAAAGTAACATCTAAGAGCATCAGCATCAAAGAATGCTATCCTATTCTATTTTACCATCTCAAAAAGCCACTTTATTACTTATACCATACCATTTTACAATACCTCCCACATCCTAAAACTCTATTTTAATTAAAATATTATTTTTTAATCTTTCTTTATTATTTTTTTCTGACCGTAACTTTTGGTTTTCCTAGGCTTTTCCAAACCCATCACCACACACACACACACACACAAAAACAAAAACCATCAAACCTTAAACAGAGCCACACACACAAAATCCAAATATCCGCTAGCGATTCGTATTCATTGTGATTAACTGATTCCGACGACATGTACAAAGGAGTTCCTCTAAAATCCCACTGGAACAAAAATCCCATATTAAAAAAAAAAAAAAAAAACCAGTGTCACAATAGAAACCCAGCAACACTGGACTCGCCAACAAAAACCTAGCCTCACAACAGAAACCCATAAACATTGACCTCGTTGTGACCCACTTCAGCCATACCACAACCCACTTCAACCCACTCCGATCTCCAATCTCCGATCTCCGTGACCCACGCCGTGACCCACTTTAGCCACACCCACAACCCACTTCAGCCCACTCCGATCTCCAATCTTCGCGACCCATGCCGTGACCCGCGCCGTGACCCACTTCAACCATACCCACAACCTATTTCAGCCCACTCCGATCTTCGATCTCTGTGACCCACTCCGATCTCCGATCTCTGTGACCCACTCCGATCTCCGTGACCCACAACTCACCTCAGCCATACCCACCACTTCCTTTAAGCACCAGTCACAGCCAAAAACAAAAAAAAAAAACAAAAAACAAAAAGCGACCACAGAACTCGCCGTATCGCAACCCACCAAAGAAAATGAACCACTGTGAGATGTTGGGAGGTGGATGATGTTTGGGTCTGAAGAGAGGAGAGAGCAAATGAGAAAGAGAGAATGAAGAGAGAGAAGATAACATAAATTATGGGAGAGGAGAGAGAAATGTCAGGGTTGATTAAAATATATATGTATATATATATATTTTACAATAGTGCTACAGTACAATTCTAAAGATAGAATTGTACTGTAGCAGTATTGCAAAAAAATTTACAATACCTGTGTTTAACATTCCTTGATGCAGAACACTTTGAGCCATAAAATGCCAAAAAGGCCTTAGATATGGCATTAGCATTCTTCAATGCTAATGCTCAAGAGTCCCGTGAGGGAGGTTCCCAACTTTATTTTAACATTAAAAATTTTTAAAAATATATATATAAATTTTAGGAAATGGTCTCCTTCATTTAATTTTATAAATGTATATATACTCCTTAATTTATTATTATTATTTTTTTAATATTGACTTTTTGTCATATATATATATATATATATAAGTCATTAATTTTAGCAAGATTTAAAATATAAGTTTATAAAAATATATAAGCAAATCTCTTAGCAATATTTTTTTTTTTCAATAATAAAGCTACACACCTTTATACACTTAGCTTGGCCCACCATGAGCTACACGAGACAGTTCGTTTGGTAGAGAAGTTTGAATAATATTATTTGTAGTTTTTTGAAATACAAATGTGTGAAAAGGTGTATAAAAATAAGTATAATGTTATTTAAAAATTGAAAACATGTGTTTAAAATACTCCAACGGCCTAACTTCCCAAGGAAGGGAAGAAAAATTCTACTGCATAGACTGATTCATTCGTCATTGATTGTGCAAACTTTATTTATTTATTTTTTACTAGATAATTTAGATTGACTCGTTTTGTGGTATCCTAAAACAGAAGAAGAAGAAGAAGAAGAAGAAGAAGAAGAAGATGAAGAACAAAAGAAGAGGAAGAAGATGAAAGATGACGACGAGAACAAGGATTAAAAGAAAGGGCCTAGTCGTTTTGCTGTGAAGTAGACCCTTTGCTGGCTGTTGATGGCTACCATGTGACTAGCAAAAGCTGAAAATGTTAATGGCTACTGTGTGGCTGGCAAAAATTGAAAAAATGTGAGATTTGAACCAGCCTAACTTTGGGTGTTTCAAGAGAGAAAAGTAGGATTTGAGAAGAGGATGTCTATTGAGAGGAGATAAAAGTGAGATTTGAAAGCTCTTCACTTGGGTACCAGACAGTGGACTTGTGGTTGTGAATTTTTGGAATTTTATTTATTTATTTATTTTTTTTTTTTTTACTTAAAGCTTGCACGCCACACGAGATTGAAAAAGAAGTTTTGGACCTCCTACATGTTGTTGACCTGTTTTTTGGTTAATTTATTTAGTGATTAGTCTAATTCTTAATTCTACGAAGTACAAACCCACCCATTCGTATATTAATTTATTAAATTTATTTATTGCTTTACATTATAAGATTGTCCAATCAATGTAAGATTTACACTATAAGATTAAACAAATACACACAATATTATATACATTTACACAATGTTATATATATATATATATATATATATATATAACATTATACACTCTAATGTCCCCCACCATTCAAGTTGCTACTCTTTTTAAAAAAAAATAATTTCATGGGAAAATGTCTATTAAATTATTTATTGGGTTTCCTAAATTAATTTAATGTGAAATTTCTATTGGATCTCTATATTTATTTGAATTTTTTATGTAATTTTTTAATTTTTACTAATTTAATATATTTATTTATATTTTAAATAATTATTAAATTAATTATAACATCATTACGATTTGATCTCGGTCTGACCTTAAAAATCTTAAACCTCTCTCCTGTTTGGTTCTTTGAATGGTTCGTGTTTCAAAACCATAATATTTACTTGATGTTTCTTGGATTTATATACAGTGCGTGGCTGAGCTTTCCTTGCCTTTTATAACCTAAAATAAAATTATAGTTTACCAAAAAATAAAAAAGAGTTCCTGAGTTGAGGTATATTTCTACCTTCTAGAATGGTTCCTAAGAGCATTTGCAGTAGTGGAGCTAAAAAGTTATAATGCTATTTGAGTTCCACCAATATACCAAAAAAGGCTTGCAGCAGTGGAGGCAAACTTATAAATTTTAGCTAATTTGCTACAGTGCACATCTATCTATAGATGTGCATTGTAGCAGACATCTAAAAAAGAAAAAAAAAAATTATTCTAACTCCAATTAAAATAATACAGCTCACTTTATTTATTTTTTTTTCATTTCTTTTATTCTATCTCACCGTGCACTCTCATCATCACTCTCAAGCTCTCATCGGTTCTCTCAAGCTCTCATCTCTTTGATCTCTCAAGCTCTCATCTCTCTCATCTCCCAGCCCACGCCATCGTCGTCCCAGCCCACGTCGTCCGTCAAGCTCTCATCTCTCTCATCTCCTAGCCCACGCCGTCGTCGTCCCGTCCCAGCTGTCCTAGCCCACGCTGTCGCCATCCTAGCTATCCCAACCCACGCCGTCGCCGTCCCAGCCGATCCACTTCAGGTCAGTGCTCTCTCTTCTTTTGTAGTGAATTTTTTCATCTAGGTGTTTGTTGTTTTGGCTTAATTTTTCTGGGTTTAGTGTTATTTTGTGGTGAAAAATGGTATTGTCGCTATGTTGTTTTGGGCAAATGGTATTATTTTGTTGTTGTTTTTGCTGGGTATAACATCTGAATGGAGGAATGTATTGAGAATTTTCTGTTTATAGGAATTTGTTGTGTGGTTTCTGTGGTCTCTGTAATTTGTGCAGGGAAGTTTACATGTTTTGTTGTCTCTATAATTTGTTGTGTTGCACAAAACCACAAAGTTACGTTTGAGAATTTTCTGTGTGCAGGGAAGTTTACATTTGTTGTGTTGATATAAATGTCTCTGTAAATGTAAGTTTGTTGTGTAATTTGTCTCTATAATTTGTAATATAAATGTCTATAAATGTCTCTGTAATTTTTCTATAAATGTAATATAAATGTCTTTGTAATATAAATGTAAGTTTGTTGTGTAATTTGTCTCTATAAATGTCTATATATGTCTCTGTAATTTGTTGTGTTGATATAAATGTTAGTTTAAGAATTTTCTGTGTGCAGGGAAGTTTATATATATTTTTTCTAATTTTATGGAGTCACGTAGGGACACAGAGTTATGTAGAGACCTAACATTTATCACGGGTATCATGAATGGGGATGAGAAATTGTTTGCTTCCGAACAATTAAGACGATAATAGGCTGTCATGATAATTGAGAAATTGTTTTAGTAAAAAAAAAATGTATGAGTATAATTTAGGGTTAAAAAAATCATTTGTTAACACTAGACGATTATTTGCTATCATGTGGTGGCGGCGGCGACGGCGACGGCGGCAAAAGAGTCGGTGGCAGTGGCGGCGGCGGCGATAAAAGAGTCATCGGTGGCTGTGGCGGCAATGGTGGTGGCGGCGGTGGTGGCGGCGGCGGTGGCGGTTGAAGGTGGTTGTGATTATTGTTTATTATATAGGATATATTATTTTATTGTAGTGGATATATTATTTTATTGTAATGGATATATTATTTTATTGTGTTAAAAGCTAAAATAGATCCACTGCTGCAGCATGTATGTAAATAAAATAGATAAAGTAACTTTTGGTGGAGCTAAAAAGCTAAATTTTTAGCTCCACTGTTGTGGATGCTCTAATATGCACAAAAATCTAAGACTCTCTATGTGATCGTTAAATTCCGGACGACACGTATAGAATTCTGGAAGAGGTTTGCAAAATAGCTTACGGAAGACCCATATGACAACTACAAGGACACGTCCTCTTCCTTTCAGTCCATCTTGCTCCCGACATTTTAGATATTTAGGGAGAAAATCTCAGGTGTCACTATCTGCAACATTGGATAAATCATAATCAGTAACTTTAGAAACAATTATACCAATTGTCTTTAGAAACATTTAAAATGTAAAATTAAATTGTCTGTAGAATAAACAAAATTTAAACCTTAAAAATTTGTAGGTGAAAAAGCATAAATGCACTTTTGGTCCTTATATTTTAGGATCATTTCTATTTTAGTCCCTATATTTCTATTTTACTATTTTTAGTTCTTAAAATAAATAAAAAATGTGTTCCATTTTGGTTCTTACCGTCACTTACTTAATGGAAATATCCTACGTGGCAAACAAAGTGCACTGTTGGCACAATAAATGCTGACGTGTCTATTAAAATAATATTAAAAAAAATGTCATATCAGCATCCATGTCAACCTCTAACTTAAAAAAAATAAATTTATCAATTTTAAAAATTACAAAAATTATAAAAAAGAAAAAAAAAACCATAATTAAAACAAAAGAAAAATGGTGGAATTTAGATCTTTGTGTTTTTTTTGTTTGTACTTGTTTTTTTTTCTTCTTCCCCAAATTTCTTTCTCTCAGTTTCTCTGCCTCCCATTCTTTCTTTTTCTTCTTTCTTTCTTTCTTCTCTTTTTCTTCTTTCTCCATCTATCTTGGTGCTTAGCCTTCTTGAACTCTTTAAGCAAGTTCCTCCATTTGTCGGTGCACATAGTGGGTGATCGATCGAACCATTTTTCTCTCATCTCCAATGAAATATGATCCCACAAGTGCTTGTTCAACTTCGGCTTGGACCCACATCTCAGCTCGTTTCTTGGGAGCCTTGACTTCGACTTCGACTTCATGGTCCTCGTCGCTGCCGCTGCTATCACCGAGAATCATTTGCTAGTGCTAGTGGTGATTTATTTTTGCACATGGGATGTTTCAGATGAACACCAAAATCAATCGCATCGCTCGCTGCCAGTCTCGACTTGGTGGTTTTGCGCCCTTACCTTTATTGGAGCTTGTTGAGGAGTCCTTTTCTTCAAGTGGTGGAGATGATGCTTCTGGCTCAAAGTATGATGATGAGATGACGACCTCCCAATGATACACCCTTTGTCATTCATGACAAAAAGAGGGAGTAGTTTTATAGATGAGAGTAGTCTAGATGTTAGGGGGAGAGCTAGCATAGAACATACTAGATAGGGGGAGAGTAGTTCTTGAGTGTTTTTGAGGGATGTAGTGAGATTTGTTTTGTATTCTTTTCTGATTACATGCACCATGGTCTTGTGACCACTTTTTAAATACATAGTATTCTTTGATATATATATATATATATATATAAATGAGATGATCTATGTTTTTTCACCTTTGTCTCACATGTGTTGTTTCTTTTCTATCTCTATACACATGTTTCTTCTTGTATACAACTTGTCTATGTTTCACACTTGATGCCTTGATGAATCTTGTTTAAGTGTTTTAGTTAACATAGGTTGTAAGTCTATCATGCCATGTCTTGCAAAGTTTTTCAAGAGTTTGGGTTAGGGTTAGAATTATGTACTTCTGTATATTATGAGATAGTTGTGTTAAGACTTCTCTCATAATTGTTTTTCTATGGTTTTGTCATGGATTGCCAAAGAGGGAGATTGTTAGGGTCATATTCTGTTGTAATTGGCTAATCCTTTGACAAAATGCACTTTACTTGTACTTGGGTAGATCTAAGATGGGTTTAGAACTTCAAGAAACATGGTGTTCAAGTCAAGTATTAAAGACATGAAGATTGGTTCAAGAAACAAGTGAAGAAAAGATGTTCATTAAGTCTCGATAGATAGCTCGATAGATGCCTGCTATCAAGATTTAATGTGAAACTCGATAGATAACTTGACAGTAGCTTGATATATCGAGAATTACGATTTTATAATTTCCAAACCTGAAATTCGGCCAAGCCTTGCATATTTGTTTGTGGTTTCTTTTCTCACAACCCTAAACATATATAAGGCTTATTTTAAAAGCCGTAACACAAGGATACAAAGACCAAGAGACATTTTCTTTGTGTGAAGCTACTGTGTTTATATGCCAAAGAATTTTGTAACCGAGTACTTCCAGATCTTCATTGTTGATAAAGTGAAGAACTTCGTAATCAACAACATCTGTTCAAGTTGCTAGAGTTAGTCACATACTTAGGATCCCTACAAAGGGTTAGTCACCAATTGGAGGTTTGTGCATCAAGGAAAAAAAGGCTCCTACAAGATCAAGTCCAATTGGATATTGGAGCAAAGGTTCAACTGTAGCTTGTTATTTCAGGATAGGCCAAGGGTAGTTGGTAAGATTTTTTATACTTGTAACCACTTGATTATTGTTTAGTGAATTCTTAGAAGTGGTGACCTTAAAATCACCTAGTTAGGTTTTTGCGTTACGAGGTTTTTTCCATTTGTCAACAAATCACCATGTCAAATTTATTTTATGTTGCATTTAGTATTTTTAGTGATTTTTTTGTGCCTCCATGATTTGCATGCAATTGAACCTAATTAATCAATTTAGGTAATTAAATTAATTAACTGGAGTCAAGCTATTTTAACCCAACACAATGGAATTAAATGTGAAAACATATAGTGCTTCTTTTTGAAATTTTAGGGATTAAAAATGCTCATTTGAAACATTAGAAATAAAAAATACTTAACAAGTAAACTTTAAGACTAATAGAATATTTCAAAAAATAAATTTATGTCAACATACTTATTTTAGTGTTTACTTTTCTTTGTACTTTTGTTGATTGACCTAAATAACAGTAAAAATAACTCAAACAACAACAAGATTAGGCTAAATAACAACAAATGAACAAAAGATTCAACAAAAAGTTCATTCAAAAGCAAAAAAGCAAAAATCTTTAATCAATTAGATTCATAACTCGTTTAACCCATTATATAAAAATAATATCTAAGTTCATTTTTCCTTAAAATAAACTATACTAGGAGAGATATTATGACCATGAGTTCTCCTCAACTTGCACTTGCGGTGACTATGATCTCTCTCTCTCTCTCTCTCTCTCTCCATTTTTCTCTTCTCTATCATCATTTTAGACTTTCTCTCTTACTTTATTACTTTCATATATATTAATATTATCAGTTCTCACTTCAACTCACATCAGTCACTCTTTGCCTTTTCATTAGAAGGAAATTATAAAATTTCTTGTATTTTTGTGCGTGTGTGTGTGTTTTTTTTTTTTTTTTTTTTTTTTTTGGTAATGTCAATATATTTAAGGTTATTTAAAAAAAAAAAAATTGTATAATTTTAAGTTTCTTTTTTACTGTACTAAAAAACATTCCTAGAGCCACCACTAAACTAATGAGATATGGTGATGACATTAATACCTCAAAAAGACCACATCCTAAAAGAAAAGTGCAAAATATTTAAGGAGTAGATTGGAGTAGCACTTACAACTACTAGTATGAATGACAAGTGCATGCAAGACATTCATGCCGTGCCTTCCAGCGTAGGAGCAGTCTGGAGCATTTCTTAGGATATGAGAAGCGATGTCGTAGTCTTGACTATCCACAGCGAGGAACAGTGCGGATTCCCCAGCCTTGTTTACATGCATAGCCAGTTCTGCTGGATCATTCTCATTAATTAGTTCTCTCACAACCTCAAAGTCACCATATCGCCCAGCAACGTGCAAGATAGTATCCCCACCAAGATTCGCCATGCTCTGAAGCTGCCGTCCACCTGTTTCAACATCCAGCTCATTGGCACGTTTTATTAGGAGCGTCACCAATTAAGTATCTCCTACCATCGCAGCAACATGTAGCGGAGTATTGCCTTTGGAGTTTTTTTCATACACAAGTCTTGGACTTAAATTGACTATGTTTTTTGCAGCATCAAATTTTTTGAATTGCAGTGCAACATGAAGAACAGTGTTATTCTCGAATGTCACTTGGAGAAGGGTACTACTCATGGATTCTTCCAAATTTTCAAAGAAACTTGAATCACCGGAGGAAGCAGCTCGGAACACTTCAGGATTCATTCTGTATTGCCTTCCTTCTTCCATAGTCGTTTATTAATCTGTCTAGCAATGTGGGGAAAAAATTATTAGATAATACTATTTTATTTTATTTTGCTTTTGAAAAAGGTAAATAAAACTAGGTAATACTTAAAATTTCCAAACATCCCTAACACAAAACCAACGTCTTGCAAGGCAAACAAAAGGAGCAAAGAAATAGCAACCTTTTCTTTGCACAGCATGAGAGTAAGGGCGACAAGCGAAATGAAGGAGACCCGTGAATTTTCTAACAACACAAACAAGTATGAACAATGAAAGTCATATGATTCTGAGGTACAATAATCACTGAATTGGGAGGTAATGGTCTAAGAGTGAGGAGTGGTTTACAAGAATGAAGAAGTAAGGAAGAAGTGTGAGGATTGAGGTTGAGAAGTGCGGATTTGGGAGGAGAAAAGAGGGTAATAATTGTTCTATGTTTTTTTTTTTTTTTTAGAGAATATAATTGCTCTAAGTTGATGAACGGACAACTTCTAAAAAAATTCTAACAGCAATGTATAGAATATTTGAATTGCCAATAACTAAAAGGAAAACTAATTACTGAAAAACTACTAAATTTTAGGTTACTTTGAATTAGTTTTTTTATTTTATATCTTATCCTAAATCATATGGTCCATCACTTTCTTGATTAATATGTTCTTTCATTATTTTTAGTAATGTTACATTAAGTATTCCTCTAATTAATTTTTTTTTTTTTTTTTTTTTTTTGTTAAAGAAACAAATTTGTTAAGAAAAAGGCACCAAAAAAATTTACAATTCAAGTAGAAGTACGTATTAAAAAAAAAAAAGTAAAAAAATGAAGAAGAAGAAAAAGAGTAGATATATATCATACTACAAATGTAGCAAACCAATCAGCTATAATTAAATGAATGTAATAATCAAATGTAAAATACATGCTGATGAGTCCAAAAAATAATGGATTCGTCATTCAATAATGAACGAACCCAAGATACATTACGCATTTACGTTATGCATTTATGGTGAGCATTTACACCGAGGAGTAACAAATGGAGCAACGGAAAAGAAGACGTTACACAAATTAAGACACTAGTTTGTAACATCTCAACCATTACAAATGAGAATGAATGCAGTGATTTGTTGCTCATTAAAGAGAAAGATGGCTATATAAATTCAAAAAGGAATAACACCAAAAGGTGCACACAATTCTCACCCCAAAAACCTACTCCTAAGTTGAACTCTCTTGCGATACACTTCAATGGAATTCCATTATAACTTAATTATCAGAGGGTGTTTGAAAAACACCACACCGGTGTACTCATTTTTCTCAGATCTATTACAGGTTCGTCCCTAGATGAATCCAATACCATCGGCCATACACACAAACGAAGATCTCAATTGTTAATTTTCGACATCATCACATGCAACTAGGGGGCGCAGGTGCCCCCTGAACTTTCAAATTTTTTACTAATAATATTATAATAACTTGAAATACCTTATTTGCCCCCCTACACAAAAGACAAAAAAAAAAAAAATCTCAATTCAGTGAATTCACGGTACCTTTCCTAGTAGTAGTAGACTTCTACCCCTACTACAGTTCTATATATAAAACCAATGGGTCCCACTTGGTAATAATTAAAAAAAAAAATCTCTACATTGATTCATTGAATAGTAGTCTGAACACAAAAACTTGATGGAATAGACAAAAATGTACTACAACAACTATAATATAAAAGCGTGGGTCCCACTTGGTAATGATTAAAAATAAATAAAAAATAACAACTTTGCTAGACCTACACAGAATAGAAATTAGGACTAGCATAGAACTCTAAAAAAAGAAAAAAAGGAAAAAAAAAAGTATATATAATGCAAACAAAGTACGCCTCCCATCAAAAAGAAAAAAATTTATTTTCATACTAGTCTCTTTCTTTAGACCTCAGAGTTTCTATGGAGTTTTTATAAGCATTCAAGTTGGGTTTTTAAGTTACAAATTCAAATATTCACACGTATGCATACTCTTAATACTTTTGCTTTGATTTATTTATATATTTAATTTTTTGAATAATCAAATTATTTATTTAAACTGTTTATATTTAGATGGATATCTTGATTTAACTATTCTTAACCATAAATTTATAATTCAAATTATATGTTTAAACTATTTGTATTTATAATGATCTCTTAATTTGATTATTCTTAATCATAAATTGTAATTTTTCTTCTTTATTTTAATAATATGACATATATATTTGTAGTTAATTGACATATAGTTGTTTATTTATTTTGTTATTAATATTGATTTTTTTTTTAGATTAATTTTTTACTTTCAATAATCTTGTCTTTTAATCTTATCCCTTTTGACCTAAATTTTTGACTTTGCCACTGCATGCAATCATTGAAAATTGAAGAAAGAGAAGGAAACCAAACCCCTTCGTAAAACCTAGAAGCAAAACAAAACCCTAACCAAAAAGGTCCAAATATTAATCAAAATAGAGAAAATACCATCTGTGTAAGGACAATCAAATTCACCAAAATTCAATCAAATAAATGTATTAAAAGCCTAACCCCACTTCACAGTTCACACCCACCAAACGTCTCGTCAAGCCTTCTAAATAAAAACAGGAAGAAGAAATTACACTGATTGGGGTAGCAAATCTCTGAGGAAAAGGACAAAAGGTACAATTTGGCTGTTGGGATAAGTCACTTCAATTAAGTTCCTAAGGAGAGCGCCTTTAATACCGAAAAAGAAGGGAAAATGTGGAGTCTCATTCATTACAATAAGAATGCCATTAATGAGTGCGTTGAAAACGTTTTCAAAATTAAAACCAGTTTGTTGAAGTGTTAGCCCAGGCCCAGCCATAAATGTCTGGGGATCAAGTTAATTCATTTATTTTATATTTGGTTTTGTAATTATGTTGAATAATTAACCTTGTGCTTTAATTTTTTTTTTTTTTTTTTTTTTTTTGAGAAATAGGTAAGGAAATTAAACTTGTTCTTAAAATGAATTTTAATGCATGAAAATGTTTTTTTTTAGGAGAATGCAATTAATTCAGGCAATGAAGGCTAATGGACATTAATTTTATAAAGATCATAATGAAATTAAAGAATGTCAATGAAATTAAATTTGAATACAGTTTTTTTTGAGGAAAAAATTTGAATTCAATTGGAATAAGACATCAAAAGAAATTTGCACCAAACCTAAGTCCCTAGATTTTAGCCTATGCAACCTTTAGTATTTTGGACATAACATATGGCCCAGATATCTAATTGCGATGATTCAAGTTGGACTGGAGAGCTACTTCAAAGAGTTACCTCTTTGTAGTCTATAAAAACTCTGAATTCTGACTTTAAATATGCGAAAAACGTTGGTTAAGTAAAGTACACGAAAAGCACTTGTTTTCCTTAGTACTGCCAAGCCCTCATGCACACTTCCGTTTTGGTTATATCCACCGGGCACCGTGACAGCTGCCGTGAAGCTCACAGTAGCGATGAGTGTGGCTACCAACATATTGGTCTCACTCACTCGCTTCCAGCAATCTGATTCAGACTTTCCCTCGCCATTAGCATCGCCATCGCCGGCCAGTTTTGGTTTGCTTCTAGGCTTCAAATTCCGAATGCCCATCTTTATGAGTGCTCCCCTCAGGCTTTGTCAAGCGCCCTTCTCCCACAATTCTTTCTGGATTTCATCATGTGAAATTTATAAATGGATGATTTTTAAAAAAAAAAAAATGCTAAAGCAAGCTATCCATAAAGACAAACACATGCGCACACATTAAAATTGTACACGTAAGACGTGAATGCATATGTGATACATACTAGCTTGGTCACCTTGTGTACTTTCAATCAAATCAAATTAGTAGAACTTGGTCACCTTGTATCACTACAAGAAAAACTGGCTATTGCGGCGGGCCAAAACCGCCGCTAAAGCCCAAAAAAGCGCTGCTAAAGGTACATTTGACCTATAGCGGCGGGTGCTATTGTGGCGGGCCGTCCCATCAGTGATGCAGTGCCGCTATCGGTCGATGGTGGCGGTTGCAAAAGGCGCCGCTATAGATGTACCTTTTAGCGGCGGGTGAAGGTTTATTGCGGCGAGCATAAAACCGCCGCCATACGTGTTCAAAATTCGTGGCATTGACTTTTAGCGGCGGGCAGACGGCGCCGCTATAGGTAATTAATCAAAACAAACTAATTGCACTTCTAGCGGCGGTTAGAAACGCCGCTATATGTTTCAACCTTTAGCAGCGGGTAATAAGTGCCGCTAAAGGGAATCATTTAAAACATAAATTGTGCACCTTTAGCGGCGGTTTTTGCCCGCCGCTATAGGTCTTTTTTTTTCTTTTCTAATGGATTTTAAAACCACATTTCTATTACAAATAATTCTATAATAATTTTAGCCCCACTAAAACAATACCACAAATTTAACCAAATAACACCACAATTGTCTCAAAACTAACATTATATTAACATAGAAATATATTATTAAATACAAAGAAGGAGTGCCATCACACATTACGTGATACAAGAAGTGCTTCAATCCACAAGGTAGGCAGATTCAATAAAATCATAATTTAAAAAAAGCCTCTTTTTATTCCTTAAGCATTCTCATGGACATCCACACAACCAAGAGTAATATTTTGATAAATATCATTAAGCAACCAACACATATTTAAGTGTTTGCCAATGATACATGGCACTCAATGCTTGTTATAAAACTACATTAACAACTATGTTGAACTTAGGATACCTCATCAACATGGCACAACAATTCTTGCAGCAAATTAATATTCACATTAAATTGAAGAAAACAATGATTCTAAACTCACATTTTGCATATAGGCAGTCCATCATTCCCTTCTCCAAGTCCAACTACACAACAATGAAAGAAATTGCATGAGTTAGAATTATAATGCAAAGTTACCAAGTCAAAATACATAAAGTTATTATTTTTATCCATGCTTCCAGAACATATCCTTCAATGCATCAATGGAAAGAGAACAAGCTCTAGAATTGAATAAAGATTTTTATATCATTCTTAAATTTTTTTTCCTTCTCAATTGGTAATTACACACATTCAGTAAATCATGAACAATAAAAATTTCTCTCAAACTATGCATTTTTTTGAACCAAACCCATTTAAAATAAAATGGAATAAAACTACTAATCACTCAATTTATTCTGGATAGAGAAATTGATGAAGTTGGTATCTACCAAAACCCGATATGGTAGTCCCATCGAGGTGTTGTAATTGAAGAAAAGTGCCGATGAAACCTTCGGCCTATATTGAACAAAAATTAAACACGTTACAACACAATATAAACCCTTACAAATCCCAGAGCTCCTATAACCAAAATTTAACACCAAAAATCTATATATATATATATTTGATAAATTAAAAAAAAATCTATATATATATAGGCTTTTATAAATGCTTAAAAAATTCAAAGAAAAACTAGATAAATAACAATGGTAAGTTACATATGTTTTTGAGGGTCAAAACATAGTTGTAGAAGCACCCTAAGTATGTCTTACAACCATAGTACCATACCTATTTCCTTTTCGAAACAAACACCAAAAACAAACAAACAAACAAAAAAAGCATTTTACCATATGGTTAACAAGAACTATAAATGAGTAATCGTTGCCTTGAATCATTGGGATATAACTCAGAGTAGAATGTCACCTACCCATCAAGTCTAGATTTTCTAATATAGCCACAGAACATGCTCCCCACCCCCACCCCCACCCCCCAAATATCCAATATATATATATAATGCATAAGAATCATGCACCTTCAAATGACAATCAATAGCAACTACAAGTACATATTTTAATCTAATAAACTAAGAATTATTCCAAACACTTCTAGAACATTTTCATCTATTAAAAACCTAGGAGAACTGCTCAAAGTTACAAAACAAAAATAGAACTCTTCACTACAAAGAGGCAACAGGTTAAGGTTACCAATCATTTCAAAATTTGAAATTCCAATCACAAGGATTAGGAAAAAAGTGAGATCAATGCTACCATGGATTCCACTATAAGTGGCCAAGCTTCAATAATTGATGTTCACATTATTGTACGACACAAGCTCAAATCTAGGGGAAAAAGTTTACCATCCCCAAGATAGATGAACTTTCTCTTACCCTCCACAGGCTCAGCTTGGATTCTTTCAATTATTAGCCCCTAGTGCCACACAAAACCCAATTAGCCAAAATTCAGAAAAATATAAATTTATAAACTCACAAACATAGACAACCACATAGTCAATGGCTAAAGAAATTTTTACATCAATATACTATACATGGGGTCACAAAGAAAACTAAAACCTGTTCCAATACATATTCTCTATAAAAAATTATATTATTCTACTTACTTTTGCAACAATCAAGAATGAAAGGGAGTAATAAGGTGAGTCATCGGTCACACATTTGGACAAAAGAAAAATGTTTGTTTATATTATGTGGAACTGTGAATTCAACAAGGTGGATTCCCTAGCTTTTATTGTTAGTTTAGATTATTAGAATTTTCAGTCTCATACTAGCTTCTTTTTTCACACCTGTTTTACACTGTTTCAAGTCCGCTCCAAAACAATTTTATCAACAACAAAAAATTAGGCACAATTTTGAACAAGTGAAAAAATGCGTCTAAATCACTAACAATGGCTTCTCTACTTACAAATTATGGTTCAAGCGATTAATAAACCGATTTTCATATCACATAAAAGAACTGTTCTGTATAGTTAATAATCTTAATTTTACAAATTAACAAACATAATTAATGATGGGAATGACGATGCTGCATCCCTAGACGAAGATAACACTAGTGACGAAGGAAGCATCCTAGACGAAGTCATCAGGAACAACGAAGAAAGCTATCATCACTGACGAAGGCAGGGAGTCACTCAATGCAGTCAATCAATGACTTGAGCGGTTACGAAATCAACCCAGCAGACCGTTGGGAACCTCTTAAAAGTCTCATTATTGGACCAGGGGCGTTACTTGAGAAAGCATTAACCACCCCAACGGCTAGCCCCCAAGGTCGCAGGTATAAAGCTCCCACACAGTCAGTAGAAGGTACGATATACAAAAACACAGACCCACATCTTGATTTCTATTTTTATCATTCTAACTTTGGCATCTGAGACGTTGTGGCAGGCACCACACCGGTGACCATCATTAAGCATACTCTCTCGCACGACGAAGGGTTCCATCTGCTCACTCTTACTGACGATCCTGTGCATCATCAGTTTGGCGCCGTCTGTGGGAACGATATTTTCAGATTCATATCTGAGAGCGTAGTTCCCATCAACTCTCTACATCCAGATGGAACCCAACCCAGACTCAGCAGCCTTAGCCCTGTAAGTCCAGGCCCTTGCAGCCACCATTGAAGAACTCACCAAACAGAACCAGGAAATGAAGCTGCGACTCCAGCAGGTTCAACAAGCTCAACAGGAAGAGAACCGGTCCAAAGATAACTTGGAGGAAGAAGGGGATAGTCAACGGAGAGGAACCCCCCAAAGACCAGTTACTCCGGACGAACAGAACTTAGATCTTCTTCGAGAAATGAGGAAAGAGATGGACGAATTAAGGAGCACTATCAAAGAGAAGACAGACCGAAGCGTAGACAAAATGATAAGGGCTACGGATTCGCCATTCACTGCTGCAGTACTTGAATGCCCCGTGCCGTCAAAGTTTCGCTTGCCTCAATTGGAGCCATTCGATGGACTCAAGGACCCACAGGATCATCTTAATACCTTTAAGACGACTTTGGGTCTTCAGCAACCACCTGACGAGATATTGTGTCGTTCCTTCCCGACGACTCTCAAAGGAGCTGCAAGAGAATGGTTTACTAAGTTGCCAAATTCGTCCATAGACACTTTCGATCAGCTAAGTAGTGCCTTCTTGCGCCACTTCATAGGGGGACAACACCCAAGGAGACCAGTGGATTACTTACTCACCATAAGACAGGGAGAGAAGGAGACTCTGAGGTCATATGTCAAGCAATTCACCCGGGAAACTCTGGAAGTAGACGAAGCTGACGACAAGGTACAACTGACGACCTTCAAAGCAGGGTTGAAATCCAGAGACCTCGTGGCTTCTCTTACAAAAAACCCCCCAAAGACGATGGCGGAGATGCTCCTGAAGGCGCAAAAGTACATGAACGCGGAAGGTGCTCTGGCTGCCATAAAAGATACCGAGAGGCCAGGAGACAAGTCTAAGCGGGATGACGATCGTAGGGGGCAAAAGAGAGACAGACCAGAACGCCGGAACAATGACGGGAATAGAAGGAAGGACGACAGAAATCCTCGGACGGTAAAATTTACTCCTTTGGTTATGCCTGTTGACAAGATTTTCACGCAGATCAAGGACGAGCATTACCTCAAATGGCCCAGGCCATTACACTCATTCCCCAACGTACGTGACAAGAACAAGTATTGCCGGTTCCATAGAGACCACGGCCACAACACAGAAGATTGCAGAGACCTGAAGGAGCAAGTAGAGGAATTAATACAGAAGGGAAAGTTGCAGAAGTATGTAAAGAAAGGAGAATATAGCAAGTTTAGAGACGACAACAGGACCCAGCGTGAATCTTACACTCGGGATGACGACCATCCGTCCCAGCCTCCACGCAAGGTGATCGGGGAGATAAACACAATCACAGGAGGTTCCTTTAGATCACTCAAAAAAGCATGTCATAGACAGGTGAACAGCGTCCACACCATGCCTTTGTCCAAGCACCGACGAACACACCAAGACATGTCCTTCAGCGAAGGAGACGCCAGGGGAGTAAAGCAGCCCCACAACGATCCCCTGGTCATAATGCTGAATATAGAAGGATTTAATACCAGAAGGATCCTTGTTGATAACGGGAGCTCAGCGGATATCATCTACCTCCCAGCCTTTCAGCAGTTGAGATTAGATCCAAAAAGGTTTCGCCCTTTTGACTCCCCACTCGTCAGCTTCAGTGGAGACAGGGTCTACCCCAGGGGTATAGTGACTCTGACGGTGACAGCAGGGACCTATCCATTACAGTTGGCCAAACAGATAGACTTCCTGGTGGTAGATTGCCCCTCCTCCTACAATGTCATTATTGGGAGGCCCACCCTCAACAAGTGGAAGGCGGCGACGTCAACCTACTGTTTGAAAGTGAAATTCCCAACAGACAATGGAGTGGGCGAAGTGAAAGGTGATCAAGTCCTGGCAAGGGAATGTTATCAGGCCATACTGGCAAGAAAGGAGAACCACACGTGGATGATTGAAGAGAAAGAGGAGGACGGGATGGAGACCTTCGAAACAGTGGAATTGGTAGAAGGGAATGCAGACAAGACGACCAAGATAGGGACGACGTTAAGCCCCGAGATGAGAACGAGACTCATAAAGTTCCTCAAAGGGAATCTAGATGTCTTTGCATGGAGTCACGAGGACATGCCAGGCATATCTCCAGAAGTCATCCAGCATAGGCTGAATGTGGATCCCAGCAAGAAGCCCGTTCAGCAACGACGAAGAACTTTCGCCCCAGAGCGAGATCAAGCAGTGACAGAGGAAGTAACCAAACTCTTGACGGCTGGATTCATCCGGGAAGTATATTATCCAGAATGGCTCGCCAATGTCGTCCCGGTAAAGAAAGCGAACGGAAAGTGGAGAATGTGTGTAGACTTCACCGACCTGAACAAAGCATGCCCAAAGGACAGCTTCCCTCTACCAAGGATAGACCAGCTCGTGGACTCCACCGCCGGACACAAGTTACTGACGTTCATGGACGCCTTCTCAAGGTACAACCAGATACAGATGGCTAAAGAAGACCAGGAGAAGACCGCCTTCATCACAAGCCAAGGACTCTACTGTTATAAGGTGATACCTTTTGGGCTGAAAAATGCCGGAGCTACATATCAGAGAATGGTAAACAGAATGTTTAGCCAACAGATTGGCAGAAACATGGAGATGTACGTAGACGACATGCTCGTCAAGAGCAAGGAAGAGCTCACACATCTGGACGACTTGGAGGAAACTTTTACAACCCTCAAAAAACACCAGATGAAGTTGAATCCAAGCAAGTGTGTTTTTGGGGTAGCCTCGGGGAAGTTCTTGGGATTCATGGTGTCCCAAAAAGGAATAGAAGCAAATCCAGAGAAAGTACAAGCAATCATTGACATGGCCTTACCCAAAACCGTCAAGGATGTTCAAAAACTCACAAGCAGAATAGCAGCTCTAAACAGGTTCGTCTCTAGGGCCACAGACAAATGCCTGCCCTTCTTTAAGACATTGAAGCAGGCTTTTGCTTGGACCGACGAGTGCGAAGCAGCGTTCCAAGAGCTGAAGCAATACCTGAGCAGTCCGCCTCTCCTAAGAGACCTATACCTGTATCTGGCGGTGTCAGCCTCGGCAGTAAGCGCAGCTTTGATTAGAGAAGAGGGCAAGAAGCAACTCCCGGTTTACTACGTCAGCCAAGCTTTCCAAGGGGCTGAGTCCAGATACCCAAGGATCGAAAAGATTGCGTTTGCACTAATAGTGGCCTCGCGCAAGCTCAGGCAATATTTCCAGTCAAATCCTATTCTCGTAATGACGGACCAGCCAATCAGGAAGTCAATGAGCAAGCCAGAAGCAGCAGGGAGAATGGTCCAGTGGGCGATTGAACTTAGTCAATTTGACATTGAATACCATCCAAGAACAGCAATCAAGGCACAAGCTCTGGCGGACTTCATCGCAGAATTCACGTTCCCTGACGAAGACAGGATTACCGACGAAGCAGATAAACTAATAATACAGACTGATGGTTCGTCAGCCCAAAAGAAGGGGGGAGTAGGGGCCATCATAACCACCCCCGACGGAGAAGTGCTGAAATATGGGGTCCAGCTAAAGTTCCCAGCCACCAACAATAAAGCTGAATACGAAGGAATACTGACGGGACTAAGGCTTGGGAAAGCTCTTGGTGCCAAAAATTTGTTGATCCAAAGTGATTCGAAGCTAGTGATTGGACAGATCAAGGGAGAATACGAGGCAAAAGAAGAAAGGATGCAGAAGTACCTTAAGTTGGCAAGGCAGTTAGCTCAGGAATTCGATACAGTGGAGTTCATACAAATCCCAAGAAGTCAGAATATGGGGGCTGACGAAGTGTCAAAGCTAGCGTCGTCAAAAGAAGAAGGGACTAGCACGGACCTGGCGATGGAAGTCCAAAAACACCCTAGTATCGAGGAATTTGCGACCTTCACCATCCAGAGCGCCGACACCTGGATGACACCCATAGTGTCCTTCCTCCAGGACGGGCACCTACCTCAAAACACTGAAGAAGCCAGAAAGATCAAGAAGAGGGCAGCCAGATTCACGATCCTGAATGACGTCCTGTACAAGAGAGGCTTCTCAATGCCCTACTTGAAGTGCGTCGACGAGGAAGAGGCCAAATACATCTTGGAGGAAGTACACGGAGGAGTTTGTGGCGACCATGCCGGCTCCAAATCCCTAGTAAACAAAGTAGTAAGGGCAGGATATTTTTGGCCAACCATGCAGGTGGACGCTGCTGAGATCGTCAGGAGGTGCGACAAATGCCAACGATACGGGAATGTGCAGCGGCTTCCAGCAGAGAAAATGACGACCATAGCTTCCCCATGGCCATTTGCACAATGGGGAATCGACATCGTCGGTCCACTGCCCCAAGGTAAAGGTCAGGTAAAATTCCTTCTTGTTGCTATTGACTATTTTACAAAATGGGTTGAAGCAGAGGCCCTAGCAACGATCACTGAGGCTCGAATCCAGAATTTTGTGTGGAAGAACATAATCTGCAGGTTCGGGATTCCCTCGACAATCATATCAGACAATGGAAGGCAGTTCGACAGTCAAGGCTTCAGGGAATTCTGCTCAAGCCTTGGAATCAATAATCAATTCTCATCCCCAGGGTATTCTCAGGCAAATGGACAGACGGAAGTGACGAACAGGACGCTGCTCAAAATTATCAAAACCAAGCTGGACGAAGCAAAAGGTGCCTGGCCAGAAGAACTGCCCAACGTCCTGTGGGCTTACAGAACCACAGCCAGAACCTCGACAGGAGAGACACCGTTTAAGCTTACTTATGGCACAGAAGCAGTAATCCCAGTAGAGGTCGGGGTAACGAGCACCAGACGAGGAACTTTCACAGAAGGACTTAATGATGACGAATTACGACTCAACCTGGACTGTCTGGACGAAGTGAGAGACAACGCATCCAGTAGGATGACAAAGTATCAAAAAAAGATGGCCGAGTATTACAACAAAAGGGTCAAGCTCAGGCGACTGGACATAGGTGACCTCGTCCTGCGCAAGATCACTGCAGCGACCAAAAATCCTACTCAAGGAAAACTGGGCCCAACGTGGGAGGGGCCTTACCGCGTCATTCACTACTCAAGACAAGGAAGCTACCATCTGGAAACCCTGGACGGACAAAAGCTCCCTCGACCATGGAATATTGAGCATTTAAAGAAGTACCATAAGTAAATGTAATAGACGAATGCATTCGTTCTTGAGATTAATAAAAGAATTATTCTTCTGATGTATTTGTGCAAGCAATACAAGTCAACCATAAGGCCCATAAAAAGTCAAAGTAACAAGATTCCGCCTTGACGGATATAAGTTACTAACGGCCACACTGAAGGGGTTAGAAAAAAAGAGACTAAGTAACAAGATTCCGCCTTGACGAATGTAAGTTACCAATGATAACCCCAGGGGTATAAAAAGTTAAAGTAACAAGATTCCACTTTGACGGATGTAAGTTACTGACGACCCACCTATTGGGTACGAATCACTAACAAGATTCTGTCTTGACGGATGTAAGTTACTGACGACCCACATAATAAGTAGAAACAACCAAGTAACAAGATTCCGCCTTGACGGATGTAAGTTACTAACGACCCACATAATGGGTAGAAACAACTAAGTAACAATATTCCGCCTTGACGGATGTAAGTTACTGACGACCCACATAATGGGTAGAAACAACCAAGTAACAAGATTCCGCCTTGACGGATGTAAGTTACTGATGAGGTCCCCACGGTTATAAGAAGCTAAGTGGCTATGTTCCGCTTGGACGGACATAAAATTACTACATACGCAACCCATAGCGACAACAAGTGACAAAAGCCCTCTTGACGAATTCACATAAAGAGGAAGGGAGAAAAGGGAAAAGCCACATCAAATCAAAACAACACTCAAAATACCTTCAAGATCGTCGAAACAGTTAACAAATTGTTGACGAATAAACATAGCGCAAGATACTAAGATATGGACGAGCGTAAATCAACCAAAACAGCTGCTAAAAAAAAGGTAAGCATGCTTCATTTTAACCCATAACCACTGGGTGATTAACATCGTTTTCAAAATAAATGATTGTTCTGTAATTAAAAAAAAAAAAAAAAAAAAAAAAAAAAAAAAAAAGGGCCCCAAAACAAGAAAGGCATCCACCAAATACAACAAAAATTTTCCAAGTAACAGGGTCAGGTATCAGCAGAAGCGCCCTCAGCGGTAGGTGCGTCGGTGGCAGGCTCTGGAGCATCACCATCTGGGGCAGAGGACTGAGCAGCCTCGTCCAGAGCCATCTCCTTATCTACCTCTTCCAGATCCAAACTCTCCATGTTGACCCCAGAAGGATGCTTGACGAGATACCTCCTGAGAAGCTCAAAACCTTTAAAATACCAACTAAAGAGTACAGTATTGTACTCGTCAGTGGTCTGGAAGGCCTCCACCGACCTAGCAGCAATAGTTGCAAGCTTCTCCTTGGCTGAAAGAAGCTGCTCATCCTTCTCTTGGGTCAACTGGCGTTCAACCCTGAGGTCGTCATCTAACACTTTAACCTTCTGCTTCAAAGAGGTCGCCTCGTCCATAGAGGTAATCAGGTTCTTCTTCAGATCGGAGTTCTCTTTCTCCAGGGCCTCCATCCGGGTCGTTAGAGACGCCACCTTGGCCTCTTGAGTGAGATACTCAGTGGTAATGTGGAGGCTCTCTCCCAACACCTGGAAAGAAGTTATAAGTCGCCAATAAAAAAAAATATATATGTATATATACACGTATATGAAAAGGGAAAATGTGGAAGAACTCCGTACTTGGACGAGCTTATGAACATGACGGGAGGCAACGTCGTTCAAAGACATGTCTGAGAGAGCCCTTAGGTCCGCTGGGGTGAAAACCTCGTGAGCCCTGTCCACGGCCAACCTTTCGTCGTCCCATATTGTTGACGAACGAACATCAGCCTTCTCCTTCTCCTTCCCTTTACCAGCCACGCGCTGCCTTTTTGAGCCGGGAGTAACGATCTCCTCTATTGACATAGTTGGAGAGGCAGTTCTCGTCGTCTCAAGAGCTATGGGAGGAATGGTACTAAGGGGAGTGGGAGCAGGGCCCTTCCCGGTCACGCGCACGATCTTCTTCCCCAGATTGGATAGCGGCTCGTCCTTCTTCGATCTCATCTTCGCGTACATATCCTTGTTAAATTTTGTCGTCATCTCTGCAAGAAGAAAACACTTATCAAAAATGCTTAAGTACACAAGAAGAATCAGCAATGACAAGGATAATACTTACTCTTTTTTCCTTCAATACCAAGTTGACGAAGAACGTAAGGTGACGGGTCGGGACCGAGGTTGTAAAATGCAAGAGACCGGGGGTCAACCAGTTCGTCCCAGCTCTCAATCGTCTCTGCGTACCCGATCGCAGTCTCGATGCGCTCCTTATACCGGCTCTTAAGCCCAGGTCATCTCTTAACTATGCCAAACAAAGAAACAAAGAAGTTAGCAAAACCAGAAGCTCAAAAGTAGCAAAATTAAACGACGGGGAGAAATACTGACGCACCTAAGGTCGAGGTTCCCCACCGACGGAGCAACCTCGGGATATCACCCCAATCACTGCTGGATTGAGTCTCGAAGTCGTCCCCAGACACAAAGAAAAAGCACGACTTTCAATACCTGAAGGACGAGGGCAAGCCCTTGACAATCCTAGTCTTTCTCTCCCAGGGGACTAACTCATAATACCCCCACTCCTTGGATTCTTTCAAGCGGTACAAGTAGGTGAGCTCAGCCATCCTGATCATATCCCCGTTGGAGGCCAACCATATTTGCATACAGTTGATCACGATCCTCCACAAGTTAGGCATGAGCTGCCCGGGGGCAATACCAAAATGATCTAGAAGCTCCATCAGGAACGGGTGGACGGGAATCTAAGCCCGCAGGTGAAAGTTGACTCATAAAAACATACTTCACTTGGGAAAAAGTGGCCGGCCCTATCTTCTTCCCTGGGTAGATGAACACGAACACTAGATGGAAACTGAAACCTATCCTTGAACCTATTTACGGTTTCGGCGTCCAGACCACAAACCTCCTCGAGGGCGTAAAAAGCCTTAACCACCCGTTGGCCAGAGACGGCTGTATCTCCTTCAGCCGGGTCGTCACTAGAAGACAACCCAGTCTCAAGGTCACTAGATCTAACCTCAGACATTGACCCTCTCCTTGCTAAACCCTCGAACCAATTTAGCGATTGACGGAGCAAGGGCAACAAGTCGCCCAAAACCACGCTCAGACAATTGCCCTCAAACACAAAATTTTCCAAAAACGGATAAGTACCCAAAGACCCCCCTAGACGCGCGAAAAGGAAGGAGACCGACGGACAAGCTATCCTAACCTCCAAACTATCAACCATGGAAATGCAGAAATCAAAAGGGCAGAAAAATACGACTTAAACTAAATCCCCAAAAAAGAAAAACAGAGACCAACAACAGAAGAAGAATAAAAGGAAACATAGAATCAGAAATTATGCTGCAGTAAAAGAAAAAAGAAGGAAGTGAAAGGAAAGAGACACGCACCTCCAATGGTGGAACAGCAAAAACACAGCGCAAGGTGATTTGGAGAAGAAAGAAAGTCTCAAAAGAACGCTCAGAGTATCACTGAAAAATTTTCTGTCTTTGCTCTCTGAAAAGTGAAAGAAAAATTAAAGAAGAGAAGTTTTAAACTTAGACCAAAAAGCGATTGAAAAACCAGCGGGAAACCCAAGGGTCATACCATTAATTCCACGGATCGTCACGCGCCACGTGGCCATGATTGCCTGTAGCGCCGCCACTAAGCATTAAAAGCGAAACAGAACCCCAAGAGTCACAAGAAAAGCTTTTCATCTTCTGTGATCGTCATGACACGTCACCGACGACCCCAGAACCTGGGGGGCAATTGATGGGAATGACGATGCTGCATCCCTAGACGAAGATAACACTAGTGACGAAGGAAGCATCCTAGACGAAGTCATCAGGAACAACGAAGAAAGCTATCATCACTGACGAAGGCAGGGAGTCACTCAATGCAGTCAATCAATGACCTGAGCGGTTACGAAATCAACCCAGCAGACCATTGGGAACCTCTTAAAAGTCTCATTATTGGACCAGGGGCGTTACTTGAGAAAGCATTAACCACCCCAACGGCTAGCCCCCAAGGTCGCAGGTATAAAGCTCCCACACAGTTAGTAGAAGGTACGATATACAAAAACACAGACCCACATCTTGATTTCTATTTTTATCATTCTAACTTTGGCATCGGAGACGTTGTGGCAGACACCACACCGGTGACCATCATTAAGCATACTCTCTCGCACGACAAAGGGTTCCATCTGCTCACTCTTACTGACGATCCTGTGCATCATCAATTAAAAACAATTTTGTATACTTAAAAGATTGCCACACACTTCTCCAGCCAAAAAGAACTCGTACCAATTATATTTTCTTGATTCAGAATTTAGGAAAACATCCAACAAAAAACAGTCTTGTATAGGATTTAATCCTGCTAGTGGTAAGGTTCATAGACTTAAAAGACATCCCAGTAATAATCCATTGAGGTGGGATCTCCAAGAGTGCCTTCAGCAGAAGCCACTAAGTACATATTCAGGCAGGCATCACCGCATGGTGAAAGAAATCATATATGAAATTCCCTTATGATGACGTTTGGTTGTGTGCAAAATAGCTTGAACTTACAAATGTCCTGGCATTGGAATCTCTGGTTCCCTCTGTCATGACATCCCTCTATTATTATAGACATCCATACCATGCATGTAGGGTGCTGATTGCATCATAATAGTTATAGCTATTCATAAATCAAGATAACAAGAAAATTCCACATAACGCATGCCTCAAACCCTTCACAAACGTGCCTTCATTTGACGAAAATATACTTCTTTTCCCATTTCGCCTCCGTATGCATATACAAGTACCAACCAAACCAACAATCTAGAAAGATAAATAATACATTTTGAAATTAGATAACATAAAGAGATCCATAAAATTATCCACCTTTAACCTTTCAATAAAACAAAACAATTTAAGCTGACGGGCACGTAGGACCCGCCAGCTTTTCCACCTCGTCGGCCTTCAGTTTATGGTGGCCTGACTAATCCAACATCAAAATTCAATCTTTAAAATTTTAGGAACTACCAAAGATCTCACCAGATATGCAAAGATATAATTTTTTTTTTAGTTTTGAGACTTGAGAGAATATCATAGATATGTGTGCCTCCTCTGTTATATATATTTATTTTACACGAACAACAACATCTATGACATTATAATTTATTTAGATACTATTATTGCTGAATCTAGATATCGTATGGTGTGTTATTGTGTAGATTAATGGATAATGATTTACCTAGAAAGCTGGTTTGATGATACATGTAACAGTAGTCGACTTAAAAGGGACAAGTTTGGACGGTTTTGTGATCTTTTTGAAGAAACAATATACTCTGGTTTTTTGCACTTAGTGAATTTATTAATAAACCATTTTTGATACAACTTTTAATATAACTTGTGTAAGAAATATAAGAAAGTATTAAAAAAAATCGTTACTTTTTTTTTTCTTATAATTTTTGTGGGTCCGGGAAGTTTACAATCCGTCCCAAACCCTATCTGGGCCCAGGGCCCGTGCCGAGGAGGTCTTTTGATGAGGACGAATGATCGATGGCCGGGGTGTCAAGGGGAACGGTTGAGAAACTACCCTGTCCTCGGCACTCCAAAATTTCAATGGGAAGATCAACGTCTTGGTGAAGGCTATCCTCAAATAGCCCCCTGAAGGGGATGTGAGTGGAATGGGGCCCACAGGGAAGCAGGGTGTAAAATTGGATCAAGGAAAATGCGTCCCCTCCGCATTAAATGCACCTGCCAACGTCTAGATCCAGTTAATAAGAAAAGACGTTTGGACGGTGTAACTTCGATCTTCGCAACTAGTAGAAAGTAAGAGGGGACGGTTGATGGGATGGATACAGAAATAAGCACCTGTCTGACCAACAAGTGGAGGGCAAGGATCAACCAAGAAGGACTATATAATGAAAAAGTAGGAGCACCAAACAAGGGGCTGGGAAAAATGGCCAAAAACCAGAGCCTCCCAGCCCACCTCCAGGAGAAAGACTCCGGGGGTGAAGACAACTTAATCATGTATGAACACTACGAAAAACCCACCGCCTGGGGACCAAGGCCTAGCCTTTCAAACCCACGCTCTACAAATGATATTGTATGGGCCTTTTTACGTGCGAACCCAACACTGTTACGGTTCGTTGCAAATCGTGGCCTTACAATTGGCGCCGTCTGTGGGGAAGGCTTGTGTGTTGGCATAGGCGGTAGGTCGGGAGAGTTCCTTTTTCATTTCTAACAACTGGTTATAGAGTTTTAGTGTAAAGTTCCGCTAGGGGCTATGCTTCTTGACTAGGGGCTACGCTTGGTAGCGTTAATCGCACGGATAATTCTAGGGGCTTGGCCGAGGAGTTAACTCCCCTAAAGCCAAGGTCCCACGCAAAAAAAAAAAAACTGAGTTTTGGACAGAACCAAGGCATTGCATGGTCCTCGGACTCAAGCCTATGGGGAAACCAACTACTTGGATGAAAAAACTGAGTTTTGGACAGAACCAAGGCATTGCATGGTCCTCAGACTCAAGCCTATGGGGAAACCAACTACTTGGATGAAAAAACTGAGTTTTGGACAGAACTAAGGCATTGCATGGTCCTCGGACTCAAGCCTATGAGGAAACCAACTACTTGGATGAAAAAACTGAGTTTTGGACAGAACCAAGGCATTGCATGGTCCTCGGACTCAAGCCTATGGGGAAATCAACTACTTGGATAAAAAAAAAACTGAGTTTTGGACAGAACCAAGGCATTGCATGGTCCTCGGACTCAAGCCTATGGGGAAACCAACTACTTGGATGAAAAAACTGAGTTTTGGACAGAACCAAGGCATTGCATGGTCCTCGGACTCAAGCCTATGGGGAAACCAACTACTTGGATGAAAAAACTGAGTTTTGGACAGAACCAAGTCATTGCATGGTCCTCGGACTCAAGCCTATGGGGAAATCAACTACTTGGATGAAAAAACTGAGTTTTGGACAGAACCAAGGCATTGCATGGTCCTCGGACTCAAGCCTATGGGGAAACCAACTACTTGGATGAAAAAACTGAGTTTTGGACAGAACCAAGTCATTGCATGGTCCTCGGACTCAAGCCTATGGGGAAACCAACTACTTGGATGAAAAAACTGAGTTTTGGACAGAACCAAGGTATTGTATGGTCCTCGGACTCAAACCTATGGGGAAACCGGTCACTTTCATGAAACCTCGGTGCTAAGCAGGACTTGGCAGTTACGCACGATATCTAAAATGATGCCTATATCTTAGTTGAACGAGGGTTAGAAATGAGTCTAAAGGCTCTGCGGGTGCAAATAAGCTAGGGTTTTGAAACATGATGTTAAATGTATTGCATGCACAAATATTCGTACATGTTAAAATGAATTAGCACAGAATTCATAAACAATATTACGTATCAACGAGGGCAGCTAACAAGTAACTAGAAGGAAAAAAGAAAAACAAGATTTCATATATATATACACATTCAAACGCTTGCAAATTATCAATAGATTAGAAAGTGTTCGAAGTAAAAAGAAACAAGTTAATCGTTAAATTAGAAACGGATACAAAGGCCTAGCCAGGATTTCTACTTTTCTACTTTTGCGTTGGTCACGTCCTGAGAGGAAGGAAGGGGATCAGCTTCGACGCCCTGGAGGATGGTCCCTTCTGGGGAAGGCTGAACAGGTTCGGCATTGATACTCTAGGGGACCACAGCAAGGGGAATTGCCTGTGGTGGCTGGGAAAGTGTGGCTGGCTCCTCCATACTAGACACCTGAATGCCAACCACGGGCTCAGTAACCTCTTTAGGTGCCTCAGGATCCATATGCTGAGATATCACTAACACATCCTGAAGTTCTCCCTCTTTGAGCGCCTTGCCAGAAGAACCGCTGACCTGTAAGTCTTCCGACGGGGTGACTCCTTCCTCGGGTTGGTCATCCATAGCCACGGAGCTGGTGGAAGTGGCCTCGCGGATAGCCGTAGGGTAGAATATGTTCTCCGCCTTCCACAAATCAGATGAAGCATCCACCCCAGCTCGCTTCAATGCCTCTTCCCAAACCTGAGAGCAATAAAACCTGCATACTCTAGGAATCTGGGCCTTAAGGGTGGCTTGGGTTTTAGCCACTCCCATATTATAACCATCATCCTCGGCCGTTTCCTTGGCAGCCTCTGCGTCATTCCTGGCAAACTCGGCCTCCTGCTTGGCCCTTAGGGCTTCCTCACGGGCGTATTCGCCACCCCTTTGTCATGCACGGCCGCGGCCAGCTGCTTATTTAAACCCTCGATCAGGTCTTTGGCTATTCGCAACTGGTCCTCGGCTTCAAGTACGCGCTTTGTTTGGTCCTCGGCCTGTTTTTGGGCGCTAGCTAGGCCCGCCGAGACGTTATCCCTCTCACGGATAGTTATTGTTAAGTCAGCCTTGACTTTGGCAAGTTCATCCTCAGAGGCTTCAAGAGTCTTCGAGGCCGTTATACACCTCTTGCGTTCGTTCTCGGCCGCCTTACTCCTGTTATTCACCTCTTCCTCCATCCTATAGGTTGCCTGGAGAGCCTGGCAAGGGAGATGAGCGTGTAGTTAGTGGCAAACCAATGGCAAGAGTTAATAAAGCTTTAGGTTTCAAAAAATCTTACCATGCCCAAGTACCTCTTAGTACTGAGGAAGACTTCCTGCATCCTCATTTTCCTCAGTTCATCCATGTCATTAGGGAGCAACATGGTTCTCCCTAATGCGTCTGCCACGTAGCCACCCTCGCCATCTCCAAGGTCCCTCAGGGATGCCGTTTCCAGTAGTGGACCCCCGTGAAGCATTGGGGCAGGAAGCCAAGCACTCGGTAAGGACTGGGCCTCAATCCCCTTTCCCTTGCCTTGAGAAGTTTGGACTTCAGTTTCTTTGCCCTTGCCCTGGTGTCCAATCTTCAGTTGTTTTGTGCGCGGAGCCTCATCCTTCTCCTTAGAAGGTTAGGATTTTCCCTCGTCCGTGACTTCCTTGCCCTTGGTGCTCCTCTTTCTCTTTGAATCAACGCCTTCAAGTCAAGGAGGCTGAGCTGGTTGGGAGGAGGCAGGAAGTTCGGGGTGGGGGGATTGTTGTCGTGACTTGGTGGAAGATGACCTGGTCTGGATAGTAGGGGGCTGAGGTGGTGGAGGAGGAGCATCGGGTTGTGGCATTCCCTGCATATCCTTCCCAGGTTGGCCCTCGAGGAGTTGGAGAAGGGGGGTCAAGGGTTTTCTCGATCTAGCTCGCCTTCGTCCTCTACTACTTGATGAGACGAGGAAGGGCCCACCTGTGGGATGTTCTCGGGGACAGCTGGCTCCTAGGAGATTAAAAATCCCGTTTCAACCACGGTAATTTTCGGAAGCCAAGGACGGCGGGCGCTGATCACGTGCCTTGCATCCGCAAATGACTTCCGAACAGGAGGGTACCCTAGTATTTTGTGAGCTGCTCGGACTTGACCATCTCTGTCATTCACAAAAACTGCCGCTTGTAAAACGGTCTCCAAGTCCGCCCGGTTGACTAAGTGAAAATGCCGTGTGTAGGCGTGTAGATCTACAAAAAGACAAACACGTATGCATGGTTAGTTACCGAACAACATTAGATTAGGATGGCGTAAAGGGTTATCCCCCTTCCATTCCCAGTACCCCACCTGGTTCTCCTTCTACTATGGGGCATGGATCGCCATCGTGCCATTCCCCAGAGACGATAAGGAAATCCTTGTTCAGTCCCTTGTTGGAGTCAGGGAGGCACTGAATTAACCGAACCCTTTCGTCCCTCGACCTCATGTAGTAGGTTTTCCCCTTCAATTTTTGGAGGTTATAGCACCAGTTCACGTCATGGTGGGTCAGTCTTAACCCCATCTTCTCATTTAAAGCATCCACGCAACCCAGAATCCTAAAAACGTTACCGGCGCACTGGGTGGGGGCTAAACGGAAATGTCTGAGGTAACCCCTCGTCACTGGCCCCATAGGGATTCTCATACCTCCCTCTACAAAGGCGAGGACGGGAATTACAACCGCGCCCATTTCCCTCTTATAGTGTCATTCCCCCATCTTACAGTGCTTCAGACTTACGTTGGGGGGAATCCTATAATCAACGATGAACTTATTCATCGCCTCTTCAGTATCGACTAATTTTCTCAGTCTCAATTTAGTCATCTTTGTGATTTACTAAACAAACCCGACCCGCGACGGGAAAAGAAAGGGAGTCAAAGAGAAATAAACCCAGAAAAGAAAAAGTATGAGCTAATGGAGGTAGGGAACTTACATAAGAGAAGAATTACGCTTCGGACAGGCTTTATGTGCTTGAGATAGACTTGAATTTGGGCGGAAGTTCAGATGAACCCAGAATACACGCACTAAAACTCTTAAGTACAGAACTGAAGAGACGGATCCATTCCCAAAAAAATCTTTTATACTTTCTAGGGTAACTGCACACCTTTTTCCCGCCCAAAAAGACCAGGAGATCACCACCGTTCGATTTCCATCATATCGTAGAACGTGGGAAGCACAAAGCCGCCCGTATTTAATGAGGCCACGTTTCGCCTTCCAAGGGCTCTAAGAACGTGCCTTGGGCAGATGAAAAGCCTTGGGAACCGATAGGTGACAAGGATTGACAGGCATTGGCAGATCTCTGATGTCATCAAAACCCTCCTATCCGTCCGAGGAGACGGATAGCAGGATTTTGAGGGGCTATTGTGGGTCCGGGAAGTTTACAATCCGGCCTAAACCCTATCTGGGCCCAGGGCTTGTGCCGAGGAGGTCTTTTGCCGAGGACGAATGATCGATGGCCGGGGTGTCAAGGGGAACGGCTGAGAAACTACCCTGTCCTCGGCACTCCAAAATTTCAATGGGAAGATCAACGTCTTGGTGAAGGCTATCCTTAAATAGCCCACTGAAGGCGATGTGAGTGGAATGGGGCCCATAGGGAAGCAGGGTGTAAAATTGGATCAAGGAAAATGCGTCCCCTCCGCATTAAATGCACCTGCCAACGTCCAGATCCAGTTAACGAGAAAAGACGTTTGAACGGTGTAACTTCGATCTTCGCAACTAGTAGAAAGTAAGAGGGGACGGTTGATGGGATGGATACAGAAATAAGCACCTGCCTGACCAACAAGTGGAGGGCAAGAATCAACCAAGAAGGACTATATAATGAAAAGGTAGGAGCACCAAACAAGGGGCTGGGAAAAATGGCCAAAAACCAGAGCCTCCCAGCCCACCTCTAGGAGAAAGACTCCGGGGGTGAAGACAACTTAACCATGTATGAACACTACGAAAAACCCACCGCCTGGGGACCAAGGCCTAGCCTTTCAAACCCACGCTCTACAAATGATATTGTATGGACCTTTCTACGTGCGAACCCAACACTGTTACGGTTCGTTGCAAATCGTGGCCTTACAATTTTTTTTAAAGTATTTCATAAACTAATATTTTTAGGCATTCATTAATTTTTCTCAACATATAAAACAAATAAAATATTTTTATTTTTGTTTTAAAAGATTTAAATGGAAATCTTCCTCTTTTTATCTCTTTCTCCTCTTCTTCCTTCCCTCCTTCTCTTTCATACCAATTGGATGTAATTTACAATTTGATCTTTAAACTCTTTTTATGCGTTATTTTAAACTACAAAAACTTTAATTTAAACAATTAATTGATGACATGACTATTAATCTTTGATCACCTTGAAATTTTTTAAGTATGAAAAATAAATGAAGATAATGTAATCTAATGGTAGATTTGTCAAAATTCACATCAAATTAAGAAATATAAGGTTGAGTTCAAGTTACACTTTATGTAACTCTAAAAAATGTCACACGAACCAATAACTTATTGTTGAATTCATATTTTGAAAATCCAACCGTTGGATCACATGTTCTATTTTCTCTTAAGATGCATGCCAATTTTCATGTCAATCGGGTGTAATTTACCATTTTATCTTTAAACTCATCTTTTATGCGTTATTTTAAACTACAAAAACTTGAATTTAAACAATTGATTGATGACATAGCTATAAATCTCTAATCACATTGAAATTTTGTAAGCATGAAAAATATATGAAGATAATATAATCTAACGGTAGATTTGTCAAAATTCACATCGAATTAAGAAATATAGGGTTGGGTTCAAATTACACTTGATTCAACTCTAAAAAATGTCACACAAACTAATAACTTATTGTTGAATTCATATTTTGAAAATCCAACCGTTGGATCGCATTTTATATATGTTTTGAACATGCTTTCCAATTTTCTTGCCAATTGGATGTAATTTACCCATTGATCTTTAAACTTATCTTTTATGCGTTATTTTAAACTACGAAAACTTGAATTTAAACAATTGATTGATGACATAGCTATAAATCTCTGATCACATTGAAATTTTGTAAGCATGAAAAATATATGAATATAATGTAATTTAATGGTAGATTTGTCAAAATTCACATCGAATTAAGAAATATATGGTTGGGTTCAAGTTACACTTGATGTAACTCTAAAAAATGTCACACCAACCAATAACTTATTGTTGAATTCATATTTTGAAAATCCAACCGTTGGATCACATTTTCTATATGTTTTTAACATGCATACCAATTTTCTTGCCAATTGGATGTAATTTACCCATTGATCTTTAAACTCATCTTTTATGCATTATTTTAAACTATGAAAACTTGAATTTAAACAATTGATTAATGATATGGCTATTAATCTTTGATCACCTTGAAATTTTTTAAGTATGAAAAATATATGAAAATAATGTAATCTAACGGTAGATTTGTCAAAATTTACATCAAATTATGAAATATAGGATTGGGTTCAAGTTACACTTGATGTAGCTCTAAAAAATGTTACACCAACCAATAACTTACTGTTGAATTCACATTTTGAAAATCTAACCGTTAGATCACATTTTCTATTTTTTCTTAACATGCATGCCAATTTTCATGCCAATCGGGTATAATTTACCATTTGATATTTAAACTCATCTTTTATGCGTTATTTTAAATTACAAAAACTTGAATTTAAATAATTGATTGATGACATGACTATTAATCTTTGATCACCTTGAAATGTTGTACGCTTGAAAAATATATGAAGATAATGTAATCTAACGGTAGATTTGGCAAAATTCACATTAAATTAAGAAATATAGGGTTGGGTTCAAGTTATACTTAATGTAACTCTAAAAAATATTACACCAACAAATAACTTATTGTTGAATTCATGTTTTTAAAATCCAACCATTGGATCACATTTTATATTTGTTCTTAACATGCATGCCAATTTTCATGCCTATCGGGTGTAATTTACCATTTGATCTTTAAACTCATCTTTTATGCGTTATTTTAAATTACAAAAACTTGAATTTAAACAATGATTGATGATATAACTATTAATCTTTGATCACCTTGAAATTTTGTATGCGTAAAAAAATATATATAGATAATGTAATCTAATAGTAGATTTGTCAAAATTCACATCGAATTAAGAAATATTGGGTTGGGTTCAAGTTACACTTAATGTAACTCTAAAACATGTTACACCAACCAATAACTTATTATTGAATTCATATTTTGAAAATCCAACCGTTTGATCACATTTTCTATATGTTCTTAACATGCATGCCAATCGGGTGTAATTTACCATTTGATCTTTAAACTCATCTTTTATGCATTATTTTAAATTACAAAAACTTGAATTTAAACAATTGATTGATGACATAACTATTAATTTTTGATCACCTTGAAATTTTGTATGCTTGAAACATATATGAAGATAATGTAATCTAACGGTGGATTTGTGAAAATTCACATCGAATTAAGAAATATAGCGTTGGGTTCAAGTTACACTTGATGTAACTCTAAAAAATGTTACACCAACCAATAACTTATTATTGAATTCATATTTTGAAAATCCAACTGTTGGATCACATTTTCTATTTGTTTTTAACATGCATGCCAATTTTCATGCCAATCGGGTGTAATTTACCATTTGATCTTTAACCTCATCTTTTATGCGTTATTTTAAATTACAAAATCTTGAATTTAAATAATTAATTGATGACATGACTATTAATCTTTGATCACCTTGAAATTTTGTATGCATGAAAAATATATAAAGATAATGTAATATAACGGTAAATTTGTCAAAATTCACATCGAATTAAGAAATATATCGTTGGATTCTAGTTACACTTGATATAACTCTAAAAAATGTTACACCAACGAATAACTCATTGTTGAATTCAAATTTTGAAAATCCAACCGTTGGATCACATTTTCTATATTTTCTTAACATGCATGCCAATTTTCATGCCAATCGGGTGTAATTTACTATTTGATCTTTAAATGGAAAGATGAAAAAATAGGTGTAATTTACAAAATCTAAGTTGAATGCCGCTAAAACAGGTCTAATGACCCGCCGCTGTAGTACGCCGCAAAATACTAGAGCTATTGCAGCGGGCATACAGAACGCCGCAGATCTCATATACAGCAGCGGGCCAAAAATGCGCCGCAATAGGCCCGCCGCAATTGCTCAGTTTTCTTGTAGTGTATTCTCTAGCTAAGGTATTAGTAAGTTTTATTTTGACCAAATTACAAATTATATACAGCCTTAAATAGAAGTTGGTCACCCTCTAAATTAATACTATACTTTCAATCGAAACAAATTAATAGAAGTTGGTCACCATTTGTAATTGGCTAAATTACAAATATACAAAACTAAATCATTTTGGGGTCACTAATAGCGCAATTATGACAAAAACTAATCAGATGATTGAATTGAATGAAAGTGAAATTATAAAACTGAATTAAATTTCAGACAAACTAGCGTAAATGGTGCAATTTATAATTTAATTTTTTATCTTTCAAGAAAAATTTATCACTCTTGTGTGATTCGAATAAGTGCTGCTTTGAAAGTTTTAGGATGAATAATTACCTTTTTTATAGACAATTTTCTAATATGACTCATGTACAAGGCTCGATCAAGAGGAAAGCTACCCTTGTTCTGTATTTATGTAGTAAGTTAAGTATTAACCATTTTATAAAAAGCTAATAAAAAAGTCCTTTTTTAAATTTAAGATTTTCTCCACCAAACCAACCCTCTTTTTGTACATCTCTACACCCCCAAAAACACAGATGCAAAATTGGGAAAGTTTCTATATTTAAAATTCCTATAAATTGTGCAGCAGCTAGCATAGTAGCAGAGTAGGACAGAAGGAGCATACCTTTTTCCAGGAGTTTAAGTTCTCTCTTAACAAAACATTGTCCAATGGAGTATAGCCCTCCTTGTTTGTAGCATTTAAGACAACACCTCTAACTTCTGCCAATTGTGATGCAGTCAAGATATCCCCATTGATAGCTGCCAGATGCATAGGCGTGTTTCCTTCTTCATCCTTTTCGTTGATGAGACCCTCAAACTTTGGTCTCTTCCTAAAAAATCCAGTTGCTATCCACCCTCCTTTCTACAGCAGCATGAAGAGCATTCCGACCCTTGTTGTCCAACAATTCGCACATATCTGGACATGCTTTCAAGAGTTCAAACATTACCATAAACCCCCCAAGACTCGTTTCCTTGACCGCAATATGAAGAGCAGATAATCCTTCTTTTTTTCTTACATATGCAGCAGAGTTGCCATTTTTTAAAAGCAGCTTGACAAATTCATTATTGCCCAAATGCGCGGCAATGTGTAGAGGAGTCCATCCTGAGTTATCGCCTTGTTCAATTGTAGATGGCCATTTTGTCATCACTTCGTTCACTAAATCTAAGAAGATATGGGAAAACAGTATTTCTCAGTATTGTTACACAAGGGAAGAGAGTTTGAACCTATGTTCTCTCGATGCAACTCAATCACAAAACTGTAGTGGCGAAACTAAGATTATGGTTGAGGGACAAGATTATCAGACAAATTTTGATTTTTAAATGTTGATTAATATAAGGGTAAATTACAACTTGCCTACCTATAGTTTAGCTGAAATTTTAATTGCCTAACTGTGGTTTATAATATCATACAAACTATAACATAAAATACAACATTTATTTATAATAAAATGACTAGTGTCAATTAAAAGATATAAAGAAGAACAATCAACCTTTAATAGCAAAATAACTTAAAATAGTATTTTACTCACACCCAAAAAAAAAAAAAAAAACCCTTAAATTAGAAATCCAAATATAAGAACTTTAGATAGACAATTTAATTAGAGAGTAATTTTAGAAGATAATATATAAAAAATTTAATAAAATATTTGTGTTTTTATTTCTTCAAAAATTATCAAATGCTCAATCCATTTTTTTTATCCTAACTTTCGTTCCCAATTATTAAAAAAAAAAAATTGATGTATAATGAAAATCCCTAAATAAATGTGTTGATATTTAAAAATTAAAATTAAAATTAAGAAACTGGAAGGAAAAAAATTTCTTTCTTGATAATCAATAATTCACCCATGTTGTGTACTATTTTGGTTTGCTTTGGTTTTTATTTTTATTTATTTATTTAAAAAAATTATAAAAAAAAATGCTTCACACTATATGGGAGAAATGTAACTATTTTTTAATATATAAATTGTGGGAAAAAGAAGTAGAAATGTAAAAGTTTTTGTTGGTGCATTGGTGGGTGTTTTCTTTAAAATATAAAAAATGCAGTAGGATAATTTTTGCCAAAAAAAAAAAAAAAAAGCATGTTATCCTTTAATGTATAGGACCACTCAATGATTTTTTTTTTTTTTGAGAGAGAGAGTATCAACCTATGGTATCCGCTCCTAATGATAGTTCTTTATCACTAGACCAAGATACCAATCAGTTTTTGGTGTAGGCGGGGATTGAACCTCAGATTTCTTATATAACTATCAGAGATTTTACCAGTTGAGTTAACTAGAACCCACACCACTCAATGATTTTTATTATCACTTAAAACATTAAAACATGATTTCTTTCATAGTTCCTAAGAAAACATGAGTGGTCCTATACATCGATTAATGTTCTTCATATGATGCATTGAGTGATCCTATGCATTGAAAGAAATCATAGTTCCTCTTGTATCTTCTTTCGCATGGTAGATTCAAAGATTCTACAGTGCAAGAGATTCTATGATGGTGCTTCATTCGCATAGGATCACCCATATCGTACAGTGCAAGAGATTCTTTGGCATTGTGATGATGCTTCTTAATTTCGCATGGCAGATGCATTGCAAGAAAGATACATGAGGAACTTAAAAGGTACGAATTCTGCGATTCGAAAGTAATTTGATTTTGAGAGTGATAGCTGATGTTTCTATATTAAATAAATTGCACGAATTGCAAAGCTTAATTTTTAAAATTGAGAAAAAATATTACATATAGGTATTCTAAAATGGTCATGAATATTCTTAAAAGAATGACCTGAATGATCTCAAAGGCCAGTAAATAGGAGTTGTGTCAATTTGTTGAAAGAATGACCGTTAAATTTGTGTAAAAAGTAAAAACATAACGAATCAAAGGGAAAAGATAATAGCCATGAAATAGGGCAAATGCTATTGAATAATAAAGCTTGGCAAATGCTATTAAAGAATTTTTTTTTTGAAAGTGGACTGACTTTTATTAAATTTTAAGCATATCCAGATACAAAGCTTCTCGTACAGGAGGAGGGGATTCCTCCAGCCAAACACTCTCATCAACTAACCCTCTAGCATACTTTGCCAAACAATGAGCCACTTCATTGGCTGTACGGCTAACCCACCCAACTGACACAACACGTAGACCAGCACACAGACACTTTATATCTTCATACAAGTGCCCAAGCCGTGACCCATTAGGCTGTGACCATAAAATCCTCTGCATAACTGAGACGTCTTCCCCCTCTACCAGCAGCTCGGTGAAACCCGCATCCACGGCAAACTCCAAGGCGTTGCAGCAAGCCAGCACCTCAGAAGGGAGCATGATGTAAATGGAGAGAGTTCTTTGTTGGTGGGGTGCAGCAAGGTGTGGGGCAAGCTCTGGAAACTCCACATTCCAAATAAGGTCCTGATTTTTTGCATGGCGAGCTTGCCATGATATCCTGCCAACTTGTGAGAAGCTCTGTTTTGGTTGAGTGTAGCCAAAACAGAGTATCATTATTTTGTCTACGGCAAATGCTATTAAAGAATAAAACCATAATAATAATATATATATATATATATATATATATATTAATATAGAATAAAACCATAATAATTAAGATTCATATCTTCTAGATTTCTTAGGGTACTTTATTAAGTAGAGTTTTTTTAATCTTAAGTTGCGTTTGGGATTAGCTTAAAAAGCCAGTTTTTTTTACTATTTAACTTCTTTTTGCTATTATTTATAAGTCTCATTATACTTTTTGATACTATTCATGAGTCTCACTGTACTATTTTAATTATTTTTTAACTTTATCTATCGTACTTTCAGTAAAAAGTTTCAATTTCAGTTAAATAAACTGTTCACAAACTGACTCTTAACCTCTCTTTTAAAAACCAATGGTTCAGATTACACCATATCATTATTTTTTAACAAAACCTTAAAAATAGATGCGACATCAGTTATTAAAATGGACATGTCACATTGTGAATTTATTTTTAGTTTTAAAAAAATTTTAAAAACTCAAATCTGAACCCAATCTCTCTGCCATGCCACAAAACTTTTCTCCGGCAAGATCTCTGCGCTAGAATGAATAGAGAACTTGGCCGCTAGTGCGATTAGGGAGGTATTTTCTGGAGTGGGGTGAGTGGAGGAGCTGTATGGCCTGGGTCGCCAAGTGCTCGAGTTGCAAGGTGAAAATGCCGCATTTTCAGATCTGGGTTATAGAATAGAAGCGCAAACCTTTTATTACAGAGAAAGTAATCTCTCCATTTTGTATGTATGGACTCCACTCACCAAATAAAATGATTTAATAATGAATTCAATTGGGTACAGAAGCTAACTTAGAAAAAAATTGGTACACAAATTATCCTAGGCCATTACGCATAAAGAGCAAGTCTACTAGTTGAAAAATGGGACAACCGGATAAATATAATTTGCACAGAGGTATGTTTAAAAAAAAAAAAAAAAAAATTGAGAAGGAGGTATGTTAAAAATGGTTCTACCTAAGCAATTGTTTTTTTGGCGTTGAAAATTACCACCAAGTTCTCTATTCATTGTGGCACCAAGATCTCGCCAGAGATCAGTTTGGTGCCTTTGGGTGTTGGCACCACAGTGAGATTGGGGTTCGGATTTGACTTTTAAAATTTTTTTAAATTAAAAATAAATTCAAAATGTGACATGTTCATTTTAATAGCTGATGTAGAATCTATTTTTAAGGTTTTGTTTAAGAATTAATAGTATGGTGTAATTTGAACCATTGAATTTTAAATGAGATGTCAAGATTAAAAAAAGTAAAAAACTCTACTTGGTAAAGTACCCTAAGAACTCTAAAAGATATGAATCCTAATAAATGATGTGTGATTTGATAGTGAATATGGTTCTTTAATGGATGTGATATATATAGGACAAAATATGGTCAATAATTTGTATGTCTATTAATTTTTTATACTTTTATTTAATATTCGGAATTTTAGCATTTGGGATTTAAATTCCTCGATATTAGGCGTTTTTAAGATTTTCCTAGCTAAATTAGAGTACTATTATGATAGAGTATCAATTATAATCAGTTGAGGATTATTTCTACTTAGGAAATAGGTTTTCTAGAGCATAATTGCTGGTGCATATGTTTTCAAAACCAATTGGTAGTAAATGAGTGTTTTAAAAAAAAAAAAAAAATTGGTAATACCGATGAGTACTCTATTCAAACCTTAAGAGCAAATTTAGGCTTTAAACAAAGGAAGGAAATAGAATATTTGATACTTATCCACCAGTAACTAGCTATTTGTTTAGTTATTTTGATATGTTTAAAACTATTCCCATAATTTTAAAGAGATTCACAATTTCTTTTTTACATTTTTATGTAGATGGTAGAAAACTCCAATAGGTGTGAAGGTATAAACCTTGAAAGAGTTACAAACTAAAAAATGCGTCAAAGATGTGAATCCTATATTGAAAAGTGTTTATCCTTTTATATATATATATATATATATATATATATATTATCTGATTTCATCTTTGTAGGTCAAGTTGAGAATTTTAAGTCTTGGAGACTTGAATGTTATGTATATTAGAATCAAGAAGTGAAATTATTGAATTTTAATTATATGATTCTAGAAATGCATCAAAACCTAATCAAACACAAATTTTTACTCTAGTATTTTTTTTTTTTTTGATATGATTTTACTATAGTATTAGAGTACCTCTTATTGAAATAAACAAAGTACAAGTGAGTTCCCTAAATTAATGAACATTGAAAAGTCAATTAATAAGAAAATCTTGGATTGTATGTCACATTTAATTTTAGTGTGCATGATTGGATGTGAATAGCTTTCTAAATAGTGATCCTGAGAGAGTGAATGTTGATAAAGTTGTTTGTACTTCCTAAAGTTGTAGGACAGTCTATGGTTTATGGAAATTAAGGTGAAGAAACAATGTGTGGACTACGTAAGTTCTCATTGAGATTGAGATGAAACTTCTCGTTGTGTATGAAACGATGCTTCTTAACTTTAAAAGAACCTAGTTCAACTTTAGTTCCAATCTAAAAGCTTAGACAAATTATTGGTAGGGCTATAGCACAAGTACTGGAGTATGCCAGAGCGAGTAGAATCAAAGCATGGAGTGTCATGCATTGTACGATATGTACATGGAGTTATGGACTTCACAAAGATTTGTAGGATTTTGTAATCCAAATGACACTACAAAAAATTGGACATGTTTCGACCCATTTTTTTCGAGGGTTTATTAAAATTTGTCCAGATAAACACTAAATATAACACGTGGGTGACTATTACTAGACTTAGAGCACCCACAGCAAATGTGGGATATGTGCCAAATGCTAAATATTTGGCACATATCCCACACCAAACACCATTTGACCCCATTTATCAAATGTGCCATATCTCATATTTTTTGCAACATGCTACAGTAGAGTCACAAATTTGCCACGGTACAGAACGCGTGTGGCATATAATTTATTCTTTTTTTATTCCTCTTTCTCTCTCATCTCTCTGTCAGTCTCACCTCTCTCACCCCAATCCTCTCCTCTCAAACCCCAACCCTCACTGCTCTTCCACGCTCACGCCAACGCCAACACCAATTTCTCTCTAGCAATGGTTTTTCTTCTTTTTTTTTTTCTTTTTTGGCTGTGGTTTGATGGGTTCAGTTCCGACGGAGGTGGGTGGGTTCGGATGGGCTAGGCTATGGGTTGGCGATGACAGTGTGGGTCAGTGATGATGATGACGGCGATGAAGATGGTGGGTTTGGAGTCTGGGTTGACTTGGATTATGAAGGTTTTGGGTTTGGAAGTGGGTGTGGGTGAGGGTGTGGAAGCGGTGGGTTTGTCGTGGTTTGTGGTTGAGGTGGTGGTGGTGGTAGGGCTTCCGATTTGGTGTTGGTGGGCTATGGGTTGTGGGTCAAGGTTTTGGGTTGGCGGCATTATGGGTCGAGGTTGGTTGCGGCAGCGTTGTGGGTTTTGGTCCGGTGGTTACTTGAGTTTGTTTGTTGATGGGTTGGTTGGGTTGGGGTTTTGAGTCGGTGATTGGTTGAGGCAGTTGATGGGTGGCGAAGGATTTGGCTGGGGTTTGGCTAGATTTGTTTGGGTTGGGGTTTGGCTGGGATTTGTTTGGGTCGTGAAGGATTTGGCTAGGATTTGATGGGTTGTTTGGGTTGAGATTATGGTTGTTTGTTGTGGAATTTGGCTGGATTTGCTTGGGTTTGCTTTGAGTTGTGTTTTTGGTTGTGGAGGATGTGGTGGTTGTGTAGTGGTGGCTGTTGGTTGTTGGCAGCAATGTGGTGGCTGTTGGTTGTGTTGATGAGTTGTAAATATTATTTTAATGTGTAGTAAATATTATTTTAATTTATAAAATTAAATGATAAAACATCTAATAAATAGGATGTTGTAAAATGATGTGGTAAAATAATAAATTAAGCTTTTGATACGGTAAAATGACATAATTTTTGCAATAGCTGCTACAGATGCTCTTACTGTGAAACTTCAAAATAAATCAACATATAACCCTTGAAATAAGTGCTGAGGCGGGTGATTATTACTAGGCTTACTAAGAACCTTCAAAATAAGTTGAAATAAGTGCTGAAAAAAAGAGCGAGCATACCAGCGTGAGTTTTCGCTCTAAAATTTGTAGATTTCCCAGTACCCCTCGAAAAAATACTGTAAAACATAAAGACTGATTTATTTCTAAGCAAGACTGAAAAAATTTGTATGAAAATTTCAGAGTATTTAGGTCCTCCCTGTCTTATTCTCTTTCATTTATTTTTCCTCTTTTTCCTTTGATTGCTCTTTCTCTCTCTCGCACTCACTCTCGAAGTAGATCGCATTTTCTCTATGATCGAAGATGAATCACCAGAATGTGAGGAATCTCTGATCGAAGGAAGGAATTTTCCGACGAGGACAGCAGTGCCGACGAGAACTGTCATACTTTCTCCGTTACCACCTCCGGCGAATCTTCCGATGGTTTTTTTTTTTGGTAAAAATTAAGTTCGTATCTTGATCATACATAACGCAATCATAGTGATTGAATATTGTGCATTGCTCTGTGCCTCAATCTTTGTTTTTATTGATTGACTATGGAAATTAGGGTTCAATTTTGGTGTGTGATTTTAAACTTTGCTTTTGTAGCTGAGTATCTTTACAATTCAACATTTCAACCAGCTATAGATGGAGTATTGATGTTATTGTTACAATTCAATTCAACATTTCAATCATTTCATATAGGTTAGTAAAAATTCTAAGTCTTTTTGCAATTTTTTTTTTATTATAAATTAGTCTTTTTGTATTTCTATATTCAATTAATTTAGCGGGCTGATGCGAAAGGAATTAATAAAATTGGCTTGGCCAAGCTAGGATTGATTTTGATTTTAGATTTGTGATTAATCGGGCTCTATTGTGGTTGAGATTCATTCAATAGATATAGTGTCCAAGGAAACTGCAAGAACTTGTTTCTTTTGGTTTATATTGTATTTATTCATATTACATTGGTTGCCTTCTTATGATATGATTGCCCTACTCAAATGTTTATCATAAAATACTTTAGTTGAAAGATAGTGGGTTTAATCTTTTCCCTTTATTTATGATTTCTTTTTGTTAACCCTTTTCCGAATCCATTTATTAGAACTTATTAATTGTAAAAATTTCTATAATGTTACAGAAGTTTTAGCTCAAACAATTTCAATGGAACATTACCTATGTAGCTTGGAATGTTGACTTCCTTACAACAGCTGTGAGTTATATATATATATATATATATATATGTATGTATGTATGTATGTTTGTCAATATTTGTCAAACATGAAGTAGCCTCTTCTTATTAGCTGTGTAGTATCATTATTTATCTATATTGTTTCAGGTACATTGATAGTAGTTGAGTGAGCTAGGAAGCCCTTCAAATTCTGTACTTTTATCTCTTTTTTATAGATCAGTATACGGTGGTTTTGAAACATGGAAATAGTTTGATTATGTTATTTTTAAATTTATTTATGGATTTATTTTTAATTTCAAATGGCCATACGATAATGGCTTTGCTGGAATGCTTCCAAATTTCTTGGGACTCTTACAGAACTGAAGGACTGGGATTGATCTCTCTATATATTTTGATTGATTTTCATTGATCAGGCAATCAACAAGAAGATACTCTCTCTTCATTATGGTGAACTCAGTGCACAAATCTTAACTGTGGATGCACAAAATTCTTTCAATGAAGGAGTCCTTATTCTTGTGCCTGGATATTTGACTGGAAAGGACAGTTTGAGGCACAAATTTACTCAGAGTTTCTTCGTAGCACCTCAAGACAAAGGCTACTTTGTTTTAAATGATGCATTTAGATATGTTGACGATGGGAGCCAAAGTTTCGTGAATGATGTTGGAGTGCCCCTTACTCCTGACCCTGGTAATGTGAAAAAAAAAAATTTACAATTCAAAGTAAAGCCTTTTGTTCTTCTTTAACTGATTTTTAGGATAAATTTGTTTCAAAGCCTACTCTTGTCGAGGAGAATCATGTTTCTGAAACAGCAACTGAATTGTCAGAGGTTGTTGATGGAGAAGTATACAACCTTCCTGAAAATGTACAAGCTTCGATTGAAGAAGAGGAAATGCCGGTTGGTGAGGTAGTAGATGAAGTTTCAGATGAATGGTAGATAGTGGCTAAATCCAACTCTGAAACTGAACAAACTCCAAAAAAGTCATATGCCTCTATTGTAAGCGTTCATCAATCAATATTTTATCCTTTTGACTTGCTTATTCATTAAGTGTGTGGTTTCATTGGCGGTTACAGTTCTTGTAATTTCTCTGTCCTGGATGTGGGCAAAAGTGGTATCTTTTACTTCAATTTGTTGTTGCAGGTTAAGGTTATGAAGGAGAGTCCAGCTGCTTTTTCAACCCCAACTTATGCTCCTCAGAGGTTTGTTTCCAAGAGCCAAGAGCAACTAGTAATTGCTGGACCTCCTCCTCCTCTGGTGTCTGAGAAACCAGTTTCCAGCACAAATGCTAATGAAAAAAGTAGTAATAAGGATTATGAAGGTGTGCAGTTTGTTATTGTTGACTTTTAATATAAGTAGAACCTTGAAAGGATTTTTTTCATAAAAGGTTTGATGCAATTGGGTTTTGGTTTTGTCAAATAACTCAACTAAGTATTTTTTTTTTTCACTATTTTGATTCTATTACCTATTTGGAAATTATGTATGGGACAATGTCATTAAGCTTCTTCTTCTTCTTCTTTTTTTTTTTTTTGAGAAGTCATATAGCTACTTGTTGATCAATTTACTTATACTTGATAGAAAATTTTGAAAGCAATGATCTGATCTGTTTTCTCCTCTGTGTTATCTTCGTTTTCTTCAATATTTACTGCATTTTGATCACTAAATTTTGATATGCGCAGAATGGCTAGGACAAGATTAATCCAATGGTTGAATCTTCTAGTATGGGCACTAGTAATGCTCAAAACAGAAGGTGCTAATGTATCAATTACTATTGTTGAGGATGCGGTGGCAAAAGGAGCTGGTAAGAAATTTCTTGCAAGATAAACTGATCAAAATTAGACCTATATTCTTTTCCTTTCAAAAACAATACATTCTTTCAAATCTTTGTTTCAATATGTTCTGAAATTAGACATATGGAGCAGTTTGTCTGGATGGAAGTCCGCCAGCTTATCACTGGGAAAAGGGATTTGGTGCGGGAATTAACAATTGGTTGGTTCACATTGAGGTTTGTCCTTTTGTCACATCTTGTTTAGCCATTTCTTTACCAACCAAAGAAACAATGCCATAATAAATCCTTGAACAGATTGCCTACAGGGAAGAAAGAAAAAGAAAAAGAAAAGAAATGAGTATTAATACTGAAGCAATTTTTCTAATGCCAAATAGTAACAATAAATATAACTTTTAAGCTTTTATGAAAAGAATTAGAAAAAACTAAATATTGTAATTTTGATCACATGTTATGACATATGAATGCTAAAAATTTCTTTCAAATCTAGTTCTTGAAGGCTTTAACAGTTTTAATTATTAAAATTATTAAGTTGCAAAAAAAAAAAAAAAAATTGAATAAACTTAATTTTCTAATATCTTGATGTTATCTGTATGTTACTTTTGCTCTGGTTCTTAGGAAGGTGGATGGTGCAACAATATCACCCTTTGTCTTAATCATACAGAAACTCGTTTAGGTTCATCTAAGCATATGGACAAGGTAGTTAATTTCACTGGGATTCTGAGTACAGTCCAAAACTAGTTTTTGTTGCCAAATTGAGTACCTAAATTATTGCATGCTAGTGCCTTCTGTTCCAGGCAATGGTTAAGTGGAAACATTTTGCATGGATTTAAAGTTAATATCTGTTTTCATACTCATTCAACAGTAGAGTGTTAACTATTACTTCTACATTAATTACTAAATTTTCATGTGGGATGGTTATTCTTTTCAATATTACCTATTGATTTAAAATTAATATATGTTATTCTCTTATTGCAGACAAGGAAGTTTTGCTCCTGCATACAAAAGTTGACCTTGTAGTAACTCTTGGTGGGGATGGAACGGTCCTTTGGGTATGTGCATTTACTTTGATTTTAGCAATTATTTTTAAATCAGAATGTATTGTAACATTAAAATATTATTTTAGAGTACTTACATTACAGTTGCACTTTATCTTGTTTCATCCTAGAACAAGCTAAATTGGATTTAAGTTTGTTTTGAGAACAACTAAAGAAGTTTTCTTCTTTTTGGTGAATGACATTTCTTTTTCAGAAACTTGCTGGGAAATTAACAAACTTTTGGTATCATTCTCTCTCTTTCAGAAACTTGAGGGCACCCATAATGGTTGAAATGTTTAATTATACTAGCTGATAACTTCTTGCTTTGGAGATGATGATGAAGAATAAAATGTATCAAAACTTTTAACTCTTGGACAGATTTGGTCTTTGTATACAAAGTGTGGTTGTTGATATCTTTTCTCTTGAACAATAATTGACGTATCGGCAGTTTGTATGCGGCCCCTAATCTGTTAATTTGTAGGTTTGAGTTTAGAGATCAAAGAAAGTGTAATTGTAGCAATATACCACTTTTGCTATACATCAATATCATAACATATCATCTCAATAATTGTGAATTTTTGTGTGTGTATGTGTGTGTATATATATATATATATATATATATATTGTGCATGATTGTGGTTTTTTTTTTAAAATAAAATAAAATAAAATCTTATTTTAAGGGTCAAGAGACCCCTTAAATAACCTTATTTATCAATAGGGTTGTAAATATAAATCTTTTAAACCTTGGTAAAAGATTATTTAAGGGTCTCTTGACCCTCAAAATAAGATTAGAGCACTTGTTTTGAGGGCCACGAAGGCCTTCAAAATTTCCTTTTCGACGGTATATGTTTCGAAGGTTATCAAGGGCCAATTGGACTCCTAAAATAATTTTTTTCAAGGTTTTTTAATACTTTTTTAAGGGTTTTGACCCTTGAAAAAAGTCATATTTGTTGTAGTGTGAAGATCACTACAAAGCAATGTTGTAAAATTACTGGATATCGATATGGTCAAAAATTTAAATGATCATTGGTGAAAGTGATAAAATCCATATTAGTTAAATATTCACTTATGACTTATGACTTTATGAGCATTGAGGAAGAAAAAGTGCATTTTCTTTTTTATACCAAAAGTGCATTTCTTAATCCAGCATAAAAAAAGTTTATAGCATGGTTAGCAACGGGTAAGGAAAAGGAATAACATGAGATGTTATATAAAAGAGACGTGGCCACATCCGATTATGGTTAGTTTATTGCACTGTAAGAGTGAAGCCACCATAATTTAAATGTATAGTGTTAGTGTGGACATATAAGTCTAAAGAAAATAATACGTAAAAACAGAAAGGTTATGCAAATAACATTTTTTATATTTACCTTTCTTTTTAAATTTTATAGATTAGATTGATTCGTATTGAGATAACTCAAAAAAAAAAAAGAAACTCAAGTTGGGGCGAATTGAGTAACTATTACTCGGAACAGTATACAAAAAGGTTTTTGCTATGTAACGTAATAACCTAAGGTGAAATAATTATAGTTTTCTAGAAAATAAAAAAGGGTACTTGAGTTGAGGTGGATTATTTACCTTTTGGAATGGTCCCAAATGCGCCCGAAAGTATAAATTCTTGTATTTTATCTTGAATTTTAGTAGTCTCAAAAAATTTCGGAAGAGGGATGAGAAATAGCATATTGATGACCAAAACGAAAGTTATAAGGTAACGACCAAATCTAGATACTACTCTTTTTATCTTCTTGTGTACTTGGATGAAATGATTTCCATTGTTACTTGTAAGCGACTAAATTTCTCGGTTCGAAATAAATCAAACAAGTAAAATAGTGTCGCAAATGCGAATTTGTATTGATGATTGTGTGGTACAATTCTTTGTAATTACAAAAGAGTTATCCTCTGATTCGATCTCCTTAAAAGACTTGTTGATTGGATTTGTAGTAATGTGATTTTAATTCGAACACCCAATGTACTTCAATTTGGCTGAAGAATGGATCGAAGATCTTTGGAACAGAATACAATGAATCTCTGGCAATGAGCTTGTTGGAAATCCTTTATTCTTCAAGTTCTTCGTGTTCTTCGTGTGTTCTTCGTCTTCGAAGGTTTGTGGTGGAAGTTCTCCGGGGCTTTAGAGGCTTGAATCCATGGAGCTTCACTGATTTGTGGTTGTTTGAGGTTTTTGGAGGCTTTTGAGTTTGATTCCAGTGACCTTTGAGATCTAGGCAGGTAGTTTGGATGATTCTGCTTCGAATGTTTTTTGTATTTGAAGGTTTGTGGTGGAAGTTCTTCGGGGCTTTGGAGGCTTGAATTCGTAGAGCTTCACTGATTTGTGATTTGTTGATGTTTTCGGACCTTTGAGCTTGATTCCCGTAAACTTTTGGATCTAGGCAGATGGTTTGGATGATTCTGCTTCGAATGTTCTCCGATTTTGGGGTTGAAGTTCTTGAAGGCTCTGAGGCCTGATTCTTGCAGAGCTTTTTCACTTCTGAATCTTGGTCCTCTTAAATGTCTTAGGAAGGCTTCTATTTATAGGAGTTTGGAGGTGGGTGAGCAACACGTGGCGGAGTCTAATTGGTGACACATGTCACAGCTTGATTGGTCTGCTTATGTCATCGCTTACACGTGCTGGACTGCTTGTGTCATTGCTTACACGTGCGAGGCTGCTTGTGTCATCGCTTACACGTACGCTGATGCGTGATTGGTTTTTGCATGACACTTGGTGAATTTCTGTTAGTTTCTGAATAGTGATAGCAAAACCTAGCAACAATACATGGTGCTTTGTAATTGGCTGTATTTTGTGGACTTGGTAATGTGATGTGTCAACTTGTGATAGGTCAGGAATTTTCCCTCTCTACATTACTATCTACATTGGATAAATCAAAGGCAATGGATTAGAGATAATCGGACCAGAGAAATAAGTTTTAAACACTCCAGCAAAACAATACACTTTAAAATTAAATTGTATCTTAAAAAAAATTAAACTTCAAAAAACTGTAGATAAGGAAAATAAATGTGATTCTCTCTTCACAATTTCTAAGATGCCAAGGGATATTAGCCATTTGGATTCACTCTTGTCTGGCATTGTCTCCCACACCCACTGTCCCACGTTCATAGGTGAGGGTGCTTCAATCAAGGGCATGCATAAACACGCGGCATGCATTAGCATGACTAATAGGAGAAGGTATCTCAAGAGATCTCTCTCTAACACCATGTGAGATCCACACGTGATGTGAGAGATGTTTCATAAAATTATTTTTCAACTAATATTAGATAAAATGTTTAGTATGAGTAATGGTAGGCATAAAAATTTTCATAATCTTTTTAAAAATGGTTGAAATGATATATTATGATTGCTATTGATTAACATGAGGCTAATTGTAGGTATATGTACTCAACAAAAAAGAAAATTTAGGTTTAGGCCAAAGTGATATATAAAAAATTCAGTTGAAATATACTCTGGTTCCCAGAGCACTATTTGTTCCTCTATTCCACTTTCATTAGATTAATTTGTCCATATTTCTAATGAAACAATGATGTGGCATTTTCTTGATGATGTAGTAGGTTCTCTCTCTCTCTCTTTTTAATAATAAAATTACACATAAGCAATGCTAGACCCAAACCCATTTCTATTCTTAGTTCAAACTGAATGATATTAAAACAAAAAGTATCATTCTCTCTTAATGAGGTTCTCTCTCTCTTTTTCATTCTCATTCTCTCTTAATCAAATATCACGAGGGGAAGAGATAGGTTCAAACCAATGCCAAAGCCAAGGGCAGTGAAAGGGGCCAATTGCCCCTGGCTCCACCAAAAATACCCTTCCATTCCTTCTTTTATAATTAATATTTATTGTCTTTTTTTGTTCATTTAATTTTTTATATGTCAAACTTCATTGAAAAAATAAAAATAAAATATTTCTTATTAATCAATGTTTTTTAAGTTCAAAATTTATAAAAAAAAGAAAAGAGTCTGAATTTGCTAAGGATGGGATATAAAACTTATGTTTTGTATCATCCAATAAGAGATTATCATATCAAATTTTTAATTAAAATTCAAGAGTCCTAATGTGAAATCTATGTTGTAGAATTCAGCAAAAGATGAAAGCTTTGACTTTTCATAGAAGAGGAAGAGAGTGTTGTAAAAAAAAAGGGGGAGGGGGGGGGGGGGGGGGAGAGAGAGAGAGAGAGAGAATTGAACAATGTACATCATGTAAAGTTGTTAATGATATCTATAAATGGGATTCTTGGTGTTCTTACTTTGATTTTGTTTTATTTTGTTTTTTTTGGATAGTTAATGGATTTGAATCCTAGATGGTTATGTTAGAAACCATAAGGCCAAGTTTATATCTTATGTGTAAACCAAGTTTCCTACTTGTACTAAAAATCTATTAACTATAGCATCTAGTCTACTCTCTCTCTCTCTCTCTCTCTCTCTCTCTCTCTCTATATATATATATATATCTTTGTTAGGTTCATTGTAATATAAGATTTGTACTACACTCATACACTCATATATTAAAAATGTAACCCTTAAAGTTTTCCTATGTAGACATAGACCGTTAGGTTGAATCACATTACTCTCGTATTTTTGTGTTTCTATTTTGTACTTCTCTCTTCTACATCTATTCAAACATATTTAACATGGTATATAAAAGCTAATATTAAACATAAGGGAATTAAGTTTGCTTGATGATTGTTTTTTGTTTAACTTGGTTCTTGCAAATTATATTGCAGATTTTAGGTAGGTTGTATTAGACATTAGAGATAGTGGAATTGGCTGATAAAGATGAGAGTTTAGGGGTTGCCAAGTTCAAAATGTGGAGGGATAAGGGAAAATTTATCTTAAGAGATGGTTTCTTAAGACATTTCTCTCACAACATGTGAGAAATGGATTTTGATATCATTTGGATTTAATTGGGGCATAGAAACGGGTCTACAACTCTATATGTGTAAATAAATAAATAAATAAGTTTGCCAAGTCATTAAAAAAATTCCACTTTATATTTTCATCAAACACAAACAAAAAACCAACGAGAGTAGATATGGGAATCAATAACTCTTCTTTTTGAAACTTTGAAGATTAAAATCACTCATATATGAAAACTTCAATAACTCAAAATACTTAACAGAGTCTCTAAAAAAAACATTAATAGATAAAGTTTAATTCAGCCAAAAAAAAAAGATAAAGTTTAAGAGACAATTATGTGCCCACATACTTATTTTAGCAATTACTTTTCTTTGCATTTAATTCAAAAAAAAAAAAAAAAAAATTCTTTGTACTTATTTTGATTGATGCCTGACAGAGTCTATGTTTACTATATAAGCTTGGCTGCATTCTCTTTAAGTTCAGCTTCAAAATTAATCAATCTGCCATCTTTTGGGCTCTTTTCAATTTGGACTTGGGCCGAACCTTGGTTTGGCCCCTTTTTAGAAATATCAGGCGGCCGAAGATTAGCTGGGTTTTGGTGAGGTCATGTATCGCCAATCGTTTGGTTCAATATTGAACAGTGGATAACATCCATCTAATTCATGGAAACCAATTCTCAAAATACCAAAACTAATCAAACTAAAATTTCAAAATAATAATATAAAGTTATATTATATATACAGTGGGTGACCCAAGACCTAACCGGAGACTCAAAATAAAGTTCATGTTCAGTTTGTTTCGATGAAAAATCTTGTATGATGATAGTTTTTTTTTTTTTTTTTTTTTTTTTTTTTTTTTTTTTTTCAGTATTTGATAACATAAAAAAATAAAAAATTAGTCAAAGGAAAATAATCTTTGATCAACATAAAAAGTATGATTTTTTTTTAGAAAATGTTTTCCACTAAATTTTTTTGGAAAATAACTTTATCTCACAGCAAGCTGAATAAAAGAAGTTAAGAGATTGTTTTTCAATTCATTTAAGGTCACTACAAAACATAAGAAAATAAAATAATTTTATAGAAAATACTTTTTAAAAAATTACTCATTTTTTAGAAAACATTATTGTCAAAACAAACAAACAAACAAACAAAAAGCATCAAACTCATCTCAACTCAAACCACCAACCCACGAAAACCAAGTCAATGTATTGGATTGGGTTGATTTCATTGAGGTGGTGGGTAAGATGTACAAAATATTTGACATAATTAATATTTCTAAAATATTTAAGGTGCAAGATGGGGCAACACTTACAAGTATTTGTGTGAATAACGAGTGCATGCAAGACATTCATGCCGTGCCTTCCAGCGTAGGAGCAGTCTGGAGCAACACTTAGGACATGAGAAGCCATGTCATAGCGTTGTTTATCCACAACAAAGAACAGTGCGGATTCCCCAGCATTGTTTACACACATAGCCAACTCTGGATCCTCCTTAATTAGTACTTTCACAATCTCAAACTTACCATATCGCACAGCAACGTGCAAGGTTGTATCTCCGTATAGACTCAACATACCCAGAAGCTGTCCGCCACCTGATTCAATATCCAACTTTTTGGCATGGTCTATTAGGAGGCTTACTAGTGAAGAAGTTCCAACCATCGCAGCAACATGTAGCGGAGTATTGCCTTTGGAGTTTTTTTCATACACAAGTCTTGGACTTAAATTAACTATCTTTTCCGCAAGCTCAAATTTTTTGTATTGCAGTGCAACATGAAGAACAGTGTTCTTCTCAGTTGTCACTTGGAAAAGGGTACTACTAATGGGATCTGTCAATTTCTCAAAGAATTTTAAATCACAATTTGAAGCAGCTAAGAACAATTGACGATCCATTCTGTATTGCCTTCCTTCTTCCATAGTCGGATATCACTCTGCCTAGTATTGTGGAAAAAAAATCAATACTATATTTTCTTTAAAATAAAAGAAAAAACCTTATTTTCTTCAGGTTTTCTTGATTATTGTGTTGAAAAAAGTGATACTTTAAAAATAGAAAATATATTATTTTACATGCATATTCATAATTGATATGAAAATGTCTACATTTTAACACATAGGTGGGTATGAAATGAAAAATGGGATATGAGAGAATAAAATATGAAAAACGCAAACTCTAATGTTAAAGAGAGCTAGATTGTGGGCAACAGATCGAATTAACCAATCTATTAGCTCTAGAAAAATTAATTACAGGTCTTATATTCAAGCTTCAGACTTAAGAGTGCCAAAATCAATTTTTGTGCAATGCACCTGTTTGGGGTGGTAGCATTACACATTTACACATGATCGGATCTAGGACTAAGCTAGCATCACTCTCCACTATACTGCTATGTCTCTCCAAAGCAAAACTTTTAACATCAGAGTTTGCTTAACAATCCTGCTACAGTTTTCTAACTAGATTCGGCAGTTGATCTTCATTTGAAACTTTTGAGGAAGAAAAAAAAAGGTAGTGTTGAAAGAGCTCCTACCTGAATAGATGTGATTTAGTCGCACTAGCTTGTCCAGTTGGTGTTCCAACTTTCTGTTTGATCATCCAGTTTAACGGCTTGTGTTGGTAAATTTACAGATCTGTAAATTTGCCAACACAAGCCGTTAAACTTTATAGACAACAATTTGAGTAACAGGTAAGTACAAGCTAAGAATATATTATATCAACGAATCCAAGCCAGGTATATAATAAAGGAAACATAATTAAGAATCCAAAAAAGGGAATTTAAAAAAAAAAAAAAAAAGAAGATTCTTATTGTTAGATGATGTTTTCGTTAATCGTTATGCCCAAGCCTTAAGTAGGTTTCCACCGGGATCAACCTTGTGGCGTTCTGCGCACCTGTTTTTTTTCGTTTTATTGGATTTGTTTTGAATGGGGCTTTGATTGGAGCTTTTATACTTGGTGTCGTTAATCTTGTGCTGTTCTTGGAAGCTGGTGTCCAGATTGTCCTCTGCCAGGTTAGTTACGTTTATTAGGGAATTGAATAACATATAAATCATTTCTCGGGTAAAATATCATTTTTGTACTTAAAACTTTTATAAAATTTGTTTTTTATCTCTAAGCTTTTAAAATTTTATTTTTTGTCCCTAAACTTTGCAAAACATTTTAATTTATGTCTTTCCATGTTTGTTAGTTTGTGTCCTAGCTACATGATTAATAGAGTGTTGACGGGTATCTGATTTGAACCAAATTATTTTATTTAAAAAAATATCGGATACATGGCACAAATTTATTGGCACGTGTAAAAGAAAACCCAGGAAATCACCCCTCACTTAGGATGGAACCTAACCTTATTCCACAACCAAGAAACCCCAATAGATAGTGGCAACCTTAACCAGCGAGCCCAATCAGCTACTCCAAGGCGGCAACCCCTACCGTGAAATGCCCACCCCAAACCAGCAATCGGGGTTGCTAATTTTTGCATGGTTGATCTTAATCATTTTTTCATTATGGAAGGTTTGCGTGAAGCTTTAGGAAATTCATATTTAACTTTACATGATTTATTTTTTTATTTTCTGGAAAACTCAGTTACTTAGTAACTGAGATGCCATCACTCTAGGTTGGTATGGGGTTGATTGTGTCGAATCTTGTTTTTGCTACTCCACAAGCATCGATGGAACATTAGAATATTTATAAGAATTAGAGAACTTACACTGCCACTGCTTAGATTTGAACTAATTTCAGTATTTTCCTAGACTTAATTGATAGATTGACAGACCCAAACAACATGAAGACCACTTCCACTTCCAATGAACTAGCTTCGCACCATGGAGAGTTAACCACCTGATGGTTTGGGGTTTTCACTGTTGCTTCACCACCTTGGAGTCACTGATTAGGCTCGCTGGTTGAGGTTGCCATTGCAGGGGTTTGGGCATTGGGTTTTCATGGCTGTGGAAAAATGTTAGGTTCTGCTTAGTGTGCGTTTGGAATACACGTTTTTCGTGCATTCCTACTTTTTGCTAAAAAATAGTGGGTCTCATGTACTGTTTATGAGATACGCAAGTATTTTTTTTCAATTAAAAAAACTTTAAAATTAGGTTCCACGGTATTATTCACATATTTAAAAATTATTTTTTTACAATATTTTCAGTTTTAAACAATAAACGGTATCCAAATAAACCCTAAGTTATAGGGTAAATTTTGTCAAATTATTTTTTCTATGCATGCCAATAACTTTGTGACATTTCTTCAAAAAAAATTAAGGGTAATTACACTCCCCTCCCTTGAGGTTTGGAGGAATGACACTTCACCCCAAACTTAAAAAGAAAAAACACTCCCCTTTCTTGAGGTTTGAAAAAATTAACACTCCCCCCACCCCTTTTTGTTTATGTTAATAATGAAATATTCTAAATTTTTATAAGTATTTCTTTACAAAAATTTAACAATAGTTAGTAAAAAAAGAACCGAGAAATTTAGAATAAAAATCCAAAATTTATCAAACACCAAAGCACTTGTAGCTGCAAATCTCTCCATAACCCATTGAAAAAAGAAAGAAAGGAATACCAAGTAAAATTCACACTTAGGATCTATTTGGAATCCGCTTATTTTGCTAAAATTGAAAGCTTTTTATTGAAAGTACTGTAGATAAAGGTAAAATTTAACTGAAATAGTACAATAAGACTCATAAATAGTATCAAAAAGTGCAGTGAGACCCATAAATAGTAGCAAAAATAAGTTGAATAGTCAAATAAGTTGGCAAAATTAATCATGCCAAACGGTCACTTAATATTTAAAATACACTTTAATAATTAAAAATTTAAAACAATGAATTTTAATTATAAAATAAGATAATTTTGAAAACTTGCTTTGAAGCAAAGAATAGGTTAATACACAACATTTTTAATGTTAATTTAATAACATTTGGTCAATTAGATGTTAAAAGGGGGAAAGTGTTTTTTCCCTTTAAGATTGGAGTGGAGTGTAATAACCCCAAAATTTTAAATAAAATAGTTTGGTCTAAGTCAGATGCCACATTTTTCACAACTCTTTTTTTTGTAACATTGACAATGACTTCAACTTATTAAGATTATTTACCTAAAATAAATCTTATAAAGATTATCATTAACGCCACTTTTAATATGTACTTTTTTCTTTTCTTTTTTTTGGCTATGTACCCATCACAATATATATATATATATATATATATATATTTTAAAAGATAGAGATTCAACCTATGACATTGGCTCCTAATGATAACTCTTTATTATCAAACTAAGAAGCTAATCTTTTTTTGATATAGACGATGATTAAACTACAGATCTTTTATTCAACCATCACAAGTTAAGTTATGAAAAATGTTGTATTCCTAAAATTTCATAAAATTTCAATAATTACTAACAATTTTACTAAAAAAAAAAATACTTGCAAATTAAAGTTGTAATAATTGTGATTAATGTCACAAGAGAGTAGTAAATTAAAAAGAACAATTAATATTTTAAATTTGGGCTCATCGAATTTTTTGGCATGAAATTACATCTTCAAATCACAATTTCGCTTGGATTTGCATTAAAAAGATGCAATTTTTATAGCACGTATTTCATCCATAATTGTAACCAGTAATCAATTTTAAATTTTTTGATAGAATTACAACTACTAATTTAAAAAAAAAAAAAAAATCTTTGAATTTGTTTGATTGAGATTGATTTTATTGAACTTTTTTTATTAAAATAAAGTGGATAAAAATAAATTATACCTTAAAAATTGAGGTTATACAGGAAAAAGCAAAAACAAAATAGGCTAGCTTTTTTTCTTTTTTTTGAGAGAAAAGATAAAATTAAATAAGCCAGCTTATACGTTGAGCCTAACCGGTTTATTTATTTATATTTGGGGGGCGGCTAAATACAGGAAAAAAAAAAAAGGGATTAAAAAAACGAGGCCCTCACGGCCTCACCTCAGATCCTCAGTAACCATTCCATCTGTAATAAAAGAAAGTGGGGATATGGGAGAGGACCATTGGGCTCGTTAATTTGGAAATCCAAATTCGAAATGGCCCATTAATCTGAATAAGAAACTTTGGGCTCGTTAATTAATTATTGCAGGTATGCACCAATCACAAGAAAAATTTTCCTCCCAAAAAAACAAAAAATTTCACAAGAAAAATAACATGCCTTTTCTTATTTATTTAATGAATAAGAATTTTATTCAAAAGCAAAGATAATACAATCAAATTAATTTATCAAAACAAAACACCAAAAATAAACAAATAAACAAGCAGTACATAAGCTAGTACAACTTACAAGACGCGGATAGAAGACTTCTCATTTCCATTCTGAATCAGTGAATTGAATAATAAAAATAGTAAAAAAATTCGAGGGTCCAATTTCCGAATGCCTATTTTTAAGAGTACTCCCCTCAGACTTGGTCGAGCGCCTTCGCTCCAAACTTGGGACTTGAATTATCATGTCAAATTTATATATACATGAGCTAGCTACCCAATAAAAACAAACACATGCACACGAACATTATACATGTAAGACGTGTATATGATACATTCTAGCTTTTGAGAAAAATATATACAATACTCTCCAAGTTTCAATCAAAACAAATTAATAAAACTCGGTCACCGTCGTAATCTCCCACTTAATGTTTATTGTTTATAGGGGTCAGTAAGTTTTAACTTTCCAAAAAGAGTTAGATACACCTGTTTGATTAAATAATTAGCTTTTTTATTCAAATTCTTCAGGGCTCTGGGGTTCAACTCTTGTACAGAGATCCAAGAAGAATGCTGCCCTTGTTCTGTAGTTATGTACTATACAAGTATTAACCATTTTATAAAACGGTATTGTAAAAATTAAAGATTTTCCCCACCAAAGCAATGCTTTCTGTAAATCTACCCCAAAAATAGAGCAAATTTCGGAAAATTTCTTTGTTCAAAATTCCTATAAATTGTGGAGTAGTACTACTACATTCAGCAGAGCAGGACAATGGGGCTTACCGTTGGCCTGGAGCCTAACTTCCTTTTTAACAAAATATTGTCCATTGTGGTGAAGCCCTCCTTGTTCGTAGCATTTAAGGCAACACGTCTACCTTCTCCGAATTCGAAATTTAAATAGATATGCCCATTGATGGCAGCCAGATTTGTAGGCGTGTTTCAGTCATTGTCCTGCTGGTTGATGAGGCCCTCAAACTCTGGGTTCAAACTCTGGCTTCTTCTGAAAAAATAAAAATGCAGCCCATCCTCCACTTTCTGCAGCAACATGAAGAGCATTCCGACCCTTGTTGTCCAACAACTCGTACATATGAAGAGCAGATAAACCTTCTTTGTTTCTTACATATGCGGGGGAATTGCCACTTTCTAAAAGCAGTTTGACAAATTTCTCATTACCCATATGGGCGGCAATGTGTACAGGAGTCCATCCTGGGTCATCGCCTTCTCTGATTGCAGATGGCCATTTTTCCACCACTCTATTTACAAAAGCTAAGAAGATATAGAAATACCATATTGCTCAGGTTAGTACATATTAAGAGCGTTAATCCCCCCGTACACAACACATGGAAAGACAGGGAATCAGATTTGCGTTCATCACATGGAAGATGGGATATAATTAAAGCCTAACATTTTGTCTTAAAGTATCTCTTAGTGAATTAAAGATTACAGTGAATTCACTAAGTGAACGTTAAATGAGTCAAAAAATAAGGAAATCTTGGATTGTTTATCCTCAAATATTTTAATTGTGCATCAATTAAAATGTCCCTTTCTTAAATAGTGATTTTGGTAAGTAATATAGTTGGAGAACTTATGGGTGTGTACTTCCTAAAATGTTATGAAAGTCTTTCGATAGATGAGAATAAAAAAGTAACATAGTGGGGATGCACTATGTCAGTTTCATTGTGTTGAGAAGGCACTACTTATATTTAAAGATTTAAAGTGAATAAAGGAAAAAAAAAAAAAAGTTTGATTTTAGCATAAAATAAGAGAGAATTGAATGGTGGTAGTACAACTTGAGTATGCTAGTGTTATGGTAGCATGATGTATACAATGTATATCTAATCTTTAATAGATTAGATATTATGTCAAACCAAAATTGTGTGAAGTTGAGTAGATTGGAATTTTTTTATTTTATTTATTTATTTTTTAAAGTATGTATTGTGCGGGCATATATTGAGTCTGACATCCAGTGTTCATTTAAAACCTCTTTAGAGCTCTCCATAGTGGTCTGTATGTACGGGCCACTATATTTAGCATACGCTTGTTCAAAAACTTCGTCTCTAGGATATGCTCTTTCTAGCCACATCATTTTCGTGTTCCTAAGTCAAAACTCTTGTCTTACTTTTGTTTCGCTATGTAATGTAATAATTAATATGATAACTCAAATTGTGCAGATTTGATTGGATTATATTTTTTTGAGTGTTATATGGGTGTTAATCTCACATTGAGTGTTTATCAAGTAGATCTTAGATTAAGTGATTACAAGGAACTCCAACTACAACTAGACTTGTCCTTTTAAGGTACAACACTAATAGTTTTTTTTAGTCATTATAACGATATCAAAGTTTCAAAACAAACCTTGTAAAACCAGATTTAGATAATCTAGATTTCCTAAGGTACTCTACCAAATAGATTTCTTTAAATCCTAAATACTCTTTTATGATTTAAGGGTCTAAATTTTGCCATGTCAACATTCCACTAACAATACTTTTAATATAGTAAAATAATGCTACAAACAAAACAATTAAGATTATTGTTAATAGAATGCTAATATGACAAAATTTAGACCATTAAATTATTAAAGAATGGTTAAGATTTCAAGAAATCTATTTGATAGAGTACCTTGAGAAATCTAGAGGATTTGAATTCTGTAAAACCATGTAACTTGTATTTTTTTTTTTTTTTTTTTTTTTTTTGAGACAAATGTAGCTTGTTTGTTGTGTGGGTGTGTTGAACCCCACGTGTTTACTTTATGTATCTTGGATTTATATATAGTGCATGGTTGAGCTTTCCTTGCCCGTTATAGCCTAAAAAAATTTTATGGTTTACCAAAAAATAAAAAATAAGAAAGTTTTCTATAACTAAAACTAATACCTTGTTTGGATTTTTTTTTTTTTTTTTTTTTATCACTCATCACTCCTCACTCAATTTTCGTCATTGATCACTCATCACTGATCACTTAAAACACCCCACCCCCTTTGGCACCATCACTCACTTGTCATCATTCAATATTGTTCAACTATTTGTGGGCCTCATACCTGTAACTTGGTGTAGCTTTTACTTTTACTTCTTTTTTTATTCCTTCAACCCCTAGTACCCAAACACACCAAATCCAGTGGGGAAAAAAAAAAGAAAAAAAAAAAAAACCGAGCCAATGGAGACCAGTGAAAGAAGAAGAAAAGAAAAAGAAAGAAAGAATTAAGCAAAGAACAAAAATATTATGTGATGAAGAACAAAAAGAAAAAGAAAAAGGAAGAACGAACTGACAAGAGCGAAAAGGAATAAAAAAAAAGAAAAGAAGAAAGAACAACTGAAGAATAGCGGAGAAGAAAGAAAAAGAAAAAAAAAAAAGAAAAAGGGTCAAAAGTTGCAGTTGACCCTAACTAGTGGGTCCCTTCATTTGTATTTAATTACCAAAATGCCATTGGAAACAGAGTTATGGAAACTGAAAACACCTAAAATGTGTTTTCAGTTTCCATAACTCATCACTCAAAAATCAAATAATTGAGTGATGGAAATAAAAACTGGAAACAGAGTTATGAACAACCAAACAAACTTCTCAGCTATAGGTCCCACCATTTTTGAGTTATGAGTGATGGAAACAAAGTTATGAGTTATGGAAACACAAATCCAAACACTCCCTAATATGCGCAAAAGTCTTAAACCGTCTAATCGATCACTGACTTCCTAACGACGTGTTTGATATTCTGGAAGAGGTTTGAGAAATAGCACACGGAAGAACCATTCGACAACCATAAGGAAACGTCCTCCTTCCTCCTCCCAAAATAATAGGAATTTGGGGAGAAAATCTCCCTTGTTACTGTCTGCATTGGATAAATAAAAAGCAGTAACTTTAAAAACATGTACACCGGTTTCAATGGCAAATGCTATTCACAATTATGTATAAACAAAATAATCACAGTTGACAGGAAGTGTTGAATCATAAAGTTGATTTTTCTGTACACACGCAAAGAGGCCAGCATTAATATGTCCAATTGCAATCATATGGTTCACAGCTATGGAATAGCCATATTTAGAGAGCCCTCATAACCACTTTGCTGGTTGTGTGAACACCCAGTGCGGCAAGTTTGAACACAGCACGGGTCCTATATAACCTGCAACACAAATCCCTTGTCAATGAAGAGATGTCACAAAGACAACACATACTCAAGTCCTTTCTGCTGAGTCAAAGGTTAAGAATTCTATTAGAACACAGTTGAAAGCTATTGTTATTAGGACACATACACAAAACCTTGCAACTTATCAAACACCATTCCTATAAATACAAATATTTAACCTGCGGTACTAATAATAAACTTTGCCTCCTAAACACAACTTGGAATTCAGATCATGCAAGTTCCCAAGTTACACACACACCCAGTATGGGAGGATGAAGTGCCAGTTGAGCTATAGCTCATTGGCTTTAAAAGGGTCTATTCGTTAAAATTTAAATGATTAAATGTAAAGATACCATAAAAATCTTAATCACTGTCTAAGGTCAGCACCTATGAGGACACCCCTTATTGGTTGAATGCATGTTGGACTACCTTAAAGACACGTGTATCATTCACAGCACTCCTAATGTCCCTTTCAATGTCCAGGACTTGTTTCCCAAGCAATGGCAAAGTCACCTACCCACAGGTCTCAATGCCACGTTGGCGCAATCTTTATCCTCTAGTCAGCTTTTCAAATCATAGCTATGGAAAGGTCCAAAATAGAGAAATGATGACTTGACACCTGTCTTTGTACTTAACCATATTCCTCAAATTATAAGAGGAACATTCAACTATATTTTAGGGTAAGAACCCAAGTAAATATTTGAAGAAGAGAGAATAAAGTTGATAAGATAGGAAGGTAGAAAACAAGGTCTCTCTTTAAGGAAGAACCCCCTTATTGTACAAGATTGACCTCTTTTCCCCACATAATACAAATTTGAACAGAGCAAGAACATTCAATTCTTGCTCAAACCATGGTTTTTCATCCATTTTCCTAGGGTTTTCCACATACATCTTGTGTCCTTTTTACGTTGCTATCACTTTCTTCTTCTCTAACATGTGTCATGTCAAAGCTAGGATCTTTGTCACCTAGAAGCTTTTTCATATAAATATACTGTTAGATAACTTATTTTATTCCTTCATATAAGCTCAAATCTAACTTGCATGTACAAAACCCAAACCCTAAGTTTTTCTTATATAGTTTGTGTTTGTTTGGCGTTATGCTCATGATTATTTGGTTATAAATTTGCTTTTAATTGTAGTGGTGTTGTTCTAATGCTCAATTTAATAATAATGAAAAGAAAAATTGTCCAACCCATAGGTCCAACTGACCCAACCCGATCCACGTGGGTTGGGTTGGGTTGAGTTAAACCCTTATGATGGGTTGGGTTAGATTTTTTTTAACCCACTATGGTGGGTTAGGTTGAAAAAATTTCTCAACCCAACCCATGCACACCCCTAATTAAGGGTATCTCAGTCTTTTTTAAGTTTCTAAGGATATTTTTAGATATTCTCTATGTATAGGGACCATTATGGTCATTTTCTTTTGTAGGGTATTTTGGTCATTTTCTTTTCTAAGGGTCCTTTGGTCATATTTTAGTTTCGTGGTTATTTTAGTAATTTTCTTAGATTTTATGGTAATTTCGGTCATTTTTTAAGTTTTAAGGTTGTTTGGTCAATTTTTTTTAAGGGTGTTTTGGTCATTTTCTTAGTTTTCGTAGTTATTTTAGTCATATTTTGGGTTTTTTTGGTAAGTAGTTTTTATTTATTTTATTTATTTATTTAAGTTTTAGGGTTATTTTGTCATTTTTTAGGTTCTAAGGACATTTTGGTCATTTTTTAGGTTTCATTGGTATTAGGGTAATTGGTGAGAAAAAAAGGGAACCATCGAATATGACAAAAGTACCATCGAATGTGAGAAAAGTATGGTCAAATGTGACAATAGAACTATCATTTACGAGAAAAGAAAAATTGAATCAACAAATGTGACAAAAGTACAGTCACATGTGATTTTTGGTACTGCACAATTTGAAGATGGTACCATTAAATGTCAGAAAAAATACGAGTACAACCGAACGTTGCAAAAGTACCATTCTGTCTATTTTGGCACACTTAATAAAAATGAGAAAAGACAGGTTTGGTTGAGGGTACCTATTCCAAATCATAATTTAAATTTATATAAATGACAAAAAGTAATATTATATTTTAATTGTTTAATTTAATGATTTGTAGTATCTACCAAAGGCCTTGTAACTGAATTAACACTTCCTCATGCAAAAAGTATTTAGGGATCTAGGGGGGAAAAGATTCGAGTTGTAGGTTAGTAGCATGTTGTAATTATCTCTAAAAACAAAAAAAAATTATTTGTGGTATATTTTTTTATATACTTTTTTACCTTCTTACCTGATATTAATATTTTAGTTTTTGAGTGAATTACACAATTTTAGTGTTTTGATATGTTATAATTCGAATTTGAAGACAAATTTTTAAGTCCTATAGAAATTAGGAGATTACTATAACTATGATTGTCTTAAGCTTTTAAATGATTCACTTGAGCACGTGAAAGCTTTTTTCTACTAACATATGAAGCTCATCTTGCAATATATATATATATATATATGTTATTCAACATATCATAGCATGCTCAAGGCCTTCTATCAGCACTACAACCCATACAGCATGCCCACATGTAGTATACAAATAACCGCCATCAGCCCACTAGCACTTGTCCATGTATTCAGCCAACCTCTACTAGCCCAATGCCTTGCACACAACATTTAATCATCACAATAGCCCAGTCCTACCTTGCATTCAAGCCACCAAGCCCACACACACAAGGAATCAGCAACTAAGCCACCAATGCCATGCACCACCACATAGGGTCAGCATCACCTGCTGATGCCCATCATCATAACCATCTCTGCCCACTATAGCTCTTCTCTGCCATGGCCTTGGGGCATCATGTGGAGTAAGGTGCCTCCACATGCTGTCTCTCATCATTGCTCATCAATCCAACTCAAGTAGGAAGACTGGGCAGGTCCCCATCAAAGAGCACTTAGGAGCATCACTAGTCAAGCATAAGGAGCCATAAGTGTTGAGAAAACATAAAGCCAAGTGATTGGCTCAATGCTGCCTAAGCACCCTCATTCCTCATGCCATCATCAGCAACACGTAATGCTCCTAACACTGTGCTAGCTTAATAGTTCATGCAAATGGTGCCATTTAACAATCATATGCACCAGAATACAATAAATAAAACCATAAAAAGCCAAAATTAACCAACTTTACTAGTGAAGCGCAAAAGTAGTCCAAAACCTAGAACTAGAGAGGCCCTAAACCATCGATTCATGCATCAAAACATTAAGAGTATGTTTGGGAATGGATGAAAAGTTGGCTTTTTGCTTATTTCCTCTACTGTTTAGAGGCCCAACATTGGATCCCACGAATAAGCTAAATAAGACAAAAGGGAGAACAAGCAACCAAAATAAGCTATCAGTACTAGCAAGTCTTACATTTTTTTTTCTACATTACTTTCAGCCAAAAAAAAAAAAAATCAGTTAGTTTTTTTTTTTTTTTCAGTAATAAACTTTCAACAAAAAGCTAAGTAAGCTATTTTCAAACAAATCAAACGTATAGAAAAATTGCATCCAGGTATCAAAGTAATGTACCTCATGCTCAATATTCCAAGAAAACAGTGTCAAAGACGACTCAAAAGCATTCTGGGAAAAGAACAATCATATCATTAGCAAGGTTAAAAAGGTACACAAAATTGCATGCACATAAGACACTGTTTGGTTGTTGAGAAAAATGAGGGATAAAGACGAGGGAAAGTTTCTATTTTTTATGTAAACTAACTGTAATGAGAAGCTTTGGCAAAAAATCAGCAATGCAGTTTGAATGTTTGATTTTAGGAAGAAGTGATAAGCAGAGAGAGAGAGTACCAGATAGACGTGCCACCACATGATCAAAGAATGCAAAATCTATTAGAAAGAAAGTTATACAAGTTGGTGATTATGGGGTTTTGGGGAACATATCAACTATTTTGTTGGTCTTAGCTTTGACCATAAACATTCTCAAAAAAAAAAAAAAAAAAAAAAAAAGGGCTTTGACCATAAAAATTGTCACGCAAAAATGTATGTAACGTCTTGCAAGCAGGACCATATTTAGACTTTTTTTCTTTTTTTTTTTAAAAACACGTGTGTGAGAGAGAGTATATCAATAAGGCTGGTGAAACAAAATTTAGAGAGACTAACTTGAACTTGAAGTACGGTATTTTTACAAGAGTTTTGTAACTTAGTTATACTTAACTTTTAAAGGAGATTTTTAAGATTGAAATTTCCCTCTCTAACTATCAAATTATCAAGAAAAAATTAGGCATGGTTTTTTGCATTCTTGATGTCAACTATATGATTGTATTCACCAATATAGCCTTTTTGAGCTTATTTCATAATTTTGTATTAGGTAGTTTGGTTTTATTGGTGTAGAATATCATGTTAGCCGTATTTTGTGAGTACTTAATAATTTTTTGTAATGTATGTAATTGATGTCACATCAATATAAATAATAAATATATTTTAGAATTATTTAGGAAAATTCTATTTGTACACAAATTTTTTCTTTTTGTTTGTACCATATGTATTTGATCTTAACTATTATTGACATATGATATTGTCTTATTTAGTATTAAGACATTTTGCCCACATGTGATTTGTCCGAAAAACACTTTATCTATATGTGGTTTAAAAATTGGCATTTTACGCACCTAAAGTTAGCTTCGTTTGTCTCCCATTACCCATCTCAGTTAAAAATAGGGGTAAATTTGTCTTTTTATTACCATTTTATGTCTCTCTCCTCTCAAAACATAAAAAACTAAAAAATTAAGTGAAAAGAAGATCTAAAAGCTATGTTTTGTAAAAAATTATAACATAAATTTTACATCTTTTTTTCATGTACCAACTTTTAGATCTTCTATTTTAACACATTAAAAATTGAAATGGTGGTATCATATAAAAAAGATGGTGCACTAATCATAATCTACCATTGCAAGAAGTTCTGAAATTTGTGTAGCATTATTGAGAATTATAATGTTCTTTGAACTTATACTGAACACCGGCTTCAACCAAGAAAAATCTCTAAAGCCCCATTCAATAATGCTGAAATTAGTTTGAGAGTAACAACTACGATTTTGGCAGTAGAAGCTTTGCAAGAAATTCTCATTTATAAATGAAACCATATTATTTTTTTCTCAAGGTACAGTAAGCCATGAAATTTTAAATTTTCAAACAATTGCTACAAGAAATAAATAAATACACACTGTGATTCAGTCTCCATGTAACTCAAGTCCATGGTCTTGTACCCATCCTTGAAGTCAATCCACTGCCCCATCCTCCACACTATCTTCTCCCACTCCACCATATACCAAACAATCCATAAATACAAAATAGAATATATACAAAATGTGAATTAAAGAAATGATGATTTAACATTGTGAACCAAAAAAAAAAAAAAAAGTTCAGACCTGGTTACAATGATCTTGCACTCTTAATTTCAATAACAAAACCAGTTTGAGATAATTCATAACTTCTGACTTGCCAATAATTTGATTTTTTATTGCTCTAGTTTTGGTTAATTGATTAGTTCAATCTCGGGAAAAAATTATTGTGTTAAATAGGATCATAGATTTGAACAATTTGAGACTTTGGTCAATATAATTGGTAATGAGCTCCTTGAGACAACACAATCAGGGAGTTAATTGGGATAGAATAATGAAATTATGGATGCTAGCACACTGCATTCAACTTCAAAAAAGAAAAATCTCTATGCATAGTCCTTTGTATTCAAGAAAGAACCATTGCAAATTAACCAAATTCCTTCCTCTGTCTTCTCGTGCTCCACAAATCTTCCATTACCGCTTGAATCTGCTGCCATCCAGGAAGTCTTGTGTTCGGACATAATGCTAACTTCAATTTATAATTGTCTCTAATATCTCCTAGTTTGGTTAAGTAAGCTAATACCAACATTCACAATGTCAGTTATACATGGTCTTATTCTAGTACAACTTTAAATTTCAATATGATTTCAAGGAGATCTGTAAAAGTTAGGTTATAATTTTTATGGAAAACCTGGCTTTTAGATCTTCTTTTCCCATGATTTTTTAGTTTTTTTTTTTATGTTTTGAGAGGAGAGAGACATAATAGGGTAACAAAAATACACATTTACCTCAATTTTTAATAGAGGTGGGTAACTAAAAACAAACCGAGTTAACCTCAGGTAGATAAAATGCCAATTTTTAAATCACAGGTAGGTAAAGTGTTTTTCGGCCAAACCACAGGTGGGCAAAATATAATTTCCCCTAAAATTTATAATACTAGATGAACAATTAAATTTAAGTAATTAAGGAATGTATTGGGATTCTTCTCAAAAAAAGAAAAGGTATGTATTGGGAGAAAAAAGTGTATTGCAAATTGACCCATTTATTTGTTTTGTGTTTAAAAACTGACATATTAATTTGTGTAGTAAAATTTGTAATAATTATAAAATTACTCTTTGATGTTTAGTGTAATGTTAGGAATAATACGAATTTTACTAGAGTAATACTACAATCATAAACTATTTTACAACATTTTTACAAATGTTGTTATGGTCAACCTTTTATTGATTTTCATCTAACTTCACCATTAATATCAATTTTTCATTTACCAATAGTTACTCACCACATCAACAGTTTGTAAAATTTTTGTAAAATAATTTGTATCTTTAGCATTATTCATTTTACTATATGAACATTAGAAATTGATGCGTCACTAATAACAAAAAAGTAATTCAACATTTATTTGTTTAATTGGTAAAGTGGCACTAATCATATTCATTGCCTTTGGCATTTTAATCAACTGTCCAAAATTCTTCGGTACAAAATCAACAATGCAATTTGATTTTAGGAACAAGTGATAACTAGAGATCGAGTACTAGACATGCCACCGCATGTTCAGTCCATCACCCTGGAGGAATATTGCAAAAAGAACGTGAAAATGGGGAAAAAATTTGATTAAGGGATTGGGATTTGGGGAGAACATAGCATCTACATTTTTGACAGGAAATATTGAAGCAACTTCTCTCTCATTTTTATATTTTTTTTTCCCCTTACCGTGGTTATCCAAATCACTTTGAGAATCTATACAAAAAATCTTATATACTATAGACTTAATATGTATATGTATGTGACAGTAGTGTTATTTTTATTTTTGTATATTTTCGAGAAATATAGTAGTTTTATTTATATAAATATATTAATAAGCAAAGTTCAGAGAAAATCCAAATAGATTTTAATTGGATTCTAAATTTTCTGCCACGTCTCATTTAATTTTTAATTTTATGCTAAGTGAATTATTGAATATAAAAATCGAAGAGTTTAAATCCAATTAGATTATAAATTAGATTTCAATTAAAGTCTAATTTTCCATTACGTGTCCATCTAATTTTTTAATTTTTGTAGTAAGTGAATTATTGAGTGCAAAAACTGAAGAGTCTAAATCTAATTAAATTCTAAATCATATATATATAATGAAAAACCATTATATATTTAAAAATATATGGTTTAAAAAAAGTGTAAACTAATACCATATATAATTTGAATTTCTTCTAAAAAGAGTTATAATTTGAACCATATAATTATGATTATTTTTAGTTATATTCGTGCATATGCATAAGACTACACACTAGTTATTTATAACTCACCAGTTCACAAACATATTTAGAGGCTTTTTATTTAACAAAAAATATAGATATTTCAAATCTTAAAATTTCGAATATTCACTTGTTCATAAATTTTAATAAACATGTATAAAAGATTTAGATCCTAAAACTTCAAACCTTTTGTATAGATAGTACGTATAGATAGACGATGCTTGATTTTTAAAAAAAAAAAAAAATAATAATAACAACATTAATGAGTAATGGCAAGCTTATGATATATTTTTAGATGGAAATATTTTGAAATGTTAGCAACACCTTGTTATACTATAAGTTTCCTTTTTCTTTTTTGGTAATCTTCATTTGAATAGCCCTATGATCATGCATGTTCATAATTACTATTAAGTATTAACCGACAAATGTACTTAATATTATAAATTTGGGCACATCGAAATTTTTGGCAATAGACACCAATAGGGTGATTTGGGTTGAAATTGTTAACATAATATCAAAATACTAGCTTCTGAGCAAGTGCTTAAGCGTGTGCTCAGAAGCTCTTTTATTTTTTTGGGTAAAAATTAATACTTAATAATTTGCATTTATTATAATTTAGAAATATATATTTTTTATTTTTCAAACAAATAAAAATGATAAACTTTAGAGATAAATGGTAAGTATAATTTCTTTTTTGAATGTGAAGGGGAAAACATCCTAAAATTTAGAAATTCTCTTTTTGAATTCAAAATGAAATTTGTAATTTGACATTTATGATCTAATTTCTAAATTAAGTTACCTTTTATTAATGAAGGTATTTTTGAACTATATAAAAGTTTAGTTGAAAAAGAGGAAGTCCTCTTATATATAGTAAGGATAAAAACACTATCAGTATTAAAATAAATTATAAAGATACAATACTTTTTCAAATTATATCTTCAAATCACGATTTCACTTGCGTTCCCATTAAGAAGATGCTATTTTATAGCACATATTTCATCTATGATGGGAACCATTAATCAATTTAAAATTTTGATGGAACTACAACTATTAAAATTTTCAAAACTCTTCATGTTTGTTGAAATGAGATTATTTTTATTGAATTATTTTTTTTAAAAATAAAATGGATAAAAATAAATTATACCTTAAAAATTGAGGTTACACACACACAAAAAAGGAAAAGAAAATATGCTAGCTGGATTGCTGGATTAATAAATTCAGAAAAAAAAAAAAAAAGGATTAAAAAGACGAGCTAGGGCCCATAATGATCGCCCCATCTCTAATAAAAGCAAGTGGGGAGATGGGCGAGGGCCATTTAGCAAAACAAAGAGGCAACGGTCATCGCTGCAACAAGTTGGCCAACCAGTTTGGAGTTCTGTCAACATAACAAAAAGTCCTAAAATCATTAACAGCTTTGCTATTAGCATTTGGCACAACTTACTTGACAATCTACTTAGGTGAGAAGTTAAGATTAGTGAATAATCGATTTTACATGGACCCATTACTCACACAATTTTTATTTTTCATTACTTACAATTTATTGTTTTAGTTGTGAAAATAACGTGTCTCTACACTTATTCATTCAAAAGAGGCAAGACATATTTTGATGTCTTTAATTACCTAAGAGAAGTGCTTGTTAGTTTGGGAGAGGTCGTTGATGGCAAAGATGACGATTTGGGAATTAGCTATTAGTAGTATTGAATAGAAAGGTGTTGATGTCCACTTTTAATGAAAAGTCTAATAACAGAAGAAGCCCAACAATAAGGGAAGAGGAAGGAAAAAGAAAGATGAATTGTAAAAGCAAGTTATTAAACCTAATGGGCTAACATGGCAAGAATGACTGTCAACAGACCCATGAGAGGAATAAGAGATAAAGATAAAGTATAGGGGTTGAGGAAGCCCAAGAAAGAGGTAGCAAGCCCAATGGGCCGATGTGGCTAGCAGACCCATGGAAAGAAAGAGGAATGGCAGAAGTAGAAACCAGATGGGCTATGCAAGCAGAGACCTTTGTCTGGACAATGCCTAGTCCACGGAGAAACGAAAGAAGGTAATACAAGTCCAAAAGCCCACACATTCCTCATGAAATAGAAGATAAACATTACGCAATATGCATAACAGAAGAATATGATGTAGGAGTGGCAGAAATGGCGTGGGAACAAAAGAAGACAAACCTAGATGGTAGTGACACTCGCACAAGCCTTAGGGCACCACCTATGTGTACCCAACCAATACATGGGAGGTGGGCTCTTGGTCAAGGGGATTCAAGGGGTGTGGTTTGATAGTGGGAGAAATGAGGTCTATTCTGGGGTTTCTTCTGAGGCTCCTTTTGGGAAATTGCTTTACTGAGATGACATTTCTCCTAAAAGGGGTAAATACAGGCTGGGACCACTTGATGCATGCCATAGGAGTAGGTGTAGAGAGCCCTCAACCCTTATCCGTTTAGGGAAGGCAATGCAGTGAGAGAGGGGAAACAAAAACAAGAGATTTTGTCTAATAATGGAGAGTGGTGTAGCAAGCACACCCTGAGCAAAAGTAGGGGCTGGGCAACCTACAGGTTAGTGGGCAATCCTGGAGAGATACCTATAAGAAATAAAAAATGGTTGGTACAGTCTTAGGGACAAAAGGGAGAAATCCCATCAATTCAAGCAATATAAAAAGAAGAGAAGTAGCCATGAACAGGGGACGGATATAGAGGGGATAGACAGTGAGAAAAAAAGAAGAAGAAAAACATAGTAAGAGTAAAAAGAGAAGATAAAACCTAACGAAAGAAAATAAGAAAGCTAAGTGGTAATTTATGGCAAAAATAGAGGCATGCATCAATAAATCTACTTCTCTCTCCGCTTAACATTCTCACTCTCTTTGTCCCATCAACTGGAACCCAAAACCATTCAGGCCCTTTTCCTAGCACAAGTAATTTCTATGGCAGAAACTTGCATTAAGATTACTTGTGTTGGGGATTGACTCCCTTTTTGGATCAGTTCTTGCTGAACGGCCTAGCTTAAAATTGGGGAAAACAGGCCATCTTTATTGCATTACTGGACGTCCTACAAGAGTCCTTTTTTTTTTTTAGTTCGTGTTAACAATACTCATGTCTTTTTGCTCTAAGTGTTATATGTCCGATTGTAGTATTTCCTTTCTTTTTCTATTTGCTGTATTAGTTGTTCTACTGTAACTCTGTTTATTTTATTTACGGCATTAGTTGTTTGCAGTGACTTTATTTTAGTGCATTATTACGATATTCTCTTGTAGCAGCTATCCAATTACCACCTCACCTCACACTCAACCTGTAGTGTTCTCATTGGGTTGTCTCAACATTAGGCAAGCCCAATTCGTACACAAGCTTGCCTACAATGCAACCTAAACTAGACCAATTCCAACTCCCTTACCCCAGATTTACAGGCCTTAGTATGGTAGAAGGGTCAAGACCCAACCACACAAAGAGGCCCCTACAAAAGGCAAAATGAGAAGAAAAAAAAAAAAACCTGAAATGAAGAATGGTTTTAGCTAAATCAAGTGGATATTTCTCTTTCTAACCTTTTATCAAAAAAAATAAAAAGAAAAATCTATAGTAACAACAATAACGAAAACCATCATCATTTGAGAATAAACCTCACCCAAGTGTCAAAAGGTGTTAAGCGAAAGAAAAAAAAGAATCAATAAGACCCATTCTAAATAGAAACCTTGGGCTCATCAATTAATTATTGCAAGAATACTACTTTGGTATACAACAAATCAACAATCACAAGAAAAATCATATGCTTTTCTTTTTGTTTTTTTAAGGAAGGCGAATTTTATTCAAAAGCATAATACAATCAAAGCAACAACACTAAAATAATTATAACTAGTCACTAACCTGTGCTACACACAAAAACTTACTTATTTGTCTTGTAGACTAAAATAATCTTAAATTGATTATGAAACTACACCATTGCATGATTTGCTCTTGTCTGATTTTAATTTATGATACAATTTGATGAACAAACCATTGTTTGAATGTGCAATGACTTACAAAAAAATTTGCCGACATTGAAAAAAAAAAAAAAACTTAAAAATCAAGAACTTAAAAATCAAGATATTAAAGAATATTTGACTCAAAGAATAATTCAAAAAATATTTAAGAATCAAAAGATTCATTGCTTAGAAATTATTGAAACAAAATAGAATGTATATGACTATACAATAGAAAAATATAAAAGAATGATTGGTTACAATAAAAAAAAATTATCCACAGTTATAATTATTGAAATTTGTCAGACAATTTTAGATATTGCAAAAAAATGAACCCAAAAGATGTAGATGTTAAAATTTACAAAAGACAAAAAATATTAAAGAAACAAAAGATTCAGAGTCTACAAATTATAGAATATATATAAATATATATATATATATATGTGTGTGTGTGTGTGTGTGTGTGTGACTACACAGTAGAGAAATATATAATACCATCAAAAGAATAATTCATGGTCATAGTCATTGAAATTTGCCAAATAGTTTTAGATATTGTAAAAAAAAAAAAAAAAAAAAAAACCCTCAAAAATTCAGATTTTAAAACTTTCAAAAAGCTAAAAAATATTAAAGAATCATAAAATTCACATCCTATAAATTATTGAAACAATATATATATATATATATATATATGATTACACAATAGATAAATATAAGAAAAAAATTGATTACTTTCAAAAGAATAAATTATTAAAATATGCCAAACATGTTCAAATATTGCAAAAACTAACACAAAACTAACGCAAAAATTTAGATGTTAAAACTTCCAAAATGCAAAAAAGAAAAGAAAATATAAATATATATATATATATATATATATATATAAAATAAAAAAAATTAGAAGATTCAAAACCTAGAAGTTATTGAAACAATTCAAAAAATATATGACTATTCAAAAGAGAAATATAAGAAAAAGAAAAAAGGCACATGAACCCATAAAGCAATCAATTTTAATTAGTCTAAACTTTAAACAATAAAAAAACAGATTCATAAACAACCATAGGCGTAGGGTTTGGTGGTTTATGGTTGTATAAAAAGATGTACCAAGATAAATTTTTAAAAAGTACATGAAAAATCATAAAACAATTTTTTTTTCACCCATTAGGTTGTGTTCCTAGCTACCCTGCAAAAACAAAAGGAAATAAAAAAACCATGAAAAACCATAAAGCAATATGTTTTAATGGGTCTAAACTTTAAACAATGAACATAAAATAATCATAAACAATCACAGATGTGGAGTTTGGTGACCATAAGCTAACAATACAATTAAATTTACAAATAAAACTAATAATAAATAACAAAACACTCACACAGTAGCCGGAGTGGTGAAAAGATTTGGCTTCATATTTGTTTGAATCTTTGAGAGAGATTATAAACTTTATATTCAAAGAAGCTTATTCATAAGCCAAAGATTAAAAAGAAAAGAGACACATGTTTAGGGTTTTTGTGTTTTGCTTTTACCGACTTACGTTTTTAGTACCAATGTATTGTTATTATTATTATTATTATTATTATTTTGTTATAATGATTATGATATGGAAAATTGTGAAGACTCCAAAGTTTATGTGTCACAACATGAAGCAATCAATAAAAAGTCAAAGGTTTTGGTTTTATAATATATATAGATAGCAAAAACAACTATAATACTAATATTCTATAAAAAAAAAAAAAAAAAAAAAAAGTAGTACACAAGCACATCAAACAAAGTCTTTGAAACATGGCCAAACACAAGAAGCCTCCCGTATAAGGATCTTGAAAATGCTTGCCTCATGCTAGCAACATTCCTCCTACTCCAATTGTGCCCATACCAACTTGCAACACATAGCTTTAAAGTCATTTCCGTGCAAATTCTGAAGGCCCCCAATCAACCAAATAATCCAGACCAGCTTGGGCTTAGCTATCAAATTGTTCCGGTAGTGAGAGGGAAAAACATGCTACTTAGGAAGCAACAACAAAGAAGAACGGTTACAGTAATCCCCAAGGAGTGTGGCACCACTGTATAGGTGCCTGCAATAAAAGCTACCAGCAAAGCTCCGATAGACCAGTTTGTGAAAAAAGCGATACGTCGTGCCAGTTTTTTGTGAAAAGCTACTTTTTCATCAATCGTTGCTGAAGCCAAAAAGTGGACGAATACTGAGGTAGTGGAAAGACCAAAAGCTAAAGTATTAGCTATTAGAAATACCCGGAAAGCAGTTGTATTCCTTAATACTGCCAAGCCCTCACCCACATTTCCATTTTGGTTATATCCACCAGGCACCGTGAAAGCTGCCGTGAAGGTCACAGTGGCAATGAGTGTGGCTACCAACATATTGGCATCGCCACTGCCTTTGTCTTTGCCATTTCCTTTGCCATCGCCATCGCTATTGCTATTGCTATTGCTATTGCCATCGCCTGCCAGTTCTTGTTTCTTTCTAGGGTCTAATCTCTGAATACCCATCTTTAAGAGTGCTCCCCTCAGGCTTGGTCGAGCTCCCATCTCCCACAAAATTCTCTGTATTTCATCATGTAAAATTTATAAATGGATGGCTGTTGTAAAATACTAAAGCTAGCTACCATAAGGACAAATCCATGCACACACATTATACATGTAAGTAAGACGTGTACGTGATGCGCGCATCCTAGCTTTTGAGAAAAATATTAATATACTTTCAATCAAAAATCAAATTAATAGAAGTTGGTCTCCTTTGTAATTGGCTAAAATAAAAAACACTGAACTTCATCGATATGGGATGACTAATAACACAATTATGACGAAGAATAACTAGAAAATTGAATAACATAAAGTTCAAGTATAAATGACTGAATTAAATAAAAATAAAGTTATAGAATTTAATTAAATTCCAAGTAAAGTTAAATGAGCAATTTGTAATTTAATCTTTAATTTTTCTAGAAAGCATTAGATACATTCAAATGAGCTTTAAAAATTTCTAGGAGGAATAATTAGCTTCTTTGGACAAATTCTTCTCAGAGATAAGAGATTCAACCCATGAACGAGACTGAGAGAAAAGCTTTCCTTGTTTTTAATTATGTATTAAGTATTAATCATTTTATAAAAATTTAATATAAAAGCCCTTTTTAAATTAAAAGATTTTCCCCACCAAATCAATCCTTTTTGTACGTATCTACCCAAAACAAGGGTGCAAATGTGAATAAATTTCTTTGTTTAGAATTCCTATAAATTGTGCAATAGTATTGCATTCAACAGAGTATGACGGAAGGGGCATACCTCTGTCGAGTCGATCAGTAACCCGCTTGTTAACAAAAGTTTGTCCATTGTGGTGAAGCCCTGCTTGTTCGTAGCATTTAAGTCAACACATTTACCGTTGCTCCATTTCAATGCATTATATAACTCCCTATTGGCCGCCAGATTCATAGGCGTATGTCCTTCTTCATCCTGCTCGTTGATGAGACTCTCAAGCTCTGGTCTCCTCACAAAAAACTCGATACCCGTCCACCATCCACTTTCTGCAGCAGCATGAAGAGCATTCTGACCCTTGTTGTCCAACAACTCGTATATATCTGGACATGCTTCCATGAGTTCTTTCATTACCTCATGATTGCCTTCCTTGGTCGCAATGTGAAGAGCAGATAAACCTTCTTTGTTTCTTACATATGCAGGGGAATTGCCCTTTTCTAAAAGCAGCTTCACAAATTCCACATTATCCATATGCGCGGCAATGTGTAGAGGAGTCCATCCTAAGTCATCGCCTTGTTCAGTTGCAGATGGAAATTTTTCCATCACTTTTTTCACAAAATCTAAAGCAAAACCATATTGCTGAGTTTAGTACATATTAAGAGCATTCCCTCTTGACACAACACATGGGAAGAGGGTTTTCATAAAAAAATTTATGCGTTTTTTTTTTTTTTTTTTAATTATAAAATTTCAATCCCTTTTTTTATCCTAAATTTTGTTCCCAATTATAAAAACTTGAAGTAACTTTTTTTAATATATAATATATAAATTATGGGAAAAAGAAGCATAAATGTAAAAGTTTTTGTTAGTACATTTGCATTCTCATGCAAAAATTTCGGTCTATTTTAGCATAAAAATTTACTTTTTTATTTTTTATTTTTATACTCATTTTTCAAAATATCCCACATCGGATTATTTATTTTGCACTAAATTTCATTAAAATTCCAATTTTTCTTGAATTTTTTAATTGTTTAACTTTCTTAACACACAACAACTGCCATTTACTCTTTTCCCTCGTTCCCGAAATACGTAAAGAAAAAAAATAAAAAACCAAATGCAAAATAAATAGTGTCAACATAAATTTAAATTTACAAGGTTAATGTGACAATCATGTATTTTTACACAATTTTAAATAGCATCATGTGAATAAATTTTAAATTTAATTGACTAAAATGTAGTGCTTTTTCTGTTATAGAAGCACAAAAACATTAATGCGATTGCTCTTGTTGATTTGGTGGTATTTTTCATTAAAAAATTAACGTGGGCTGGACTTCAAAATATATAAAATTGCGGTAGGATAATCTGTTAGGCTTGGTTATCTGTGACCCTTTCTCTATTCGGCCATGTCATGTGTCATGGTAAAATTCGTGAGCTGTGGACCTGAGGAAGTCAAGCCTATTACTCTCCGCTGAAAAAGTTTCCATTTAATGAAATGATGCATTGGAGCTTAATCTCGTATTTGACGATAGAAATCTTCCTTCAGCAATAGAAAAATTCCCTATTTTGTAGCGAGAACATTAACTATTTTCAGCAAGAAAATTCGTATTCAACATTAGGAAATTTTTATGGGCAAGGGTACACTGGACCCATTGAGGTATAGACACATGACAATTATTTGACATGTATTCAAATTTCAAGGGGTTCAATGTACAAAAGCACTACTCAGTTGATATATATTTTTTTTAATTCTTTTTGGACTAACTTGTAAACCCAATTCCAAAAAACCTATTAAATTGGTATTTTCATATATTTATAGTGGGGTGAATATTTATATTTCACATTTTATAAGGAGTTAAAAAAAAAAAAGATGTACTTGTGGGTTGTAGGTTGTAGGTTGTAGGTTGTAACCAAGCCCAGTTACTAAGTTTTTTTGTTGATGCAATTAGTGAACATTTGAACCTTTGAAAACATAGTTTATATTTGTTGTATTTTGATATAAACATTTAAATTATACATTTATGCAAAGTTTTTTGTGCATCGCACGGAGGTTTGTGATTAGTGTTATAAATTAAGTTGACTCGTTTTGAGATATACTAAAATTGGAGAAAAAACAGTACTTAATTTGGGACGAATTGAGTAACTATTTCTCGTACCAGTAAACCAAAAGGTTTTTTTTTTTTTTTTTTTGATATATAATGTAGTAATAACCTAAGGTGAAATCATAGTTTACCGGTAAATAAAGAAGAGTACTTGAGTTGAGGTAGATTATTTACCTTTTGGAATGGTTTCAAATTTGTTCCAAGGTATGTGATATTTCTCTTTTGAATCATCCTCAAAGAAAAATTTCGGAATAGGGATTAAAAATAGCATATTGATGATCCAAAGGACAGCAAAGACACTTCGAGTAACACGCGGATTGGCCCGCCTGAAACGCTGAGGGACAGTCTCAAATTTTTGTCGGTTTTCCTCCATTTCTTTTAGGAGCAAATTTCCCTTGTTACAGTCTGCATTGGATAAATCAAAAGCAATAGAAATAATCATACTGGATAAAGAAGTTTAAAACCTCCAGTGAAATAATAACTTTAAATATAAACTAGCGTATATTTACGTGTATATATGCACAAGCATATAATTAAAAATAATTACGACTATACATATGTATATGAGTTCAAATTAGACTTTATGTATATGAGTTCAAATTAGACTTGGTGTAAAAGTTACACATTTTTTAAATAATAAGTTTCTAAAAGATGTAATGGTTTTTTACTCATTGAAAATTAGATTTAGAAATTTCAACTATCCTAACTCTTGGGAGAGAGACAATAAATAAAATAAATAAATAAATAAATAAATCTAGGCCTAGTAGTTTGATGGGCCATTCCCATCCTCTTTTGACGGCAATGAAGAATTCGAAGTATCGGACTAAGTTTAGAAATTTTTAATTCAACATGTTTCACTGCCCACCCCTTAACATTAATCTCATTTGTCATCGTACTGTACATACTTCGTCCGTGTTGCTTCCAAATGAAACAATCGTTTCATCCACAACATGGTTCTTTTGCACCACCGTATGTGTGTATCAATTAAGAGACCTAGATGGTTCAAAGTGACTATGACCATGTATCTATACCAACATTTTGAAAAAATGAGTCACTCAATGGTTGCCAACCCACAATCTAACTATTCAAAAACATCCTCACCGTCTCTCATATTACACAAACACACACGAGTTTACCCTCTCTTCTTCTTTTTTTTCTTCTTTATTTATTTATTGTTTTTTTCATAATTTATTTATATTAAACTCTTTGTCTTTTGCATAGCATTAACTTACCTAGCACAAAAATTTTAAAAACTTAATGAGACATATGACATAAAATTACACAACAATTGAAATCCAATTTAAAATCTAACAGGATTTTATCTTAGCTTTAACTTTTATATATGTATATATATATATATATATATATAATTGATATATGATTGTATCTTAAAAAAAATTATAATAATAAAAGTAAACTTTAAAAATCTGTTGATAAGTGATTTCCTATTCAGAGTTTCAGAGATGCCAACGGATATTAGCTATTTGGATTCATCCTTTCTTGGAGCATTGCCACCCCGCGTTGATGGGGTGCTCCAACCAAGGGCATGCCTAAGGCATGCATGACTAAAAGGAGAATGAATTTTATGAGATATCTCTCTCACACCATATGAGATCCATATATAGTGTGAGAGATGTGTTTTATGAGACCATCTTATAAAATAATTTCTCAACCATAGGCAAAGCTGTTTGGTTTGAGTAATACTCTAGACATAAAAATTTTCATAATATTTTAAAAAATTGTTAAAGTGATATATTATGATTGGTGTTAATTGAAATGAGGCTAATTGTAAGTTTATGTACTCAATAAAAGAGAAATTGTAGGTTTACGTGAAAATGATTTTATACAAAATTTTGGCCAAAATGCACTCTTGGTTTCTAAAGTTTGCGTGTTAAACGTTTTTAGTTTGTAAAATTTTCAAATGAGAACTATTACTTCTTAAAGTATAAAAAATGAGCACTGGTTCCTACAACCCACTTTCATTAGTCTTTCTTTTATTCTTTTTTTCTTTTCCTTTAACGCTAGTTATTTTCTCTTCCATTCCACTTCCATTAGATTTTTTTTTGTCCATGTGATTAATGGAACAATGACGGTGAATTTTCTTTTTAACAAAACAAGTTATTTTATATAAAAGAACAAAAAATTACACATATGTAATGCTAGACCCAAATATTACGAGTGCAATAGATAGATTTAGACCAATGGTGGGAAAAAGTATACCATGTTACCGGTGTATACCTCCTCCCACTCACAGCTGTGTGGGTCCCACAGCTAGTGGGCCCCACCAACTGTGAGTGTGAGGAAATAGTAGTAGTACTTTTAGTTTTAAAAGGGGTTTAGCCGTTTGGGTTTTTGGAATCCATGATTGTTGGGTTTTGTTTTGTTATTCGGTTGGGATTGGGGAGAGAGAATATATGTAAATGTTGAGATTTTAGCCGCAGATATTAAAACGATTATTGGGGTTAGACGAGTGGGAGAATTTTTATTGTAACATTACGGGACTTTGGAGTTTGTTTGTTTGTTAACGAAAGCTCTGAAGTATTTTCCATACTACAGCAGAGCTCCGACAGCTTTTTCGTTAGCAATGTTCCTGTTGGTTGGAGGTTAGAAGTGGAGCTGGGTTTTTCATTTGATTGGTTTTTTTTTAAAAAAAAATTAGTATTGAATGGGAATTTATCATGTGTGGCATGTCTGATTTGTTGATTGTGGAAATGCTGAGGTGGAATAATAATATTGGAGGGCATAAAGAGGAGAGTTTACACTAAGTTCTTATCAAATTTACACTCTTTTCTTAAATGATATATAAGACCAAAGCCATGTAATTTTATAATTATTCTCAAGAGATGTACATTCAATTTCAATTCATCAATAATATATGTATTTTTTTTCAATTTGTAACATCAGTAAAAACTTTATTATCTTTTGAGAGGCACAAACACTACTCCACCCATTCTTGTGGGTTATGCCAAACCATTTTGAGAGGCTTGGGTGGGGGCTTGGTCTCTCACACCATTGACCCATAAAAAATAATCTGATGTGTCAAGTTGAGTTGGTCGGTTGGATGCACACCTCTAATATTACCTCTTTTAGGGCTATCCACCGTAACCCACCACCCGACCCACTCGACATAATCAATCGCCAACTAACAATTGACTCAATTTGATTTGATCTCTACTTCGATCGACGGCTGGTGACATTTTCTACCACCTGACTCCATTGGGTTGAGTTTGGGTTAAGCCTAAACCTAAACTGACTCAACCTATGGACACCCTTACTTATTTTATTATATAAGTTTTATAAATTAATTTGTCACAAATTTTTTTAAAAAAATACATTTATTTATATTATATTATTGAAGTGGTAATGTACGTAACACCAATTACATGCTACATAAATGTGTAACATTTGTATAGTAAAATTTGTATTAATTTTTGTATTTTCCTTTTATGAATGGGTAATGTTAGGAACTCAATTTAGGTTGAAATATCATTTGGCATTTTCCTTGAAAAAAGAAATGCAAAAAATTTAGTTTCACTGTACTTATTATTTGTAAAATTGAACCACAATCTAAAATATTTGTAAATTTGATTTGCTGAAAGACTATTATATACTTAGAAATCTGAGTAATGACACACTTTGTATGCGCTTTGAAATTATGTTTTGAAAACATAATTTCAATCAAAATTGTAAAATCCTATTCTCAAAAAAGGATTTCAAGAAAAAAGAAAAAGAAAAAAGTGTACTTAGTATATGTAACAATGAGTATAACAAGATTTTTCTTAAAAATATTCAATGAGGATAATTGAGCAGCACTTACAGCAGCTTGTGTGAAGGACAAGTGCATGCAAGACATTCATGCCGTGCCTTCCAGCATAGGAGCAGTCTGGAGCAGCACCTAGTATGTAAGAAGCCATGTTGTAGTCTTGTCTATCCACAGCGAGGAATAGTGCGGATTCCTTAGCCTTGTTTACCTTCATAGCTAGTTCTGTTGGATAATTCTCATTAATTAGTTCTTTAACAACATCAAAGTTACTATATCGCACAGCGACGTGCAAGGCAGTATCCCCATCTTGATTCACCATGCTCAGAAACTGCTGTCGGCCACCAGGTCCAAGATCCACTTTTTTGGCCTGATCTATTAGAAGCTTTACCATTGAAAAATCCCCTACCCTCGCAGCAACATGTAGCGAAGTATTGCCTTTGGAGTTTGTTTTTAAAGCAAGGCTTGGACTTAAATTAACTATCTTTTTCGCAGCCTCAATTTTTTTGAATTGCAGTGCAACATGAAGAACAGTGTTCTTTTCGATTGTCACTTCGAGAAGGGTACTACTATTGGGATCTGTCATAGTCTCAAAGAAACTTGAATCACCAGTGGAAGCAGCTCGGTACACATCAGGATTCATTGCGTATTGCCTTCCCTCTTCCATAATCAGTTTATCAATCTGTCTATCAGTGTGAAAAAATAAATAAATAAATAAAACTATTTTATAATATTTACTTTTTAAAAAGGCTAATAAAACTAGGTAATACTAAAATTTTTCAAATAAACACACCTTGCAACCAACGCCTTGCAAGGCAAACAAAAGGAGCAAAGAAATAGCAACCTGTTTTGCACAGCGGTAGAGCAAGGACAACGAACAAAATGAAGGCGAGACGTGGATTTTCTAACAAACAAACAAGTGTGAACAAAGAAACTCGTATGATTCTGAGGTACAATGATTAAATTGGGAGGTGGTGTAAGACTGAGGAGTGGGTTGTAAGAATGAAAGAAGTAAGGAAGACGAGTGGGGATTGAGGTGGAGTGAAGATTTGGGAGGAGAAAAGACGGTATAAAAGGAAGAAGGAGAAGCAGAAAAAGAAAAGAATGTGCGAAGTGAATGTAAGTGGGGAAGAAAAAGACAGAAGGAGAAGGGAACCCAAAAAAAAAAGGATGAATAATTAGGCAAAAAGGGGTTAGCGGGCCATGTCGAGGGTAACTCCCGTCAGTATAAAAAGTCAAAAGGTCAATGTGCAAACTACATTCTTAAAATTTGGGAATATTTGAATTTAAATTATAAAGTTTCAAAATTTAAATTTTACTCTTGAAATTATATTTTGCTTGCATCAGTTGCCCTCTGTCTCCATCCATAGTTTCCATTGAGTGCTACATAAGCTTTCCACATGTGTTTAGTTCACCTAATAAAAATGATGCTACGTCATTTATAGGTGTGTGTGGGTAACATGTAATAATTGTTCCAAGTTGAGGTATGGATAACATTTTTTTTTTTTTTTTTTTTCTAACAACAATGTATTGAATTGCCAATAACTAAATGAAAAAATAATTACTGAAAATTACTAAAATTTATGTTCCTCTGAATTAGATTTTTCTTTTATCTTTGGACTTTGTTGAATTACCTTTGTATAGAGTTTTTGTTGTATTTACCTTACTGGGGAAATCATCAAAAGTGATATCTTTTCCAACATTTTTGTTAGGTTCTAAATGTTTAGAACAATTGGCAAATCGTGAACACAAACTTGTCTAGATATAGATCTTAGAGTCTATAGGTTTTATTAGACAATGCTCAATGTGATTCAAGTCAAGATTCAAGAACATACAAGCTACAGGAAGAAGATTTCATAATCTGTCTAGTTCGATCGATCGAAAGACAGGCTCGATCGATCGAAAGTCGTATTTGCAGAATTTTAATTAAGCCCAAACAGCAGTTCAAGCCCATTTAGGATTAGGGTTTCTAATCTACTTCTCCTAGTATATAAAGGAAACCCTAAGCACGTTTTTATGTGGCTTTTCAGAGAGAAAGGAGGGTTCCTCTTTTGTATTTAGGGTTTTGTTCCTAAAAATCTCTCTTATGTCTTCTACCGGTGTTATTACTTGAAGAATCTCAAGATCCGGTATTGTAGAAGTTGCTGCCTTCTCTTGTCATCAAAGGTGTTGATGATCTAAACCTTCAAGGGTGGTCTTGGAGTCGCAAACAGGAGAGTTTGTGTTGCTAAACCTTTGAGTGGGATCTCGAAGTCACAAACGGGGGTATTTGTGTTTTGCAAAGGCCAAAGAAAGAAGGAATCCGTGGATTCGGAGCTTGCACGTGGTCGTGTCAGTAAATTCTATTGGTGGGTAGCAATAAGAAGTTGAGCGTGGGGGCTTGTAAATCTTATTGTATGAATTTCAATTCTTTCTAGCGGATTTGCTTTTTACCTTGAGGATAGCTAGGTTAAATCCTCCCTAGGTTTTTTACCGGTTTGGTTTTCCTGGGTTATCATATCGTTGTGTTATTTATTTTTCCGCTGCTTTGCATAATATGATTGTTTGATTGTGATTACCTAGATTTGGAATTTGGACTAAGTAACAACTTGGCTAATTATCTAGGTTAATCCAATTGTGTTTTAAGGGGTCAAAAAACTAACAATTTTCAACCTCAAAAGCTATATTGGTCCTGCTCTTTCCTGCACCAAAAATTGAGCAAAATCTTGCATTGATGCCAATCAAGACTAAATAACAAGATTTTGTATACCATGTGGAGCAAAATTCCACAAAACAAAACATTAGACAAACTATACTAAGCATGAATAAAATAATAAAGTGGCCGGCCTAAGCTTTGTTCTAGGATATCAAAATATTAACCGACCAAACGCCCTAAGTTAAGCTTTCCCTTAAAGACAAGCACAGCCTATCCAACCAAAATTATGATTACTGGTCAAAACTTGTCTTTGATAATCATATTCAAGCAGCTTCTCCTTCAGTCAGTAATGGTTAATGTCCTCTTTTTTTTTTTTTTTTTTTTTTTTTTTTTTTTTTTTTTTTCAAGAGCAAGCCCCTTCCCATCATTCTTTTGGACTTGGCATCCAACAGTAGCCTTTATTTTTTGTTCAGTAAGTCCAGAGACACCCGATTTCACGCTCAACTAATGTGTCAAATTATGATTGTTGTTTCCTAACTAAGAACCCTCGCTGATGAGCACCCCAGGTCCACCAAAACTCTGAAGTTCAGCCAATGAGACAGAGATAGGCAGCTCAAATTTGTGTAGCATATTTGACTCTGTCCTATTTACAGGGGCACTAGCATCAGCCAACTTCCCCGAGTGCATTATACTTTCATCATTTGAACCTTCATTCCTAAAGTGACTTCCACCATCAGAATACAAACCCTCATGACCCCTTGTGGTTTCTCCCAACTATATTGGTTCTTCCTGCCGCCTCCAAGAGCAAATGAAAATACTAGAACGCAACTTCCTATAATTTAAATTTTAACCAAAAGAATGAAATAAAGAAGACAAATAGATGTTTAGATACTAACCCAAAAAAAAAAAAAAAAAAGTTTACATACACTCTAGAAACATGGCACCAAAATAGGATTTGAATACTCTCTGTTTCAAGTGAAATAGAAAGTGATCACTTCAAGGATTTAGATTTTGTCATCTCAATTAAATATAAAGGTGGTAAAAATTTAATTAGGGTCCTCGGTACTTTCCAATAATATTTCTCTGAAGGTTACCAAAAAACAAGAAAAAAATAAAATAAAAACCATGTGCAAGTCCTAATAGCCGGCTCAATTAAAGCACAACTGATCCTTTTGTCTCCTAAAATATATCTGGTCCCCACCCAAAAAATAATGTTGACAATCAGATATCAGATATCAGACAAAGTTTGATCTCAGACAAGGTTTGATATACATAGAAGTGGAACCGATAGGACATTAGGCTAAGTATGATATAAGGACTTAAGCCATAGGGCTAGGGTGGTATCGATGAAACATTTTGCATATGTTATTTGTATGTTCTCTTTCACATTCAAATAACGACGAAAACTAGCAATGTGAGATAGAAAGAACAGTTATTGTTGTTAACCCTTCTTCATATGCCTTCAACATTTTTAAATTATAGGTGTGATTGTGTGATAGGTTTTTAATGCGATGTCTCCCTTTTTGTGAAGTATAGAACGGCTAGGTTGGTCTACCTGGTAGCCATTGACCACTCTCGATCAACACCTTTTTTTTTTTTTTTTGGTAAAAATCAACAACACCTTATTTTGATGAAGGATGAGAGTACCAATACATTGCTAACAGGGAAGGGTGACTCAAACACAAGATGCCTTCTATGGCGGAGTCTTGTTGGCCCAAGGCTTCAGTCACTAAGCCACCAATCACTTTGGTAGTATCGATAAAATTTAGGGGAAATTAGACTTAATCCACTTGTGATTAAGCCCGTTTCGATTTTGTCATATGTGGTTTGAAAATTGTCACTTTACTAACTTGAGGTGTCTTCTGTCAGGCCTCCGTAACTCACCTCAATGTCTCACTGATAAAAACAAAAAAAATATAACAAAATCACATAAATCAAGATTAGAAGTAATATTTGTAAAATTGTGAAAGTTTTTAAACTTTTGACCAAGAACACTAAAATCAAAACCTAGAAATGGATCTCTTTATTATTTATTATTTATTTATTTATTGCCTTTTCTTTTGTTTTTGCATATGAGATGATTAACATATAATAAAAAAATTGCTTTTGAATATGAGCCAATCTAAAGGAAAAACGAAGCAACCAATAAAAGGGCAAGAACACTGAAATCAAAACCTAGAAATGCATCTCTTTCTTTTCTTTTCTTTTTCTTTTCTTTTTTTGCTTTTGCTTTTTCTTTTGCTTTTGCATATGAGATGATTAACAAATAAATAAATAATTTTTTTTGCATATGAGCCAATCTAAAGAAAAAACGAAGTAACCAATAAAAGGGCAACAACACTAAAATCAAAACCCACTAATGAATCTCTTTTTATTTATTTATTATTATTTCTTTTCTTTTTTTTGCTTTTGCTTTTGCTTTTGCATATGAGATGATTAACAGATAAAAAAAAAAATTTATTTTGCATATTTGCCAATCTAAAGAAAAAACGAAGTAACCAATAAAAGGGCAAGAACACTAAAATCAAAACCTAGAATGGATCTCTTTTTATTTTTATTAATTATTATTTTTTTCTTTTGCTTTTGCATATGAGCCAATCTAATAAAAGGGAAATATATTCAAACTAGTAACAAATTGATGTTGGGTCCCAAACAATATTATCACAAATATTATCAATCCAAATATAAATCACACACAAAAAGACAAAAAATTTACGTTGAAAACTCTTTCTCCTGGAAGGGAAAAACCATGGGACAAACTCCACCTAAAGAAAAACCTTCTTGTTTTTTCTTTGCTCTCACAGACGCTAATTATTTATCTTGAAGGCGGCAACATTTTGCTTACCCTTCTCCAGTTTTCTTCTCTTCTTCTTTCTCTTTTCACATAGCTCTCCTTTGCTCTCTCTCCTTTTTAGTTTTCTTCTCTTTGTCTTTCTCTTTTTCATGTAGCTCTCTTTGTAGAGGCGGCGCGAATTGAAAAAAAAAATAATATACCCTAAAAAAAAGTAAATATTAAATTTACATGGGTTGTGGACCACCTTGAAAAAAATTCTTGACCACCCTGAAAAAAAAATAAAATAAAATAAAATTGAGTTGTAAAATTTGACCCTCCAAAATCTTGGCTAGTTGAAGGTTGAACAAAAAATTGCCCAAATAAATACAATTAGCCCAAATGATCAAATAAACAACACAAATTAGCCCAAAAAATTTAAGAAAAAATATAATATCCCTCCCCAAATTAACGCCCATTTGAAGCAAATATTTATTTATTTTTGCAACCCAAACGATCAATTCCTCAAAATACCATCAAACAAGTGATTAAAGAGAAAATTATACACTAAAACGCTTGGTACCCCTCATCAGCTTCTTCGCAAGCTGCACCAAATTGTGAGGACATCATCACAACAGAAAGTTTGGTGGTGGCCAAGATGTTGGGAAGGAGAATTTGGGCATGTGGTTTGCCTAAAGTACACAGCAATTAGCACCGTGATCATCTTTTGAAAAATACAAAGTACAATGAGACTGGGAATGGTTGAATTTGGTCAGTGATGGTGAGGATAACATTGGGAAGAATATGAAATGAGCTACATAATGTGGACAACAGCTAGACATGGCAAAACAGGCAGGTCGGGTCAATCAGGTTGCGGGTCAAATAGGTCACGGGTCAAAAACGGGTCATTTTAAGCAGGTTTAAAATGGGTTCGAGTCAATCGGGTTGTTAGGTTCTAAAGTTTAGGACTTTATGTATTTAGAACTCTAATTTGTATTGTTGGCAAACCATGATCAAAACAATGTGTTTAGAAGTGTTTAAAGCTAGCTCAAAGTTGTAAGTCAATGTAAAGTTGGAATCGAGTGTAAAGTAGAAAGCACTGTGGCTTTCGGCCTAGCTCGATCGATCGAAGCTTAGGCTCGATCGATCGAACGTCGGGCAGATTGCTTTTCTGCAGAATTTTCCAACTCAACCCTAGTTGTTTTAAAACGTTTTTAGGGTTTCTTATTAGTCCTAAGTATAAAAGGCAAACCCTAGCCACGTTTTAGTGTTGCTCATATTGCGGTTTGTGTAAATCTCTTGTGAGATCTAGAGGAGTTTTCCTTTACACAAACTTAAGGTTTTCAAGGAGGAGATATTCTCTACACCTTGATGATCAAAACAGTTGCTGTCATTAAAGCTTAAAGAATACACAAGCGGGGGTGCTTGTAAATGGTGGGAATCCAAAGAAAGAAGGAGTCCGTGGATTCGGAGTTTGCACGTAGTCGTGTCAGTAAGTTCTACTGATTGGTAGCATTAAGAAGTCGAGCGGGGGTGCTTGTAAGTCCTTTTGTATGAACTTCGATTCTTTCTGATAGTGGATTCAAGTTTACCTTGAGGATAGCTAGGTCAAATCCTCCCCAGGTTTTTACCGGTTTGGTTTCCTAGGTGATCATATCGTGTGTTATTTATTTTCCGCTGCTTTGCATGATTTGATCTTTATTATTGTGATAACCTAGACTTGTTTAATTGGACTAAGTAACAACTTGGCTAATTACCTAGGTTTAATCAATTGTTTAAGGGGTCTAAAAATTTTCAAGTGGTATCAAAGTGGGTAGCTCTTTTTTGTTTTTGATCCTTTGATCTCTGAGCTGATCCTTGACCCCTGTTGTCATGGAACACAGACACTCTCTAGTTATTCCTCTTCACTTTGATGGGAATAATTATGCTTACTGGAAAGTAAGGATGAAAGCCTTCCTGAAATCCATTGATGAGAGGGTGTGGAATTCCGTTGAATACGGATGGGAGAAGTCCACTACTCCTGTTAGTGAGTAGCAAACTTCTCAGAAAGAAGCAGCTTCGTTTAATAGCAAGGCTATGAATGCGATTTTTAATGTTGTTTCTATGGAGGAATTTAAGAGAATCTCGAATGTTGAGATCGCTCATACTGCTTGGAATATCCTCCAGACTGTGCATGAAGGCACAAAGGCTGTCAAAATAAATAAATTGCAGCAATTGACTTCTAAATTTGAAAGCATTAGGATGTCTAATGATGAATCTTTTGATGAATTCTATGCTAAACTGAATGATATTGTTAATTCTGCTTTTAACTTGGGTGAAATCTATGATCAACCTAAAATTGTTAAGAAGATTCTTAGATCTTTGACTGAAGATTTTAGACCCAAGGTGACTGCCATTACTGAAAGCAAGGATGTGGACTCCATCCCTGTTGATGAGCTTGTAGGATCTCTTCAATCCTATGAGTTGGATCTACCCAAAACTTCCAAATCCAAATCAATGGCTCTTAAGTCAGTTGATGATATTGATAGTGGTGGATTTGATGATGAGCTCTCTGCTACATCTTGCCAAGAATTTTAGAAATTTTCTCAGGAATAACAATAGAAAGGCAAGAGGCACAAACACTGCTGAACCTAGAAATTTTAGGAAGTATGATCCCACTAAGGTTAATAACAATAATAAACCTAGAGAAAGAATAGGTCAATCTTCCAATAATTCTTTGGGCTCTCAATGTTTTGGATGTCAAGGGTATGGACACTTGAAATCTGAATGTCCAACCTATTTGAAGTCTATGGGTAAGGCTATGGCTGTAACCCTTAGTGATGGTGAAGTTTCTGATCATGATTCTGATTGTTATGAGGATGGAAACTTCATTACTTTCACTGCTACTGCTGTAGTTGATGAGAGCATATCTATTGAAGAGAACCCTTCTGATGGGGAACTCTCTGAAGATGCAGATCTTCAAGAGGCCTATAACAAACTTTGCAAAGTTGCTGCAAAGGATGCTATGAATGTTGAACTTGGCCTAAAGAAAATTGAATCTCTTGAGCTTGAAAAGAAAAATTTGCTTGTTAAATTATTTGATGCTAATGACCTTTTGAACAATGGGAAAACTGAAAACATGCTTTTACTTGATACATTTAAATCTTTAGAACTTGATTTATCTGTTGCTAGATCTGCTAGTTCTAAACTTGATCAAATGCTGAGTGTTCAAAAGTCATCTTCTGACAAAACTGGTTTAGGTTATGTTGATAGCATCTGTGTGTCCGCTCCCCATTCCACTAAGTTTGTTCCTTCATCTTCTTCTTCTGAACCTTCAGTGAGTGAGATAGTGAGTGAAACTGTCAAACCCCCTGTGAGTGAGGTTGCTAAACCCTTAGAAGGTTCATCATCTAGGAAGATTAGGGTTGATCTGAAATAATCTAAGCCTAAGAAGCCTACCCTATCTAAGGACAAAACACATGATAAACCTGCATGGGTTTGTCATTTTTGTGGAAAGACTGGACACATACATCCAAATTGCTACAAGCTTCAAGCTGCAAAGAGAGCAAACAAACCAAAAGTACCTGTGCCTCAAGCACTTGATCCTATGGTACTTATTGGTGATTTGGTAAATGCTTTAAACCTTTATTCTATTCTTGGAGTTGGAAATCATTCTCAAGTGAATAAGAACTCCAATGCTCGTGGTGCATCTAAAAAGTTTTGGATGCAAAAGACTCGACCTAACTGAGTCCTTCTGACATGGTCCTTGTGCTTCATTGCTCTACCCTTTGTGACCATTGTTTTTTTTTTTTTTTTTTTTTTTTTTTTTTTTTTTTTTTTTTTTTTTTTTTTTTTCTCTAGGATTTGCATGGAATAACATTCATGCATTTCATTCTAGGTGTTTTTTATTTTTAATTATAAAAAAAAAAAAAAAGGAAAAAGGAAGCACATTTTGTTTTTGCACTATTCTTCTTGGTTTTTAAGAACAAGGTTGGTCAATTTATTTTCACATAACATGTTTTTTATACCTTGTTTAGCTTTGATGAACTTATTTATTGCACTCTACTAGTTGAAGATTTGTAGTGCATGTTGTGTGGGAAAGATGTGTATGGTTTTTGATTACTATGTCTTAATCTTGAAGTCACATGTTTTAAATGTTGGACTTGAATTTTTAGAGAAAGGCATAAATAACCATCTCACCACTGTTCACTAGCTAATCATGAACACCTTAGTGCATATCATAAGATTTTGTGTTCGAGAAAGTGTAGCACATGCACAAAAAGAACATAAGGTGAAGCCTCGGTAAAAGTGCTTAATTCTTAAAATCTAATTGGTGTGTACTATTAGGCTTGATGCTAAACTCACATAAACTTAAAATTGGAATGTATATTATGAGGCATAAATACAAGAAACTTACATGATTGCAAGCTTATGATCTAGGAGATGTGGGAGTTATATGATGTAACTCTTTAGGTGATAGTCTCTTTTAAATTCTTTGTGATGAATTTTGTAGACTTTGTGATTAATTGCTATTCACATATCACCTCACATGTATCTCATGTCTTTGCTAGTCGCACACACTACACGAGTTACTCGTTGCTAAACATTGTACATGTTATTGTGTGTGTTTATGGTCTAACCAACCAAGTTTTTGCAATCACTTTGAATTATGTGCAAACTAAATTTGTTGCTTGAAAATTTGTGGAGAATGCAAAATTTTGTTTTTGGGAATATTGGGCTTAAAATTCTTGTTTGGAAAATCATATCATCTCATACTCATGCATTTTTTGTTCTTGAATTTCAATACTTTGAGTTAAATCAATTTGTTTTTCAAAAATTGTGTTTTTCCAGAAAAATTTGGTGAGCCTCTGCCTGATTCGATCGGTCCATTCTGTTTTTCGACCGATCGAAATATTTAAAATTTTAATTTTTTTGAGAGAAGGAGCCTCTGTCTGTTTCGACCGGTCGAGGCTGATTTTCGACCGATCAAAACTCGTGTATCTGGTTTTTTTAAAAAGGCAAAATAGGACTTTTTCAAAGTCACTACTCAAACTTTTTCAAGTTTCTCTCTCTCTCCGCGTTGGCTCTTGGCTCCACCATCAATTTTTGTCGTTTTCCTTCAAGATTTTTGCAAGGTTTTTGTCCTTAGAAGCCGGTAAGACACTTTTGCCCTTCTTTTTCAAGTTTATTTCTTGTGTTCATGCATTTTTCATGCATTCTCATGGCTATTTTCGGCATCTTGAAAATTATTGGGGTTTTTTTATGATTCAAGACTTTTCTTGTGTAATTGATCAATGGGTTTTTGTGCCATGATGTTATATTGATGTTCCCTATAGTTTAATTTGATCAATTTGGTGGTTTTTGAAAAATTGAAAATTCTAGAGTTTTGAATTTGATCCGAATTGGGGATTTTGTCAAATTGGCTTAAATTGATGAAATTGGCTTCTCCAATTGATGTAATTGGTCATTATTGTTGTTATTCTATCATGTGCAATGATTAATTCGTCAATTTTTAAAAAAAAATTGATCAAGTGGTTTCTTTATTTTGGGGTTTTTGTGTTAAAAACCTTTATGTGCAAGCCAATTTTGTAATTTGAATCTTTTTTACTCAATTCACTGTATTAGCACATGCATCATGACATTTAAATTTGTTCATGTATCATATAGATTTTGTTTCTATTTTTTTGTGCTAACTTGCAGTCTGCCCTTGGTTTTTTGGTTTTGTGGTTTTTTTTCTTTCGCTCTGTGTTTTGATCCTTATCTTAGCACCATGCCTAGGAAAACTAGAGCTAATAGGACCACTTCCACTTCCTCTAAGTCTTCACCTAGAGTAGAGCTGTTTAAGAATGATAAGTGTAGAGAAGCCTATGACACCTTGAACTGTAGGCGTAAGATCTGGTCTGAGCGAGCTGTTATGTTAGATGCGCTTGATCCGGCCATTAGGGCTAATTTTGAGTATAGGGGTTGGTTGCCTCTCGTACAGATAGATCATCCACCTCCGACCGCCCTGATTAGAGAGTTCTACTCGAACCTCTCTTGCCACATCTATGATTCCAACGCCCTTGTTAGGAGTTGGATACGAGGTGTAGAGTTCACCATTACCCCTCGGGTGGTGGCTGAGGCTCTTGGGGTGCCGGTAGTTCGGGATGCTGTCTATCCCTATAATGAGTCACCCTCTTTAGATGTAGTCATGTCTTACATCACTGGGTCATCTATCCAGTGGGGTTCTGATCCTCAGATCACGTCCGCTGAGCTTACCGAGACTGCCTATTTCTTTTTTAGGATTGTGTGTCATTCCTTATGGCCTATCTCTCACTTCTACACCATCCCTTTAGAGCGATGTGTGTTTTTGTATGCCTTTGCTTCTGGAGCGTCTATCAGTTTTCCTCACTTGTTCTTTCGTTCTTTGAACGAGGTTCATAGGAGTTCTGCCGTAGGGCATGCGCTGATTCATCCTATTTTCATTCATAGGATTCTGCTCTATTTGGGTCTAGATGGTGTTCCGTCAGGTGAGCCTGTTCATGTGATAGCTCCCATAGGTGCCACCTTTCTTCATCAGAGGGCTGCTCAGTTAAGGGTCCCTCCTTCTCGTCCTAGAGGTGCGTCATCTAGTAGTGTTCCCCCTCCTCCCTCTTCTACAGGTACAGCTGTTGCTGAGCCTTCAGGTGTTGCTGCTGATGCTGATGCTGCTATTCCTCCACCGACTGCTACGGATGATTCAGACATTCGTTGCACGTTGGATCATGTCTTGACCGTTCAGGCAGCTCAAGGACAGATTTTGGTGGACGTACTTGATGAGATCCGTGCCTTGCGTGCGGAGTTGGCGCAGTTTAGACCACCTCCCTTTTGATGATGGATATCTTGTTTGCCCTTTGGCATTTCATCACAAAAAGGGGGAGTACTTGTAGGTTTTTGTTTTTAGGGGGAGACTTTTTTGTTTTTGGTTGGAGCTTGTGGAGTTTTAGATTGTATCTAGGTGCTTCACTGTGTACTTAACTTTTTTAGCTCTTACCTTGTTTTTGATGGGATATTTATGTTAGGGGGAGTTTTATGTTCTTGTTGGTACTTTATTTGTTTCTTGTTTTAAACTGTTTATTGATTTATATTTATAAGTTATTCATTGATATATGTCTTTATTTGTGTGTTGTTTGAAATCAAGAAATTATTTTGTTTACTTGTATTATTTCCACACATGCGGTTATGCATTTTGTTTAGTGTTTCAGGAAATATACAGGTTAATTCAATTGAGCTGCTGTCTACACTTGCAACTGATGGATAGTAGTTAGGATTGAATTTTTGTTTATTAGCATTATTTTGTAAAGGGCTTTTCATGTTGTAAACTTTGAGCTTATATGTTGTGTTTTGTCATGGATTGCCAAAGGGGGAGTTTGTTAGGTTCTAAAGTTTAGGACTTTATGTATTTAGAACTCTAATTTGTATTGTTGGCAAACCATGATCAAAACAATGTGTTTAGAAGTGTTTGAAGCTAGCTCAAAGTTGTAAGTCAATGTAAAGTTGGAATTGAGTGTAAAGCAGAAAGCACTGTGGCTTTCGGCTTGGCTCGATCGATCGAAGCTTAGGCTCGACCGATCGAACGTCGGGCAGATTGCTTTTCTACAGAATCTTCCAACTCAGCCCTAGTTGTTTTAAAACGTTTTTAGGGTTTCTTATTTGTCCTAAGTATAAAAGGCAAACCCTAGCCACGTTTTAGTGTTGCTCATGTTGCGGTTTGTGTAAATCTCTTGTGAGATCTAGAGGAGCTTTCCTTTACACAAACTTAGGGTTTTCAAGGAGGAGATATTCTCTACACCTTGATGATCAAAACAGTTGCTGTCATTAAAGCTTAAAGAATACATAAGCGGGGGTGCTTGTAACTGGTGGGAATCCAAAGAAAGAAGGAGTCTGTGGATTCGGAACTTGCACGTGGTCGTGTCAGTAAGTTCTACTGGTTGGTAGCATTAGGAAGTCGAGCGGGGGTGCTTGTAAGTCCTTTTGTATGAACTTCGATTCTTTCTGATAGTGGATTCAAGTTTACCTTGAGGATAGCTAGGTCAAATCATCCCCAGGTTTTTACCGGTTTGGTTTCCTAGGTGATCATATCGTGTGTTATTTATTTTCCACTACTTTGCATGATTTGATCTTTATTATTGTGATAACCTAGACTTGTTTAATTGGACTAAGTAACAACTTGGCTAATTACCTAGGTTTAATCAATTGTTTAAGGGGTCTAAAAACTGTCACGGGTTACAGGTCGAGTTGACCCGTATTTTTCACATGAATTTTTTTTTAATAAAGAACTACATGTATTTTCAATTTGGAAAGTTATGCAACAAATTACCTGATGTAAAATGCATTATTTTGAATTCACCACTTACATCAAGAATGAACTCAGTTAAACTTATTAATACTTATTCAATAATTTTAAAATTATACAAATCGTAACATTGCTATCTAAAACAAAATAACACAAAGCTAAGTAAAACAAATACACAAGTTTGATTTCTACACAATATCAACATCCCAAAACTAAAACAAAATTACAAATGACTTATCGATAACTCATTTGATAAAGAATAAAAACATATAAGAAATTTACAATCTTGAAAATTAATTTTATAATTTATTATCAATTGTGGTTGACACTCTATTTCAATTTGAGATATACATTAAAGTTTGATTGCTTAGTTATTTATACATGGTCTTTTTTATGAATATCATTGTTAAGCAACACATACACTAGGAAATATCATAATTTATTTTGAAAAGCCGTTTATTTTAGACATAAATTGTTAAAAAATAGGTCTAAGCATTCATAATTTATATTAATTTGATACTTTTACTTCACTATTTTCACACTTGTGAATGTTTCTCACACATGTCTACAATTTTAAATTTATGTTTTTAACTCTACAGATTATCTTGGCATCTACTTTGCTATTTGATATCTAAAAATCTTTACTCATTATAGAATGCTCAACCACATGCATTTATCTTTCAATTAATTTGCATGCGGTTATGTAAATGTATTAATTGTTTACTTAAAGCTCACAATAAACAATTAAACCAATATTGTCTTAATTTTACTACTTTTTTTACCAAAAAAAAAAACATTGATGGTTTGGGTTTAGGTCGAGTTAGGTTGATCCGCAAAAAAAAACACGGGTCGGATCACGAGTCAACTCGTTTTTGCTTCGAGTCAAAAAAATAAAGTTCGGGTCGAGTATTTTTCGGGTCGAGTCAGAAAATTCTGACCTGTTTTGCCATGTCTAACAACAACTGTAGACTTGTTTTCATTGTGTGAAAATTGTAAAGTTAGCTACAGGATACTTGTATTTAAAATTCGTTACAAAAGAGAGGGGTCTTTTCATTGTCAAGTGAAGTAAGGTGCTACAAAAAATATTGCTATTTGCAACAAAACTTTTTCGACAATTACAAAAAGCCGTAAAAAAAACTAGCTTTTTTGACGGCAAGTCTCTTTTGTCGACAATTACTCATCAAATATTAAAACATTTGTGACAGCAAACTGAGTTCGTCTAAAATGCCTATTATTTTTGTCGAAAATATGATTTATTTTGGAGGGTAATATTCCCAGCTTACTTTTTACGACAACATAAAAATGTTTATCGCTAATAAAGTATTATTTACGACGATCGAATAAAAACTATTGGAATTACTAACACTTGTGACGACTTTTGTGCATCGAAAATACAAAATAATTTTTTTATGGTGTTATTATTTGCGACAAACATCCTTCCATCGTAAATATAAAAGAGGGTATTATTTATGACGACCGAAGAAAAACCGTTGGAACTATTAACACTTGTGACGGCTTTTGTGTGTCAAAAATACCCGAAAAAAAAAAAATTATGGTGTTATTATTTGTGAGAAACATTCTTCCATCGTAAATATAAAAGAGGGTATTATTTATGATGATCAAAGAAAAACCGTTGAAACTATTAACACTTGTGACGGCTTTTGTGCGTTGAAATTAAAATACAAAAAATATATTTTTTATGGTATTATTATTTGTGACAAACATTCTTCCATCGTAAATATAAAAGAGACTATTAGAGACAGCCATGAAGCCATCAAATATGGTAAAATATTTTGGATGGTCGGATTGTGTCAATGGGGTTAAACAAAGTTTCCTAGTAAGTGGATACAACAACATATGTCCATCATGCAACTAGTTGGAGATCCAAAATCTAACCGTTGGATTGGTAGAATGTGGTGAAATATTTTTGTTTGTAAATTACAGTGACAATCAAACGATCAAATTGTGAGAACCGAGCAGTCAAATCCTGCGAAATTTCAAAGTCTATTAAACTTGGTCAATCTTTGGTCAAACTTCAAAGTTGGTTCCAGGACGACTGGATTTGATCAAATTAGGTTGATCAGGGAGGTTTTAAGTGGGTTTTGGGTATTGGTCAGTATTTTAAGGTTTTTTGGGTTTTCATGCTTTTATCAATTTCTAGTTTTAAAATGGCAAAGTCAAAGGTCATATGTAAATCCATTGGGGTCATTTTCTAGGTTTTTGGTTGTATTTTGTAAGTAATTTTCTCAATTCTTAGTAATATTTATATAGCATATTACTCTCTTGGAAGAGTATTGGATATTTTTAGTGATTGAAGTTTCATGATAGGTAGATACAACGACACGCGTCCATCTTGTGCCAAAGTCAGATTTAAAATTTGACCATTGGATTGAAAGTGTGGGATAAAATATTGGTTTTGATTAATTTTGATCTCAATCAAACGGTTGGATTAGGATAACGTGACCAATGAAAATTTCTTGGTGTGTTGGTACAACAACATATGTCCAAAATGGTTTAGACTCAATTCCCAAATTCGACCGTTGGATTTGAAGAATGTGATGAGACATTGGTGTTGGCGAAGTATGACAACAATTAGACGGTCAGATTGTGAGAAATGAGTAGTCAAAGTTTGTAAAACTTAGTCAATATATGGTCAAACATGGTTAAACATGGTCAACCATCGAAGTTGGGTCTATGACCACTCGATAGGATCAAATTAGGTTGAATAGGGAGGTTTTTAGTGGGTTTTGGGTATTGGTTTGTATTTTAGGGTTTTCTCGACTTTTATGCTTTTCTATAAAATTTTCTTTACTAAAGTTTAACAATGAATAGTACATACAATAATGAAAATTTTAGAATAATAATGCAAAGTTTATCAAGCACCCAAATACATGCAACAACAATTCTTTCCACAACTTATTGAAAAACTTTTTTAAAAAATGGCATACTAAATATTTTAAAAATACTCTTTAATTAAAAATTGAAATACATGAATTTTAATTAGAAAATAAGATAATTTTGGAAATTTGCAGGTAAGTAAGTACACAACATTTTTAATATTAATTTAAGAAAATTTGGTAAATGGGATGTCAAGTGGAAAATGTTTTTTACCATCAAATGGCCAAATGAAATAAACAAAGTTTAATATATATATATATATATATATATTGAGGTTATATTTCTATAAAAGAAATCCACCTACAATATTGAGGATATATTTCCCTGACTTTTTTAAAAGAACACTTGCTATAAAAAAAATTGCAAGAAGTGAAATTTCATAGTGTTTCTATCTTTTATTAATAATAATATTTTTAAAAAGTGATATTTCAAAGTGACCAAAAAAAAAAGTGTGACGTGGTTGTCATAAACAAAAAACATAATTTTATAAATAAAACAAAAAAGAAGAAGTCACATTGCTATAAAACAAACCTAGCCCCACATTATTGTTGTTTTAAAAAAAAAGCACACACATAGTATCATTTTAACACTAAAAAAGAAAATGAAAAGACAAAACCCTACCTCCTAGTTCCCTCCCTCTCCCTCTCACTAAAAAAAAGTCCCCCCTTTTTCTTTTTTGATCCCACGCCTCCCTTTCCCTCTCACTAAAATACTAAGTACTAACACTCTATTTCACTAAAGAAAAAAAAGAAGTAAAAAAGCTCTCACCTCTATACTCTATAGCCCACATATTTTTCAATATCCATCCACCGTTTACTCTCTCTTTCTCTTTCTCCCAATCACAATCAAACCCAAAATGTTAGTTTTCTTAAATCCTTATATTTTGATTTATTTTGTTAATGTAGTGGATTAGTAAATGGATTTGTTGGTTTATTTCCTTTATCTAAATTTTGGGTTTGGTTTAGATATATCTCTTTCATAATATACAATCTCGTATTGTAGGCAAAGTTATTGAGAGTTTGGTTCTAGTAAATAGTGTAATGTTTGTGTGTATTGGTGGCCCCAGCCAATCTATTGATTAATCTTAAATTATTATTATTAATTTTTAGATTGATGATGCAAAAAATCAACAGTTGAGCTCCTCGTCGTAGCGGATGGACGAAGCTATGATTGGGGTCGTTTCCGTTGTAGTAGGACCTGCAAGAATGAACTGGGAGTAACACGTTGGTGTGGCATCAACCAAACCGCCTCTGATGCTTAAGTTAGTAAGGGAGAAAAATTCTAGAGAGAAAATGAGTAGAGAGTGATTTCGTAGAGCATTTGCATCTACCTTTAACTTCTGTTACCTTCTCTGTTATAGTTGTGTGGCTAATCAATGGGCAATGAATTGCTGTATTTATGTTCAACAGCTAGTGCATTACATAATCTTTGTCTGAAGTTCACAGCTCATTCTATGACCGTTGCTCTGTCCATTATGTTTCGTCATCAATGAGCGAAATAAATGCGTAACGTCTTCTCTAAGTCAATGACGATCTTCGCTTAGTGATGATCATAAATTTCTGACTCATCAGTTGCCACCTTGTTTGCATTGTCGTCTGTTAGACTAGATAAGAACAAGTTCGTCTGACGCTTCATATTCCATGTATTGCACATTTATGACGATTTGATGTTTGGGTAGTTAGGTGCCACGTGTACGGTCAAGATGCCTTCATCGTGCAGACATTTCTCGGTTTTCTTGCGCATGTTTTGGCCACTTATTTTGCATTTTCCCTCTTGTCTCCTTTCTTCTGCATTTTTTCCTTGTTCAGTTTTCATCCTAGGGTTTGTCTCTCCTTCAAGCTTCCTTTCTCTATGCTGGGTCCCCTAGTAAGTCCTTCGTGCTCCCACTTCTTTTCTTGTTCTTCCATGGTAGATTATTCTGCTGTTAGGGTTGGTTTTCCTTTAATAGCGTTTCTTTTTGCTCGCCTAGGTTGTTTACTCGAGTCTGTAGAGGAAGAGTGTCTCAAGTGGGTCAGTCTCTTCATGGGGGAGGATTGTCCAGACAAGTTTGTCCTTTCTTCATTATTCCCTTTGGTTTCCCATTCTACTAAGGTAGCTAGGTTGTTAAAGATGTCTAAAGTTAGGTCTAGTGACTTGGAGATGGGGTTGTCCTCATCTAATGATCATATGATTTCAGAGGCTGCTTCATATTCCATGTATTGCGCATTTATAACGATTTGATGTTTGGGTAGTTGGGTGCCACGTGTACAGTCAGGATGCCTTCATCGTGCAGACGTTTCTTGGTTTTCCCACGCATGTTTTGGCCACTTATTTCACATTTTCCCTCTTGTCTCATTTCTTCTGCATTTTTTCCTTGTTCAGTTTTCATCCTAGGGTTTGTCTCTCCTTCAAGCTTCCTTTCTCTAGCCTGCGTTCCCTGGTAAGTCCTTCGTGCTCCTGCTTCTTTTCCTATTCTTCCATGGTAGATTATTCTGCTGTTAGGGTTGGTTGTCCTTTAATAGTGTTTCTTTTTGCTCGCTTAGGTTGTTTACTCAAGTCTATAGAGGAAGAGTGTCTCAAGTGGGTCAGTCTCTTCACGGGGGAGGACTATCCACACAAGTTTGTCCTTTCTTCATTATTCCCTTTGGTTTCCCATTCTGCTAAGGTAGCTAGGTTGTTAAAGATGTCTGAGGTTAGGTCTAGTGACTTAGAGACGGGGTTGGCCTCATCTGATGATCATGTGATTTCAGAGGCTGCTTCTCCTTCCACCCTTACAAAGCCTGGACAATTTCTTGTTCCTTTACGAGAAAGGATGAAAAGTAGATCAGGGATAGGTTTTAGTTCCCTGATTCCGTAAAGATTAGGATCCCGAGTGACGAAGAGAGAGCTTGTCACTCTTATGTTGACAAGGTTTTTTTTTACGAGGCCAATTTTACTAGTGGCCTTCGTTTCCCTATTCATCCCTTTGTTAGGGAACTTTTTTCTTATTTGCATCTTGCTCTAACACATTTAGTGCCCAACTCTTAGCAGATCATCATCTTTTGCATGGTAGTATGGATGTTTACCAATGATGGTAGTGTCATCATGAAGGACGAATTCCTTTGTTTTTATCTTCTGAGAAGGTCAAAGGACCTTGGCTATTATGAGTTTAAGTCGTGAGATAAGGCTTTTAGGTTAATACTCGATTACCCGTCATCTCTCCGAAATTGGAAGCTGAATTTAATTTTTGTTTCTAGAAGTAGTTGGGAGTTCATCCCTAGTGAGGACCTAGACGAAGCCTCCAAGTTTTTTTGTAGTTGGGGAGTTCCCATGTCTGGTGCGTCTTTCTAGTCTTTCTGTTGTTTTTCTTTTCTTTTATGAGTGACGATGGTAGATGATATACTTGTGTTTTTGTTTGCAATTTCCTAGCGTCGTTTGAAGAAGAGGTATCATCGTCATGTTGAAAAAGTAAAGGAATATTTGGAGTCCATCAAGGATTTTGACGAGCTCGTCTCTCCTCAATCTTTATTTCTTCATTTTTTGGGTCTGGAACCGTCTACTAAGGTTCGGAAGAATTTAGAAGTTGTGAAAAAGAGTAAGTGCTTCTTTCCCTTTCTCTCTTGAAATCTTGAGCCTTTGTCTTCTTCTTCTTCTTCTTCTTCTTCTTCTTCTTCTCTCTCTCTCTCTCTCTCTCTCTCTCTCTCTCTCTCTCTCTCTCTCTCTCTCTCTCTCTTTATATATATATATATATATATATTTCTTTGTCCTTTCAAGATTGACGACTAGGTATAGCAAGCAGAAGTTAGTTGAGGCTCAAAAGAAGAAGGCCAAAGGTGGCCTCGTCAATGGTCTCTTGTCCAAGAAACGTTCAAAGACGAGTGATGTTTCTAAGGAAGATCCTGTGATAACCCCTTCTCCTACCCATTCCCCAGCCAAGTGCCTTGCCTCTCCCACTTCATCTTTGGAAGTAATTGCCTCTGCTAGAGGGGAGGTCAGGAAGAAAAAGAAGGTTGGTGGTAAATCTTTTTTTCCTACCCTTTGGGATGATGCTTATGCGGCTGCTTAGAAGGCTCATGAGGCGCTCTCCGTGGATGACCTAAGTCCTCTGATGGCAAAGTCGTCCAGCAAGGTGATGTCATCTCACATTCAGAAGCTTATGCAGGTAAGCGTTGTAGGCTGTCTTTACTTCTTCTTTTCCTTTGCTTTACTTCTGCTAAGGGAGAATTTTTGTAGGCTTTGGGGGGAGTCTTTGTTTGTCTTTGGGAAACTCTTGGACTTGGAAAAGAAGGTGGCCACGTCTAAGCCTATGATCAAGTCTCTATCTGCAAAGAATGAGACGTTTAAGAACAAGGTTGCCATTCCCACTGTTGAAGCTAAAAATGACAAGGAGCATGTGGCAGCCTTAGAGAAAAGCCTACAAGTGGAGAAAGACTTTTGCAAGCTAAAGGATTTTTGTTGGAGCTCTTAAGTCATGACAAATCTCATTTGAGTACCCAATAATTTTAATTTTTAATTTTATGAGACCCATAAAATGGTTAAGGTAGAAATTGGTCTGTCTGTCCATGGCCAAGCCTATTTGACAATCCAATCAAAAAAAAATTTATGCCCAAGCCCATTTGAATAGTCCACCATTTATGAATTTTTTTTTTTAAGAAAAAAAAAAAAGGAATCCTATAGGATGCCCGCCTTTTTTTTTTTTTTTTTTTGGACTAAAATATGTAGAATCATTTTATTAAAAGAGAAAGTAAAATAAGTATAAGGGGGTCAATGGGCTACAATAGGCTGATCAGCTAGCCTGAGACCATGGACAAGACATACACCATTAAAATACAACTCAAAAAATCCAGCTAGGATGCCCGCATATTTAAAAATGAGTTAAACACAAAAGTTAAAAGTGCTTCACAGTAAAGCATTGGTGGTTGACAGTAAAGCAAATATTAGTGGTTGAGTTGAAGCAGCAGAAAAAGGAGACTCCATTTACCAAAAAAAAAAAAAAGAAGACTTTAGCGGGGAAAATGCAGAAACAGTATTGTCAAAAACATAGAGGGAGAAAGCAGAGAGAGTGCAAGCAAGACAGAGAAGAAGAACAGGAAGATGGGGGTGCGATCTCAAGTCTGATAGCACCTCATGGTGGTTGAGGTTTTAGCCTTCAACAATGGCGGCAAGCCTGTAAGTACCAAAAAATTTTCAAAAAAAAAAAAAAAAAAAACCTTTAACGGTCTGACTTGTAAGAACCGTTTACGGTTTTGAAACCCAGAAGGTTCAACCATGGTTGGCACGGTTCACTAACTTTCTTGCATAGGCCAGTTCTTGGAGTTTAAAGAACCCTCTTGATGAACAGTTCCCGGTTAACCCGGTCGGACCGTACGGTCCGGTTTGAGTTTAACAACCTTGCAAATAACAACAAACACGCAAACAAAAACTCAACTGTGGATTTGGACAAGATACATAATAACATAAAGTCTACAAATTATGACCAATAAATGGTCTAAGCCAACTAGAAAAGGAAACACAAATCAATCATCATCTTCAACGGTTGTGGTTTTTAATGAAATCTCTTTTAGTGAAAAATTCTTGTCAATCTTTGAAAAATTCTGACACCGTCAGTCTTTTAACTATACTCTTTCTTTTTCTTTTCTTTTATTTATTTAATTTTTTTTTTTATGGTTAACTGGAAAGCACAAACACGACATTTGGGCTGTTGTGTCCTTGTTCGTTACATATGGGATACGGGACACGCGTTAGACATGGATGCATAGTATTTATTAAAAGATATAATTTTTGGTAACTTTTATATAAATATGTGATAAAAAAAAAAGTTCAAATTAGCTTATTTCCACAAAAGTTAATGTTATATTATTTGCAAAAAAAAGTTGAGATAAAAGCAAAAGCAAAAGCAAAATTTGCTGAACATACTCTAAGCAGGCTGCAGCCAATGAGATATGTAACTCAAAATTGTGTAGCATATTTGACTGTGTCTCATAATCCATAGGAGCACTATTATCTTTTAGAGTATAATTATATTCTTCCCTTCACACATAATTATGGGCCAAAATGGGCATTTCCCCCTTTCACCAAAACTTTTCAGCAAAATGTCCCATATTTGAAACTTTTTAGGAAAATGCTCCTGTTTTGAAACTCTATTTTCTAAAAATTGAGTTTCAATTTAAAACTCAATTTTTGGACAATCAAGTTATAGCAAAATGAAAATTAAATAAATAAATTCTGGAACTCGAGTTCATGAAACTCGAATTCCATTCAAGGAACTCGAGTTTTTCCATGAACTCGAGTTCCATGTGAAGTACTCAAGTTCATGGAACTTGAGTTCATGTAGCTCAAAATTGTGTAGCATATTTGACTGTGTCCCATAATCCATAGGAGCATTATTATCTTTTAGAGTATAATTATATTCTTCCCTTCACACATAATTATGGGCCAAAATGGGCATTTGCCCCTTTCGCCAAAACTTTTCAGCAAAATGTCCCATATCTGAAACTATTTAGAGAAATGCTCCTGTTTTGAAACTCGATTTTCTAAAAATTGAGTTTCAATTTATAACTCAATTTTTGGACAATCAAGTTATAGCGAAATGAAAATTAAATAAATAAATAAAAAATTCTAGAACTCGAGTTCATGAAACTCGAGTTCCTTGATGGAACTCGAGTTTTTCCATGAACTCGAGTTCCATGTGAAGTACTCGAGTTCATGGAACTCGAGTTCCTTGAAAAAATTCAAGTGGAACTGGAACTCAAGTTCCAGAATATTTTTTTTTTCTAAGTCCACGTTCACTATAACTCGATATTCCAAAAATTGAGTTTTACATTTGAAACTCGATTTTTAGAAAATCGAATTTCAAAATAGGGGTATTTTCCTAATTAGTTTCAGACATGGAGCATTTTGCTAGAAAGTTTGTGAGAAAGGGGTAAAAGCCCATTTTGGCTCATAATTATGTTCACCATTCATCATCAGAGTCTTCATCCCTAGAGTCACTTTCACCATCAAAATACAAACCCTCAGAGTAATGACACCTTTCTAGATGGTTGAAGTTGTTTCCAGTCTCTCCCTACTGCTTCCTGGAGCAAATTTCCTGTGTCTGCCATAAACTGCCATGTCTTCCTATATGCTGCGATAATTTGTACTTCCCTTAAATCAGTGTTAATAATTAATAAACCAGTTTAATGGAAAATAATTAAAGGAAAATGAATGTATACACAAGCAAGGCATATCAATATCATACTGTATTTATATTTTGAAATTGGTAAGAATCATTAAATGGCTGATAGAAGTATCTTTAATTTTTGAACATATATAGTTGAGTTTAAATTCTATAAGGACTTGGTGTAAACTAGAGAGTGAGGGCATGGATTTAGGATTAATGGAGCTGTAGAAGGAGGATCTACTTGACTGCTTGAGGACCACTTGGACACAATCAAAACTCTCCTCTTGATAAATGGGTTCTCTTGCCTTCCTAGATCCTTCAGGACCTTCATGGTGTGCCCATTTATGATAAATTAGCAAATGAATTTTATTTTCCTATAAACTAGTTTGACATCCCTTGTGCACCAAATACAAAACCCAGTTGACAACTTTTTCGAAAATCGTAACTTTTTCATTAGAGTCACTTTGAGAAAGGCATTGATGGAAAGAAAGTCTTCCAATGAAGACAAAGAACCAAGTCTTCTCTCGAAATTGCTCTGCACCTCCTTGGATGAAACCAAATGTTGAGATTTGGTTTGTTTAAAAAAAGGGGTTTTGATGTTTGTATTAACAAGAGGGATGGGTTTGAAGGTCGCAACCACCACATCAAGGTGGCTCTGGAATCATCTCCACCGACATTTTTGTATAGTTGGAGGCAGTGATATTTGCAGGCATGTTTTAATTTTATAGGAGTTGATTTTCTGAAAAATTAAAAATATTGAGAAAGAATTTTATGTGCTAGATTCTATTCATTAGTTTGTGAAACTTTGTGAAAATCTGACATGGCATGGTGGTATTGAAATTTTTACACCCTATCTTTATCAAATTCGGACTCTAATAAAATTACGTAGTCATCATATTTTTATTTTCAAAATCCAAATTGCTGGCTCTACCATTGACTGAGCCACAGGTTATCAAGGGAGATACGGCCATACTTATGAGGCTAGATCAAATTCCTAGAAATAAGGCCTGTTCTGATTGCAAGTTGCAACTTAGGCTGCGTTTGGTAAGATGTAAAATGTTTTCCGAGTGTAAAATATTTTCAATTGAAAATATTTTATGAAAAGGAAAACATTTTTTTCTGTTTGGTTGTGTTTTGTAAAGTACACCCTTAAAAATATTTCCAATGTTTGGTTTTGCATGTAAAACATTTTCCAGAAAATTGTCAAAAACCTTACCTTAATACAAGCAAATCCCAGCAAAAACAAATCAATTGCAACCAAGAACAAATTATTGTTTACTACCTCAACCAAATCATGTAAACAAAATAAAAAAACACTATATGAACCCCATAAAATCCCAGATCTTGAGGGAAAAGAAAGGAGGTGGGTCTTGAGGGAAAAGAATGGAGGCAGATGGATCGGTAGAGGTGGGTCGGTGAGGATGAGGGATGGGTTGGTGAGGACGAGGGATGGGTCGATGGAGGTGGGTTAGCGGAGTACCCTGAGAACGAAGGATGGATCGGTGGAGGACGAGGACAAGGGATGGGTCGCCGGAGTGGGATGGGTCGCTGGAGTACCCTTTCCTTGCTCAGCTTGAGGGATGGGTCTTCTTTCTCTCTTTCTCTGGGTGTGAGTCCGGCGAGAGGAGGTAGGTGGGCACGGGCTTGATCGGCAGTGGACACAGGCTTGACCGGCAGTGGACATAGGCTTGATCGGCGGTGGAGCCGAGCTTGACTGGTAGTGGACACGAGCTTGATCGACGGTGGACACAGGATTGACCTTGGGTAGCTCTCTCCTTAGTTCCTTTGGCTTGGCGTGGGTCTTCTTTTTCTCTCTTTGAGCGTCTATGAGTCCGAAAATGATTTGAAGGTAAAATAGAAGCATAATTCATTTTCTGGGTCAAAGGGCTTATTTTATGGTCAAAGTTTTTGATTTTTCGGAAAACTCTATTTTACATGTGCACCCAAACACGCTGCTGGGTGTAAAATATTTTCCAGAAATCATTTACACCCAAAAAAAACATAGCCTTAATTAGTGAGTCACGGAACTGATGAGTGGTAAAGCCATAAAGGAGTCAAAGGGCAGAAATTTCAAAGTATGGGTTTTGCGAAATGAATTTTCTTAAAAGAAATTACTTTCCGCTTTATTCTTAAGAAAGAAACTAAATAATCAAAAATTATATTTTTAAATTCTAACTAAAGAAAAAAAAGGAAGAGAGACAACAAAATTTTTTCAAGTTCAAGAAAAATCCAATCATACTTAGTGTGCATATAGAAGTATTCCCACATAAAAGCGTTAGCATCAATGAATGGGAATTTTTTAGCTTTTAGCTTCTTAAAATTTCTAATTATCTATTTTAACGCACTACTTTATAACACACTTCACATGGATGACTTTTTTTTTTTTTTTTTTGCACTTTATTTAAATATATATTATTCTTCGTCTATTTTTCTCTACATCTTTGTCTCTCTATCTTCCACCACAACCCACCAAACCGTTCTTGGATTTTTTTTGAAGATAACACCATGTTGCATACAATTTTATTAGTCAGCAACGTTTCCAAACTATAAACAGCATAAAATTTTTTTTTTTTTTAAAAATAATGAACCCGCAAACCCAAAGAAGCAACAACGAAGCATCATCATCTCTTCCTCTGACCATCATCGCCACTATTGGCGGTGGTCCAATTTGAAGCTCATCCCTCCAACCATCATTGCAACAACGAAGCAATGAAACATCATCACCTCTACCCTTTGAACATCCATGGCCGATCCTCCTTGGCTCTTCCTCCGACCATCATTGCCACCATCGGCAGTGGTTTGATCTTAAGCTCTCTTTTCTTTGAACCCAAACTAAAATCATTTTTGTGATTTGTGGGTTTGTTTCTAATGTGGAACCAAAACCATTTTTGTGATTTATGGGTTTGTTCCTAATGTGGGTGTGGTTTCTGCTGTGGGCGTTTGTGGGTTTGTTCCTGAGATGGGTCTTCTTCTTCTTCTTCTGTTGTGGTTCTTTATGGGTTTGTTAAAGAAGAAGAAAAGGAAATCGAGGGGTTTTTTTAAAAAAGGATAACTATAAAACCCAAACTATATTATAATTTAGGCAACGTTTCAAACATATTTCATTTCTAACAATTCGAGTCCAGTGGACTCAATTTAACCAGCAGCTAAGCTAGACAAAGTAGGAAACCGAGTTCATTGAACTCGGTTTCTATACATAGAAATCGAGTTCACTGTATAGAAACCGAGTTCATTGAACCCGATTTCTATGTCTCATCCCACTGCATCAACAGTTTCTGGTCACGTGGGTACTGAGCTGGAAATTGAGCCTACTGGACTCGATTTCTATGAATAGTCCCCAACCCTCCACGTGTTGCCGTGGGTCCTAGCTAGGACTTGTTTTCCTCCTTGTCCGTCTCTTCACTCACTATACTCTCTCTTCACTCACTACTTTCTCAGTAACTCTTTTCACTCACTACACTCATCTCACACAACATCTCAGGTATCTCTCATAAAATATTGTGATTATTTGCTAGTTTTTTTTTTTTTTTGGTTAGTGTAAATATTGTGATTAATTTATTTGTTGTAGTGATTAATTTATTTGTTAGTATATAGTGATTAATTTATTTGTGAGTAAATTGTGATTAGTTTATTTGTTAGTATATTGTGATTAGTTTATTTGTTAGTATATTGTGATTATTTGCTAGTTTTTTTTTTTTTTTTTTTTGAAATTAATAGTATGATTAATTATAAAAAGTGTAATCACCTTCATAGTATGACTCATATTATGTCCAAAAAACTAGTCATATCTTGAAATTGGTTTTGTTCAGTCCTTTTATTTTGATAGCCTGCATTTAATCATGACAAGTGAAGCTATTTGAGTTTTGACATTAGTGCTCAATTGAATGATGAACTTGATTACTTACCGCCAAACCAATCTCTAAATATTTGGACACATTTATATAAGATCATGAATCTACTTAAGAAAAAATATCTATAATGACTAGTAATATTATGATTAATTATTGGGAATATTTAGTACTAAATATTGAGATTAAATTACAACATATTGGGATTTTTTTTTTGTTAGTGTAAATATTGTGATTAAATTATTTACTAACTTTAAAAAAAAATTAATATTGCGATTATTGGGAATATTTAGTACCAAATATTGTGATGGGCTATGTTATTACAACAAATGGGAATATTTGTTTTGTTTTGTTTGTTAGTGTAAATATTGTGATAATATGCTTAGTTTTTAAAAAAAATTAATATTGTGAATAATTATTGGGAACATTTAGTGCTAAATATTGTGATCAATTGTTAGGAATATTTAGTACTTTTAGGTCTTTATCATGGATATAAAATGGATTATGAGTTTGATACCTAAGATAGTATTTGTAGTATTTTTACCATAAATTATTTCAAGATATATTTATTTAAGATTTGTAACAGAGATTTCAATGGATAACTGGTTGGTATATAATATTTTTGTTCATCATAACTTATTTGAATGGGTTTTGAAAGTCATGCCCCTAGAATGATTTGGAATTTTAAAAGAATATGAAATTGGTAATGACTATTTTTGTATGTGACCTGAGGTGAGTATATGCAAATTTGGTTGAGGTTAGTATTGTTGGCATTTCATACGCAAAGTTTTGTGATTGACGTTGATTGAGTGGTATAAATTTGTCACTAACACCATTGCACTTGATGATCTATAGGTTGACAATGATCCATATAAATATATACTACGGTGGACCCCTTAGCAATGCCAACCCTTATGACAGATTGATGTTTCAAGGTCCGGGTATCCAGTGCTACTATATGATGATACGCCATAAGCTAAAAACCCTGAATGATTTGAAAGTAAAAATTATGGAAGAGTTGCAAGTGAACCCTGCTTTGCATGACATACATATTACTTTCCGTTCTAAACATGAAGTCCTCAATCAATGCATTAATTGCAGATATATGGCGATAACAGAGGACAAACATGTGAAATTCATGTTTAGTAAGATGGAAAAATGGGAACAAGTAGCAGATTTTGAGTTGTATGTTAGTTTGCAGCCACGTGCGGAAGTCGACGTAGAGGAAATTGTACAAACATCTACATCTCTATAGTTTGCAGTCCTAGATGATCGATGCACCACATTGGGAGGCTATACACCCCCTTTTCAAGAGACACCAACAAAAATTCAGAGCGAACCTGTAAATAGATATGAAGATCAATTTTGTACACATCGAGGCGAATCCTCTACAGTTCCAGTAGTTGAAGATGAAGACGAAGACTATTTTGGGGAAGATCTTGATGATAGAGATGAGTACGAAGAGAGGATTGAGCAATGTGACTTTGACAGGGATGTTGATAACCATGAAATTACTCCTATTCCTCACATGTTGATGATATGGCTGAATGTAATGAAGATGATGCGAACGCTACTGTTAGAGATCAGCATGTTACAAATGCAACCCCATTTATGAACCTCTTGCCTCATCATTTTATGAAAATACTTGGGAAAATATGGTTGATCCTGAAGTTGCTCAGTAAGAATTTGGTTCTTCTTGGAATGCGGACATGAATTTTGCGAAAGGGTTGATTTTTGCTAATAAAGAAGTGGTGAAACGTGCATTAACAATTTACGCCGCAAAGTATAACAGAAACATTATGACTAGTAGGTCGACCAGAAGTAGATTGTTTGTGAAATGCGTCGATGAGTCATGCATGTGGTACGTTGGGGCAGTCGCGAAGCTTGAACATGGACTATGGATGGTCACATCTTATAGGGGTCCTCACAGTTGTATACCCCTTGCCACGGCCCTTGATGGTAGAATGATGGATTATAATTTTCTTGTAGCAGAATTTGTTCCATTGTTGCAAGAAAAACACATGGCAACAATTTATCACCTCAGAGATTTCATTAAAGGGAAGTATTATGGGCATAAGCTTTCTTATTATAAGATATGGGATGCGAAACAACGAGCTATTGCAAAGATATTCGGGGATTGGGAAGAGTCTTACCAAAGGTTGAGAAAGTTATTGTTGGCATACTTGGATCAAGAAACTGGCACCCAGTACTAGTGGCACACCATACCCAGGAACGAGTTCGGTGATACAATATTGCGCTATGTATTTTGGGCTCTCGCTCCATGCATTGAAGGATTCAGACATTGTAAGCCAGTGATCAGTATTGATGGGACTCATTTGTATGGTAAATATCAAGGGGTGTTGTTGATTGCAATGGCCACCGATGCCAACAACAAGGTTTTGCCTCTCGCCTTTGCCATTATGGACAAAGAGTCAGGGCCTAGTTGGGGGTGGTTTTTAGAATGCCACAGGATCTCACTGGAAGATGTGATAGCAGATAAGGACATTTGCATAATTTCTAACCGACATAAGGGTATTCAAAACACAATTGCAAACTGGCCAAGAGATGATGATGGACGACTACGAGTAGTTCACAGATATTGCCTTCGACATGTTGCTAGCAACTTCAACACGCATTTTCAAGATGCCACTTTAAAGTCATTGGCCTTGAAAACGGGGTATGCTACTTAGGAAGCTAAGTTTGAGTTGTACATGCAACCTATCAAGGAAGCCGAGATCGAGGCCCTTAGGAAGAAACGAAGAATCGAGCGGCAGGAAAGTGAACCCGACTCATCCATCATGCCATACACATATCTAATGAAAGAGGATCTAGACATGTGGACCCAGCTACATGATGATGGATACCGTTATGGTGCTATGACAACCAATGTCTCGGAGTGCTTCAATGGAGTACTCAAAGTTGCCCGTGGCCTACCTATTGCTGCAATGGTTGAATTCACTTGGAGCAAACTTGTTGCGTATTTCCATGATCGACACAAAGAAATTACTCATGATCTCTCAAAGGGTAAGGTATGGAGTAAATATGCCTTAAAAATCTATGGACAAAACCTACAAAAATCTCTTAGCCACCAAATAAATGCTTTTAATTATTTGAATGGTATATATCAAGTAATTACTGCATAAAACATCCATAGCTCTAAAGGGGGACACCATAGTCATGAAGTAAACCTAATGGCCAGAACATGTCGTTGTGGAAAGTGGCAAAATCGAAAGATCCCTTGTTCACATGCAATTAAAGCTCTTCAACACTTGGGGCAAGATGTGACTACATATATTGACCCATGTTATAGTTTGTACAACGCCATTCGCACCTACTCACATGCATTTGTGGTGCCAAAGTCAGAGTCATTGTGGAGGGATGTGGACGGTCCAAAGTGGGTGCCTGACCCAAACTTGTTGCAGGCCAAAGGTTGACCTGTGGCATCTAGGATACAGAATGAGATGGATGGAGTCCAGTGAGAATCGGGAAGCCGGAGGCCAAATTCTGACTTGAGGGAGATTCAACAAAAGTAGAGCTGTGGATTGTGTCATCAACATAGGCATAACCGTAGAAAATGTCCGCTTCCCCGTGGGGTTTTAGGGAGGTGATGCTTTTATATAAAATGCCATGATTGTATCAATTAGCCAAGTTGCGTAGATTAGTACGTATGTTTTGGCTTTTGGTATCTAACGACAATATTTGAATTTTTGTCAGGCATGCAGATACTTGATTTTGGAATGGCATTGTAGATGTAAATTGGGGTTCTCTTTATTGTGTATTTGAACTTACTACTGGGTTGTATCGGCACTGACCTTTATTTTGTTTATCACTGGATGAACTTGTAATCGAAGTATTCTATATCCAATGTAACTGTTTCTAGATTGTGATGTTATGAATGTTTAATTTTGTCTTTCAATTAGTTGTTAATTATTTCCATTCTTTTTCCCCCTCTAAAACATGATATAGCATCATTCAGTTATTCTCATTCTAAGAAAATCTCATCTTGCAAATAATGTTGGTCATAGTGTAGAATAAGAATGCAATTAGCAAGTCAAGAGGTCAGAATAGTGTTGCTTTTTTGAGTTACATGTCTTCTACACTTATTAATATAAGAATTTGTATTGAATGTAACAACTGTTTATAGTTGAATTTAATTCTAATGCATAATTGCAGTCCATATACATTCTGCACAATTTCATTTTAATAGATCACTGCATCAAATGATCATTGTGATGCAATCCTGAAGAACTTGATATAAAACCTCTTGATGAAGTTAGCAATTGTCAACATGTGCCAGAGACATTGAATGGTTCAAGTTGTTTGCTCCATCCTTCAAATAATTTATGTATTCGCATTTCGGTATGCTTACCTCCTTTCTTGGCTTGGTTATTGAGTTTGGTAGTTGGAAGACTCTATCAAATCCCAACACTCACCTTGGAGAAATTCTATCATAATATTATACTTCAGCTTTTAATGTACTACTACTTGCTTTTTCATACTTCAAATTGGTATTATCTGCCTCTCCATGTTTCCCATATACTTGTATAATATTTATATAGATTGTACATAAGACTTATATATATATATATATATTTATATATATATATATATATACAGTAATAGTGTAAATGGAAATAATGTAAAGAACTTGAAAGTAAATAGTTTGAAAATAAATAGCTTGAATGTAAGAACAATAATAAGGCGGTAGAACCAGCCAAGCAGTATATATCAAAATAATTCAAAGTAAATAAGAACAATAGTTCAAAATAAATGAAAGCAATTTAGAACCATCCGGTATGGCGGTAATCCGTCCAAGGTGGTGGTAGCAACAAGTAAAGTAATGAACATAGAACTGAAAATACTTCTTATTGAAAGTAGGATAAACACTTACAGTAGTAGTAGTGAATACAAGATCTCAACAGTTACAGGTTAACAATTACAAAGCTTGAACTAGTCCTAGTTACAAGGTTTGTAGGATTACAAAGTTTGTAGTGAACAAGGATGATCAAGGTAGTAGTAGTAGAAGTAGGGTGAGTTCTCTCTCTAAGAAGGCTAGTTCTAAGGGAAGAGAAATCAGAAGTAAAACTTGACTTAAAAAACCCTGAAATTTAAGGGACAACCCCCCTTAAATAGGCAAAATTTCGGAGTGAACAGTGTCATGAACAGTAATCCGTGAATAGTAATCAGTGAACAGTAATCAGTGAACAGTAACCTGTGAACAGTAAAGTGAATAGTGTTTTTTCCACTTTTTGAAATAAAAACTTCTGAACTTTTGTCTTTTATTTGGTCCAACATGTCAGAGAAGCATGGCAAAAGGCAAAAGGAGAAACATGCATGCCACCACCAAGTACGTAGATGCTCCATTCTTTTCTAAAAAGACTTCAAAGGTGACATCTTGTATTGGCAAAAAGGAAGCTTTTGTCAGAGCATCATCTCATTTCTACCATCATGGCCTGTGCCTTTCAAACTATTTTGAATATTGTAATAGATCTGGCCGTTGTGCAGGCTAGACAAATAGTGGCCGTTGTGCAGGCTAGACAAATAGGGGAATCAAAATCTTCTGCAAAATCCGGAGTATCATGAATTAGTTCCGGATTTTCCACAACATATTTGTGAAGGACAATAAAATATTTTGGCTGTTGTGCAAGCCAGACAAATAAAGTAACACCAGTCTCAAAACAGTAGTGACCTCATCAATCAGTAGAGGGAGAATCTGATGGATAACCATCAAAAGGATCAAAAGGACCTTGTGGAGAATCACATACATGCTCATGGTAAATAGCATACTTATTACAGAATCCACAATATAATATTGGCTCAAACTTTGGAGTTTTTCCTGGGATAAGAAGACTGTTTAGATTAGGATGATCTTTTGTTTGTAGGTGAACAAAGGCATCAGCATAGGGTTTGGGACCAAAAACAGCAATTCTACCTGTGCTTCCTATAAAATGATAATTTTTCCATAGATCATGAGCAACTTCACGAATTTGATTATTAAAATAATTTCTCCAGCATTTTGCAAGACCAAAAGGATCTTTAAGGGACAATTGAGAATTTCCCTTGAACCATGGCCCTTGGTGAGTATAACCATTAATGAGAATGAGATGCTTGGAGGGGTTAACATTCATCCAGTTATTTCTCTCCCATTTTGGTAGAGTGCTCCAGCATCTAATAGTAACAAAAGGTCTAGTGGAAGAGTTTTCAAACCCTTTAATAGCATTCTGAATGATCTGTGGAAGTTGGCTGGCCTGTTTATGACTTGTCAACTTTACAAACCTAACAAAGTCATATTCAAACATTTGGGAAAGCCAGCTAGAATTAGGATCATCATCATCACTATCATCGGAATCTTCATCAGTGAAATACGAACCATCATCAAAATTAATAAGGAGACCAGGAAATGGATGTTTCTTTTCATATACTCTGAGACGGCTCCCAAAGTGATCTTCCCATTCAAGCTAAATAAAGACATTATCACCTTCGTCTATTTCATTAGGGTCAGGAATAGTAGCAGTAACAAGTTTTCTGAAATACTTGGACCATAGGTCAAAAGACCTAAACATAGCCTTGCTATCCAGAATACGAGATTGTAAATCTGAAGGCAAGTTGGCAACAGCACTTCTTAACATGGATTGGGTCTTAAGACTCAATCTAGCATAGTCAGTGCCCATTACAGTCTTTTTATCCATCGAATGGATTTCCTCTTTGCCAAAGAGTTGACTAATGTAGGCTTTAAGACGGCTCACAAGAGCCTCATTTTTTGAAACAAGGTTATTTTCTGGAACAAAGTCAATATTTGAAGCAAGGTCATTTTCTAGAATAAGGTTACCATAATGGCTCATATAAATCTCGTTTTGTGCAATAAGGTTAACAAGATGGATTTCAAGGGCTCTAAGGGTTTTGTGAAAAACATTACTGTGGTTTTTGGTAAAAGCAAATTGAAGGTTATCAAGAATAAATTTAATAGAATCCGGTAATTCTGAATAGGTTCCATTGTGGAATTGTAGATTTTTTGACAAAACTTCTTGTAAAGCAATTAATATATCACCATTAGAGTATGTCACCTCTGCCGGGACATCTCCTTGAAGGGATGTTGATCTGCTGGGTTTTACACCAGAAGATGCGCCTTCATGCATTTTAAAAGGTCGTCCCGCTGGGAACCCTTTGTTTTGAGAATAGTCCTGTGCAGGAGCTTTTCTCTTGTTTTTCTTTTCCATAATAATCCACTTACTAGTGGTATAAATATGAATATTATTATTGTCCCACTTATTAGTGGTATTTATCCACGCATCATTATTCGATTCCTGCAAAGAATCATTAATATTGTTAGGATAATGGATAGTTTTTAACATTTTGGTGTTATGAAAATTACCTTTAAAATCATCAGAATTCATTATTAGTTCTTGAACAAGTTCATTCATGGGAGAGTCTTTCTTATAAGACAAATTATCAATATCAATTTCAAACTTTGAAGCAAATTTGAATTTTACTTTCTGTCCAAATGGATCAGTAGTAATTCCATCATGTTCAACAAGAAAGGGATACAAAGCATTAATAAATGGTAGACCAAGAATCACTTTATCAGTCATATTTTTGACAAGAACAGAAGGAATCTTGAAACAAACATTACCATGGCACACCTGAGCATTATTCAATTCATACTTAATTTTCATTTGAGAACCATTAGCAGAAACCAATCTTTCAGTAGATTTCTCAAAATATTTTGAGGGAATTAATCCTTCTTGGATACAGTTCATATCTGCACCAGAATCAATCATAGCAATAACAGTGAAATGATAATCAGGAGAAACAACAATTTTAACCTTTGTAAACCATTTTGGAGGAAATAACTTATTAACAAAAGCAAGTTGGGGATTAATGAAAGTATCAGGAGTACCTTTATCAGAAAGAAGAGTCTGTTGACTGGAATCATTTCCATCACTGTGCTCATTTTGTTCGTTACTGGACTTATTAAGATCTTTATCAAGTTTTAGCATTGTCAATTCTTGTTTGAGATTATGGTTATCACTTTTCATGCTTTTAAATTCATGTTTTAATTCATTTATCTCTTGTTTAACAATATGAATTTCATTTTGGAGATCATTAACAGTTAGTTCTTTAGATTTCTTTTTATTAAATCTTTCCAAAGTTTCTTCAAAACTTATGGTTGATTTTGGTTTTTTACCAATTTCATCTCTTATCAAGTTTTTCTTAAACCTATCCAAATATTCTTTCTGGAGTTTAGGGTTTTGAATTTGATTTATTAGCTGAATTATCAATTTTTCATCTTCTTCACTCTTGGTGAGAGTATTAATAACATTGCAACAGGAATCTCTACAACCAATTTTAATATTAGGAGAATCAGAAGAATCATCAGCAGATTGATAGCAAGAATCAGATGAAGAAGAAAAATCATCTTCCAAAGAATCAGACGGGGTGTTTGATTCAAGGATTCTGAATAATTCTTCTTGCACATTATCATCAATGTTTAACATGTTGAACTTGTTTTTTAACTTACCAGGTTTTTTTTTACAGTCTTTACTAAAGTGTCCAGGTTTACCACAGTTAAAGCATTTACCTTTACTTGGTCTTTGTTTAACATGTTTTTTAGAAACATTTTTCTTCTTAGCATAGAAATCATTAGGTTTAATAAAGTTATTTCTGTATTTTTTATGGCTTTTATCATGTTTTTTACTTTTTTGCCTAGAAGGAGCAATAGGAGGCAGACCATATTGTTCACAGAAATTTCCTATTTCATATTTAGCTTTTCTTTTATTCTTTAATTGGTGTTTTAACAATTTTTCATCATTGCACATATTAATACCAATTTTTTTAATAGTACTGAAAATATCACCATAAGTTAAGTTATCATAATCAATAGAATCATTTTTACCCATTAATTCTTGTTTTACCTTATGAGCAAAGATAGGAGGCAGACCGTCAATAAACTTTTCTTTCCAATAAGGCTTATGGCAATCTTTCCGGAGCATCACCCTGGAAGTAAAAACATCTTGATACCATCTGTAATCAGACATAGTTGGACAACTCAAATTATTCAGATAATTAGAAACACGGGATGAAATGTTGGATGGAGTACCAACAAAATGTTTGAGAATGGTATAGATCAAGGTATTAACACCATCAGGAATACCACAACCAATACTTTCATCAAAGGCAAACCTTCCTCATTCTTTTTAATAGCATGTTTAATAGACTCTTTGGATTCTTCAGTGATGTATGAATCCCACCATCCTCGAAGAGTACCAGAAAAACCAGTAAGAAGCAAGTTAACAATTTCAGGTTGATCAAGATCATGGTTGTTTTGATAAGCAATACCAACCATAGACATGTGACTCATTTTATTAATGATTTCCTGTTCAGACAAACCATCAATATTCCATTCATAGAGCTTATCAGCAGAGATAGAAAACTGTGTTTGAAAAGATCTCTCTTCAAACTGCATATCAGGAGGAGTAGGTTTTGGATACCAATTTTTTGTAAAAGACATGGGTTTGGAGTTCCCAACAAATCTTTTAATTTTCGGGAAATCATCATCAAAGATTCTTTTTGCAGGAACAGAAGAAACAGAAGAAACAGTATCAGAATCTGTATTTTCTTCAGAAACAATTTCTTTTTTGGAAATAGTTCGAGCAGTTGGAGTACTTGTAGAAGTACCAGTACCCTCAGTTTTAATCTTTAGATTAGAAAGCATTTTGTCAACAATTTCAAGAGTCTTGGACTGAGAAGTTTTAAACATAACTTTTTCTCTTTGACTGGGTAAATCAATCAAAGGTTTCTTAGTTTTAACAGGAACAGATTTTTCAGAAACAGAAACAGATTTTTCAATAAAATTTTCTTCAATACGGTCAAGCTGTTGACCAATAATATGCAAAGATTGATTAGTAAAATTGTTTTGTTCAATAAGGCTAACAATAGGAGTTTGATCATCAGTAATTTTGAAAGGAGAGGCCTTCACTTCCTCTTTTGTCACTTCATCTTTTTTAGTAGTTATCAAAATTGAATCAAGAGGAGGATGACTAGACCTAATAATGGTTTTATCAATCTTAACAAAATTTGATTTCTTTATCACATTCAAATGTTGTTTTGAAACCTCATTATTTGGAACATAATGGTTTTCAAGAAAATCAAAAAACAAAATATGTTTTTTCAATTGATTCATCATTTCCAACCGTTTCCTTTTAACACGGTCTTTATCAGACTGAGCAAAATTATTTTGGAAATATTTTCTCTTGGTTTTGTTTGTTGCAAGCATAAACTCATTGTACAAAGAATCCCAATCAATTTCAAAATCATCATTTAAAACAGTCAAAACTCTTAATTGATTTTGGTAAACAGGAGGATTTTCAATAGGAGAATCAAAATCAGATGGAGTAACAGAAACAGTGTCTTCCTCATCTTCATTAGCAGTTTTACTAAATGGAGTGAAAGTTTCAGGTTTAGTTGAATAGTAAACAGAGCTAAATTGGGATTTATCACTTGAAATACCTTTTAGCTTTAAATCAGAGGATGTTTCCAAATTCTTTTTCAAAAATTCATTGATCTCGCGATCTCTTTTTGAAATACTTTCAGATCCAGCAAAGGAATGTCTTCCTTCGTTGATCCTCAAAGGTGGATTGTTTTGAAAACTTATTTTAACAGTACCGTCAAGATATTGTTGAATATGGGTGAGATCAAGCTCATCAAAACTGGGTTTAGCAGGAGGGGTTTCTTGTTCTAACAACCAATCATTAGGAAGTTTAACATCTTGCCATTGAATCATTTTTGGAACTTGGATTTTAGCATCAGGAGTTGAACATTGAATTAACATGGTTTTACCTGAAGGTTCTCTAGGCATTATAGCACAAGGATTCATTTGAGTACCCATTAGTTTGTAATAAATGCGATAGATCAAAGCAAAAGGCTTACTACCCTCTTCCATGTGATAGCCAGATGAAGCAATATTCAAAGTCAAAGCTTTAACAATATTAGGATCATCCAAAGCAAGAGTAAGATCAGGATAGCAGTTAAAATAAACAGGACCATCATACAAAGAAGCAGTGATCATACCAAGAATGCTATCTTTAAAAATCTTAAATCTAGCATCTCTTAAACACATGAGAACAGAAGCATTAATACCCTTTCGGGTAAGCGGTTTAATAGCAACTTGAACCATACCAATATGTAAATAATAGAATTTTTTAGCAGCAATGAAATCATTAATATTCTTTTTAGTGAATAAACAACATTTTTCATGAATTCTTGAAATAGAGAAAATTTGTTCAACAGTTCTAGCTTTATAAGCAGAATGAAAAGTACTTTCAACAAAACTAGTTTTATAAATAGTTTTAGTATCAACTTTAGGAATAGTCCATTTACGAAAATCAGGGATCACCTCATTATCATCAATAGTGTGATCTTCTTCATTTACAATATCAGGAGGACAACTAGTCCTGGAGCTGATAGAGGAATTGGATCTCCACAACTTATCCATACTATCCTAAGTTCAACACTCAGTTATCATGTTTTTCTCACAACCGTTGCATTTCGTAACACATACCCTAACCAACCTTATACCTCTCATGCCCTACACGCCCTCTCTTGGCTCAAACAGGCCTTACAACTAGGTTCTAGGACTTCACTTTACGACTAGGGTGGTGCCAACGACGGTAAGAAAGGAACACAATAACGGAATATCAAGCGTTCGGGTAGACACTGACAAGTGGACAAAGAACACAACCACACTACCACCGGCCAGAAAAGAGTGGCTCTGATACCATAAAGAGTGGCTCTGATACCATATGGTATCAGAGCCACTCTTTTCTGGCTAATGGTAGTGTGGTTGTGTTCTTTGTCCTTTTGTCAGTGTCTACCCGAACGCTTGATATTCCGTTGTTGTGTTCCCTTCTTACCGTCGTTGGCGCCACCCTAGTCGTAAAATGAAGTCCTAGAACCTAGCTGTAAGGCCCGTTTGAGCCAAGAGAGGGCGTGTAGGGCATGAGAGGTATAAGGTTGGTTAGGGTATGTGTTACGAAATGCAACGGTTGTGAGAAAAACATGATAACTGAGTGTTGAACTTAGGATAGTATGGATAAGTTGTGGAGATCCAATTCCTCTATCAGCTCCAGGACTAGTTGTCCTCCTGATATTGTAAATGAAGAAGATCACACTATTGATGATAATGAGGTGATCCCTGATTTTCATAAATGGACTATTCCTAAAGTTGATACTAAAACTATTTATAAAACTAGTTTTGTTGAAAGTACTTTTCATTCTGCTTATAAAGCTAGAACTGTTGAACAAATTTTCTCTATTTCGAGAATTCATGAAAAATGTTGTTTATTCACTAAAAAGAATATTAATGATTTCATTGCTGCTAAAAAATTCTATTATTTACATATTGGTATGGTTCAAGTTGCTATTAAACCGCTTACCCGAAAGGGTATTAATGCTTCTGTTCTCATGTGTTTAAGAGATGCTAGATTTAAGATTTTTAAAGATAGCATTCTTGGTATGATCACTGCTTCTTTGTATGATGGTCCTGTTTATTTTAACTGCTATCCTGATCTTACTCTTGCTTTGGATGATCCTAATATTGTTAAAGCTTTGACTTTGAATATTGCTTCATCTGGCTATCACATGGAAGAGGGTAGTAAGCCTTTTGCTTTGATCTATCGCATTTATTACAAACTAATGGGTACTCAAATGAATCCTTGTGCTATAATGCCTAGAGAACCTACAGGTAAAACCATGTTAATTCAATGTTCAACTCCTGATGCTAAAATCCAAGTTCCAAAAATGATTCAATGGCAAGATGTTAAACTTCCTAATGATTGGTTGTTAGAACAAGAAACCCCTCCTGCTAAACCCATTTTTGATGAGCTTGATCTCACCCATATTCAACAATATCTTGACGGTACTGTTAAAATAAGTTTTCAAAACAATCCACCTTTGAGGATCAACGAAGGAAGACATTCCTTTGCTGGATCTGAAAGTATTTCAAAAAGAGATCGCGAGATCAATGAATTTTTGAAAAAGAATTTGGAAACATCCTCTGATTTAAAGCTAAAAGGTATTTCAAGTGATAAATCCCAATTTAGCTCTGTTTACTATTCAACTAAACCTGAAACTTTCACTCCATTTAGTAAAACTGCTAATGAAGATGAGGAAGACACTGTTTCTGTTACTCCATCTAATTTTGATTCTCCTATTGAAAATCCTCCTGTTTACCAAAATCAATTAAGAGTTTTGACTGTTTTAAATGATGATTTTGAAATTGATTGGGATTCTTTGTACAATGAGTTTATGCTTGCAACAAACAAAACCAAGAGAAAATATTTCCAAAATAATTTTGCTCAGTCTGATAAAGACCGTGTTAAAAGGAAACGGTTGGAAATGATGAATCAATTGAAAAAACATATTTTGTTTTTTGATTTTCTTGAAAACCATTATGTTCCAAATAATGAGGTTTCAAAACAACATTTGAATGTGATAAAGAAATCAAATTTTGTTAAGATTGATAAAACCATTATTAGGTCTAGTCATCCTCCTCTTGATTCAATTTTGATAACTACTAAAAAAGATGAAGTGACAAAAGAGGAAGTGAAGGCCTCTCCTTTCAAAATTACTGATGATCAAACTCCTATTGTTAGCCTTATTGAACAAAACAATTTTACTAATCAATCTTTGCATATTATTGGTCAACAGCTTGACCGTATTGAAGAAAAATTTATTGAAAAATCTGTTTCTGTTTCTGAAAAATCTGTTCCTGTTAAAACTGAGAAACCTTTGATTGATTTACCCAGTCAAAGAGAAAAAGTTATGTTTAAAACTTCTCAGTCCAAGACTCTTGAAATTGTTGACAAAATGCTTTCTAATCTAAAGATTAAAACTGAGGGTACTGGTACTTCTACAAGTACTCCAACTGCTCGAACTATTTCCAAAAAAGAAATTGTTTCTGAAGAAAATACAGATTCTGATACTGTTTCTTCTGTTTCTTCTGTTCCTGCAAAAAGAATCTTTGATGATGATTTCCCGAAAATTAAAAGATTTGTTGGGAACTCCAAACCCATGTCTTTTACAAAAAATTGGTATCCAAAACCTACTCCTCCTGATATGCAGTTTGAAGAGAGATCTTTTCAAACACAGTTTTCTATCTCTGCTGATAAGCTCTATGAATGGAATATTGATGGTTTGTCTGAACAGGAAATCATTAATAAAATGAGTCACATGTCTATGGTTGGTATTGCTTATCAAAACAACCATGATCTTGATCAACCTGAAATTGTTAACTTGCTTCTTACTGGTTTTTCTGGTACTCTTCGAGGATGGTGGGATTCATACATCACTGAAGAATCCAAAGAGTCTATTAAACATGCTGTTAAAAAGAATGAGGAAGGTTTGCCTTTGATGAAAGTATTGGTTGTGGTATTCCTGATGGTGTTAATACCTTGATCTATACCATTCTCAAACATTTTGTTGGTACTCCATCCAACATTTCATCCCGTGTTTCTGATTATCTGAATAATTTGAGTTGTCCAACTATGTCTAATTACAGATGGTATCAAGATGTTTTTACTTCCAGGGTGATGCTCCGGAAAGATTGCCATAAGCCTTATTGGAAAGAAAAGTTTATTGACGGTCTGCCTCCTATCTTTGCTCATAAGGTAAAACAAGAATTAATGGGTAAAAATGATTCTATTGATTATGATAACTTAACTTATGGTGATATTTTCAGTACTATTAAAAAAATTGGTATTAATATGTGCAATGATGAAAAATTGTTAAAACACCAATTAAAGAATAAAAGAAAAGCTAAATATGAAATGGGAAATTTCTGTGAACAATATGGTCTGCCTCCTATTGCTCCTTCTAGGCAAAAAAGTAAAAAACATGATAAAAGCCATAAAAAATACAGAAATAACTTTATTAAACCTAATGATTTCTATGCTAAGAAGAAAAATGTTTCTAAAAAACATGTTAAACAAAGACCAAGTAAAGGTAAATGCTTTAACTGTGGTAAACCTGGACACTTTAGTAAAGACTGTAAAGAAAAACCTGGTAAGTTAAAAAACAAGTTCAACATGTTAAACATTGATGATAATGTGCAAGAAGAATTATTCAGAATCCTTGAATCAAACACCCCGTCTGATTCTTTGGAAGATGATTTTTCTTCTTCATCTGATTCTTGCTATCAATCTGCTGATGATTCTTCTGATTCTCCTAATATTAAAATTGGTTGTAGAGATTCCTGTTGCAATGTTATTAATACTCTCACCAAGAGTGAAGAAGATGAAAAATTGATAATTCAGCTAATAAATCAAATTCAAAACCCTGAACTCCAGAAAGAATATTTGGATAGGTTTAAGAAAAACTTGATAAGAGATGAAATTGGTAAAAAACCAAAATCAACCATAAGTTTTGAAGAAACTTTGGAAAGATTTAATAAAAAGAAATCTAAAGAACTAACTATTAATGATCTCCAAAATGAAATTCATATTGTTAAACAAGAGATAAATGAATTAAAACATGAATTTAAAAGCATGAAAAGTGATAACCATAATCTCAAACAAGAATTGACAATGCTAAAACTTGATAAAGATCTTAATAAGTCCAGTAACGAACAAAATGAGCACAGTGATGGAAATGATTCCAGTCAACAGACTCTTCTTTCTGATAAAGGTACTCCTGATACTTTCATTAATCCCCAACTTGCTTTTGTTAATAAGTTATTTCCTCCAAAATGGTTTACAAAGGTTAAAATTGTTGTTTCTCCTGATTATCATTTCACTGTTATTGCTATGATTGATTCTGGTGCAGATATGAACTGTATCCAAGAAGGATTAATTCCCTCAAAATATTTTGAGAAATCTACTGAAAGATTGGTTTCTGCTAATGGTTCTCAAATGAAAATTAAGTATGAATTGAATAATGCTCAGGTGTACCATGGTAATGTTTGTTTCAAGATTCCTTCTGTTCTTGTCAAAAATATGACTGATAAAGTGATTCTTGGTCTACCATTTATTAAAACTTTGTATCCCTTTCTTGTTGAACATGATGGAATTACTACTGATCCATTTGGACAGAAAGTAAAATTCAAATTTGCTTCAAAGTTTGAAATTGATATTGATAATTTGTCTTATAAGAAAGACTCTCCCATGAATGAACTTGTTCAAGAACTAATAATGAATTATGATGATTTTAAAGGTAATTTTCATAACACCAAAATGTTAAAAACTATCCATTATCCTAACAATATTAATGATTCTTTGCAGGAATCGGATAATGATGCGTGGATAAATACCACTAATAAGTGGGACAATAATAATATTCATATTTATACCACTAGTAAGTGGATTATTATGGAAAAGAAAAATAAGAGAAAAGCTCCTGCACAGGACTATTCTCAAAACAAAGGGTTCCCAGCGGGACGACCTTTTAAAATGCATGAAGGTGCATCTTCTGGTGTAAAACCCAGCGGATCAACATCCCTTCAAGGAGATGTCCCGGCAGAGGTGACATACTCTAATGGTGATATATTAATTGCTTTACAGGAAGTTTTGTCAAAAAATCTACAATTCCACAATGGAACCTATTCAGAATTACCGGATTCTATTAAATTTATTCTTGATAACCTTCAATTTGCTTTTACCAAAAACCACAGTAATGTTTTTCACAAAACCCTTAGAGCCCTTGAAATCCATCTTGTTAACCTTACTGCGCAAAACGAGATTTATATAAGCCATTATGGTAACCTTATTCCAGAAAATGACCTTGCTTCAAATATTGACTTTGTTCCAGAAAATAACCTTGTTTCAAAAAATGAGGCTCTTGTGAGCCGTCTTAAAGCCTACATTAGTCAACTCTTTGGCAAAGAGGAAATCCATTCGATGGATAAAAAGACTGTAATGGGCACTGACTATGCTAGATTGAGTCTTAAGACCCAATCCATGTTAAGAAGTGCTGTTGCCAACTTGCCTTCAGATTTACAATCTCGTATTCTGGATAGCAAGGCTATGTTTAGGTCTTTTGACCTATGGTCCAAGTATTTCAGAAAACTTGTTACTGCTACTATTCCTGACCCTAATGAAATAGACGAAGGTGATAATGTCTTTATTCAGCTTGAATGGGAAGATCACTTTGGGAGCAGTCTCAGAGTATATGAAAAGAAACATCCATTTCCTGGTCTCCTTATTAATTTTGATGATGGTTCGTATTTCAGTGATGAAGATTCCGATGATAGTGATGATGATGATCCTAATTCTAGCTGGCTTTCCCAAATGTTTGAATATGGCTTTGTTAGGTTTGTAAAGTTGACAAGTCATAAACAGGCTAGCCAACTTCCACAGATCATTCAGAATGCTATTAAAGGGTTTGAAAACTCTTCCACTAGACCTTTTGTTACTATTAGATGCTGGAGCACTCTACCAAAATGGGAGAGAAATAACTGGATGAATGTTAACCCCTCCAAGCATCTCATTCTCATTAATGGTTATACTCACCAAGGGCCATGGTTCAAGGGAAATTCTCAATTGTCCCTTAAAGATCCTTTTGGTCTTGCAAAATGCTGGAGAAATTATTTTAATAATCAAATTCGTGAAGTTGCTCATGATCTATGGATAAATTATCATTTTATAGGAAGCACAGGTAGAATTGCTGTTTTTGGTCCCAAACCCTATGCTGATGCCTTTGTTCACCTACAAACAAAAGATCATCCTAATCTAAACAGTCTTCTTATCCCAGGAAAAACTCCAAAGTTTGAGCCAATATTATATTGTGGATTCTGTAATAAGTATGCTATTTACCATGAGCATGTATGTGATTCTCCACAAGGTCCTTTTGATGGTTATCCATCAGATTCTCCCTCTACTGATTGATGAGGTCACTACTGTTTTGAGACTGGTGTTACTTTATTTGTCTGGCTTGCACAACAGCCAAAATATTTTATTGTCCTTCACAAATATGTTGCAGAAAATCCGGAACTAATTCATGATACTCCGGATTTTGCGGAAGATTTTGATTCCCCTATTTGTCTAGCCTGCACAACGGCCACTATTTGTCTAGCCTGCACAACGGCCAGATCTATTACAATATTCAAAATAGTTTGAAAGGCACAGGCCATGATGGTAGAAATGAGATGATGCTCTGACAAAAGCTTCCTTTTTGCCAATACAAGATGTCACCTTTGAAGTCTTTTTAGAAAAGAATGGAGCATCTACGTACTTGGTGGTGGCATGCATGCTTCTCCTTTTGCCTTTTGCCATGCTTCTCCTGACATGTTGGACCAAATAAAAGACAAAAGTTCAGAAGTTTTTATTTCAAAAAGTGGAAAAAACACTATTCACTTTACTGTTCACAGATTACTGTTCATTGATTACTATTCACGGATTACTGTTCACGGATTACTGTTCACTTTTACTGTTCATGACACTGTTCACTCCGAAATTTTGCCTATTTAAGGGGGGTTATCCCTTACATTTCAGGGTTTTTCAAGTCAAGTTTTACTTCTGATTTCTCTTCCCTTAGAACTAGCCTTCTTAGAGAGAGAACTCACCCTACTTCTACTACTACTACCTTGATCATCTTTGTTCACTACAAACTTTGTAATCCTACAAACCTTGTAACTAGGACTAGTTCAAGCTTTGTAATTGTTAACCTGTAGCTGTTGAGATCTTGTATTCACTACTACTACTGTAAGTGTTTATCCTACTTTCAATAAGAAGTATTTTCAGTTCTATGTTCATTACTTTACTTGTTGCTACCACCACCTTGGACGGATTACGGTCATACCAGATGGTTCTAAATTGCTTTCATTTATTTTGAACTATTGTTCTTATTTACTTTGAATTATTTTGATATATACTGCTTGGTTGGTTCTACCGCCTTATTATTGTTCTTACATTCAAGTTATTTATTTTCAAGCTATTTACTTTCAAGTTCTTTACATTATTTCCATTTATATATAACATCATTGTTTTTCATGAAAAGTGATACAATCTTATACCAAATACTTTTATAATGCTAGAATTGTAGACATTCAATAAAATAGCAAGGTGAATTGGGATGAACAAGAACAAAGCATCTCTCTCTCTCTCTCCCTCTCCCCCCCCCCCCCCCCCCCCTCTTTTTGGCCAGTTTAACTCATGTTTTTCAACCTTGACAGAAAGCAACCATAGAAAAACTATCACCACCGCAACATAGACTGAGTTATTTTAGGCATTTGCAAGCATGAAAGGCATTGATGCAATATTAAAATTCTCAAAGATAAAGCAATAGTGTCTCCGGTAACCTAAGAGAACAATCACGTTCACCTTACAAGAAAAAATGAATAAATAAAATATTGAAGCTCGTTAGACTTTATTCATTAAGAAAATTGTATGTAAAGTAAGCTATCTACTAAAAGAAATTACATGAAGTTAGTTGAATTCCAGCTTTTGAGGAAAAACAACCCAAAAGCAATGAAAAAGGCTGTTTTTCATCAATGTGAAGAAGCGCACAGAACTGCCATGCCATGAGAAAAATAAATTTGGGGCTTTACTACTCGGTATTCAGAATCTCTTTGATGTATACACCAAAAGCATCCAAATTATCCAAAAGAATTCCTTAAGACTCCAATTCAGTTATCTATGCTGTTCAAGCAAAAATGCATGAGAATCACGTAGCAAAAACATAATATTTCTTTATGTGCCCCCATGCCTTTTTCATCCAGTATGGTTGATTATTTTAGTTCTCTCAGAGATAAAGAGAGAAACATTTACTTGAGGCTCATCTAGTATGACCTTATGCATGAATAAAATGGTGGTATATTGCTATATAAAACCCGATATTTGTCACAAGTATATCCAGGATGAGGTAAGGCTCATTACTCATATAAAATCGTAATTTCTATTTCACTTAAGGCATGTGCCACTATACCACCTTCATCTATTATGATTGACTATTTTAGCTCTCTCAGAGATAAAGAGAGAAAGGTGGAGAAATACACATATACCTGAGGCTCATCTAGTATTAGCCTTATGCATGAATAAAAAGGTGGTACACGCTATTTAAAACCAGATCTTTGTCACAACTATATCCAGAATGAGGTAAATCTTGTTACTTAAGCAGATATAGAAACAGCCATACCCCCCAATAGAAAATATCCCACTATTCGTAGCAGGTCTATTCTGGATTGACCCATTATCTGTCCTTTCCGTGAGCACTGCAGGTGAGGTTTGTGCAGAAGTAGAAAGAAACTGATTTCCTTGCGTCTTCTCATCTGCAACGGCATGCCTTCATGAGACCTTGTAAGACAGAAACTATATACTAGTATTACCCAAGAGAAAATTGCTAGGAGAGCAACAGTGTAACTACTAAACAAAAGCTTTTGCATCATCATCTTATTAAACCAATAAATCAAAATCTACAAAACCAATTGATTGGTGTAAAAGGTTGCATTTAGCAACAAAAGAGTAAAATTCCAATACATGGGATTACCCATTACAAGAAAACTGATCTCACTTGTTATTATTAAAACATGGCACTAGTTTAGCTTCAGCATTCTACATTAAATGAAGTACAAAATGACATTTGTGGCAAACTCTCAAGACTACATACTATAGCCGTCAGAGCCACCACTGAGAATATCATGAAGTGAAACATTTCCTATCTCATTTCGGATAAGTGATGGACCAGCCGTCTTTAGAGTTTCTTCTGACAGCGTCGTTTTCACAGCTATACATCTGCATGTAGCCCAAAAAAAGAAAGAGTGGAAAAGATTACCCTTTTTACGAAATAAACATATACCCTACCAAATAGACATTCATGCAAAACATTTAGACAAACTTGATCTGAAAAGATACAACACATAATATTAACATATTTACCTCATTTTTGCAGATTTGGCAGCTTGAACTCCTGCTAGTGCATCTTCAATAACAATACACTAGGAAAATATGGGCATTACTTTATTTAATAATATAACTATGACTTGTCATATAAATATTCCAACAGGCTAAAAAGAATTTTGCTGACAAACATTCATTTAATAGTAAGGCATATAGAAAATTGGCACATTCTTTAGATGAAAAAAGTAAAACAGAATAACCATATAGGAACAATCTTAATATACAGTTTATGCAAAACCTCACAGAACCAACTTTTTCTAAAAAACTTATGATACATTCAAGAAAATCATTATTTGTAAAAACTAATATACCTTCGAAGTATTCATCTAATAAGTGCACTTATCACTGACCTTTACACCTCCCCTCTCTTAAGAAAGAAATTGTCTTTTCAAGAAAAGCATAGTAATATGTAATAGAAAAACTATGCAGCACAAATCACCAGTTCAATAAAAATATACAGCCACTATTTGAAGTCAATTAAAAACTTGTTTGGAAATCATGTCTCCAAAGACAATAAAACTGCTAAATGTGTTAGTATACCTCACTGGTTGGCACATTGAAAATATCAGGAGCAGGTTTCAAATTCTCAAAAGCATCTGCCGACACAATAGCATCAAACCTGAAAGATGAAATTTACAGTCTACTTAAATGTTTTAGTGAAATTTCCAGTTCAAACTATGCTTTAGAACTAATCTGATTTCTAGACACATAATCATGTCCAGAATTCAAATATCACCAAGTTGCTTACTTGCATGTCATCTTTGTCATGATTACATTCTAGATCCTGTGGTTTACAACATTTATTGTTCAAAAAGTGGGAAAAAATTTTGGATAAATATTTGACATTTCCACAAATGTTTAGAATTAACCACAAACTATATTCTTTATTCCTTCTAAGGCTATTACCCAGTTGTTAGACTCTCATGAGTTCAGTTCCATTTTAAACTAATTAGAATTTAACTCTTTGTACCTGAACCTTTGTGAAACTATACATGATGCATATCTTTAAGACTTAGGCTCTTCAATTTTATTGGAGTTTTAGTCAAGTTTGAAGTTTAAAACATTCATCATGGTGATGCAACTCACATAACATGTGTGTTCAGTGATGATTGCAGCAATATATGAATAATTAAAAGAAGTATAAATTGGAGAATAAAATATGTAATGCTATTACATAAAATTGAGAAGCACATCACATGATTAGAGTGTCTTACATTGACAAAGGTAAACCAGCAGCAGAAAGATTTGCATCAACCTTGATACGATCAGCACTAGATGCAACAGCAACTTTAAGGCCTTTGTTTTTACACTGCCATACAAAACCAGTGTGATATTTTATCATTAGATGGAGCAGGAAGGTAAGTGCATCATGGCATCCATGACTCAGCCCCCAAATACCTGAGTAATGAGTTCAAGGGCAACAGGGAATCCTATTCCAGAATTTGGTTTTGCATACTACAAAATGTGAAAAAACTTTAGGTGTTAGGGACAATTTTGGTAACTAAAGAGTATCACCAACATGACATATATTGACTAAGGATAGAGGATCAATTACCTTGTCTAAATATATCTGAAAGAACCTCTTCTTTGCAGCCTCAGGAACGTATTCCTCAACTCCCTTAACAGTAGCAACACCTCCCAAAAAGTTTGCTTCACCTGGTTTTGGTGTTAAAACAAATATTTTTATTTCAAAAGATTGCACATTAGCAATTTGAAAACTAGAAGAATAATTCCTCACTTTACTGTTGGAGTTACCACTTTCTTTAGAAAAGCCTCATCATCACCACCATAGACTGGCTTTAGAGGCTCACCAGTCATTGGACTAATACTTCCAGCCAGCATCCCATACAACTCAAAAGCCATCTATAAAGATTGGAGTACAACAAATGAATAATTATACTTAAATCAATCAAGATACTCAATTTTCAATGATAGTAACCAATTCAATGAGAATATAAATATCATAAAAACTATAAATATGAAACATGTATAAGAACCTGAAAATTCAGAGCAAGTCTATTAAATTTATTCTGAACATCCATAATTTATCTTTTAAATTGGCCAAAGTTCAACCACTCCATACCTATTCTTCTACTTCTTCTTCTTCTTCTTCTACTTTTTTTGGTTTGAGACCCAAAATTCCACAACTCAACCAAAGAAATTTTTTTAAGTGTAAGGCAGAATGTATGAAACATGGTAATGACCAGAATGTACTACAAATAAGTTTATGGAAAATTATAATATACACCATGGTTCCACGTTTTAGAAATTTGCAATGGTATACTTGTAATAATGATATCACTGCATACTTTAAACCTACCAACCTCTAATGACTAGACACTTGACAATATCTCATAACTTGAATATAACAACAATTGATCTTCTTCTCTACAACAAATAAAGTATCACAAGTTTCAAACCAATACAAACATTTCCAACAGTAAATATATATACCAACAGTGTTAGTCTGCTTCTCTATCAAAATTCATGCTTTTATAACAAAAGACTCAAAATTTAATAGTAACATAACAACAGTTAGTCTTCTTCTCCATCAAAATTTAAGCTTTTAGTTTTGGTTCTGAATAAAACATCATGAAAAATAAGACCCAAAAAACGAATTTTTCTTTCTTTCTCAGTTGCCCAAAAAAACAAGCTCTCAAACAAAGTACAAGAGGAAGTGAAAAAACACAAAGACTCACCAAACAAAACGATGCCCAGAAAGATCAGAGAAGCGCGTAGTCTAAACGCACTGTCCATCACGTAAAAAGCTCCATCCTTTAAATTTTTCTTGCAGAACTGCTAGAAAAATTGTATGTGACTAATGTTGTTGTTGTTGTTGTTGTGTTTGTGGGGGGTTTTTCTAAAAAATAACTATAAAACCCAAACTATATTATTATATAAAGGCCCACTATGAAGTTCTACTTTCATATAATGTTGGAGGTATTGTGCATATCAGATTCCTTCAGCCATTCAAAATAGTAAGTTAGGCACGTTTTCAAACAATTAAGAAAACTAACATCTCGAGTTTTAGAAACTCGAGATCCATATTATAACTCGAGTCTAAAAGACTCGACCCGCGAGTGTGAAAATGCCACATAGATCTCGAGTCTTTAAAACTCGATTTCCATGAAAAAAATTTCACCTATAGTGGCGTTTTTAAGCCTTAAAACTCGATTTCCATGAAAAAAAATTCACCTATAGTGGCGTTTTTAAGCCTTACAGTGACGTTTTAAATCCCTATAGCGGCATTTTTATGCAAAATTTTTTTTATAAGTACAGGTTTAGGGGGTCCTATAGTGGCGTTTTTAAGCCCTATAGTGACGTTTTAAAGACCTATAGCGGCGTTTTTTCTCAATTAATGGAAATCGAGTTTTTAAAACTCGATTTTCAGCCTGATTTTTTTCCCAATTTAACTTAATCCACTTACAAATCGAGACTTAAAAACTCGAGTTTTATCTTGGAACTCGAGTTTTAGACACTCGAGATGCTAGTTTTCAAAATTGTTTTGAAACGTGACAATTAACTAAATTTTTTAATATTTATTGTTATTTAGAAAAAAAATTCTATAATGTTGTTTCTGCAACTGTTTTTATTATTTGAACTTATACTTTTTCAAATTAGAAGGCCCACTGTCTTCTGTTAGAATGAATAACAAGGTCCTTTCGCTTATCAAAGAAGCAGAGGCACATTATCAGGAGCTTAAGAAAAACCGTCTGGTATGTTTGATACCCTTTCGATGAAATTTAACCACTATATATTTAAAATCATCATTAAAATCATTTCCCACTATATCTTTGAAAGGGCATCAAACGTACTAGACGGTCTTTCTCAAGCTCTTGGTAATGTGCCTCTACCTTTTTCATAAGAGAAAAGACCTTGTTATTCATTATAACTTCATAGTGGGCCTTGTAATTTGAAAAAGTATAATTTAAAATATTAAAAACAGTGGCAGAAACAAGTAGAACTTTATAGTGGGCTTCTTCAGCATACCAAGTATATTGCAAATCTTACACAATTGATCTATTTCACTGCCCATTTAAAAAACTATGTTATAAGGTGTTAGTTCATAAGTGATTCTTTTGGTAACCCAAGTGCAGATTCAACACCCCCAAGCATGCCCGCCTTCACCCTCTCTGTTGTTGCATTTGGGATGTTTTCCTTATAATAAAAATTGTTCAATAAAGTGACCCAAAATAAATCCACATATACCTAAAAATATGGACAGTTGCATACATGATTCAACAAGATACATAAGCATAGAAAAAATTTTACACAATTTCTTGCTTCTAAAATTTTAGAAATATGGTAAACACCATTTAGGCATTTACTGTTTTATTATGCATGGCAGAATTTATAAGACTTGCAAGTGATGTAAAGCAATATATTATAAAATCAATAGTATAAAGCCATTTTAAACATATTATGGGAATTTAACTGACAACATTTTAAATGGGGTTATATGTAAAAATTGGGTCTCCATAAGCATTAATCTCTACAATTTACTTTAAAAGGGGATAATTACAATCACCACTCACAGAGGTACCCCGTGGAGTCTTAGATTTTATTTTAGAAGTTTGAATTTTTGATTTTTCTAGATTTCACTTTGGAATTCTAGTTTGCTCAATTCAGATTTCAGCAACAAAACAAGATTATAACAAAGAAAATATAATAGGATTAAATTTGTAATAAGCAGACATCAATTTCTAAGCTTAAAGAGCTCAAAAAAAATTCAGATATCAAATATCATAAAGTAGATGAGCAAAGGCTGCCTACAATGACTCAAAGAACTGTTAGTAACCCTAGAATCCTAATTCCCAAGTCTTTATATTTTATCTAACAATTAAATCATAATCATAATCACATGACCCAAGGAACAGACAGATGTATATTATCAAAAATCCAATCACAAACTTCAATGAGATACATAAACCCAAGTAACTTCCCTAAAATCCAACCAACAAGTATATTATCAACATAGGGCCCAATTTATTTTCTAGATGAGTTCGGAGTTGGTGCTAATGGTCCATGAAGACTATATCTCTCCTAAAGTAGCAACAAAATTTCCATTATACATAGGCATATAAAAAAACTTGATTCTCATTAAATCATATATAAAATATAATACACAATATCACAAGAACGCAGTGTAAAAATCACTGAAGGGGAAAAAAACCCACAATCCCATAAAATCTGTAGAAGATGGTAATGGTGCAGGAGGAATTACCTCTACTAACGGAGCATCAATATTTTCGGCCTCTTTAGGCATTGCATATAGCTTGATTCTCATTAAATCATATATATACAATAGATAGTGTGTATCTTCTCTGGCATATCTGTGATCATAAGAAGGCAATTAGATGATGATAGAAGTCAAAAAAAAAAAAAAAAAAAACCTTTGCTTGCCTAAAAATATATGATAAAGAAAAGAATTCTAAACTTAGGAAAATTGAATGAGAAAGACAATGAATATCAACACATATAACTCCATTTACGCCCTCAAACACAAGTGCTAGAATTAACAATGAACACGCAAACCAAGCACGTGGTTCCCCTTGTAGCCCAATGATTTGTAGGACCCTATTTCATCATAGGGAGCCACCAGGCAACATGTAGCGGAAGAAGTACAACCTTTATTTATATATATATGCCACCTTCATACGATTCATCGTTTCCAACCATTAGTGCATTACAACAACAAGATGAAGTCATACGATGGCATTCTTAAGTTCTTACAAACAAGTTTATATTGACCATCTCCACACTTTTTTTTATAGGTAATAAGAATTTATTAATAAAGAGGCAATGCCTAACTCTATGTTCACAATAGTGAACACAAAGTATCATGACCGTATCCATACTTTCCCTACTAGAAAAATAATTTTAAAACCATTGAAATGATTGGAATCCTCATCATTCAAATGACCCCACCAGCTATATGATCACAAATTATCAAACATGAGCTGCATTTTATCCCAAATAACCAAACCATTCAAATAAATATAAATATAACTACTCCCAAAAGTTTGTAAACCATTCAAATGATTGAAATCCTAATCGTTTAAATGACCCAACTGGCTATATGATCACAAATAACCAACCATGTGCTGCATTTTATCCCAACTAACTAAACAACAACAAACAAAGCCTTAGTCCCAAAAATTTTGGGTCGGCCACATATATTCTTTTCCTTCATTATATTCCATCTGAAATCATACTCTCTGTTACTTCTCTAATGGACATGTCCTTTATTATTACTTCTACTAATGTGATTTTTGGTCTTCCTCTACCTTTTTTCCGTTCCTTTATTCTTGATCAACTACTCTTTCTTCCCATTAATTGCTTTCCTCTACTCTCTCTCATCCTTTCATCAATAAGGGTTACCACAATCTTTAAGCGAATTTCTTCATTCGAATCCTTTCTTTCTGCGCCTTTCCATAAGTAAACCATTCAAATATATATATATATATATATATATATAACAACTCCCAAAAGTTTGTAGATCTTTTTTATTAGTAAATTACACATACCCGGTGGGTCCATTTAAACCACAACCTCTCCCCCAACCCCTTTCTTATTGAACAAACACACTCATCACCAAATTATACAAACACAAACTAAACTTATCACAAAATGGATACAAAATTTTATTAAACCCATCAGCTAAACCACCTAGTTCATATTCCTAGATCCAAATTATGGCACAACATACCCAATTACCTATAATCCAACTTACCCAAATTATGGCACAGCATACCCAATCATCCAATATATTACATATAGCCTAAAATAAACAAATTGAAAACCCAATAACAAAATTCACATACACATTCAGATGGGGTGTTGATCCTAATGCATTTTACGCTTATGTTGTCTCGTATAGTGTCTGGTATGTGGGGGAGGGGGTACTGCATCTCCTTGGTGAAGCTCCTCGTGTTGCTGCAAAGATGGAGTTACAACCAAACAATGGATTACATGAATTCTAATACCAACCGTAACAGCAGTTACTCAATATTCATTACATTAAATGACTTGTCATACCGTGGGGCCAACCTTGTGTCCTGCTTTGTGACCACCTGTCCCACAAGGAGATGCTTTTGTTGTGCGTTTAGGTCGACCTTGTGGGGGTGACTGTAACCCAACTACCTGCTCATTCTCAACATGCACAGCTGGTTGTTTTGCTTAACTCCCAACAACTGAAGATCCTACAGCTGTGGGGGAGGATGGTGTAGCAAATGAAATGTGAGTGAGGCTTGTAGTCATAGGATCTAAATGACTTGTCATACCGTGGGGCCAACCTTGTGTCCTGCTTTGTGACCACCTGTCCCACAAGGAGATGCTTTTGTTGTGCGTTTAGGTCGACCTTGTGGGGGTGACTGTAACCCAACTACCTGCTCATTCTCAACATGCACAGCTGGTTGTTTTGCTTAACTCCCAACAACTGAAGATCCTACAGCTGTGGGGGAGAATGGTGTAGCAAATGAAATGTGAGTGAGGCTTGTAGTCATAGGATCTATATGCAGTCTAGGAGTGGGCATGAATGACATGGAGTGACTATGGGGTGGTACATGGTCTATATGACCAATGCTGTACAAGGGGGACTGAGTGTGCATGACAAGAGGGATCTGACTGAAATCAGGGCCGAGATCAAAGGATGGCGGAGTAAATAAAAGATGAGCGGGGTCAAAAAATGTACGTGGGGTATGTGAAGGGATCTCGAGGTGAAAAGATGCATGAGCAATGGGTAGAGGGATCTCTAGGTCAGGAACTGCATGAGCAGTATGTGGAGAGATCTCTGGGGAAGGAGATGCATGTGGAGGTGGAGGGAACTCTGGGGCAGGAGATGCATGTGGGGGTGGAGGGGGATCCAGCCTACTGACAACCTGATAGGACGCGGTACGCTGACCATGGCTATGGCTGGCACGAGTTGAGCTCGTGCTTGGTCGTCCAGTATCTTCTTGCGCTTCTGGATTTGCCCCATCGGTCTCTTCCAACGGAAGTTGGGTAGTTATATGGTGAAGGCGTTCCACTGTCTTAAGTACAGCTAAAATATGCTTGTACTCAGGACTGCCTACTGTATAACGTGTCAACAACTGCTTGTGACTTGCAACCTAAAAGTAAATAAATACAATTAGTACATCTTACTCAAGTTCCTGATACGCAACAAAAATTGAAAAGAAAGTTCGAAGCAATTACCATAATAAGAAGTGAAGCCATAGTGAAGTCACCCTACCGTACCAATCGAAGCATGGATGAGCAGGCGACATATCACCCTCTAGTCATGCTCCATGACATAGAGATCATGCTTGACTATTCCATACTTGGATATAGCCATAATGTTTGTCCCTTCAATTCACCGCCATCTTCCCCCTCGGGTCTATGACATGAAGGGCTTCGTCAGTATCAACATTTGGGGGGATTTCTTGTACCATCCCGAACTAACGAACAATATGATCCGATGTATGTTTCTCTACTAGCTAGAAACATACAAGCGGTACCCTCGCCGTCCATACGTCCCTTCCTGCGACACAGAATGCAGATAGGCGGGCTAATTCAGTTTCATATGGTTGCCACACCACCTGAAATAGCCAAATAAAAGAGTAGCACATTATGCAATGTTCCATATCTATGAGCTCTTTTACATTTATAAATACAATAGTCATAAACAATAGAAGAAACACAATTTGGGTACCTGCTTTGGATGCATACAATTTAAAAGCTGATGGTACCGGACTAGACAGATTTCGGCGGGGCTATTCAAGGTGCTCACGATCCACATGGTCCTACAATTAGGAAAAAGGGAGTCAATACTTGGAATTGAGAATTTGAAGTAATCAACAACAATAAATGATGGGCAATCATAAATTTAACATTACATACCACTAAGTTTATACCAATAAATGATTATCTAAACATATGATTAGTGGTGGAGCTAGAAATTAATAACACTTGTATTATACATCAATCATAACATATGACCTCAGTGGATGTAAAACGATATATAAAAAAATAAATAAAAATCCTATTAATGAGTCAAAATTTGAAGAATATCAAGGTTAAAATTTTATTTTCTATGTCTAACATTGTGTTTAAAATTATGGATCTATTTCCAATAGAGAGAATCGGTCAAGGAAGAGACTTACTTAATGGATAGTGAAGAAGGTGCAAATGGTGGGCCATATGCACCATCAAGTGGAAGGTCCATCCTTGGGCACAAAAAAGGGAATCTGACCCATACCTAATACTGAACTAGCAACAAGGCCCCACTAATCTGACTGGCACCTCTGTCGGTTGCCCTGCATAACTCTCTGTACAACCATGCAAGGCAAGCACTCCCCCAACTGTACTGAGGTGGATTGCGAAGGTCCCTCAACATCTGCAACCACATCGTATGCACCCTATCGCCAAACTTGTCGGCAAAAATTGTGTCTGCCAAGAGTGCTAGAATATAACACCGTGCATATTGATGCACAACCACCTCTGCTGCACCATCGGGCAACCCTTAGTCAATTTTTTCTAGTAGCTTCTTAATTTGGATCCTTTGTCCTTTAAGCACAGTACCATTAGTAGCAATTCCAAGCATACTCTAACATTCAGCAGCCCATGTCAAGTCAATTGTTCCAACAATTGCCTCACCATCGATTGGAATCCCCAAAAGAACCTCCACATCTTGTAATGTGATTGTTGTCTCACCATGTGGTAGGTGGAAGGTGTGGGTTTCAGGCCGCCATCGCTCAACGAAGGCCGTTATCAAGTTATGATCAATCTCTCTACATAGGGTCCTATACAGCCCCTCTAATCCAACTCTCTTAACAATATTGACGATGTGATCATCCACCACTATCCGGCGTCGTTTTCGGAACTCGTCATTACGACCGCGGCATTTCAGTGGCCTCGGATCCTGCACATGATAGAACCATGGTGATGAGATGCAATATGCCATAACCTTTGTATATATGATTGTAGCTATTGATCCCAAAAAACAAAAATAAAGCGGTTATCAAGGGAAATTAAAATATCATCCCAAAAAAAAAAAAAAAAAGCAACAATGGGAGAAAAATAAAAGGATGCAATGCACTTGATACATTTGTCTAGTAATGAAAGGCTTCCCATGTGAATAGCCTGTTGCTGCCTCTAAACCAGGAAAAGTTAGATGGAAAATAAACAACCTAAATAAGGGAAAGTAACAGAAACTAGATGCAAAGGATAGCATTCTCAATAATAACAAGAAAAATTACTGCAAAAACCACAACCTGAACAACTTCTTGCCAAGCAACAATAAAATTATCACAGGTCACATTGCTTCAAACAAAAATAACTCTTATGAACCTAGGATTGCTTTGTTCATCAACCTGTTTTCAATTACAAAAAAATAAAAGGCTAAAGAGATGCTTACTATAGATGAACTTCAATAATTTTCCCTTCCAAATAAGGTAATATATTCATCAGTGAACTAAAATGGAGGCAAAACTTCTTGAATGCTTGCATAGAAAAATTATCCAACTCAATGAGTGCTTATGTATCTTTATAGAAAACATTAGAACAAAATGTTGTAACTTGAAGACAAATATAAACACTCAAAGCACTCACTGTAAGAATGAACTCATCAACAACTAGAAAACTAAAATATTCCATATAACAAAGAAGGGAAAAGGGAAAACCAATGGACGGCATATGGTATGATAGATGGCACCTAAAGGTACCAATATTGCAGACTTATAATGATCTTTTGTCAAATGTAAAGTGCATCTTAAGTATCTCATAGCACCCTCCCACAATTGATATTGAACTATAACATAGACAAAAAAGTTTGTGAAACTTTTAAGGAATCTTTATTAATAGTATAAATGAATTTTTCTTTCGAAAAGCATGTGTGAGTACCAATTTACTGCTGCCATTAAGTCATTTTCTTAATAACCTCTTAATGGAAATTTAGTTAATTATTGTTAGAAAATAACTTTTAGCGTAAACGTTTGTGTACTGAATGTTAATGACAGAAAAACTGGGGTTTTCATTCACTTTTCTGCCCCCCACCAACAAAAAAAAAAAAAAAAAATTAAAAAAAAAAAAAAAAGATTAATGTTATGCATCAATTTCGCTGATGCACTTTGATATTGAATAACTTAATTTTGCAGATAAGCTTTCTCTTGTCAAGGGCACAGATCCTCTTAGAAAAATGGGGTAATGCCCCTGTTGTGCTTGCTGGAGATTTTAATAGCACCCCTCAGGTGCGATATCTAAAAGTGAGTGTTGTCAAATTTACATCTTGCACTAATAAAGTTTAATTCTTCACCTTCTCGTTGACAGAGTGCAATATACAAGTTCCTGTCATCCTTCGAGGTGAATTTCTTATAAATTTGTTAACCACATGAACATTATCTTGGTTATAGAAGTCAATTATTTACATAAATTGTATTGACAGTAGTCATTTTGTGAACCAGTTTTCACAGCCAAAGTGCTTGATTAAAATCAATTTTTGTTTCTATTTCGCAGCTAAATATCTTATTATATGATAAAAGAGAGTTATCTGGGCAGAGAAATTGTCATCCTTCTCAAGTTTTGGGTGTCAAGAAAGAAATGAGGAGTCCGTTGATCTTGGCAAACAGGTATTCTTTTCTTGTTTGAGGTAGGTAGTTAGATTTTTTTATTTATTTTGCACTGGTATACATATGTAAATTTGATTTGGTTAAGAGCAGCACAACTGTGCTTGGAGCTGGCCTAGTTGCATTACTTTGTAATTTCATAATTAATTCTTATGCAAAGCATTGGGGATTTTTTTTTTTTTTTTTTTTTTTTTAGTATCATAAGAATTTAAACAATTTGTTTTTTTTTTTTCCTTCTTTTTTTCTTTTTTTTTTTCTCAACCATATGAATAGAGGTTCTTCTCTTTCCAAATTTCTAAAACAACAAGACATTGGAATACTTTTGTCATCTTCCAGATTTGGGTGAGATTTTCTTTATTTATTATGTATTCATCCCAGTAGATGCCAGAATCTAGTCCTGCATATTAAATCTACGGGTGCTGTGGTTTTATGAGTTAAATCATTTACTTTAATTACTGCTCTACTTCTTATTCTTCAATATTATGGATTATTTCACTTCAATTTTCATCTTAGGATCTTGTCCTGTTTGACAATTTTAACTATAGTAATTAGTAAGGCTTGTCTTCTTCGTTGTTGATATTACACCTAGAGGTATATGCCTGGTTTAGGATAATTAGAATTAGAACATCTTGTTCGTCATTTCTTACTTTGAACAGGGAAAATATATATTCTTACTTCTTAGTGGTAATTATTGAACTTCATATGCTTGAATACTGTTCATTTCAGATTATTTAACAATTGCTGGACTGATGAAGAGGTAAAAGTTGCAACTGGAAATGTTGGGTGCCATTTACTTGTGCATCCCTTGAAGATTACCAGCTCCTATGCCACAGTGAAGGTTATTAGATTCTACTATTTTACAACTTTGTTGTTTAAATTTTTTTTGATTGATGCTCTTCTTCCTAGGTTGGCAGTTCTCTTTTCCTATCTCATGCATCATATAAGTCATTATATTTTTTTTAAACTGTATTTCCATCTATATGTTCTCAGGGTTCTGAAAAAACTCGAGGATGTAATGGTGAACCTTTAGCTACATCCTACCCCTCAAAGTTCCTTGGAACTGTTGACTATTTATGGTAAGTAGCTTTCTCTGAAAGTTTTGATGATGATTCTAATGGTGGTTGGTGATGATGGAAATGTCAAATGTCTTGTACTGATTCAGGTACTCTGATGGTATTGTACCTACAAGAGTTCTGGATACCATTCCACTTGACATTCTCCAGAGTACAGGTGGTCTCCCTTGCGAGGTAGGAAAACTCGAGCTCTGCCACCAGATGCATTTGAGTTGAAACTCTATGGAATTTTTCAATGACTAGAGTGATATACACAGTTTGGATTATAATGGGGAATTAAGTGAGAGGATTTTGTTTTTTTTTTTTTTTAAATTTTGGGATACTTTTGCTTGATTATGGGTTTGAATCTTTAACATAAAACTAGAGGCAGAACTTTTTTGGTAGATAACTCAAGCAATTGTCCTTGGGAATTTGTTGACATATATATTACATTCTGCCAAAGAACTTTCGTTCTTTTCAAATCTGTTCTGAAATCCACTAGGAAAAGCTTCTTGCCTTATTCAGTCAGCTAACTCTACTTCTAAAATCATATTGCAAGTATGGTAGAATTTATTGCAAGGATGATATAAATGCTTTTTTTGAGAATAAAAATAAACATAAAAGGGTCCATACATGCAATGTCCAACTAAATGCTAATTATGAACATAGTGAATTGGAAACCTAGAAAGGCAAGGAGGTCTACAAAGTACTTAAACATAGAAAGCAATTAGACAGGTTGCCTGTGATGGATTGGTATGAGATCTTATTTGTTATGCTTAGTCCGTTGCAAAGTATTGTTATTTATACAGCTTGCTGGCCATTAGGAACAAGCTCCTCACTAGACAAAAATAAACATAATCAGGGTATCACTTGTCTTTTGAGTGTGATATTTCAAAGGAATTGGGTATGAGTTCAAACGTCAACCAGCAGGTAATATGCACTTGGAACTATATTGGTTTAAGGGAGGAAAAAAAATCAAAGGTAAGTGTTTATTAAAAAAAATTACTAGAATGATTTAAGCAACTGTAATATATCATGTTCCAAAAGATTGGTTAAAAGGGCTTCACGAAAATGGTAACAGAATGGTGGCATAAAATAAGATTCCCATGATAGCAATTTTATAATAATAAGATATCTTGTTACTCAACAAAGGGCAATGGTAAATACAAGACAATGAGTTCCAAAAGAAAATTAGACAGTACTTTATCACACAATTCATGTAAAAAAAGAACACAATTACAATATAACATCAACTGTACTTTACAACCAAACAAAACATTTGACAGTATAGCCAAAGACACCAGAAAATACTTTATGAATTAATGTTTGTATCATACATCAACATACTCTCATTAATACATCCCTAGTTGTTGTCTGTTAGCTAAGGGTATTTGAGAAAAATATACATATCCTTGAGTGTTCAATGTGACTTATTTGTAGTGTGCTATCCCTTCCTCAACATTAATTGATCACCCATATAATATTTTCACACATAACACCAATTTCCTCTTTATTAAATTACTTGAGAAAAATTTTTAACCATCCTCAAAAAGATAGCTTTCACATAAAGAACAATCTAAGAACATTAGCACATTATAAGATGAAATAATTTTCAGCATTATACAGTACCAAGAAAGAGTTGTTAGCTTATCTTCTAGGTATATTTTTTTGGGGAGTTGTGTTAGGATTTTGGATTGATTTCCATCTTTGTCTCATAGGTGTGGGATGAAATGATGTCTTCAAGGAAAGGCTTCCCATGCCTATTGCTCCCTCTGAGTATGGTAGTTTTAAGTTGACATCTTCTATTTTCCTAGTTTTTCTCTTTATTGTTTACACTGGTGTTAGCTTTTGCATCTACTTAGAACAATTGTGTAATAGAAATGGAATCAACAAAACAATACACCTTAACATAACTACGTTATTGGGACTAAAAAAAATTAATGCAAATCGTGTTAACGAAGGAATGATAACAAAATAGTGCCTAAAGAAGAGTATAAACTGGTCATGAAAATTCTTAATAAGCAAAAAATACTTGCTGGGGGGCTGCTTTCTCAATAAACATTGTTCTATGGGAATGTTTTACAGTAAGAAGATATGTATCTAAGGCAATAGAAGATTTAAAAATTTTCAAGAAAATTTTTTAGCATAAACAGATTACAGATCAAAGTTTTTTTTAAGTAATCAGCTTTATTAATATGAAGAAAGAAAATAGAGTGACTTATCAACAAATAAAAATAAAAAATGGAGTGATAACATCACAGTACACAAGTGTACTAGCAGTGCATCAAACTAAAGAAAAGTACAGTAGTCAACTTAATCTAACAAACTTGAGAAGAAATGGCTACTCATAGAAGTAATCTATTCGTATAGAATGAGCAGAATGATTCGCTTCACCACCACCACAATTCAATTTGGTTATCTTAGTCCAATGCTAAAAGACTGAAACAGTAAAACCTCTCTAAATCTTATCAGTGGTAATGTCTTTAATTATCTAAGTGTAACCTTTATGTAAGGGTGTGCAATAGTCAACCAATCTAACTTAACCCAACTAATGGGCATGACCATGCATTCAAAGTTAGTAATACCAATGACAAACTTAGAATTTCAGAAATGGGAAGAAAAAAAAATCAACATAATGTAAAAGGATAAGAAGAGAATATTCAGCAGGTGGTCGGTTTTAATTTTACCTTGCCTTCCCAAACAACGCACGCTCGATGTTTTTTTACAAACCTTAACACCGAATCCTCAATGGGACCAGGACTGAACTCATCAGGGATCTGAGCAGGAATAGCAGCCATACTGCACAAAGTTTAGAGAGTCAAGAGTAATATAAGTACATGTTAAATTGGCAAGGATCTGAATGTATAGCCTAATTTCTTGCACAAATGACAAGTATAACAATCAACCACAAGGAATAAACATACATATAAAAAACTCAATATGCTGCCAAAAACTCAGTATGAGCTAATTAATTAAGCCTTCTACATTTCTTCATTTTCATTCAAATGTGTTCTGAGGAGTAAGAGCAATGCTCTGACAAATCAGAACATTACAGTTTTTCGGTTTTCATAACAATTTGTATTTAAAAACACTTCATAGAAAGGAGAAAGTAAAATGGTAATGTGGATAGAGTCTAGGGAGGGGAACGGGAAAAAAAAAAAAAAAAGAGTATGTTTAAACTTTAAAGGTACTGCTATGTACATTTTAATATATTTTGCATAGATTGCAAAATTTTCAAAATTACACTTAAGACTTGATTTCCAAATAATATTTTAAAATTTTGTGTTTTACATTTAAATCGTGTTTTGGAAAAATGAGTTTAGTGTAAATTTTGAAACACAAACTTTCAAAATTTGTAGTAAACTTTCAAGGCAAATGTGTTTACACTAGACTTGTGCCAAGAGCCTTAATAGTTTAATTAGTACCTTTTAGTATTTATAACGAAGATATTTAGGATCCAGTTGTTTTTCACCCTCAACTTTCGATATATTTAAAAAAGAAATTATGTTTTCAAACACAATATCAATGCAAAATGTAAATGTATATAGAAACCATGCATGGGTATATAGCTTTTAATATAGATGATCATAAGGAAGACTATCACCATGTGCAAACATATAGTTCTGTTCACTGTTTGTGTTGCTATCAAGTACAATGCATGCCAATAGAAAATCATACATTACCAATAAACCCAGAAAAAAGGAGTAATCAAAGCAAACCCATATATCAGTTGCAAGGAATAGAGAGAGAGTCCTTACTTTTGTGATAGACTACCAGTGGAGCCAACCCAGAAAGTTGTTAATCCAACTCAGACAAGAGATTGAAATTAATTTCTATATGAAAGCAAAAAAAAAAAATATTCAGATACCACCTATATTAAAAATTACATAACAAAACCCAGAAAATCTACTCAATACCACCATCAACAAGTACCAAAATATAATTTAGACGATCAATTGAAACTAAGAATTCTGCTTATATCAATTTCTTTCTTCTTAAAAAAGCATACCATTCCAAATTTTCTTCCTATAAAGAAAATGGATATAACAATATCAATACTAGTACCTATTTACTGGTAAGCATAACTTGTGCATACCAAGTTTCATACTCAATTCAAATCACAGAAATATATAATAATAATAATAATAATCATTTTATAAAAATAAAAATCCAAAAACCCATTAATCTCCAATTCAAACACTCAACTCAATTCACATTACAACCCCCTCCCCCCCTCCCCCAAAAAAAAGAACAAAAGAAACAGTAAATAAGTAAAACCAACAATAACCCTTTTCTCTAAAACACAAAGACAATCCAAACAATCATTCATACAATGATATAAAACCCAAAAACCATATAGAAGAGATCAAATGAGAATGATACCCTGTGGTTGTTGGGACGGTGACAGTGTCGCCGTACAATCATTCAACAATCATTCATACAATGATTGTTGGGACGACGACGACAACGAAGCAGAGGGGCGACGGCGAAGAAGCGAGAGGGCAGGAGAGGGAATGAGACTGAGAGAGACGGACGGCGACGAAGCGAGAGGGAATGAGAGTACAGAGTGAGATGGAATGAGAGTGAGGGTGAGAGAAAGACTGAGAGTGGGAGGGAATGAGAGAGACTGTGAGTGTTGTTTTGAAAGTTTTTTTAGTGTGATCTGCATGACACGTGGAGGGCCGAAAAGAAATTGAGTCCAATGGACTCGATTTCAATGTATAAAAACCAAGTCCAGTGGACTTAGTTTATATGTACAAAAACCAAGTTCACTGAACTCGGTTTTTGTACATAGAAATCGAGTCTATCGAACTCAGTTTCTATGTACCAAAACCAAGTCTATCGAACTCGGTTTCTGTGTACAAAAATCGAGTCCAATGAACTCAATTTCTGGGCATACGTGGACGCTTTGTCCACCTCAGTTACTGGAAAAATAGGAAACTTGAGTACAATATACTCGATTTATAACCCAAAAATCGAGTCCATTGGACTCGAATTGTTAGAAATGAAATATGTTTGAAACGTCACCTAACTTATAATATAGTATAGGTTTTATAGTTATTTTTTAGAAAAAGTCCAAAATCGAGTGTGTAAACCTTGAGTTAAGTCCACAGAACTCGAGTCTCTGAAGCTTAAGTTACTATAGTGAAATGCTAGTTTGCATATTTTGAAACTTGCTAACTAAGAAATTGTTCCAAAGATGATGTTATTTTGCAAAAAAATCCACCTTTCTCCCCCAATTGGAACCCACCACAAACCCATCAACCATACCACCATCGACCACCAACACATCACAAATCACCCCAATTGGAACCCTCCCAACTGCCACAAGCTGACCCACACACCCACAACAACCCACCACCACCGCAACCATCAACAACCCATGGAGAGGACTTCAAGCTTGAAGAACCCAAACACTCGGACAGAGAGACCCATGAATAGAGTGACCCACGGATAGAGAGAGACCCACGAGGAGAGAGATCCATAGACAGAAATACAAGCAAAATCCATGGCGGCGTGGATCTATTTCGATGGCAGCGTGGTCCTCTTTTGGCAGTGGTGTGCTTTGGTGAGATGGATAGAGGGCGAGAGGGAGAGAGGGAGATATGGCAAAGAGGACAATAGAGGGCAAGAGGTAGATGGGTTTAATCTTTGTGGCGAGATGGAGAAAGGGCAGAAAGGTGGGTTGGGTTCCAACAGAGTGTGCGTGTGTGTGAATGAAGGTTTCGGTGGAGAAGAGATAATAATAATAAAAAAATAAAAATAAAAGCGTAAATGTACTTTGGTCTCTACATTTTAGGTCCATTTCTATCTTGGTACCTACTTTTTTATTTTACTGTTTTTAGTTCCCAAGTTGAAAAACGAGTTCCATTTTAGTCCTTACCGTCATCTCACTAATAGAAATTACTGATGTGACAAACAGAGTGCATTGTTGACACAGTTAATGCTAACTTGGCCATTCAAATAATATTAAAAAAAATTATTTAGTATTTAAAATATGTCACTTCAGCATTTTAATTTAAAACTTTAAAAACAAAGAATTTCTAATTTATCAATTTTAATTTGAATTTGAATTGAAAAAAATATTTTACTTTTGAATTTTAAATATTGAGATATTTTTTTGAGTAACTTCCTCAATTTCTATGAAGCTTTCTTGGCAACCAAACATAACATAAAAGTTAAATCTTAAAAACTCAAACAAAATCTCCAAGCTTTCTCTCTTTCTCTCTCTCTGTGAAAATCTCAAGCTCTCTCTCCAAGCTATTTCTCTCTGCAAAAGTCTCCAAGCTCAAGGTGAAGGTCAAGGTGACTGAAGGTGAGTTTCAGGTGGAGGAGGAAGTTGCGGTTCTCGCCAATGATGTGCTTTTAGCCTTTGCTTTCGAGCACATAGTGGTGTCTATGGTGGGTGTGCCACTGACGAGGGTTATCAGAGCCGTCAGAGAGCTCGCGAGGTCGATTGGGACAGAAGGACTTGTTGCAGGCCAAGTGGTTGATATATGTTCTGAGGGACTTTCCGATGTGGGTTTGGAACACCTTGAGTTTCTCCATATACACAAAACAGCAGCGTCGCTCGAAGCTACTATGGTTTTATGAGCAATTCTGGGAGGTGGGTCTCACAAAGAGGTTGAAAAAGATCAGTTATCTGGGTTTGATCCAAAGAAGGTTGCGCCGTTGATTGCTTTGGCTAATTACATTGCTAATCGGCACTAGTCTCATTATATGTATAACAATTTTTGTTTAGGTGAAATGGATAGTTATGTTTGACAAAAGGTTGGAAGATTTTGCTGTGGCAGATGAGCTTGTATCAAATCTTGGAATATTCTTCTACATGGATGAATCAATTATATTAAAAAAGCGGTGGTGATGAAGAGGAGTGGCTTGGTGGATTTGGGTTTAGTTTGAATTTGGGATTTGGCTTCTTTGGTTGAGTCAGAGAAAACAAAAGATTAACCACTGGGCCAAAATGGCCAACTGGCCTTAAAATTGTAACTATCTAGTTAATAGGCGCCGTTTAGAAACATATTTTATTTATAGCATCTCGAGTCTCAAAGACTCGATTTTGGTCTTCAAAATTGAGTCTTTGAGGCTCGATTTGTAGCTTGGATCAACTCTGATGTGGCAGAACTGCCAGATGGCATTTTCATAGAAATCGAGTCTCTAAGACTCGATTTCTAAGCCCTATATATCTCACTCAGACCAAACCAAACACCAGGGCATCAGAGGAAAAACCCAGAGAAAAAAAAAAGGAAAAAAGAAAAGAAAACCAGAAACAGAGAGGGAGAGAAGATCGAGATCGGCAACCCAGGCGCGTGCGGCATGATCAGAAACTGACCAGCGACCCAGGCGGCCAGGGGCTCGCGCGCGGCCTGGGTCGCGCGCGGCCAGTGGCTCGTGCGCGAGCCTGGGTTGCACGCGGCCTGAGGCTCGCGCCCGGCCTGAGGCTCGTGCGCGGCCAAGGGCTCGTGCGCGAGCCTGGGTCGCGCGCGGCCTGAGGCTCACGCGCGGCCAAGGGCTCGTGCGCGAGCCTGGGTCGCGCGCGGCCTAAGGCTCGCGCGCGGCCTGGGTCGCGCGAGCCCTTGGCCGCGCTGGTGAGGTTTAGCGGTGAGGTTCTCTGTTTCTCTCCCTCTGATCTGATCTGAGTAGATGTGTGTTTCTCTTTCTCTCCCTCTGCTCTGATCTGATCTGCGTAGAGACTTGATGATTTTTTTTAAAAATTTTGGGTTTCTGATCTGTGTAGCGACTTAGTGTTTTTTTTTTAAATTTTGGGTTTGAAATCGAGTCTTAGAGACTCGATTTCCAGGTGGACACCCATGTGGCCAAAGTGCCATATCAGAACTGGTGTAAGCATACAAATCGAGCCTCAAAGACTCGATTTTGAAGCCCAAAATCGAGTCTTTAAGACTCGAGATGCTATAAACAAAATATGTTTCTAAACGGCGCCTATTAACTAGATAGTTACAATTTTAAGGCCAGTTGGCCATTTTCGCCTAACCACTGAGACAGTGATGAAGAAAACAAAAAAGACAAAAGATTCAGAAGTGTTTTTTTTTTTTTTTTACTATTTCAGTTTTTGTGTTGTTGTTAGTATGCCTGAGGGATTGAGCTGGGTTTGTTAGAATTTGTGGGTATTTTGTTCATGATGTATTGTGTTCTTGTGTTTGATTTTCTGGGTTTGTGCTTGGGTGTTCTTGATGAAGCGGACGTTAGATCTAAATTCATGTGTTATTGATTTTTAATTTGGTTTTTTTTTTCTTTTTCTTTTTAAATTGATAAATTAATTTTTAAAATTCTAATCTAACATAGCATTTATTAATTGCCAAATAATTTTTTTATTATTATTTTAATGACTACATCATTATTTATCAGTGCTGTACTCCGTTTGACACATTAATAATTTCTATTAAGTGAGTATCAATAAGAACTAAAGTAAGAATCAAAATAAAACGTGTTATCAATTTTGGAGACTAAAAGCGATAAAATAGAAAAGTAGGAACTGAAATAAAAATAGACCTAAAATATAAGGATCAAAAATGTAATTATACCATTTAAAAAAAAAAAAAAAGAGTGAATATAAATTAAATTAAAATTGATTATAATATTGTGGGGTTGAATATTATATTATTATTTTTATATAACTATGAGTGGCAGAGCTGAGATCACACATTTAAAAATATAAGGGTGAATTTGGAAAGAACTTATTTTCCTGAAACTGAAAACTGAAAATTGAAAACACTGTAGCAAAATAATTTTTAAATGTGTGAATAGTGCTGTGGGACCCATTTTTAATGAAAAAATTGATAAAAAATAAAATTTGTGGGTCCGTGAACAGTGCACATGTGCACTGTTCACTGCAGAAAGTCAACATTTGCTGTTACTGTTCAATGAACAGTAACCGCAATACTCCAAAAACGCGTGAAAACCAAAACCAAAAAAAAAAAAAAAAAAAAAAAAAAAAAAAAAACAAAAACGCAGAGTAGAAAACGTGGACGTGAATAAGTTGAATACAAACACACACATAGCTTTTTAGCACTGCTAATGCTCAAAGTGAAGCTAGAAAACGTTTAAAAAAAAAAAAAAAAAAGAAAAAGTAAAGTTAGTCAAAGGTCAAAAGTGAGTATGATAATATAGTAAAACTAGGTAAGAGAAAATAGAAGTATGGTGGTGTGCTGGGTAAGATGGAGATTATTCGATGATGCAAGGATAATATGTGGGGAGGATATGAACAGTCAAGGTTTGGTTGCCAAAGATTAGATCAGATTGGTGCTGGCGGCCGGTGAGGAGGAAGTTTGGATACCAATGATGAGTCATGGTACTTTAGTTTTTAAATAGCTAATGTGACATGGTGCCACGGATTTGTAGTAAAATTTATAATAAGGAGGTAGAATTGTTCTTTATACAATGAACATAGTGGGGAGGAAGAATTCGTCAAAGGTAGTGTTTATTATACACAATTTCAAGTTGGAAATTATCTCTAATTCACAATTTCAATTCAAAATAAGATGGAAATTATCTCTAATTCACAATTTCAATTCAAAATTAGATGCGTATGGCATGTGTGTAACAACTTTTACCCATTTGTCAAAGTATTTTTTCGTCCAAAATTCCTAAAACTTGTGCAATAGTAGCGCATATAAACATTCAGGAATCAGCAGAGCAGGACAGAACGGGAATACCGTTGTCCAGTAGTCTAACACTAAACTTTTTTCTTGACAATAGAAGTCCATTGTGGTGAAGCCCTCATTGTTTGTAGCATTTAAGTCAACACCTTTACCGTCTTCCAATCGGTATACAATCCTGTGATACTTTTTGATGGCCACCAAATGCATGGGCGTGTTTCCATTTTTGTCCTGCTCGTTGACGAGACACTCAAAACTGTGGACTTCTCAGTAAACAAGATATACAGATGATATTAAGAGATCAAATTGTGGACATTCTCCATGCTCCTTTTGCTTTTAATCATCTAGGCATACAAAGCCATTAATAGGGCACGTGAAAATAATATAATGCAACTTTCTTTGACCAACAGAATGAAATAAAGAGGACAAATTTCAGCCAAAAAAAAAAAAAAAAAAAAAGAAAGAAAGAAAGAAATAAAGAGGACAAACAAATGTTTAGATACAACCAAAACATGCCACCCGAAATAAACCAATGCAAGTTCTCAAAAGCAATGTACAAGCCCTTAAAACCAATTCAATTAAACCACAACTGATCTTTATCTCTTAAAACATCTGTTGGTCACCAAACAAATAGTGTTAAGAACCAGATATCAGACAATGTTTGATATGCCACATGTATTCTTCTCCAAAATCACATTCTCCATTGCTTTCTTCACTACTTTAGCAAGTATTATTTTAGGTATTTCTCTAATTCTCTTCGTTCAAGCAACAAATTTATTGAGAAAAGGCAAAACAAGTATACAATTCAATTAGAAGCACTTATATTGCATATTAATATTAAAAAAAAAAAAAAAAAAAAAAAGAGCGCAAGAGCTGATATGAAATGGCAATTGAAGAAAAAAAAATCAACCGTGATTAAATGAACGTAACAATCAAATGTAAAATACATGCAATCAGTGAAAAGTGAGAAAGGAAAAAAGTAAACCAAGGCCATCAGTAAAACCAAACAGCAGAAGAGAAACCCATAACCAAAAAGGTCCAAGCATTTTTATTTTTTATTTCCCAATAAACCCAAAAAGGCTCAAGATAACCCATTTATGAATCAAAACCTGATAAAACAGAGAAAATAACATATGGGTATCAAAGTATCTGTGCTAGCTCAATAGTCCATGCAAACAGTGCCATGTAACCATCAAATGCACCAAAATACAATCAGATAAAACCATAAAAAGCCAGAAATTAACCAACTTTACTAGTGAAACACATAAGTATTCCAAAATCTAGAACCAGAGAGGCCCTAAACCATCAATTCATGCATCAAAACATTAAACACAGACAAAAATATAGAAAAATAGCATCTGGGTATCAAAGTAATGTACCTTATGGCTCAAAATTCCAAGAAAACAGTGTCAAAGATGGGTCAAAAGAATTCTGGATAAAGAACAATCATATCATTAGGAAGGTTAAAAGGTACACAATATCGCATGCACATAGGGTAGGACACTGTTTGGTTGTTGAGAAAAATGAAGGAAAGTTCCTATTTTTGATGGTCAGTAACAGAAATGAGAAAATTTTGGCACAAAATCAGCAATGTAGTTTGAATGTCTGATTTTAGGAACAAGTGATAATTACAGTACCAGACAGACATGCCACCAAATGGTCAGTCCATTCCCTTGGGCTTGGGAGGACAATGAGGGAAGAACGAGAAGATGGTGAGAAAATCATAGAAGTTGGTGATTATGGGGTTCTGGGGAACATGATCATTTTTTGTTTTGGGAATCAGGAACATGATTTTTTTTTTTTTAATAAAAAAAAAAATGTGGGTAGCGTGTGAGAGAGTTATATATATCCATGGACGGAATATTAATCATGAACTTATTCAAAACACACACATATACATGTGTGTATGAAAAGAATAAAGATTTTAATTTTCTAATATTAAAGTTGCAGGGTCTCATTTTTCAGCTCAATACCACACGGTGGGTGGGTTCTTGGACCGACGGGCCCGATACAATAAATTTGTAGAGAGTGGACTAAAAGGTTAGGCCCTGGTGAACGGATAGTCATTAGTCATGGTGTTCATGATGATCGCACAGAGGTGAACTGAGCCTATCCAAGAAGACTTTTTCCTCGGCACGGTCTGAGTGGCTCCGGTTCTTCGACCTCTCTCCCTTTCTGGACTGCTCCCTCCTCTTTCTTCATGGAGGAATTTGTAAGGTTGAATTTAATCAACCATTTTATTAGCTTTATTCCGTGCCAAATTTGCTTGTATTTCAGTAGTTAGTAACCTTGTATTTAGGTGGGCTTGTTGTAAAGGTAGTGAGTGAGATAGAGTGAAGTTTGCTTAAGAGTGTGCAAGAAAACAGAGACTCGCGGCTGCAAGCCGCCAGACGCAGCACACGTGCCAAGCATGCTAGAAGGTGAACAGTCATGCTAGCTGGAGCACTATAGGACAAAACAGGACAACTGGCCATACGGTTATCTCGTGACTGGATCTCGCGACTCAGTCAAGTCGCGAGCCACCCCTGTTTTGTAAATCCTGACGTTTCACATTCCTCTCTTACTCCAGTATAAATACCCCTTTTACCCACAAATGAAAGAGAGCTTCCTGAGAGAATTTTGTGAGAGAAACCCTAAAGAAAAACCAGATTGATTCACCCACAATCTATACATTAAAGTCTCACCAAATCCTTGAGAGGCATTTTATCAAACCTTGTTCTCACCAAATTCATCACTGTGAGAGACCTGTTTGGATTTCTGGGAAGCAGTTAGGAAGGAACTAATTTACATTGGTTGATGCTACGGTCTAGTAGCGGAATCCGGGAAGCTAGAAAAGAAAAAGGTTTGGCGCAACCTCGTTGGAGCAAGAAGCTTGGAGGGCTTAGGTGCACTGGGTAAATTAGGCTTGGAGGGTCTATTGCTGTCCATGTATCCCAACTACATTTTCTAGTGGATTGTTTACCGCTTGGAGGGCGGCGGAAAGGTTTTACGCCGAGGGCTTCGGTTTCCTCTTCGATAACACATCGCGTGTTGTCTTTGTGTTTACATCTTCCTTCCCTTTTATCTTTGCCTTTTATTATCTGCTGTGGGTTGTGATTTTAATTTGGCTTAGATAGTTTTTCCAATTCCATATTATAACTTATGTTAATTTTCCGCACACTTATTGTTTGACATAATGCTTGAATTGGTTAAGTTGTAATTTGAGGGTCTAAACGTTGAAGGGTGTTTATACACATATTTGAACTTTCAATTGGTATCAGAACGGGTAGACTTGTTGTGGTTTTATTACCTAAGTGTGATCTTAGACCCCTGTGTTGTGGTAGCTGTTATGGAAAATACCATGCTGAATTGTAGCTTAAGTGTTTGTGAAAATGACTCTATGCATATGTCTGAAGGGTGTTTTACCAATGATCTTGTAGAGTTGTTAAAAACTAAGAAACATGCTAGGATATTTGTTCACATGCTGGAATATTTTGAGAATCAGAATCATGTCTTATACAGTAGCATATCTGTATCTAAATCATTGATTAAGAAATATAAAAGAAAGAATAGAATGTTGTGTGAGATGATTGAGAGTTTGAAAATGAAAGGTCAATCTGAAAGAAGCATGAAACCTAATAATGAATTTTTGTTTGAAGGTCAAGAATGTTTGTCTCATGTGAGCTTATTTGTGCATACCTCATTGAAGGTGTTTAATGCATGTTTGTGGTATCTTGACAGTGGTTGTTCTCGCCATATGACAGGGGATAAGTCACTGTTTAAGACACTTAAAGAAAAGGTTGGTGACTATGTGACCTTTGGAGATGGAAGTCATGCTCAAGTCCTAGGCAAAGGAACTATTGAGATACCTGGATTACCACTGTTGAAAGATGTGTTATACATAAAAGGGCTGAAGGCAAATCTGCTGAGCATCACTTAAATTTGTGATGATGATTTCCTGGTACAATTCTCTAAGAAGGGATGCTTGATCATCAATGAAGAAGGGATTCAGGTTTTGGAGGGAAATCGGACTACAGATAACTATTATGGAATAGTTCCCGCGCCACCCATTTCGTGTAGAAGTGCTCGTGTGGATATGTTGGAGCTGTGGCATCACAGATTTGGGCATGCCAATTTCAAACAAGTAGCTAAAGTGTCCAAACTCGAAGCAGTTGAGGGACTTCCTAAGTTTGGGAAGGTGAAGAAGACCGTTTGTGGTGCATGCCAAATGGGAAAGCAAACAAAGGCAAGTCATTACAAAGTGAATGTGATTGCTACTTCTCGGTGTTTGGAGTTACTTCATGTTGATTTAATGGGGCCTACCAGAACTAAAAGTCTAGGGGGAAAGAGATACATTATGGTCATTGTGGATGATTACTCAAGATACACTTGGGTTGAATTCCTTAGAGAAAAATCAGAAGCATGTGAGAGGTTAGAGATTCTGTGCAAGAAACTACAAAATGAGAAAGGGGTCCCTATTGCCAAAATTAGAAGTGATCATGGGAGAGAATTTGAGAATGCAAGATTCGAGTCTTTCTGTGAAAAGAATGGAATCAAAAGAGAATTTTCAGCCCCCAAAACTCCACAACAAAATGGAGTGGTAGAGAGGAAAAATCAGGTGATTCAGGAAATGGCAAGAGTCATGTTGATTAACAAGCAAATACCTCAAAAATTTTGGGGAGAAGCTGTCAATACCTCGTGTCACATTGGCAATAGAATATTTTTCTGAGTAGGAACAAAACTGCCTATGAGATTTGGAATGGAAAGAAGCCTAGAGTGAAGTATTTCCAAGTGTTTGGAAGTAAATGCTATATCCTAAATGATTGGGAGAATCTTGGGAAGTTTGATGCGAGAAGTGATGAGGGTATTTTTCTTGGGTACTCTACTACGAGTCGGGCGTATAGAGTTTTTAACAAGAGAACTAAGACAGTGGTGGAGTCCATCAATGTCAAGATTGATGATGCCTTATCTAAGATGGAGATGATTGATGATGGAGAAGGGTCGAGCACCAAAGAGCCCGATGTTGAGGTCAAAGCTCTTGATATAGAAGGTGAAGAACCTACACCAGAAGAAGAATCGACTCTCATCAACCCAAGAATGGAAACGAGATCGATGTCTAGAACATCAAGTCCTCTTACTCCTCCGGAAGTCCATCCTCCTATCTCTCGAAGTGATGAAGTCTCCACATCAAAGAAGCCATCTTCAAGAGTAATTAAGAACCATCCGGAAAGCAACATCATAGGGTCTCTAGATGAAGGTCTTCGCCTCAGAAAAAGAAACATCCTGTTAGCCAATCATGTAACATATCACTGCTATCTTGCGCAATTTGAACCAAAAAGGGTAGAAGAAGCCCTTCAAGATGAGAATTGGGTTGAGTCAATGCATGAAGAGCCGAATCAGTTTGTGAGGAATGATGTGTGGAAACTTGCTCCAAGGCCTGAAAACGTTCATGTCATAGGCACAAAATGGATTTTCAAAAACAAAACTGATGAAGACGGAGAGATAATTCGAAACAAATCTTGGTTAGTAACTCAAGGATACATTCAAGTAGAAGGAGTAGACTTTGTTGAATCCTTCGCTCCTGTGGCAAGACTCGAATCCATTCGAATTCTCATGTCCATTGCATGCACTATGAACTTCAAACTCTATCAAATGGATGTAAAGTGTGCATTTCTGAATGGATATCTAAATGAAGAAGTGTTTGTTGAGCAACCAAAAGGATTTGAGGATCCTCACTTTCCAAATCATGTATTGAGACTGAAGAAAGTCCTTTATGACTTAAAACAAGCGCCTAGAGCCTGGTATGATCGGCTTACACATTACCTTCTAGATAGAGGATTCAAAAGGGGGTATGCAGACCGAACTCTGTTTATCAAAAATGATGAAGATTATCTCCTTATGGCACAAGTTTATGTTGAAGACATAGTGTTTGGGATAACCATTGAAGATCGTGCTATTGAATTTTCTGAGGAGATGAATAAGGAATTTGAGATGAGTATGGTGGGGGAACTCACATTTTTCTTGGGTCTTCAAGTCAAACAACAGAAAGAGGGTATATTTGTTTCACAAGAGAAGTATGCTAGAAACATTGTCAAGAAGTTTGGACTAGACTCCAAAAAACATACCTCCACTCCCATGAGCTCATCCACTAAACTGAATGTTGATTCTTCTGGAGTAGAAGTAAGTCCTACCTTATATAGGAGTATCATTGGGAGTTTACTCTATCTTACAGCTAGTAAACCGGACATTGCATTCAGTGTTGGTGTTTGTGCCAGATACCAAGCTAATCCGAAGGAATCTCACCTGACTGCTGTTAAGCGAATCATTCGATATGTGAATGGTACTTCAAACTATGGTCTGTGGTATTCAAAAGACTCAAATGCTTGTCTTGCCGGGTATTTAGATGCTGACTGGGCTGGTAGTGTAGATGATCGGAAAAGTACTTCAGGCGGCTGTTTCTACCTTGGTATCAATCTTGTCTCGTGGATGAACAAGAAACAAAATTCCGTGTCTTTATCTACTGCTGAAGTAGAATACATCGCCGCTGGAAGTTGCTGCACTCAGCTTCTTTGGATGAAGAAATTACTTCATGATTATGGAATTCCTCAAGAGACGATGTGTGTCTTCTGTGACAACACCAGTGCCATCAATCTTTCCAAGAATTCTGTCAAGCATTCAAAATCTAAATACATAGAGATACGTTACCATTTCATTCGGGATCTGGTAGAGGAAAGAGTTGTGTGTCTTGAGTTCATACACACCGACAATCAAAAGGCGGACATCTTCACCAAGCCTCTCGATGGTCCACGGTTTGAATCACTCCGTAAGACCATTGGTGTTGGTACAATTCCTTGACTCTCTTGTGTGTTGTGTGCTTTACATATTTATAATATGATAAGCTTGTTTGTGTTAGGGCACACACTACTTTGTTAGCTCTTTGTGCAGCATGATTATTGATTGTTTGTCTATTTGTGAATACTGTTGCTCCTTTTTATTTTTGATCAATCTTTTTCTTCTTTTATGTCAAAAATCCAAAAATCACATAAAAATTAGAAAATCAAAAAGTTTGATTGACATTGTTGAGCTTTTGTCTCAAAACTTGTTTTGCCTTGTACCTTTGTGCTAATGGTTTTGTGCATTTTCAAGCATTGCTTGTTTCTTTGCACTCATATCACTGTGGGAGAAATCTTGAAATCTATGTGATTGTTGTAAATAGATCTTCAAACTTGTCATGAATAATTAGTGAATGGTTATGATGATCTTGAGACATGCATAGACTTGTGTCTATATATCTTCCCACTCTTTATTTTTGTTCTTGCTAAAAAGAGCTCACCAAATGTAAATCTCCAAATGAAAAGAGATATTGAGCTGCAAAAGCCTGTCGCACACTTTAGTATTCGACTAGGAAAAAGGGTAAGCGACTTAAAATTAAAGTGATTGTTTATTCAAAAAGTCAAAGGCTAGTTCATTAAAGTGAAATATCAAATATCACTCTCACAATGAGAGGTGATTGTCTCAAAAGATCAAAAAGATCAAATGTTATGATTGAAAGTGGAGTCAAATGTAAAGCTCCAAGATATGTTATCAAGTTTTGTGGGAGGTCATATATACATATTTCTATAATTGAGATGGATCACATGATCTAGTGCTAATTGTGTATGTCTTGGTTGAATTGATCATTGAAGCTTCACATTAGACTAAGGACTATCTCATTGTTGATATCCACACACAACACTCAAGTTTATGTTCAATAAATGTCTTAATCATTTGTGTGATTGTACTTGATGAAATGTGTTTTCACATACTCAATCTTTGTTAATTCAAGCACAAAAAGATTTTTGAGTGTTTTAGGTGTTTTTGGAAAGTATTTTGTTTAAAAAATCTGAAAATTTCAAAAATCCTTTTTTGCCCTGTTTTGGCGACTCAGTCACGAGTAAGTCAAGTCGCGAGCCTCAGTCGCGTCTTCGCGGGTCATTTTTGGAGACTTGTTCGCGAGTGGAAGGTCTAGTCGCGAGGGTTACTCAGAGATTTTGGCAGCTCAGCTAATGACTTTCTCGTGGGTAGACCTTCCGGTTGCGAAAAACACTTAGAAAAATTTTTCAAACTTTTATCTTTGAGTGTTTTGGTGGCTTGAACTGGCGACTTTGTGGTGACTCTCTTCAGTTGCGAAAAACGCGTGTTTGGCAAAAATATGGGCAGTTTTTAAATCTTTTTCAATTTTCCCTCGAACTTTTGTGACTGTTCATCTTCTCTCTCAACTGTCTCCTTCCCAAACACTCCATGCTCCCATTTTCAAACTCCATTGTTGCTTCTTTTCAGCTCAAAATCCTCAAGTAACAGGTATGGGTTTTTTGTCTTGAACTCTATTTTACTTGTTTTTGTGTTTTTCCCTCTGGATTATTCGCATTTGTTTATGATTTTGAGATGGGTTTTTAGTTCGGCAGCTACTCTTTGTCCATGCTTAGCTTGTGGAAGCTATTGTTTCAGTTTTGAGCTTTATTAAATTGTTGGTTTTGTTCTTCATCATGTGCTTAGTTAGGGTTTGTTATTTGTTGGTTTCTCATCTTGTCTAATCCGTTATTGATGTGTTGATTCAAAATGTTCCTGTGTTCACTGTGTGTTTTTCTAAGCTGATTGTGTGGTTTTAATTTGACCCACTCTACTGTGTAGCTACATTTGGGCTATTTTTGTCCCTCATTGCTATTTTCTGGTCATTTTCATCTAGCTATTAGGGTTTCTTCATTATCCCTAAATTACCACTAACCCACTGCTAATAATGTCTGTTGGATTGTGTTCTGTCATTTCCTCTATTCATGATTCAGACTAGACATGTCACCATTCAAGAAAGCAGCTGTGAAAGGAGGCAGTTCCAAAGGGAAGGAACACATCATTGATGTTGATGACTACCCACCTCAAACAAAAGAGACTCGCTCTTCATCAAAGAGATTCGATCCCAACAAGTTTAGATCCTATGCAGCCTATCAGTTTCATGAGAATTATTTCCAAAATGCTACACCATTACTAGAAAGAACTGTGGATCAATCATCACTTCATGACACTGACATTCCGAAATGGTTTGCTCACAAGGACTGGAATTACCTTCTCTCTGATCTGGATGACGCGTATGAAGATTTGGTAAAAGAGTTTTATGTCAACGCAATTGTGGAAGAAGATGAACTTAAGTGCTGGGTTAGGAAAAAGAGCTTTTCAGTCTCTCCTGCATATTTGGTAGAAATCCTTCACATCAACAGACCAATATTTCGACACTCACCGATTTATGATGATCTTTGTCCTGATGAGGAGCTTCTCAAGGAAAGTCTTGGACAAGACTTGGAGTTCTCACCCAATGGAAAATCCATCAGTCTTTCCTCTCTTCCTCCAAAACTGAGAGTGCTTACAATTGTAATGTTTCACAATTTGTACCCTTTATCAAGCACTGGGTATATGAACCTCAGACGTGCTTGGTTTCTTCATGATCTAATCTCTGATGTAGAAATTGACATCTATGCTCTTATCTTTCATGTTCTGCACAAAACGGTTCTACGAACTGAGTCCCGAACATGCATTCCTTTCTGCTGTCTCATTTCAAGGATTTTGAAGCTCAAGGGAATTTATCCAATGGCAGATGAATCTCCTCTCTCGAAACCGAGTCCAATCAACATGCGTACATTCAATGCAAGCATTGGACATAGTCGGAAGAGAGCCAAACCAGAAACTTCCGCATCTCACAGTGGCTCTCATTTCAGCACTCTCTCCCTTGATGAAAAACTTGATCACATTGTATCCTCTGTACACGAGTTGAATACAAAGATGTCTGGTCTCATATCTACTCTACACCATCACAGCACTCGATGGGATATGAAGTTTACCTCACTTCAAACTCAATTGGATCAAATTCAGAGAAGGCTAGAAGATGATGTATAGCCTATTCCATGACAAAAAGGGGGAGTGATAGGCCTGATCAGAGGGGGAGGATATTACCTAATGGGGAGTGTTTTTGCATTCTTCTTCAGTTTAAGTTGTTATATTTTCTTCAGTTTAAGTTGATATATTGTGTTTTTTACCTGTTTGTACCCATGTGCTTATGTAAGCTTTTAGGGTTAATGTTTTTATGCATAGTATGTAGGCTTTATGGTTTGTACCTTGCTTAATGCAGTCTTTTATGCTATGTTGAAATCAGTACTTCTATCTAAATGTCTTGCATTTTGATTTATGTACTGTCACTCTTGTGCCCTTGTAGGATTGTTCCTAGATGCATATACTTTATGTATTATGCATTGGTTGAGTGTTGAGCATACAAGTATCTTACCTTGTTCTTGTTAAGTTGTATGTTCAAGTGTTCATTCCAAGTGTGAATGAGCACTGTGATCACTACCTTGTCGTGATTACTTGGTTGATCAAGCCTTGATTTGAATCTTCACTTCATCTTTGCTTGATCACCTTAAGCTTGTTTCATATGCAGTTCATGTTTTTCTGCATACAATGATCATGGTGTATTGTTGTGTTTCAGGAGTTTCATGTTCTTATGATTCAAGTGCTTCACAGCTTCTAGAGTTAGGTGTGAGTGAGTTTTGTTCAACTGTTCCCAACTCACATGTTAAGTCTAGAGTCCGTTTTAGGGTTTTGTCACAGAATAGCCAAAGGGGGAGATTGTAAGGTTGAATTTAATCAACCATTTTATTGGCTTTATTTCGTGCCAAATTTACTTGTATTTCAGCAATTAGTAATCCTGTATTTAGGTGGGCTTGTTGTAAGGGCAGTGAGTGAGATAGAGTGAAGTTTGCTCAAGAGTGTGCAAGAAAACAGAGACTCGCGGCTTGGCCTCGCGGGTGACTCGCGGCTGCAAGCCGCCAGACGCAGCACACGTGCCAAGCATGCCAGAAGGTGAACAGTCATGCTAGCTGGAGCACTACAGGACAAAACAGGACAACTGGCCATACGGTTATCTCGCGACTGGATCTCGCGATTCAGTCAAGCCGTGAGCCACCCCTGTTTTGTAAATCCTGACATTTCACATTCCTCTCTTACTCTAGTATAAATACCCCTTTTACCCACAAATGAAAGAGAGCTTTTTGAGAGAATTTTGTGAGAGAAACCCTAAAGAAAAACTAGATTGATTCACCCACAATCTATACATTAGAGTCTCTTCAAATTCCTCAACTCTCTTCCTCTCCATTGTCAAATCCTTGAGAGGCATTTTACCAAACCTTGTTCTCACCAAATTCATCACTGTGAGATAGCTGTTTGAATTTCTGGGAAGCAGTTAGGAAGGAACCAATCTACATTGGTTGATGTTACGGTCTAGTAGCGGAATCCGGGAAGCTAGAAAAGAAAAAGGTTCGGCGCAACCTCGTTGGAGCAAGAAGCTTGGAGGGCTTAGGTGCACTGGGTAGATTAGGTTTGGAGGGTCTATTACTGTCCATGTATCCCAACTACATTTTCTAGTGGATTGTTTACCGCTTGGAGGGCGGCAGAGAGGTTTTACGCTGAGGGTTTCGGTTTCCTCTTCGATAACACATCGCGTATTGTTTTTGTGTTTGCATCTTCCTTCCCTTTTATCTTTGCCTTTTATTATCTGCTGTGGGTTGTGATTTTAATTTGGCGTAGATAGTTTTTCCAATTCCATATTATAGCTTATGTTAATTTTCCGCACACTTGTTGTTTGACATAATGCTTGAATTGGTTAAGTTGTAATTTGGGGGTCTAAACGTTGAAGGGTGTTTATACACATATTTGAACTTTCAGAATTCTTACATTATATAGCTCTTTTCAGTTGATCTTGACCTTCCATCTGTTGATCAGACAGGTAACTACTTGAGTACTTGTCCTATCAGCCGCTTTCCCCCACCTTTTGTTAGTTGCAGCAACTGAAGCCACATTGTTCAGGGGTCATTTCCCCATTAATATGACCAGGACGTTTGTTGGCGCATTCAATGTAGAGGTAACAGCTTTTCCTTGAACTGCTCCTACACTATACCCCCGTGCGCATCCTACTGTACTCGTCCTTTCTTCTGGGAACGCTCTGGGGGTTGCCTTTGGTGGCATGTCGTTCTTTCCTTCTAGGTTTAGGGATGCCAAGGATAAGATTGTCCTCAGCTACATTTCTAGGCTATTTGGATTTTCGTTGCACGTCCTCGGCAACATCTCTTCTCAACACAGGTCTTGGGCTCTAGTGTAAAATGGGCCGGGATCACAAATTCTCTGGCCCTACAAAAGTAATTACTCTAATAATTGTCTTATATATAAAATAATTTTTAACGATAATTTATCATCTTTATAAACTTAATTTAAGTATAATAAGTTCAAACAACCCACCAGTTGCTATTTTTTATATCATCGGATTTGCCATAAATTGCAATGTTTTAGATCTGTTAAGCTCTCATAGGTAAGGAGGCAAGGAAACAAACCAACATATATTTTGGCTTAGTATGTCGAATGAGGTTTTAGTTTTCTATCATAGTTGGTGGATAATCCTTCTTGATTAAGCCATATATGACTCAAGATGTATTGAATTTTTCTTCTTCCAAATAAAGTTACAATCTTTCCAATTAAAAAAAAAAAAAATTATATAAACAAGTTGCCTAGTTTGTAACAGATATGCACCAAAAAAACAATTATTTTATTTTAATTAAAAAAAAAAAACTTTGTTTTTTCAAGTACCATTTGTAACATTAAATATCTAATGTTTAATTATTTCTTTAAGCATTATACTGAATTTAACATTTTGAGTCTCAATCAAGCATTTATAAACCAAAAAAATAAAAAAATATTCTTTCCAATTAAAAAAATATTTATTCAATTTTATCTAATATTCACCAATAAATATAAATTTTTATTCATAAGTCAAAGCAAACATAAGAAAATTCTAATGGACCTAATCGAATCTAAAGGCACGACTGATTTAAAATTAAAAGGAGTAAGAGGAAAGTGTTTTTATTTAAAACTCTCTACTTAGACTCAACAAGCAAGGTAAGATATGACACTACTCAAAAATAGAAACACTATTTTAGCATTATTATCTATATATATATATATATATATAAAACCGAAGCCTTTGCTGGCACCACAATTTTTCACGTCAGCACAATATTTAAAAAATAAATAAATAAATAAAAATTATAAATCCTCAAAACCCTAGCAACCTTACCCCTCTCTCAAGTTAAGAAATATAAAGCCACGGTTTCTGCAAACTCTCTCTTTCTCTAGACGTAAGAAGCCCTAAAGCATTCAAGATCTACAAAGCCTTAGCAACCTTACCCCTCTCTCAAGTTAAGAAATATAAAGCCACGGTTTCTACAAACTCTCTCTCTCCAGACATAGGAAGCCTTAAAGCATTCAAGATCTACAATGCACGGTATAGATTTTAGCTTATAAAGTTCAGTTTTTGTAAGGTTAGTTTTGTTTATATATTAATTAATACATAGTACTTTGTTCACCATTGAATACGCATATAATCAATTTCCAATTCAGTGTTCAAGAATTAAACCAAAATTCTAACTGCGCAATCATAAAATATTATTATTAGTATGAATTTTATGGAGTTGCGGTGTTCAAGAATTAAACCAAAATTCTTTTAAATTATTTATAATATTTTGTCATCTGAAAATTTTATCTCTTTGATTTTAGTATATTGTGTTTCTTAAGCTATAGAGAGATTTTCTTTGGTTTCTGCAAACTCTCTCTCTCTAGATGTAGGAAGCCCTAAACACACGGTATAGCATTCAAGATCTACAACTCACGGTATAGATTTAGTCCTTACGTTTAGGTTTAGGTCTTAAGAGATTTATATATTACTATTATGTGGCTGAATTTCCCGTGACATCAGTTTTATGTTTTTAACCAAATATATCAGGAAAGCAAGAGAAGGCGTATAAATATTTAGTCCTTACGTTTAGGTTTAGGTTTAGGTTTTAAGAGATTTATATATTACTACTATGTGGCTGAATTTCCCGTGACATCAGTTTTATGTTTTTTTTTTTTTTTTTAATTTGTTTTATGTAAGGTTAGTTTGTTTACATCAGTTCTTTATCTCAAAGATAAGGCTTTTATTTCTACTACAAGAACTATTTAGGTATGTATCCCTTGCAAGCACACATGAACTTAAATTGTCTTTTAATATATGCATGCTTTATTATTTTCTAATAGTTTTCCTGTGTATCGCACGGGTTAGCGACTAGTTATTATTATTATTATTTTAGGAACGGGAAAGTTTTTATTTGTTAAAAATTCACATTTTTCTTTTCAGAGGGTTATTTTCTTATTTGGACAACTGTTATTATTTAGAACCACTCTTTTTGGGGGGTAACTTTTGATTATTTTGGATATTCTTAAAAAATAAAAAATAAAAATTGATAGAACTACAACTATTAAAATTTTCAAAACTCTTCGAACTTATTTAAATGAGATTATTTTTATATTCCTTCTCAAAGAGAAAAATATTATTTGTATTGAAATGGATAAAAATAAATTACACATAAAAAAATCGAGGTTATACAAAACTAAAATAAAAGAAATAAGCTAGCATATTTAAGTTGGGCCTAAAAGGTTTACGTGTCTTCTTTTTTTTTTTTTTTTTTTTTTTTGTCTTTGGGGGTGCTAAAATGAAAAAAAAAAAAAAAAAAAAAAAAAAAAAAAAAAAAAAAAAAAAAAAAAAAAGAGAGAGACAAGGCCCTTAATGAGTAATGACCAACCCCATCTCTAATAAAACTAGCCTCATCATGTGTGTGATGAAACTTTTTTTTTTGGGTCTAGTATTATAATTTTCTTTTTTGTTTTTAATTTTGGATTTGTTGGTTTTGAAGACTTGAATTTGTAAGAGAATATCCTATTTTGTAAGCATTTTAAGTGTAGTTAAAAATATTTTTTTACTCAGTTGTCCTTAAGTTCTTTCTTAATTTATTAAACGTAAAATTTAGGAATATTTTGAACTACGTAAAAGTTCAATTCAAAGAGAGAAATCCTCTTATAATCAGTATAAATAAAGTGGGGAGAATGGGAGAGGACCATTGGGCATATCAATAGAAAATTATTAGGTACTCCCAGAGTATTATAAATGCGTACTCTCCCCTCTCACAAAAATGATAGGTCCCACCATGAATTTAATTAGTAGGACCCACCATTCATGTGAGATAAGGGAGTATGCATTCATGGTATTCCGAGAGTACATAATAATAATCACATATCAAGAGGCAATGGCCCAAGCCCAAATATCCATCATTAACACAACTTTAATTTTCCACTTCTTACAACCTATTATCATCTTAGCAAATTGAGAAAAAAAAAATTTGTCTTTGAACTTATTCAATTAAAAGAGTTAAGACATATTCTGATGTCTTTAATCACTTAGGAGAAGTGTTACTTAGTTTGGAAGATTTTTTTTTTTTTTTTTTTTTTTTTGAAGGACTTAGTGAAGAGTTGGTTTATGGCAGTGATGATGATTTGGGGGTCAAATATTAGTAGTAAGAATAGAAAGGATAAAGTTTGGCTCTTAACTTATTTGGAGCCGTAGGCTCTAACCTCTAATAGAGAGATGGCATTAGTCCTTAACTCACTTAACCTAACAAACTAAGGGCCCGTTTGGTAAGAGATTTCTAGTAGTATTGTTTGTATTTTTTGAAAATAAGTGTGTGTGAAAAAGTATGTGAAAATATGTGTAATGTTATTTAAGCACTGAAAACTGTTATTTAAACATCAATAACAATCGGGTCCCAAGTGATTCGTGTGCATTACGAATAATAAGACACATGCCATCTTCCTATTGATATGTCAACTTTCTATTAGTAGTTAAAGTTTAAAACTCCAAATATGTTTGAAGCCAAACCTTTTCTAAGGCAAAATGAGAGAAAAATATCAACAAAACCTGAAAAGAAGCATGGTTTCAGCTAGATGGAGTGGATATTCCTCTCTCTAACCTATTAAAAAAAATTGGAGATTTCTCAGTGACAACAATAACGAAAGATAAGATCTTATGAGAATAATCCTCCTTCACCCAAGTGTCAAAAGAGGTTAAGGATTTTTCTCTAGTAACAACAATAACAAAGACCATCATCTTCTGCCAGTAACCTCCCTCTCACCCTGTCACTCAAGTGTTAAAGATGTTAAGCAAAAAATAAAATAAAATTCAATATGACCCATATTAAATAATTAACTTTGGGCTTATCAATTTATTACTGCGAGAAAGGTACTTTGGTATACACCAATCACAGGAAAAATAACATGCCATATTTTTTGTTGGAATAAGAATTTATTCAAAATCAAACATGATACAATCAAACCAGCCAAAAAAAAAAAAGCAGCACACAAGCACACCAAACAAAGGCAAAGCAACAAGCCTCCCATATACTGACAGCATTCCTCTTATTCCAATCGTGCGCATACCTACTTGCAAACATGGCTTTAAAACCTCTTTCTTGCAACTTCTGAGGCCCCAGTCAACCAAATCATCCCAGGCCAGCTTGCGCTTAGCAATCAAACCATTCTTCATTATTTTCTTGTAGAGAAGGAGCATTAAAAAACAAACGGCTGCAGTAAAAACTTACACGCTACTTGATTAAGAAAGGGAAAAACAGGCTAATTAGAAGGCAACAACAAATAATAAGGCCCACAGTAATCCCCCAAAAGTGTGGTACCACTGTATAGGTGCCTGCAATAAAAGCTACCAGCAATGCTCCAATAGACCAGTTTGTGAAAATAGGGGCACGTCGTAACACTTCTCTGTGAAATTCGACTTCCCTAATCGTCATTGAAGCCAAAAAGTTGACGAATATTGAGGTAGTGGAAAGACCAAAAGCTATAGTATTAGCTATCAGAAATACATGGAAAGCAGTTTTTTTGCCTAATACCGCCAAGCCCTCATCCACATCTCCATTTTGGTTAAATCCACCGGGTACCGTGAAAGCTGCAGTGAAGGTCACAGTTGCGATGAGTGTGGCTACCAACAAGTTGGTCTCGCTCACTTGCTTCACAAATTTTGATCCTTCCTTGCCATCTCCATTGCCATCGCCTGCCTGTTTTACTTGCTTCACAAAATTTGATCCTTCTTTGCCCTTGCCATCGCCATTGCCGTCGCCTTCGCCTGCCAGTTTTACTCTCCTAGGGTCCAAATTCCAAATGCCTATATGCATGTCGTCTTCCTTCGTTTGAAATACGATGTCCACTATGGTGAAGCCCTGCTTGTTTTTAGCATTTAAGTCAACACCTCTACTATGTCCCAATAGGGATAAAATCTGGTAATTCCCTTCGATGGCTGCCAGATGCAGAGGCGTGTTTCCTTCCTTGTCCTGCACGTTGATGAGACCATCAAATTCTGGTCTCGTCAGAAAATACATGACTGCATCCTGCGCTCCACTTTCTGCAGCGACATGAAGAGCCGTCTTACCCCTGTTGTCCAACAATTCATAGATACCTGGACATGCCATGATGATTACTTTCATTATCTCAACATTGCCTTCCTTGGCCGCAATGTGAAGAGCAGATAAACCTTCTTTGTTTTCTTCAAATGCAGCGGAGTCGTCATTTTTTAAAAGCAGCTTGACAAATTCATTATTACCCATATGCGCGGCAATGTGTAGAGGAGTCCATCCTGAGTCATCGCATTGTTTAATTGTAGATGGCCATTTTGTCATCACGCCGTTCACTAAATCTAAGAAATAGGAAAATCATATTGCTCAAGTTAGTACATAAATAAGAACCATTTTTTTCCGACACAACACATGGGGAGAGGGTCTGACCTATGTTCTATAAATGCCACTCAGTTGCAAGATTCATGGCATATAAAGAAGGGAAATGGAACTTTCACATCCAGATTTGGGTTTTAACAAATAAGTTCACAAAGCATATATATTCATTTTTGGGAATTTTTTTTCCCAATTAGTTTTGGGTTTTTTCTTTAAAAAAAAAGAACGGATTTGGAACAAATTCTTAAATTTTGGGCTTTAAAAAATAATCTCAAATGACCAGATGCAAGTATAAATATACTACAATTCATAAATATTCACAATGTATTACATAACATCAAAAATTCATCTTTTAGGAAAAAAAAAAAAAAAAAAAAAAAACCTTTTCCAATTGGTAATATTCACACAATCACCTACTGGAAAACTCATCTACTAGTACCATAAATTTGTCCACATCTACCAATACATCAAAATTCAATACAAAATTCATTAATATGAAAGTCCAAATAACAACAAACACACAAACAAAACTCAGTTGCGACTTTGGACTAGATACATAATACCATAAAGTCTGTAAAAAAAAAAAAAAAAAAAAAAAAAAAAAAAAAAAAAAAAAAAAAAAAACCAATAATGGTCTAAGCCTCGCCAAGGCAACACAAATCAATCATCATCTTCATTCTTCAATAGTTGTGGTTTTAAGTTATAAGGGAATATTTGCCGTGATATTTTATATAGTGGAAATTTTTATGTTTTCCACGGCCCATTTTGCCGCTATAACTAATTTTAATGCAAATATGAAAACTATGAATTTATTCTTAAATATATTACAAGTTTCAGTTTTATTACATAATATTTATAAACTAATATGACCATGCATATGATAAGGGGACTTTAACCACCTGATAAATGAATGTTTGAAATGTGTTTTGATGGTTGGTAACAATTTAATTAGCGAGTTCTAGATGATAAACGTGTAGTTCGCCTAACAATACGCTTAACTAGTCAATAATTCGTGCACTGCACAAAAAATTTACACATGATATGATTTTTTCTCACTTTCATTTTTTCTAAATATAAAAATTTAATAATTATGATAATTATTAATAAGTACTATTATGCTTTGTTTTTATATGGAATTATATAAAACTATATATTTGTAATTTAAAGAAAATATAATGTGCTAAAATATAGATAAAGACGAAAAGGCTGATGAGGTGGCAAAAGTGGGAAGCTAGTGTTCCCCCCCCCCCCCCCCCAAAAAAAAAAAAAAAAACTTTGAAAAAAAGTGAGGAAAAAGTGTGGAAAAATAGAGAAACAAGGAGAAAAAAATGAGAAAAATTAGAAAAAGTGAGAAAATTCTAGAAAAATACCTTTAGAAATTCAAAAAAAAAAAAACTTCTCTCCTCTCTCTCTCTCTCTCTATGAAACCATTACAAAAAAGCCTCATCCATTTTTGTTTGTAATTTTTTTGGGTAAAGCTATAGGGATGGGTTAGTTTCTTAATAACTACACCCATCCCACCTTCTTCATTATATTGGAAACATCATTCTCCATATATATAAAATCTTTCTTTTATCTTGCTTGTTGTTCATAGTTGCTTTATTTTCTTATGCTCTTGTATATATTGTGTATATATCTCTCTCTTTATTTCAATGTTCATATTATTGTTGTTGGTTTATATTATTGTGCTTGTTTCCCTAGATGGGTATTGGACCATCTCCTAGAATTTGTATGGGAAATACCCTTTCGGGAAGAAATCTCATCCCACCTAGGCTTCTTGGGATTTTACTATTATTGCTTTTTAATTTATATCATCCCATTTACTTTCAAGCAATCCCCATCTCCTTTTATTTTATGTCATCCCTTTAATTTCTTGCACATCCCCTTTCCCCCAATACTTTATTGCACACACATATATATACTATATCTAGACACCTAAATAATAATAAATAAATAAATAAAGACTTTCTATCATCTCTCTTATATGGTTTTTAAACCTCCATTAGAACACAATATGGGTATGTCTCGTAAGAATGGTGATGGTTTAGAACTCCCATTTCTTTATGATGAAGAATCCATAAGGCTTGAAAGAGATTAAAATCTATTTAAGAGAGCAAAAAAAAAAAAAAAAAAAAAAAAAAAAAAAAAAAACCTATTTTATCAATCTTTACAATATTCCAAGCTCTTGACTTTTAGGCCATTTAAATTTCAGCTCTTTACTTTTATGTCAATTAAATTTCTGCACTTTACTATTTTTGTTTCTTTATTTTTATCATCATTAAAGTTGCCATTTTTAAAGTAAATATGCTTGGAGAAAACATTTCCCCTACACACTATTCTAAGAAAATGCTTTTTTCAAAAATCTTTTCTGACCTCTTTCTTAAAAATGAAGTGTGGGGGGACGAGGACCCAAAACAGTTAATAAGATAGGTAAGCACATATCCAAGGAAGTGAACTTCGCGAAGTATTAGCAGTGTGTCCTTGGAAAGAACTTACCTAACTTATGAAGAGGTTGAGCTACTACAGTTGAAAGGGGCACCGAAGACCCCTACCTAATCTCGGGAAGTCAAGAGTCAGGGGTGAAGGGATCATGACGCAATTCGAGGGAGGAAAAGGGTAACTTGGCACTAAATAAGAAAGAGAAGAAAAAGGAAGGACAAAGCAACCATCCCCTCCATATTAAATGTATTGCAACCACTTAGCTGGCCACATTAATGGAGAAATGACCATGAATAGTGCCTACACAGCTCATACCTTGGTGTAAAACCTACTAGCAAGGCCTTGATGGGACAAGTATCAAGGAAGTGTGATCCTAACCCTTCAAATGTAGAGTCCAAATGCATGTTGGCTAACTATATAAAGCCAAGATGCACCTGAACCAGATGGTGATGGGATTTTCAGAAAAAGGAGAGAAAGAGGGAAATGATCCAATTGTAACAACATCCTTGGACTGAACCAAACCCGAGTATAAATACTTAGCCATTCCAAGGCTCTTTTTAATTCAATACATTCACATCACCTTATAGACTAGTCTAATTATTATTAATTATGATAGAATGGGTACTTAAAGGATGATCTTACATCCCACCTCTAAAAAATGTATTGTGTGAGTAGAAAGTAACACGTTAACATCTGTTAGCTACATTTTTTGCCCGCTACATGAAGTTTTTTCAAATAAAAAGAGTCTTTTTCAAAAGAAAGGTTTTTCCCTTTTTTTTTCTTTTTCTTTTCTTTTCTCTTAAGAGTTTTCGAAACAAAAACTCATTTTTTTGTTAAAATTCTTTTCCTCCTTTTTTTTTTTAAAAAGAAAGTTTTTCAACAAAAAAAAAAAAAAAAAAACTTTCTTTTTTAGAAATCCGAAACCCGTTAAATAATAATAATAAAACTGTTTTCAAAATAAAAAATATGTTTCCTAAAAAACTGTTTTCAATATAAAAAAACTATTTTCTAGAAATCTGTCTTCTAAAAACTGTTTTCAAGATAAAAATCTGTTTTCAATATAAAAACTCTGTTTTCTAAAAACCTGTTTGCAAATATGGTTATGTTTGTTAACAGTTTTTATTTTCAATTTTCAAAAACTTGTTTTTGGGAATATAAAGAAAAAAAATTCTTGTATTTTTGATATCAAAAACATGTTTGATTAGTTAAAATTAAAAAGATAGTTTTTTGAAGAAAAAAATAAAAAATATTAAAATATATTATTGTTAGGATTTGAACTCTAATGCTAACTTATTAAATGAGACAGATTCATTAAATTAAATGCATGTTTTTATTAACTTTTAAAAATTAGAAACCAAAAACAGTCTTTTGCAATTTTTCAGCTTCCTTCACAAATTGAGTTTTGAGAACGGTATTTGTTTTTTGTTCATTTTGAGTTGTCATACAAGTTTTTTAGTTTCAAAAATAGATTTTTTTTTTTTTTTTGAAAACAGAAAATAAAGAGAAAAAAAAGTTACCAAGCATACCCTAAAAATCAGCTCTAAAAAAAAAAAAAAAACTGTTTTCAAAATAAAAAATTTGTTTACTAAAAAACTGTTTTCAATTTTTTTTTTAAATCCATTCTAAAACTGTTTTCAAAAAAAAAAAAATCTGTTTTCAAAAAATGTTTGCAAAAAAAAAAAAAGTTTTTTTTTTTAAAAAAAAAATGGGGAAATCTGAAACTAAAAAAAAAAAAAAAAAAAACATATATATAAATGTTTTCCAAAGTTTTTCAAAAATGTTTTTCTATGTACAAAAGTGTATTTTCAAAAATGATTTTTTACATACAAAAGTGTGTTTTCAAAAATGCTTTCTTAAAAAGATACATGCTTTTCAAAACAAAATGTTTTCAAAAATACTTTTACCACGTTGATTTTGTCAAAAAAAATGTTTTCTTCCTTCCATTAAAAAGAATAAAAATATATCTTTTGAAAAAGTGTTTTTCCACGTTGGGTTTTCCTAAAAAAAAAAAAAAAAAACGAGAGTTTTCTAAACAAAAGGCTTTCTCACAACTTTTCAAAAAAAAAAAAAATTATTTTCTAAAAAAATTTGATTTTTCAAAATGATAAAAGTTAACGTTGTAACTTTTTTATGCACTTTAATTTCAAGCCTTTTTCTTAGAATAGTTGTAGTTTAAAGATTTGTATTTAAGGCTCTTTCTCTTGAGTCTTTGAACACCCTATAAGCTTATATTGTCCCTAATAGTTCTTAGCACTAATGAGTTTCCTTTGTCATCTGTTTGCATGATAAAAAAATGAGAAAATGGTGGATGACAACAAGGTGCTACTCTTCCAACCATCTCTTTTTATATTGTGATTTATTTTCGTATAGCATATAACATTCACATGCTAGCTATATAGCAAATAAATACTCATATGCTATTGTAAAATATACTTGTATGTTCTCTCACATGCTACTTATGTATATATCTCACATGTCTTGATTGTATATATTCTTTGAAGTTAACATTCACATGTTAGCTATATGGTAAATATTTAATCACATGTATATATATGTAAATTGTTTGCAAAAAAAAACCTTTTCAAAAAATCAAAATGCCAAGTATTCGATTTTTCATAAAAGGTTAACATTTGAAATAAATTAAAATGAGGTACTATCTTTGGATAAGTGTTGTGAGGTGCCTAACATCTTCCCCACATGTAACCAAACTTCCGAGTCCAAGTTTGGTTCAAAGACTTTTGGTTTACCTTAATTACTGAACCTTTAAAATTTGGTTTAGTTAATTAGGTAACTCAAAATAAATTAGACACCTAGGTAACCAATCACACCTAATAAAAAACCAATAGTTGGTGGCGACTTATAAAATGAAAAGCAAAAACAAGGACTCACACACACACCCCACTCTAGATACACAAGCACACAAGAGTCACGTCGCCAATGACCCAATGTGCGACAAAACCCGAAAATTTCAATTTTTGGGGGTGTCCACACTTGGTTTACACACATAGAAGGATTGGATTTCAGCCTATGGGGCTAATATATCTCTAACATTCCCTCTTAGATATTCAATATGGTATATCAATGCTAATATTTAACATGATATTAGAGCCAAACTCCATTCTTGGGCTCTAACAAAATCTCTCAATCAAGCTTGCTCCCTCCGCCTTCAAATTCACAAATTCTTTCTTACGGTCATTGATTGCTTGCAATCTTAATCTTTGATTGAAGACTTTAGATCAGGACCTCATAGCAGCCACCATCTCTGCCTTATCGCCTCTTAGAGCCTTTATAGCGCTGTCATGTCTTTAATCTTCTCAAGAAAATCATGCCTCTCCCTTTCAGATCTATGCAATTTCAAACCTTGAGTCATGAAACAGATCATACATACGTCATTTCGGCCTCCAATATGAAAAACCCAAAAATCTGGTGACTAATTGCTGCCGCACTTGTCTCCACTCGCTCACTTAGAGTTTCGGTCTATTGATCACGCGCCCCACACGCTGTCAGAGTTGATCACTTGCTTTCATGCACCGTTCTAGCTTCTTCATGCATTGGACATGCCAACCTCATGCCTTTGACATGGCCAAAATGGGAAATTAACTCTAATTTTCAAACATTATAATTAATAGACCACGTTTTCAAACTATATTTTTTACTAGCATCTCGAGGTTAAGAGACTCGATTTTGGCCTATAAATCGAGTCTTTGAGAGTTGGTTTTCATGTTCTGATCGGGTCTGAGATGGCAGTTTGTCCACCTAGAAATCGAGTCCTAGAAACTCGATTTATATATAAGACTTGATTTGTTCTTGAAATTTCATGAAATTTCAGCAAGTGTTGGAGTAAAAAACACAAACACAGATCAACCAGTACACATTCAACCAAATCTACCCCCAACAACCACCTAAAATCTAGATAATAATAAAAAATAAAAAATAAAAAACCCAAAAACCCATCAGATCAGAGAGAGGCAGAACCCATTAGATCAAAGAGAAAGAATCCGAGGACCTAAAATCTAGATTAAAATAAAAAAAATAAAAAAAAAAAACCCCAAAAACCCATCAGATTAGAGAGAGAAAGACCCAGATCGCACGGGGTTGCGCTGCCTGGGTCGCGCGGCCTGGACAGCGCAGCCTGGGTCGGCTTGAGCTTGCATCTCCATTTCTTCTTCTTCTTCTTCTTCTTCTTCTTCTTCTCTCTCTTTCTTTCTTTTTTTCTTTCTTTCTTCATTTTTGCTGTTTCTACAATTTGGGTCTTCTGAGTATGAATATTTGTAATTATTTTTGGGTTATAAATTGAGTCTTAGAGACTCAATTTCAGGTAGACGCCACGTGAAAAAAAATATCACATCAGACATGATCAACCCATAAAAATCGAGTCTCAAAGACTCAATTTATAGGACCTAAATCGAGTCTCTTAGACTCGAGATACTAGTAAAAAATATAGTTTGAAAACGTAGCCTACTAATTATAATATTTGAAAATCAAGGTTAATTTTCCATTTCCACCCTTTGACATCATCTATGCCACATCATCCTCCACACCTATAGCTCGTCATCCGCCACATCATTACTCATGTCCGGTCAGATTTTGCCACATGTTTGCCTTGTTAGCGTCTCGTTAGTGATGTTTGACATGTCATCAGACTAGTAGGTTTAACCTAGCTTCATTGAACTAATATGATATGGATCCGACTTGTGGGCCTCGATCTGGACTAACTTGTGACGTTAGCAAGACCTCAACTGTTGACTTTAACTACTTTTGTTGACTTTTTGAGTTGACTTTTAACCAAAGGTGAAAAATTTTCAGTAGGGTCCAAAGGTGAAAAATTTGTGTAAATTTCAATTTTGAGCTCCGTTTCTTTATTTGAAACTTCTAAATCGCTTAAGTGGCCAATTTCTCATTCATTTTGGGATCCTTCTACGCACAGAAACTCACAAACTATGCTTTATGACGACGTTCTCTTCATCGATCTTCTTCAAGCCTTCAATGTAGCCATTCTTTGGCCTTAGTAGCCTTTCTTGGTCACTAAAGTAGTCTTTTTCCAGCATTTTTGGAACATTGCCTTCATTGTGCATGGTTCTTTCTCCATACTACCCAATCCTTCTAGTCTTTTCCAAGGTCATTTTTCAAGGCTTTCTTCGTGTCTTCCTCAAGGCATTTTTGCGGTCATCTTCATGGTTTCTTCAAGACATTTTTCAAGGAATCTTTTCAAGCTTATCCAACCTCAAGGTTTTATCAAGCCTCCACCTTGAGTTTGAGAGGGGGTGTTATATATATATATATATATATATATATATTAGCCCAATAGCATATGTCCAAGTCCAATCCTTCTATGTGTGCATGTCAAGTCTCTTACTTGTACTAGAAGTCTATTATTCTAGAGTTTAGCCTACTATATATACTAATATTATAGTTTATTGTAATACAGGATTTGTACTACACTCTTATATATTAAAAATGTAACTTTTAAGAGTTTCCTCTTTAGATGTAGGCTGTTAGATTAAACCACGTAACTTTTGTGTTCTTGAGTTCTATTTTATACTTTTGCTTTTGCATCTATTCTAGCATATTCAAAATAGGGCTAATTTTGCCAAATAGCATTATTTAGGAAAAATTTGAGGAGAAATACATCTGGCCCAACTTAAATAGTTATGTAGCACTTTGTTAGAACTTGAGTTTGTTAAACTTGAGTTCCAAGTGAAACTCAAGTTTACCAAACTTGAATTTCAAGCATTATGATAGTTTGATCAAATTTTAGGAGAAATGCATCCAGCCAAACTTAATTAGTTATATAGCACTTTGTTAGAACTTAAGTTAGTGAAACTCGAGTTTAACAAACTCGACTTTCAAACATTATGATAATTTGATCAAATTCTTTATTTTAGTTGTTAGACATGCCCTAATTAGATTCTTTCAAAGAAAAGTTTGAATCACATTTGACCATTGTCAAATATATCTATAAGTCTCGAAGATTTCAGCAAGAAACAAATTGTTTCAAACTCGCTTAACACTCGCTCAAACCAACTATGCAGAATTTCTAAACATAGGGGATCGCCTAACACTTTCTTAACATCTGGGTCAAGCCTACTCACAAATAAAGATACCCACAAAGAGTCTTACTTGACACTTGTATGTCATATTTGTCAACCCAATTTCAAATAGAGAGTCACAAATTAAGAGTCTCGCTTGATGTATAATCGACATCTCAGTCAAGCGAAATTCTGTAGACTTGTTTTCTCACTTTCACAATTGGATTTTTGCTCAATAAAACTTCTAATAATTCAACCTACTTAAATTTAACAAATATACAACAGTAACTCCTCAAATTTATAAAAAGTTGTGGTTGCTCCATCTACAAAATTTTCAGTTTGTTATTATTTATTTTATTGTTAAATTTTATTATACTAGAAAAAAATATTTTCTTTATTCAATTTTGAATTCAATTAAAACCTTCCGTAATAGTTTGTTAAGTGGGTTGCTGTTAAGTGCATAAAACAACAAAGTTTTGATTTTAATTTTTCAATTCTTAAAATAATTTTTTAAAAATAATTTAAAAAATTTTTTAGGTAAAAATAAACCTTAAAAAAAAATATATAATTAATTTTATTTTCAAATGGGAAGAACATAAACACAAATTTAAACTTTTTTCAGCTCTAAAGCTTACAACCAAAGCTCTGAAGCTCCACTATGATGCACAAAGAGATACTATCAAATCGAAGAAAAACAAACTCAAAATAGAAGAACAAAAACCTGAAAATGACAAAAACATATTACCCAATAAAAATTACAAAACTTTCCTCCAATTTCTACAAGTGGGTATTCAAATAAACAAATAAAACTCTAGAATTCAACCCACATCTAGAACAACTTTCAAATCAACCTCAATGCACAACTTAAAAGAATGATAGCAAAAAAAAAAAAAAAAAAAAGATATTACGATTGAAATCAAATCAGATTGAGATCCCATCGCAATCCGTTCACAACCCAACTTGCAACCCACAATGGCAACCTTACAACCCAACCAATTCGCCATCCAAAAATATACAACAATGTCTACCATGCCCACAATAGGTGTCTGATCCAAGGCCTCCTTTGCTATGCTTTTAAATCGACGGGTGAAAAAGGAAGAGGAATAGCAGATGATTGGGAAGATCGAAAGGAAGATGATAAAGAAATGGGGATTTTGAGAATAGGCTAGAATGTCTTGAACACCGGTGGTTATTCTTTTTCCTATCATCTTCCAATGGGCAAAACTTAAATACAGTAATTTAGATGTTGATACTTAGATATCCCTTTTAAAATTCAGATATTTGTCTAGTTACTTAACAGAGTGAACAGTGCATTAACACCATTTATCTCTTTCTTTTTTCATTTTTAAAACCCATTTAGAAAAACCGTGAAACTCCAATTTCTCCAACTTCTCTATCTCGGAAGCTCCTCCTTATTTAGTTTGGAATAATCAACTGCTAATTTTTTAGTGGATGTTGAGGCAACATAGCAGGCAAAGGAGGAGAAAAGTAGTAATAAATACACTTGTGAAATACTGGAAAGAAGAAATTAAAGTGTGGTGGGTTAGACAATAATGGAATCATGGGGAGGAGAATAGGGAGAAGTTAACGGATGACATTAGTTTATAATATATTTTTAGAAAATATTTATAAGAAAAAAAAAGTAATTAATTTTTTTGATTGCTTTTTATATTTCTCATAAAGTAGTGTTAAAATCAAAATGGTTTATTAATAATTACTTTAAGCACACCGGTTAACACGACCCATATAATTAATCTATCTACGATTGTGAGTAGTCTTTTTGGTGTAGTCTTTTTGGTTGTTGCTTGGCTGGTTGCATGATATCAATCAGATCATTGACAATAGCTTCTAGATAGATAATTCCAAGCTCATGAGAAGAGAGATATATAGAGATATGAGTCTGCTGGTATCAAGGAGAAGAGAGACAAAAATATCGTTGAGATCTAATAGAAGAGAGATAGAGATGTGTGTTTGGGGTTTTCTCGCAGGATTTTCTTAATGGGTCTTAATCGGGGAAAAAATACGGATAATGCTATTTTCTATGTACTAACTAAACAAGTAGTTATAATTTAAAAGAGATATCTAGGGAATAGTACCTAAAATACAATATTTACATTCTTACATTTTTTAATAATGTTTTTCCGTTTATTTATTGACAAATAATTTTTAAAAAATTATTTTTTTGGTGATTTTTCGTAAAGAAAGTCACCCCAAAAAGAAAACATCGTTGTTTAGAGAGTTCTTAATTGCATATTTTTTTAAAAATGAAAACTAACAAGACCTTAATTAAATAAGTTTAAAAGTTAGAAGACTTAATAAATCAAAGTGAAATTAAAGAAATGAATTGATTTTTGATAAAAGTTAGAGATGTGATTTGTAATTTTGCCAATAAAAAAAAAAAAAAAAAAAGTTCTTGAGGTTAAGTTAGACATTTTCACCTTTTGGAAAAGTTGCACGTGCGAGGCGATGTCTCTGTCTAAGTTTTATTATTCTATGCGTAAGAGATTCCGGAAGAGGGCTGAGAAATAGCATACTGATTATCCACATCAAAGTAAGGATGCCTCGCTGAAATTCAAAACCACATGCTTGTCTCTTTAAATCCTCATAGTTTGTTTGGCAGATCCCGTCAACCATGTTAATGTCTGCATTGGATAAATCGAAAGCAGTAACTTTAGAAATAATCATACCCAGAGAAATAAATATTGCGCGAAACATTACACCAAAATTTGTTTTTATTAGCTTATTTTATTTTAAAAAATAAGTTAAATAAAAATAAATTATATCCAAGAAAATAGAAATTTAAAAAACATGTACATTAACAAAATATGCGCAATTCCATCTTTGGATTTTCAGAAATGCCAAGCGATAGTTTAGCTATTTGGCTTCATCATTGCCACAGTGTACCTGATTCCCCGTGTCCCACGTCGGTGGGGTCACTAGGGTGTGTGCGCATGCATGATTAATATTTAGTTTGAGTAGCGTTATAGATAAAAAAAAATTTCAATTTTTATTTATTTATAGATAATTGAAGTGATATATCATCAACAAAATTTAGTTATAAAATTGGTTGTAATTTAAAATTAAAATTTTACTTAATATCTTTTTATTAGATGTGAATTTTGACAAATCTACCGTTGGATTACATTTTCTTTTTATATCATTCATACTTGTAATTAGAAAATTAAAAATCAATAGTTATGTCGTCAATAAATTGTTTAAATTGTAAATTTTTGTAGTTTAAAATTTTGTGTAAAATCCGATTGGTATAAAATTTGACATGTGTATTAAAAACGTAGAGAACATGCAATCAAACAGTTAGATTTTCAAAATATATAGTAATGCTAATAATATTGAGTAAAGTTGTAATCTAAAGTTACAACTAATTTTGTAACTAAACTTTGATTTATATCATATATCATGATTGATGTTAATAAAAGTGAGGTTAAGTGCATGTTTATATAAACAACAAAAAAGAAATTATAAATTGATCTAAAGCCTAAAGGCGATGTTAAGAAAAAAAATTTTATGCCACATATTTAGGATCTGTTTGGGATCTGTTTATTTTGCTGAAAATAAAAACTTTTTACTGAAAGTATTATAGAAAAAGGTAAAAGTTAGCTGAAATAGTACAATAAAATCTATAAATAATACCAAAAAGTGTAATGAGACTCATAAATAACAGTAAAAATAAATTAAATAGTAAAATAAATGGACATTTATTTTACTGTTTACTTTTCTTTGTATGTTGGTTGTTGCCTGACAGGGCCGACTAGAGTCTCTACGCTAGATAAGCTCGATCGGCTGGTTTCTCTTTAAAATCTCAGCTTCAGAATTTATCGAGCCCTTCTATTTTGGGCTCTTTTCAAGTTTTTAACTTAGGCCAAACCTTGCTTCGGCCCGCTTTCAGAAAACTCTAGTGGCCGAAGATCAGTTCGGCCTTTGGCATCATGCATTATTTGTAAAGAGTAATGTTAAAGAATATAACAATTTTTATTATATTTTTTTAATAAAAATTGGTAGTAGTAATTTTCCTTTTGTAAAATGGGTAATGTTAGGAATACTTTTTTGTTAAAGTGACAAATGATTAGATCAATGAAAAGATATTTAGTATTAAATAATATCATATTAGCAGTATTAAAATTTAATAAGTGTGAGACGTGTCAGTAAAAATTAACTATCCAACTAACAAATGAAAGACATATGTTAGTAAGTAGTTATTTTTACACAGGTCTCTCATTTATTGAATTTTAATACAGATGATGTGATATCAGTTGATACAAAATACTTTTTCATTAAACATAGTACAAAATAGAAAGTGAAATATTTAAGGAGCAGGCTGGATCGAACCACTTACAATTACTAGTTGTATGAAGGACAACTGCATGCAAGACATTCATGTTGTGCCCTCCAACATAGGAGCAGTCTGGAGCAGCTCTTAGGATATAATAAGCCATGTCGTAGTGTTCTCTATCCACAGCAAGGAACAGTGCAGATTCCCCCTCCTTGTTTACATGCTTAGCCAGTTCTGCTGGATCCTTCCCTTTAATTAGTTCTTTCACAACCTCAAAGTTACCATATCGCACAGCGACGTGCAAGGCAGTATCCCCATCTTGATTCACCATTTTCAAAAGCTGCTGTCGGTCACCATCAGTTTCAACATCCGGTTTTTTTTCCTGGTTTATTAGAAGCTTTACTATTGAAGAATCTCCTACCTTTGCAGCAACATGTAGCGGAGTATTGCCTTTGGAGTTTCTTTCATATGCAAGCATTGGACTTAAATTAACTATCTTTTCCACAGCCTTAAATTTTTTGTATTGCAGTGCAACATGAAGAATAGTGTTCTTCTCGGTTGTCACTCCGAGAAGGGTTTCATCATTTGGCTTTGTCAATTTCTCAAAGAAACTTAAATTACCAGTGGAAGCAGCTTGGAACACTTCAGGCTTCATTCTGTTTTGCCTTCCTTCTTCCATAGTCGGATATCACTCTGCCTAGTATTGTGAAAAGAAAAATCAATACTATTTGAGAGTATAAAATATGAAAAAAGCTAACTCTGATGTGAGAGAGAGCTAGCTCGTGGGCAACAAAATTAACCAACTTATTAGCTCTAGAAAAATTAAGAAAATGACCAGTTTGAGGTGGTAGCGTTACACATATATGATTTGATGTAGGACTAAGCTAGCATCACTCTCCACTATACTACTATGTCTCTCCAAAGCAAAACTTTTAACATCAGAGTTTGCTTAACAGTCCAGCTAGAGTTTTCTAACTAAGATTAGGCAGTTGATCTTCGTTTGAAACTACTGAGGAAGGAAAGAAAAAAGGGCGTTGTTGAACTTGAAAGAGCTCCTACCTCAATAGATGTGATTTGGTCGCACTAGTGGCTTTGCCCAGATGGTGTTCCAATTTTCCGTTTGATCATCCCTAAATTTACTGTGACAAACTGTTCATCTTTATAGACGACAATTTGAGTAACAGGTGAGTACAAGTTAAAGAATATAGATCTATCCTTTTGCCCAAAAAAGAAAAAGACAAAAAGAATATATTCTTTTATGAATATGTTAAATCAGCGAATCCAATTCAAGTATATAATAAAGGAAACATAATTAATGAATTCAAACAAAAAGGAAAAAGAAAAAAAGAGGATTCTTACTATTGGACTACATTTTCTTTATGCCCATGGGTTTTAGTTAGTTCAGCTGGTAAAATTTCTGATGATTGAATACGAGATTCGAATTCAATCTCCGATTATACCAAAAATTGATTGGTGTCTTGGTCTGATGATAAAGAACTATTATTAAGAGCGAACATCATAAATTGAAACACTCTTAAAAAAAAAAAAAAAAAAAAAAGGGTTCTCTTTCTGCCCAAAAGCCTAGCTAATTGGGTTGCGAGTTGTGAGTTGCGACCTCCCATTTTGCCATGAGAATTAATTTTAAAGCAAACTACAATTTATTCTTAATAATTCCCAAATTGATAAAAAAAATAAAGAAAAAAAAATGCACCCCATCATGAAGTGTGTGGGAACTTCCTTGAATTTTAGTACTCACATGTCAAAATCAAATTTGAATCTGATGAGATATTATGATATTAATGTAGTGTCTAAGAGCATTCGTATCAATACATATATAATAAATAAAAAATTACCCTATTTTAGTCAATTAAGTTCAAAACTTACCCAGTAAGCTTTCTAAAATTGCGTAAAAATACATAGTTGTTATAGTAATCTTGTAAATTTACATTGATACTATTCATTTTGCATTTACTTTTTTTTTTTTTTTCAAGTATCCCAATGATGATAAAAGAGAGTGGGTAGTGATTGTTATGTGTGAAAAAAATAATTAAAAAAAATAAAGAAAATTTAATAATTAATAAAATGTTGTGTAAAATAGATAATTTCATATGCGGTGTTTTGAAAATTGAGTAACCTATCATTAGGCATTCTCAACGATTTGTTTAGACTTACCAATTTATTGGAAGCATAGTTTGACTTCATGAACCAAAGCAAAAGGCTAATGATGTATTGGCAGTTGATCCTAGAGAAGTGATTGTCAATTTTCTTTAGGATCAACTATCAACCAACCCATGCATCACAGGAGTTTTGTCTGTAACGGGGTTAAATAGGGTAATTTATGTTTTGGATCAATTAAATTTATTGTTAACCATCAAAGATTCAAAGTTGCAAAATTAGGTTCATATAATCTTGGCACATCAGGCTATATTGGGGCAGTACCTTACGAGTCTAGTCAGTTCAAGTACTAGCTTTGGATTTCTACACCCCCCCCCCCCTCCAAAAAAAAATAATAATAATAAACTTGTAACCAGATTTGGGTTTTAAGTTTTAACAAATAAGTTCACAAAGCATATATATTCATTTTTGGGATTTTTTTTCCAATTAGTTTTGGGATTGTTTTTTTCTTTAAAAAAAAGAAAAGAAAGAAAGAACCGATTTGGAACAAATTCTTAAACTTTGGGCTTTAAAAAATAAGCTCAAATGACCAGATAAAAGTATAAATATACTACTGTAGGGGCTAGGGCCCAAAATAATATATTGGGCCTTGGGCCTTGTCCGAGGACACTAACAAGTCCGAGGAGGAGAATACGACTTAGATGATCCACATTACAAGTCTCATTAGTAGGGGACAAAGGGAAGAACGTTCGAGGAGGAACTCCTCCTCGGACACGGCAAACACAGACCACGTGTGTATTCTAACAATTGAGATGCGCCCCCTGAACACGTGAGGGGGAAGAAAATTCAAAATATCTAAGGAAAAGCTGCCACCACCATATTAAATACACTGCAGCTACTTTTCTGGTCGCATTAATGTGGAGAAGACCCCTGAACAGTGCTGCCTTGGCTACCACAACTCACAGCGGGCTAAAAGGGGTGTTTGATAGGATGGGTACTCAAGTGGGGATCCAGATGATCAATAAGTGTAAGGTCCAGATGATCAGCAAAGAGTTATATAATGTGGAAGAGCTCCCATGAAGAGAGGGGCAGAAAGAGAGTAAGAGAGAATACTGGAGCATGTTAAACAATCTTAATATTGTGATCTGTATACATCAAATTCTGGTCTCCTCGGACCAAATGTCCTTTGGCAATAATGGCTTTTATTTGTGTTTGATTGATTTTTAACTCCACGCTAGTCGTTGCCCCACTCATCTAGACCTAGTTCTTTAACCCATACTCTACGAAATTCATTGTATTGGGCTTATTAGACCAGGATTCCATACGCTTGGACTTGGGCTCCAAATCTTGCCCCTACAATTGGCGCCGTCTGTGGGAAGAACTTGTATGCTAATGAGTGCAACAGTTAAACATGGAAGGATCAAGTCTACACTAGGAAAACCCGCGCCAGGTAAGTCCCCAATGGACAGAACCCATGGGGTCTCAACGATAGGGTAATTCCCCTAACCATGAACTTGAACGAAATCAGGAAGACGAAAGAAATATAGAGGGGAGTGTGCATATCATCCAAACGAACAGAAGCTCTTTTCAAGTGGGCAGTTGCATATCCCAAAGGCAAAACAACCATTGAGCCATGCAGCAAGAGATAGACGACTTGAAAAAGAGACTGCGCCATGCACAACAAAGGCGGTCCCCTTCCAGCTTCGACATACCCTCTAATGATGAAGAGGACAGCAATTACAGGCGAAGATCAAGAACGCCTCCAAGTGAGACCTTTTCTTATGAAGACGAGCACCGCCGTAGACGAAAGCATAAGGGACCATCCAGTAAGGGCCTGGGTAATGATGTCATGAACAAAGCCTTGTATCAGGTCTCTAAGTCACCCTTCACACACAAGATAGAAAGGGCTAGACTACCTCGGCGTTTCCATCAACCTACGTTTAGCGTTTATAATGGTCGAACGGACCCCGTGGAGCATGTGAGCCAGTTCAATCAAAGAATGACCATCCACTTTCAGAATGAAACTTTGATGTGCAAGGTTTTCCCGTCCAACCTAGGACGTGTGGCGATGAGGTGGTTCAATAGCTTGAAAACAGACTCTATAGATTCCTACAAGTAGCTCATCCAAGCTTTTGGTTCTCGTTTCATTACGAACAGCAGGGTTCCTCTACCTCTGAGTTCATTATTATCATTATCCATGTGTGAGGGAGAAATTTTAAAAGCATACTCGGACAGATATTGGGAAATGTACACTAGATGGACAGCAACTATGACGACGTCGCCATCAGCAAGTTTAAAAGTGGTCTCCCCACTGAGCATGGTTTGAGGAAATCCTTGACTGGTAAGCTTGTTACAACCTTCGTCAACTTATGGATTGGATTGACAAATACAAAAGAGTGGAAAAGGACCAACTGTAAGGGAAAGAAAAGGAGAAGATCATCCCTCAAAAGAGGAATGATTTCAGGTCGGAACGATACAACAATAACCATCTGAGGAGAGATTTCACAGGGCAATCAGGATCAACCAACACGCAGACGGTTAACGCCGTATTCAGAGAATCGGTACATCAGGTTTTAAAGAAGGTCAAGAATAGCCATTCTTCAAGTAGCCGAATAAGATGGCTGGAGACTCCTCAAAGCGCAACCAGAGTTTGTATTATCAGTACCACCAAGACCACAGACATATTACCGAAAACTATAGGAACCACTTGGATCAGTTGGTCCGAGAAGGGAAATTAAGGCACCTTTTACATCCTTCCAATGGTCATCCAGGTCAGACAAACCAAGAACCCCGGAGAGACATATCTTTAAGACCTCCCATGGGCACGATAAATGTTATCCTTGCCGCTCCGGGAAGAACCGGATCTTTTCCCTCCAGAGTAATGTCTGTGGCTCGGTTCTCCACTGAGGACGGAGTCCAAAAAGTCCAAGAAGGGAGCCTCACCTGTGCTGGGATTCTCGGACGAGAATAAGATCGGAACCATCCAAACCTACGACGATGCTTTGGTAGTTACACTCAGGATTGAAGGGTTTGATGTAAAAAGAGTACTGGTAGACCAGGGCAGTGCCATGAAAGTAATGTACCCTGACCTGTACAGGGGGTTGAACCTAAAGCCTAAAGACCTAACGGCTTATGATTCCCCTTTAATGAGTTTCGAAGGGAAAACCGTTACACCAAGGAGCCAGATCAGACTGCCCATACAGACCGGTTCGGACGTGGTGGAGGTCGATTTCATTGTGGTCAATGTCTATTCGCCTTACACAGCTATAGTGGCTAGACCTTGGCTCTACGCCTTGGGAGCCGTTTCTTCTACACTTCACCAGAAGGTGAAATACCCGTCAGAAGGCCGAGTTGAGGAGATTGTGGGAAATCAGGCCATGGCCAGACAGTGCATGGTGGCTACCATCTCACGTCAATCCAATGCAGAGTCCTTGGCCTCTATTAGAAAGAACTTATAGCAATCAGTCATCTCAGCAATACCCGTTGATGAGCCAGCCGAGGAGGTGAAATGCGAAAATCTAGAAAGGGTGATTGTTGATGTTGATCCAGAGAAATTCTTTCAAGTTGGCTCAGAACTACCCCTCTGAGAGAAAGAAGAACTGATTGGGTTTCTTAGAAAAAATATGGACGTGTTTGCATAGGACGCCTACGAGACCCCAGGGATTGATTCGAGCTTCATTTGCCACCACCTAAACGTTAACCCATCCACCATTCCCAAAAAGCAACCACCCCGACGCCCGTCAAAAGAGTATGCCAACGCTGTTAGGGATGAAGTAACAAAGCTCAAAAAGGCAGGGGCTATCAAAGAAGTCTTCTACCCCGAGTGGTTGGCCAATACAGTAGTGGTAAAAAAGAAGAGTGGGAAGTAGCGAGTTTGCGTAGATTTCACAGACTTGAACAGGGCGTGCCCAAAAGACCCATTCCCAATGCCTTGGATAGACCAGTTGATGGATGCAACTGTAGGCCATCCTCGAATGAGCTTCTTGGATGCCTTTCAGGGTTATCATTAAATACCACTAGCCCCCGGTGATCAAGAAAAAATGGCATTCATGACTTCTATTGGAAACTACCACTACAAAGTGATACCTTTCGGTTTGAAGAATGCAGGGTCTACCTATCAAAGGATGATGACTAGAATGTTTAAGCCGCAATTGGGCAAGAGTATTGAAGTCTACATAGACAACATGGTAAGTAAAGAGTAAAGTGGTGTCAGAGCATGTGGGAGATCTTGGAGTTATTTTTTGCATCTTAAGAAAACACAAACTACGTCCCAATGCCTCTAAGTGCTCATTTGGTGTCGGGTTTGGCAAATTTTTGGGCTATATGGTAACTCACAGGGAAATTGAGGTGAGCCTAGATCAGATCAAAGCAATTCACAATTTACAAGCTCCTCGGAACCCAAAAGAAATCCAAAAACTCACTGGAATGATCGTGGCCTTGAATCGGTTTATTTCCCGATCTGCGGACCAATGCCGACCCTTCTACCTCCTGATGAACAAATGGAAAGGATTTGAGTGGTCCGAGGACTGTGCCTTAGCCTTCAAGCAACTTAAAGAATTCTTGTCGTGGCCACCCATCATGTCTAGCCTTGAGGCCGACGAGGTTTTGTTCGCCTATATCGCGGTGGCCCCTCACGCTGTGAGCTTGGTGTTAATACGGATTGACGATGGCATATAACGGCCACTTTACTATGTGAGTAAATCGTTACATGAGGCCAAAGTGTGTTACTTACCATTGGAGAAGGCGATTCTGGCAGTAATGCGTGCTACGCAAAAACTCCCTCACTACTTCCAGACGCACACAGTCGTAGTTCTAACTCAGCTTACCCTCAGGTCGGTACTCCGGAGTGCCGATTACACAAGAAGAATCGCCATGTGGAGCACGCTTCTAAGGGCTTTTGATATTAAATACATGCCTCGGACCTTCGTCATGGGCCAAGTTCTCGCTGATTTAATAGCCAAATTTGCCGAACCCCCAATAGAAGCAGTAGCAAAGGAGGCTAATATGGATGGAAAATCGGTTGGCACAATCTCTGCACAAGGAGCCTCACGCTGGAAAGTGTACGTTGATGGCGCGGCAAACCAAAGGGGATCCAGGGTAAGGCTAGTTCTAATATCCCCTGAGAGGATTACCATAGAAAAGTCATTGAGATTAGGATTCTCGGCTACAAACAACGAAGCCGAGTATGAAGCTTTATTGCAAGGAATGGCCATGGTGCAGAAAATGGGAGGGAAGGCATTAGAAGTGTTCTTGGATTCTAGATTGGTTGAAGGCCAAGTGAAGGGAAAGCTGGAAGCCAGAGATGTGAGAATGCAGGATTACCTTAGTAAGGTCAAGCGCTTGCAATTGGACTTTGAATTCTTCAACTTGACGCACGTCTCTAGAAGTGGGAACACACATGCGAATTCATTGGCCACTCTTGCCATATCCTCGGAGCAGGGTTTACCTCGAATCATCGGACGTATTCAAAAAGGACATGGTTCGAATCCATCAAGTCAGAGTGAGTCCGAGCTGAATGGATCCCATAGTGAGCTTTCTCGAAGATGATGCACTACTAGAAGAGAAATCAGACGCCGAGAAAATACGAAGAAAAGCTCCTCGGTTCTGACTATCTGAGGATCACAAGCTATACAAGCACTCCTATTTTTGGCTGTACCTGCTATGCGTACACCCCGAAGTGTCAGAGCTATTACTCGAAGAGTTGCATGAAGGAATTTGCGGGAGTCACACAATAGGAAGATCGCTGGCACACGGAGCCCTCACTTAAGGATATTGGTGGCCGGGTATGCAGAAAAAGGCCCAAGAATACGCTAAGAAGTGTGATCAATGCCAAAGGTTTGCTCCAAATATCCACCAACCAGGAAGGATCCTTAATCCCCTCTCCAGTCCTTAGCTGTTCGCTCAATGAGGCCTGGATATTGTAGGCCCTTTCCCTAAAGCAGCAGGAAACAAAAGATACCTGATGGTCGGCACAGACTACTTCACCAAATGGGTCGAGGCTGAGCCCCTGGCCAACATCAGGAACGTGGATGCAAAGAAATTCATCTGGAGGAACATCATTACTCGATTCGGAGTCCTTCATACCCTCATCTCGGACAATGGCCTTTAATTTGATAGTAAGACCTTCAGGAGATACTGTTACGACCTAGGAATTGCGAACTGATATTCTACTCCGGCCTACCCTCAAGGAAACGGGCAAGCCGAGGCTGTAAATAAGGTCATAGTCAATAGGTTGAAGAAGAGATTGGATGATGCGAAGGGAAGATGGGTGGAAGAGCTGCCACACGTCCTATGGACCTATCGGACTATGCCACGACGGTCAACGGGAGAGACACCCTTCTCTATGACTTATAGGGCCGAAGCTGTACTCCTCCTAGAGACTAGCTTTCCAACATTGAAAATGGTCACCTTCACTCCAAGCAACAACGACGAACTGCTAGGAAGAAGTTTGGATTTAAATGAAGAAAAAAGAGAAAAGGCAATGATTCAATTGGCCTATTACCACCAGAAACTCAAGCACAGCTATGATGCCAACGTAAAACTACGGCCGCTAGTGCAAGGAGACCTGGTGCTGAGGAAAATTTTGGGTAATGCCAAGAACCCATCTTGAGGAAAGCTGGGGCCCAACTGGGAAGGTCCATATCGCATCACTTCAGTAGCAGGAATAGGTGCATATTATTTGGAAGACTTAGATGAGAAATTTGTACCCCGCCCATGGAATGTAAATAACCTAAGAAGGTATTATTATTAATGAAAGCAATTTTGCCTACACTATGTTTTATTGTAATTACGCGTCATACGGTTCACTACCATCGAAGTGTTAAACAGAACCTAAGTCTTGCATGACTCCTTGGACTACAGGCTTAGGGGAAATTAATAACTTATGGCATCTATCCAAGTATTAAACAGAACCTAAGTCCTGCATGGCTCCTCGAACCACAGGCTTAGGGGAAATTAATAACTTTTGGCATCTATCTTAGTATTAAACAAAACATAAGTCCTGTATGACTCCTCGAATCACACGCTTAGGAGAAATTAATAACTTATGGCATCTATCCAAGTATTAAATAGAACCTAAGACCTGCATGGCTCCTCGGACCACAGGCTTAGGGGAAATTAATAACTTATGGCATCTATCCAAGTGTTAAACAGAACCTAAGTCCTGCATGACTCCTCGGATCACAGGCTTAGGGGAAATTAATAACTTATGGCATCTATCCAAGTGTTAAACAGAACCTAAGTTCTGCATGGCTTCTTGGATCATAGGCTTAGGGAAAATTAATAACTTATGACATCTATTCAGGCATTAAGCAACTCAAACGGGTTTTGAAGTGGGTGCATTTCACAAATTTACGTGCAGTATACGGACTATCTGCGTGTCAACCTTCACTACCTAAGATTCATTACACAGTTTTACTCCTAACACTTAGTCATGTTGGCAAAATATTATTGTAAACTCTAACTGAAGGCAAAGTTACATTTACTCAGAACAATGCAATAAAATCCAAACAACATCAGGCAAAACAACAAAGGATGAAAGAAAGAGCATTCACATTAGGAGATAAAGATAATACAATACTATTGGACGAGACGTCTTTAAAAACAAAAATAAAATACAATTCTACTTCAAAATAATACTAAAAAAAAAAGAGAAAAACCCTAGGGGCTCAACTTCAGCATGAGGATCTTCTATTTGCTCTGGCTGAGAAAGAGGAACGTCCTTGGTTTGGGGGTCAACCCCATGACCCTCGGCCTCTGCAACCTTCTCCTTGGAGGGATCCTTTGATTTGGAAGAGGGTTTTTTCTCTTTGCCCTTGCCTCTGCCCTTCTCTCCCTCAGCTTCCTCACCTTGGTCGATAACTTTGCTAGGTCCCTTTGTAGTTTCGGCTATTGGGATGGCATCTGGGATAGCCGTAGGTTGCTCAGAAGTTTAAGGGGCATCAGTAGGGACCTCCCGGATCTCTGGGGGGTAGAAGACGTTTTCAAGCAGCCTCCAAGCAGAATCTGCAGAGACATCCGCAACACTGAGAGCCTTATCCCATGTAATGCTGCAGTAGTCCTTGCATACTTCTGACAGTTCCTCGGTAAGCCTTACTTGCGTCTCCTCCATGCCAAGTTGATAGGCAGCCCTCTTCTCGGCCTCGGTTGCTTCCTTGGCCAGCTGGGTTTCCTCCTTAACCTTTTGCAACGCAACTTTGAGATTTAGGACAGCTTGTTTCTCAGTGGAAAGATTGATCTCAGTCACGTGCAACTTCTGGTGCTGGTCCTCAACTTGTTTCTCCGCAATTTTCAAGCCAGCCTCAACGCTTAGATGGCCTGATTGTGCCTCCTTCAACTTCTCAGTCAGCTCATACTGCTCCTGCTTGATATCCCCTAGTGTTTTCTCTATCTCGGTGAGAGAGAGGGTTTCAGCATCGGCCAGCTTGCGAGCATCGCGATACCACTCCTCGGCCAGAAAAACCTGCTGAGTAATTTGCCCAAAGATCACAAAACGACACGAGTTAGAACAAAATATGATTCAGTATTTATGCTTGTAGAGGGATAAGTTGCCTTACCATCATAAGATCCCTCTTCAGGGACAAGAAGAGTTCGTTCTGCAAGAAACACTTGTAAGCGTCCATGTCCCTAGGAAGGAGCATGGGCTGCTCCAGGGCTTCAGCGATGTACCCTGCTCGGCCCCTCTGGTATTCCCGAACTGAGGCGTTCCAAGGAATTGGTGCCCCATCCACCTCGAGCCGAGGGCTCCAAGTACGCTGTGCCACGCGCACTTCAGCCTTTTCTAGCTTGTCACGGCTCTCCACCGACGGGGCCCTCTTGTCCCGAGGTTCCCGGGTCACTTTTTGGTGTTTTGCGCCATGACGAGGGCCCACCTCACCTTCCTCAAGCGAATCGGCCAACCTCTTCTTCTTCAAGTCAAGGTTAACCTTCAGGCCGAGGTCGGCGGGGACCTGTGGAGGGGCAGGAGGAAGGTTGGAGGGAGCTTGAGACTTAGTGGGTGCCTTCGAGGTTGACCCTTTACCCCGAGTAGCCATAAGCTCCCTTAAGCTCTTATTGCCCTTATTGCCCTTATTCGTAGCCATGTTATCTACCACTTTGTTAAAGGAATCGTCCGGGTAGCCGATCACAAGGGGAGAAGCGCAAATGCCGGAGTTTTTGTCTGGCTCACCCTCAACGTCCGAGAGGTTAATCATAGGAGCCTTTGGATTATTTTCCTTAAAATAGAACTCGTCTATCTCCAACTCTAAGGAAAGGGGAGATGATTCAATCTCCTCTTCAACAGATGCTGCCACTCCGGGATGGTCTTGTGGAGGTGGCTATGCAGCTGATGGAAGGTTCTGTAGAATGGGCAAGGTAACCGACGGAAGGTCCCTTCGAGCCAAAAATCCCGGCTTAGAAATGTCGATCCAAGATAACCTTGAACTACCAGCTCTTATTAATTAAACAACGTCCAGAAAAATGCGGGACAAGGGCTCGTAACCCAAGATCAGATGAGCAACACGCAATTGTCCATCCTCGCTTACAAAAATCTCTGACCTCAGGAGGTAGTTAAAGGCCTGAATGTTGGTATAGTTGAGCCGCGAAGCAACGTGGGCTCTATTTGCAAAACAGCTGAGAAGGGAATTATGGTCAGATCGCTAAAAGGATATTTTCTACCAAAAAATGAAGTGCCAAGCAAAAGGAATAAAGCTAAAAGGTTAAATCCCCTTCTAAGGGGACTGATCCTAAAGGTACCACACCTGGATCTCCTGCCCGAGTTGGACAATGAAGATTATCGCTCCATTCCCCTGAGGCAATCAGGTAGTTATCCTTCATACCTTATTGGACTTGGGAAGACAGGATATTAGCCTAACATCCTCGAACCGAGATTTAAGGTAGTACCCCGCGCTGGCAAGCTTATGGCACTCGTACATGTGAACCACATCGTGCCACGTGAGCCCTAAGCCCATCTGCTCGTTCAGGGCATCTACGCAACCCAATACCCTTAATAGGTTGGGGGCGCACTGATAAGGGGTCAACCTATGGTTAATCAAATAGTCTCAGGTAATCCTATGCATGGGGAGCATCATTCCTTCCTCTATGAAAGCGATCATGGGAATGACGACTTGACCCATATCTCTATCAGTCAGTACTCAATCCGGAGGGCAATATTCTAAAACCACCCCCCGTGGAATACGATACCTAGCTCTAAAAGCCTCCATAGCAGCTGATGTATTTACTAAACACTTGAATTTACCCATCTAGATGAATTGAAAGGCTGAGGAGGAAGGCCGAGAGGAAAAAGGGGTAATATAAATGAGTGAGAACTTACGAGTACTCGTATAATAATCCCTGAAACTTTCAGAGATCTTTTCAAAGAAAAGCTTCTTACAGGAAATGACTACGGAAACTCAAGAGTTTTGTGCATTTTATGAAGACTGGGCGCTGGAGTTCTCTGAAGTTCTTGAATATTCATAAAAACGAAAGGCAAAGGGGGTTCCTTTAAGGCTTTATATAGCAAGAGAAGATGGAAGAGATTAGTCCCACTCAAAATACTAGGAGGAACACCAGCCGTTGGATCTGCGCTTCGCCGTTGGATGTAGGGGACACAAAGCCGCCTAGAGTAATTAATAGCGTCTCGTAAACTACAACGTGACAGAAGCAATCACTCCCACACGTGTGAACCAAAAATCAGTTGGTCTTATCTCTTAAAAAATCAAAACCCCGCTTTCCTCCTCGGATGGAAGGGAAAAATCGGAGTTTTAAGGGGCTATTGTAAGAGTTAGGGCCCAAAATAATGTATTGGGCCTTGGGCCTTGTCCGAGGATACTAACAAGTCTGAGGAGGAGAATACGACTTAGATGATCCACATTACAAGTCTCATCAGTGGGGGACAAAGGGAAGAAGGTCCGAGGAGGAACTCCTCCTCGGACACGGCAAACGCAAATTAGGTGTGTATTCTAGCAATTGAGATGCGCCCCCTGAACACGTGAGAGGGAAGAAAATTCAAAATATCTAAGGAAATTCTCATCAGTGCTGCCTTGGTTGCCACAACTCACAGAGGGCTGAAAGGGGTGTCTGATGAGATGGGCACTCAAGTGGGGATCCAGATGATCAACAAGTGTAAGGTCCAGATGATCAGAAAAGAGCTATATAATGTGGAAGAGCTCCCATGAAGAGGGGGGGGGGGGGGCAGAAAGAGAGTGAGAGAGAATATTGTAGCATGCTAAACAATCTTAATATTGTGATCTGTATACGTCAAATTCCGGTCTCCTCAGACCAAATGTCCTTTGGCAATAATGGCTTTTATTTGTGTTTGATTGATTTTTAACTCCATGCTAGCTGTTGCCCAACTCATCTAGACCTAGTTCTTTAACCCATACTCTACGAAATTCATTGTATTGGGCTTATTAGACCAGGATTCCATACGCTTGGGTTTGGGCTCCAAATCATGCCCCTACAACTACAAAACTCATTGCATAAATATTCACAATGTATTACATAACTTCAAAAATTCATCTTTTAGAGAAAAAAAAAATCCAATTGGTAATATTCTCACAATCACCTACTGGAAAATACATCTACTAGTACCATAAATTAGTCCACATCTACTAATACATCAAAATTCAACACAAAATTGATTAAAATGAAAGTCCAAATAACAACAAACACACAAACAAAACTCAATTGCGGCATTGGACTAGATACATAATACCATAAAGTCTGTAAAAAAAAAAAAAAAAAAAAACCAATAATGGTCTAAGCCTTGCCAAGGCAACACAAATCAATCATCATCTTCATTCTTCAATAGTTGTGGTTTTAAGTTATGAGGGAATATTTGCCGTGATATTTTATATAGTGGAAATTTTTATTTTTTCCACGGCCCATTTTGCCGCTATAACTAATTTTAATGCAAATGTGAAAACTATGAATTTATTCTTAAATATATTACAAGTTTTAGTTTTATTATATAACTAGTCATTAATCCGTACGTCGTGCCACTTTCTTTTGAAAAGCTACATACTTAACCGTTGCTAAAGCCAAAAGAGGAGGAATACTGAGGTAGTGGATAGAGCAAAAGCTAAAGTATTAGCTATTAGAAATACCCGAAAAGCTAAAGTATTAGCTATTAGAAATATTGCCAAGCCCTCATGCACACTTCCGTTTTGGTTATTTCCACCGGGCATCGTGCAAGCTACCGTGAAGCTCACAGTAGTGATGAGTGTGGCTACCAACATATTGGTCTCACTCACTCGCTTCCAAAAATCTGATTCAGACTTTCCCTCACCATTACCATCACCATCGCCATCGCCATCACCGGCCAATTTTGGATTGCTTCTATCAGTCTAGGCTTCAAATTTCGAGTGCCCATCTTTATGAGTTCTCCCCTCACGCTTTGCCAAGCAACCTTCTCCCACAATTCTTTCTGGATTTCATTATGTAAAATTTATAAATGGATGATTTTTTTTTTTTTTTTTTTAAATGCTAAAGTTAGCTATCCATAAAGACAAACACATACGCGCACACACACACATATTAACATTATACACGTAAGACGTGAATGTGATACATACTAGCTTGGTCACCTTGTATACTTTCAATCAAATCAAATTAGTAGAACTTGGTCACCTTGTATTCTCCTGCTAAGGTATTAGTAAGTTTTATTTTGACCAAATTACAAATTAATACTATACTTTCAATCAAATATAATTAATAGAATTTGGTCACCATTTGTAATTGGCTAAATTTAAGATTTTCTCCACCAAAACAACCCTCTTTTTGTACATCTCTACACCCCCGAAAACAAAGTTGCAAAATTGGGAAAGTTTCTATATTCAAAATTCCTATAAAGCAGCAACACACTAGCATTGCATTCAGCAGAGTAGGACAAAAGGGGCATACCTTTTTCCAGGAGTTTAACTTCTCTCTTAACAAAACATTGTCCAATGGAGTATAGCCCTCCTTGTTTGTAGCATTTAAGACAACACCTTGAACTTCTACCAATTGTGATGCAGTCAAGATATCCCCATTGATAGCTGCCAGATGCATAGGCATGTTTCCTTCTTCGTCCTTTTCGTTGATGAGACCCTCAAACTCTGGTCTCTTCCTAAAAAATCCAATCACTGTCCACCCTCCACTTTCTACAGCAGCATGAAGAGCATTCTGATCCTTGTTGTAAGGTTGAATTTTATCAACCATCTTGTTGGCTTTATTCCATGCCAAATTTGCTTGTATTTTAGCGATTAGTAACCCTGTATTTAGGTGGGAATCATGTAAAGGTAGTGTGTGAGAGAGTGTAAAGAAATACTTAAGATTGTGCAAAGAAGCAGGGACTCGCGACTGGATCTTGCGGGTGGCTCGCGGCTTGCAAGCCGCTAGAAGTTGTACACGTGCCAAGCATGCAGAGAAGCTGAACCATCATGCCAGCTGTAGCACTATAGGACAAAAAGTTTAGTCTGGTCATTCAGTTACCTCACGACTGGAACTCGCGGCTCAGTCAAGTCGCGAGGCCAAGCCGCCAGCCAACTCTGTTTTGAAAAACTGACTCTTCGCATTCCACTCTCACCCTAGTATATATACCCCTTATACCCACGAAATGTAGAGAGTTTCCAGAGAGAATTTTGAGAGAGAAACCCTAGAAAAAAAAAAAAAAAAGATTGACTCATCCCCAATCTTCACATAGTGACTCTTCAAATTCCTCTACTCTCACCATCTCCATTGTTACCTCCTTGAGAGGTTCATTACCAAAACCTTTTCTCACCATACCCACATCTGTGAGAAGGCCATTTGATGTTTGGGAAGCAGTTAGGAAGGGACCAATTTCATATTGGTTGATGCTATGGTCAGTAGCGGAATCCGGTAAGTTAAAGAAGAAATAGGTTCGACGTAACCTCGTTAGAGTAGGAGCTTGGAGGGCTTAGGTACACTTGGTAGATTAGGCTTGGAGGGTCTTTTGCTGTTCATGTATCCTAACTACTTTCTTTAGTGGATTATTTACCGCTTGAAGGGCGGCGAAGAGGTTTTACATCGAGGGCTTCGATTTCCTTTTCGATAACACATCATTGTGTTGTCCTTGCGTTTGCATCTCTCTTCCCTTAATCTTTACCATTTAATTTCTGCTGTGAATGTGATTTTATTTGGTCTAAGATTGTTTATCAATTCTGTTATATGCTTATGTTCATATTCCACACATTAATTGTTTGATAATAAGCTTGAATTGATAATTTGTAAATTGGGGGTCGTAACGTTCAAGGTGTTTTATACACTAATTAAACTTTCACTTGTTGTCCAACAATTTGCACATATCCAGACATGCTTTCAAGAGTTCAAACATTACCATAAAGACCCTAAGACTCGTTTCCTTGACTGCAATGTGAAGACTAGGAGGGTGTTTGGAGTGGGTTGTTTTGAGTTATATAACTCAAAACTGATAACTCAAAACTCAAATTTTGTGGGCCCCACCAAGTTGCATTTTGTTTGGCATTGTTTTTAGTCATGGTTTCTAAAACTTGTTTCTCAAAAATTTGAGATATGGGAATGAAAATTGAGAACGGATTTCATGGTGTTTTCAGTTTTCAAAAACTGGGTTTGATGGCATTTTGGTTATTATTTCATCTATGTGGGACCCGGTGGCAGTGTATAGTTACAACAAGCACAATAACAAGTTCAACTAACAGCACCTATAACCGAAAAAGACAAAAGCTATTGCAAGCTGTGGGCTGTGGGCTCCACCAAAAAGTGAAAAAATTGGGAACTAAGATGTGGGGCACGGTTTTGAGATATTAGAGCCAAACAACTTTTTTCAGTTTTGGGTTTTGAGTGAGATAGAGTTTTGAGTATTGAGTTATGTTTCTGAGTCACGTGTTTTGAGTTCAGAGTTTTGAGTTTTGAGATACTTCCCATCCAAACACCCCCTAGATAATCCTTCTTTGTTTCCTACATATGCAGTGGAGTTGCCATTTTTTAAAAGCAGCTTGACAAATTCATTATTACCCAAATGCGCGGCAATGTGTAGAGAGTCCATCCTGAGTCATCGCCTTGTTCAATTGTAGATGGCCATTTTGTCATCACTTCGTTCACTAAATGTAAGAAGATATGGGCTGGAAAACAGTATTTCTCAGTATTGTTACAAAAGGGAAGAGAGTTCAATGTTCTCTCAATGCAACTCAATCACAAAACTGTAGTGGCAGAATTAAGATTATGGTTGAGGGACAAGATAATTAGACAAAGTTCACCACGAATTTTGATTTTTAAATGTTAATTAATATAAATATAAGTAATGTCGTACAAACTATAACTAAAATACAACATTTTTATAATAAAATGACTAGTGTCAATTAAAGTATATAATAATCAACCTTTAATAACAAAATAACTTAAAGTTATTTTTTACCCACAAAAAAAAAAAAAAAAAAAAAAAAAAAAAAAAAAAAAAACCTTGAAATCCAAATATAAGAACTTTAAATAGACAATATGACTATTAGAGAATAAATTTAGAAGAAAAATATATAAAACATTCATAAAATTTTATGTGTTTTTATTTCTTTAAAATTTATAAAATACTCAATCTATATATATATATATATATCAATATTATTTAAGAGGCTCTTATGGGTTATAGGTTTTCTTGTAAATTCAAGGAACCCTTTTATAGATTTAAGGGCTTTGTTAAGCTAGAATGAGATCTAGCTCTTACTGCATTTCCATTATACATCAAGATGATTTGATTCTTGTACAACTTTACATGTGTGGTTTTAAAATATAACTCTAGAATTTTGAAGAATCCAACTAACGAACAGGAGCTTCATGGTAATGAATTGTGAAAAATGAGAAAGAAGTTACTTTTAACTAATGTTCTTGAGGTACCAAGATATTGAATTAATTTTGTAAAAAGGAAAAATTTTCGTTGTGCCTCTAAGCCATTAAAGTCCTTTTGTTTGTTTGTTCATTAATTTAACTTGTTTCTTTCATTGTTAACTCTTTAATTCCCTAACAATCTTAGACATTATTTTCATAGAAATGGAAGGAGCAAGAGATTTGACATTTTTGAAAATGTTGAACCATAATTTGATGGAAGGAGAGCCACTCCAAGAATGACTCTAAAAGGAAACTATGGTTTTCTTAGTTGACGAAATTATATTTTTTTTCTAATTCTTTTTTTTTTTTTTTTTTTTTTTTTTGAGTCCTAGTTGATGAACCTAGTAGAAGGAACCAACTGTTTCTAATGCATTAGATCATGAAATTTGTGAAGCTTTGATGAAGGAAATCTGGTAGAACAAATACTTGTTCCTTGTCAAGAGTTGATGAAGAGAAAATGTGATACTTCTCAGCAATGTAGATGCATTAAAGGCAATGTTCATGATTGAACATTAAAGGTACAAATTTTATGATTCAAAAGAAATTTGGATTTTAGGTTGATAGATGATGTTCTCGTGTTAAAATTACTGCATATGTTGCAAATCTATGTACTCTACATGAGAAAATAAAACATAAAATTATTGTAACATTTTATGTTTGTAATGAAAAAATACATTTCAATGATTATTTGATAGATAAACAAGAGGTTCGTGACAATGAAACGTGAATAGAAAAAGAAGTTAGTTTCAACTAACATTCTTCGTATACCAAGAAATTGAAATCATATTGTGAAAGAATTGGATTATTTGAGAAGGATTATTAAAAATTTTGTTTTTTCCCATTCAATATTTTTAAACTGTGACTATAAAATTTTTATGTGTATTTTTGGCATAAAATTATCATTGTTACATGTCTGGCTAGCGTGATAGTGCGAGTGATAAGGTTTGATTTATAAGCATGTTTTAATGCATTGTGTAAGATATAGATTTAAACCTAGATGACTAAGAAGTTATTTCGTATATCGCATAGAAATTATAATTTGTTAGATCTTATATATATATATATATATACACATACACACACACATACTATTACTATTATTATTTAAGGGGTTTCTCATGTTTGGACTGGATTTTTTTTTTTTTTTGCTTCAAAATATCCTTACATCCCTAGGTTTAAGTAAAAACAAAACTAGAGGATAGTCTGGTAAAAATACATGTCTAACTTGTACTAAAACATTGCCTACAAAATAGGAACATTTTTCCACTAACTCACTTCTTCAAAGTAACTATACGTTTTTTTTTTTTTTTTTTTTTTTTTAATATAAGAATAGGTTAAACAACCCACGTTGCTGCTATTTTTTTTCTTAAAAAGGAAAAAGAAAAAGAAAAAAGACACCCCATGTTTATCCAAAAAAAAAAACTAAATATAAAAAAAAAAAAAAAAAAAAAAAAAAACAAAACAAAACAAAACTAAATTGATGTAAGGACTGAATTTGGATTATACCCAATGTAGGATTAGGTTTAAGCCCGACAAGCCCAAACAATGAATTTATAGAGCGTGGGTGAAAGAACTAGTTCTACTCCAAAAGATGAACCATAAAAGTTGCTGAATTAAGATTGTTGAACACAAGTAAATAAGAAAATTCGTCCTCGGCACGGCCTGAGGAGCTTATGTTATAATATCTTGTACTTTAACAAAGCTACAAGAGTTCACTGTATTCTTACAAAGATTTCTTGATTTTTTCCGATCCTCCTTCTTTAGGCCATTTTCTCATGCTATATACTACAATTTTGGTGTCATCTCCATCATACACGTGTAGGTTAGATTTGAGGAGCTCCTTCTTGTCCCATCCAACACCTCCCAGAACCATCAAATAGTAGCTATAAGGCTGCTTGGCCATTGTTCATGTATCACCTTCACATTAATGCGGCCAGAGAGTTAGTTGTGAGGTCTTTAATGTAGAGGTAGCACCTTTTGAAGATATTTGTTGCCTTCCTTTACTCACCCCTTACCCAGCGTCCAACTCCTAGTTGTGATGCAACTTTGAAGAAGGTCTAGGGTGACAGGACATACTTACTGACCTCAGATCCTCGTTTTCAAGATGACTTTCTCCTCGGACGTGTGTTAGACTTATCTCGTACTATCTTTATTTTTCGTTTATACCATTCCTATTATAACCTCATTTGGCCATTCTCGGATTGGTTAATGTCCTCAGATTGGGCCATAGGCCCAATTCATACAGCTTTAATGATACCTCCTAACTAACTGGCCCCCACAATAACCCCTCAAAATCTTGCTTTTCGACTCCTCGGGAGGAAAGGAGGATTTTGATGTTCTCAGCCCATCCTGTTTATGGTTTTATTCTGTCTTCTCGATCTCCTAAATGCCTTTTTACTTGCTTAAGGCACGTTCCTAACGCTTCGGCGTCCAGAACATGCCATCATTAAATTTTGGCGGCACCTTTGTCCCCCACGTTCAAGGCAGGATGTAAATCGAACGGTGGAGGATTTTTCTAGTTTTACGAGCGGGAATTTTCCTGCTTGTAACTTCTGCGCCACTATAAATAGCTTTTCAAATCAATTCCTTTCCCTACTTTCAACAATCACACAGTCCTAAAGCTCATACACTGAACCTGTCATTCTCTCTCACCTCCTTGTGCATCTACAAATACTAAAAATTTGTCCGAGGACCTTCTTTTCAAACTTGTAAGTTTTCTTGAACCCCCTCAGTTTTCATTTCAAAACTTGTTAATTTTTCTTCAAAACTTCTTAGGAAAATGGGTAAAATCAAACGTTTAGTTGAGTCCGAGGAGGGTATGGAAAATTTTAGGCCTAAGTATAGAATCCCACCAACAGTGGGCATGAGATACGTTTCCCAGGAGGAATGGGTAGATGCTAGGAAAATAGGAGAGGTGGTCATCCCAATGATCGTCTTTATAGAGGGAGGGATGACCATTCCTATGGGCACTATCACTAGGAACTATCTTAGGTTCTTTAGACTATCTCCCACTCAGTGCGCCCCAAATATGTTTAGGGTATTGGGGAGTATAGAAGCTCTAAACGAGAGAATGAATCTAAATTTGACCCACCACGATGTGAATTGGGTATACAACTTGCACCATCTGATAGGACAGGGATATTACCTTAAGTCGAGGTATCCCGCAGTAAGGTTAATCCAATGCCTCCCTGCATCAAACAAAAACTTAAAGGAGGACTTCTTAATTTTTTCTAGGGAATGACATGATGGCCTACCCTGTCCAACTAAGGAGGGAAAACCAGGTGGGGGTATAGCCGCAGATTTATATGTCTTGGCTTGCATTTCTCTTTTACTTCCCACTATCTCTACTTTTGACAAAACTTTCTTCCATTTCAATGATTTTGTAGACAAGCATTCTACTAAACCTCAGCTCGGCTTAGTTAACAAAGAGAGTTTAGATAGAATTTTACGGTCTGAGGTGTACGTAAACAAGGCCGACGGTCAACTGCTAGCGGCATACCTGATTCTCAGGTATACACCCATTTCTCTTGCCTTCCAAGCCCCTAAGCACGTGATAAAAGCCAATGATCCTCGGTTTCACAGTATCAGTGTTGCCTACTAAGGGTTCATTGTTCTAGAGGGTATTCCAATTCCTGAAAGTACTCCTCGTACTCAACCACTCTTTGTTGCCACCCCTTCAATAGGAGCATCCTCATCCCAACTCATTCTTGAAGAAGAGGAAGAAGAAAAAGAAAAAGAAGATTTAGAGGGGATCGTAGACGTATCAGACTCCTCGAACGAATTCGAAGTGTTCAACTAGCCTTTATCCCCTGAAAGTATATCAGATGAAATGGGAATCTAGAGGAAATACTAGAAGAGTTTGATGGAATTAATAGAAGATCAACCCAGAAGAGGTGCACCGGGGAAATCCACCTGGCCTAAACTTCCTCCTCCTCTTCCCAAATCTCCTCTCCCTCCTCCTCAGCCATCTCTGCCTTCCAGACCTGAACCTACTGATCTGAAGAGGAAGAGAGAGCAGAAAGGTAAAGATGTGGTGGAGACCAGGAGATCTCATCCTACTTGTGAAGACGAGGCTCAACGAGCTGCGAAGCAGCAAAAAGTTAGCCATGCGTCACAACGAGGCGTGGAAAGGGCGGACAATCAGCCTCCAGAGCCTCAGGCTTGGCTTCCAGCACCCATGCTCGGTGGTGAACCCTTGAGAGATGATGCATCACTCAGGGATTTCAACGGGGGTATTGGGTGCCATGTTGCCTTGGCTTTGGAGGAGGCTCTGTTACTTCCAAATGATATGGGTCGAGCTGCGGAATATTAGGAAGAACAAGGTTTTCCTCAATGTCAAGAAATATTTGGGCATGGTATGATGCTAACCCCCCCCCCCTTTTTATACTTATAATTATTATTATTATATATATATATATATATATATATATTATTTGTTATGTTACTGACCCTTTTCTTTTAGGCTGTCCAAGCCAGTTTCAGGCTTGAGGAGATGACCAACTCCTGCTACCAGCAGCTGGACGACAAGAGAAAAAGGCAGATATAGCTGTGTAGTCGCTCAACATTGCTAATCAAAGCAATGTAGACTTGAGGAAAAAGCTAGCTGATAAGGAACATGCCCGGAAGAGTGCTGACTCGGCTTTGGAGAGCGCTGAGAGGCAGGCCGAAGATCAGAGGCAGCACCTTCGAGAGGCCAATGACCAGCTGGGTTCTTCCAAGGAGCAAATAGCAACCCTCAAAAAGAAACTGGAAGAAGCCCAGAGGCTCAAGGATCAGGCTGAAAAATTGAGAGCTGAGGCCAAGAAGGCAAAAATAGAGGCCGAGAAGGCAAGGGAAGAGGCTGAACAGCATGGTTACAACATTGGCGTAGCCGAGACCGAGGATACCCTCCAGGCAGTGGTCCCTGCCGTATGCCCAGCCTACTATGCTCAGACTTGGGAAGAAGCTCTCAACCGAGCTATGGTTGAGGCTTCTTCTGAGTTGAGAAGGCCAGAAAACGTCTATTTCCCTCCAGCCATACGAGCCTCGGACATTCCTTCCAATCAAAGGGAGGCGGCCTCTATAGTTGCTGACACCGCCAAGGAAGCCCAGCCTCAGGATCCTCTTCCTCCCAGTCAGCAGGAGCAATCCAAACAGCCTGAAGCTCCTAAAGATACATCCTCAGACAAGGCTGCAAAGGTTCCTCAAGATGGGGCAGCTTCCCAAAGTTTTGAGTAGGCTTTAGCTTCAACTACCATACCTGCTAGAGAAGTTCCCATGGAAAAAGAAAAAGTGGTTCCTCCTGAATTAGCTGACAAAGCCTCCAAGAACAAGCTCCAGATAAAGTTAAAACCATAACTCTTTATTTTTATAGGGTAGTTACAGTTAGTGTAATGAAATTCCCTTTTTTTTTTAAGACAAGTTTTAATGAGATGTACACTTTACCTTTCCAAATTTACATGGGTTATTATTATTTTATCTATTATTTATGCGATTTTCATTTTGACTGTTCTTTGTTCATACATAACCATATGCCATAAAAGTGCGAAGTTGCTGACACGAGGGAAAACACAGTTTTATATATTTTAGCTGAGAATCCGAGTAGATTATGACTATTAAATCCACAGTACTATCAAGACATACTTTTAATCTATCAATTCTAATACGTTTCCAACTCTGAGAAAATATCCAAACGTTTAAATAACAGCCAAGTCCAGAGTACCTTAAAATGCCTTAAGTGATGCTCATGGACTTTACTTTGTCTTATAATTTTGTCATAACTCAGTTCAAGGGTTATTAATTTCCACTAAGTTTGTATTCTGAGAAACCTGACATAACTTGGTTTAGGTTTAATACTTCAATTGATGTCAAAGGGTATTAATTTCCACTAAGTTTATGGTCCGAGGAACCTGACATAACTTAGTTTCTATTTAATACTTCAATAGATGTCAAAAGGGTATTAATTTCCACTAAGTTGTTGGTCTGAGGAACCTGACATAACTTAATTTCTGTTTAATACTTCAATAGATGTCAAAGGATATTAATTTCCACTAAGTTTGTGGTCCGAGGAACCTGACATAACTTAGTTTCTGTTTAATAGTTCAATAGATATCAAAGGGTATTAATTTCCACTAAGTTTGTGGTCCGAGGAACCTAACATGACTTAGTTTCTGTTTAATACTTCAATAGATGTCAAAGGGTATTAATTTTCACTAAGTTTGTGGTCTGATGAACATGACAAAACTTAGTTTCTGTTTAATATTTCAATAGATGTCAAAGGGTATTAATTTCCACTAATTTTGTGGTCCGATGAACCTGAGATAACTTAGTTTCTATTTAATACTTCAATAAATGTCAAAGGGTATTAATTTTCACTAAGTTTATAGTCCAAAGAACCTGACATAACTTAATTTTTGTTTAATACTTCAATAGATAGGGAAACACATGATACATGGTTGGAATAAATTAGATAGAAACTAAACAGGACTATTTTTATTAATAATAATACCTCTTTAGATTGTTTACATTCCAAGGATGGAGTACAGTTTTCTCATCAAGATCTTCAAGATAATACGCACCTATTCTTGCCACTAAAGTGATACGGTACGGTCCTTCCCAATTAGGCCCTAACTCTCCCTAGGCTGGATTCTTGGTAGTCCCTAAAACTTTTCTCAATACCAAATCTCCTGGGGCTAATGGTCTTAGCCTTACATTGGTATCATAACCTTGCTTGAGCTTATGTTGGTAGTAGGACAGTTGGACCATTGCATTTTCCCTTCGCTCCTCGATTAAGTCTAGACTTTTTTCCAGCAACCCATTGTTGCCATCCGAGGTAAATGCATTTGTTCTCAGCGTTGGAAAGCCAGTTTCCAGAGGAATCACAGCCTCGACCCCATATGTCATTGAAAAGGGGGTTTCCTCGGTTGACTGACGAGACGTTGTTAGATACGTCCAAAGGACATGCGGTAATTCCTCCACCCATCTCCCCTTTGCATCATCCAGTCTCTTTTTAAATCCGCTCACTATAACCTTATTGACAGCTTCAGCTTGCCCATTTCCTTGTGGATAGACTGGAGTGGAATATTTATTCTTTATTCCAAGATCACAACAGTACTTCCTAAAAGCTTTGCTACCAAATTGAAGGCCATTGTCCGAGATAAGGGTATGAGGAACACTGAATCGAGTAACGATATTCTTCCAGATAAACCTCTTGACATCTACATCTCTGATATTAGCCAAAGGTTCAGCTTCGACCCATTTGGTGAAATAGTCTATACTGACCAGCAGATACTTTTTATTTCTCAGTGCCTTAGGGAAAAGACCTACAATATCCAAGTCCCATTGAGCAAACGACCAAGGGCTGGAAAGAGGGTTTAGAACTCCTCCAGGCTGATGGATGTTTGGAGCGAATCTCTGACATTGATCACACTTTTTAACATACTCTTGTGCCTCCTTTTGCATGCCCGGCCACCAGTATCCTTGAGTAATGGCTCGGTAAGATAAAGATCTTCCTCCTATGTGATTTTCACAAATTCCTTCGTGTAACTCTTCTAGGGGTAATTCTAATGACTTGGGATGTACACAAAGCAGATATGGACTAGAAAAAGAACATTTATACAACTTCTTGTCCTCGGACAACCAAAACCAAGGAGCTTTCCTCCGTACCTTCTCAGCTTTTGCCTTCTCCTCGGGCAATATATCTCTTTCGAGGAATAATAGTATAGGATCCATCCAACTCGGTCCTACCTTGATCTGATGGACTTGGAGCAAGTCTTTCTCTATTGGGGTAGGGGTGCATAGGTCTTCGACAAGTATTACTCGGGGCAAATCTTGTGCCGAGGAAGTGGCAAGGGTAGCTAAGGAATCCGCATGGGTGTTTCCACTTCTGGGGATGTGCGATAAGTCGAAGAACTCAAACTTTATTTGCATACGCCTAACTTGACTCAAGTACTCCTGCATCCTTGCATCCCGGGCTTCCGATTCCCCTTTTACCTGGCCTATGACCAGTCTTGAATCTGAGAACATTTCTACTGCTTTTCCACCCATTTTTGGGACCATCTCCATTCCCATTAACAAAGCTTCATATTCCGCTTCGTTATTTGTAGCCAAAAACCCCAACCTCAATGATTTTTCAATGGTGATCTTCTCAGGAGATACCAGAACCAGCCCCACTCTTGATCTCTACTGGTTGCTGCCCCATCCACATATACTTTCCAGGATGAGAGATATTGTGTGGAGATTAGGCCAATCAATTTTTCATCCATGCCATGTTGCTTCACATCTATCTCTTCAGGAAATTCAGCAAACTCAGCTACTAGGTCAGCGAGAACTTGGCCTTTAACAGAGGTACGAGGCATATACTTGACGTCAAAAGCTCTTAGAATTGTACCCCACTTAGCAATTCTCCCAGTATAATCTGCGCTATGAAGCACTAATTTAAGCAGAAATTGAGTTAGGATAACCACGGTGTGTGCCTGGAAATAATGGGGGAGTTTTCGAGTAGCATGCACTAGTGCCAAGATGGCCTTTTCCAGTGGTAAATACCGCACCTCGGCTTCGTGAAGTGACTTGCTCACGTAGTAGACTGGTTGTTGTATGCCACCATCTACTTATATCAAAACAAAACTTACCGCATGAGAGGCTACAGCCAAGTAGGCAAATAGAATCTCATCCATTTTAGGACTAGACATGATGGGTGGCCAAGATAGATATTCTTTAAGCTGTTGAAAGGCTACAACACACTCCTCGGTCCATTCAAACCCTTTCCACTTATATAGTAAAAGGAAAAAGGGTCTGCACCTATCTGCTGATCTGGATATAATCGGTTCAAAGCAGCAGTCATCCCGGTCAGTTTCTGGACCTCCTTGGGATTTCGAGGTGCTCGCAAGCCGTTAATGGCCTTAATCTGATCTGGGTTTACCTCAATTCCCCTGTGAGTCACCATGTAATCCAAAAAATTTCCCGAACCTACACCAAACGAACACTTGGATGCATTTAGGCGCAACTTCTGCTTCCTCAGAACCTCAAAGACGTTTGTGAGGTCTTCCACATGCCCCAACGCTACCTTGCTCTTTACAACCATATCATCAATATAGACTTCGATGCTCCTGCCTAGCTGCAGTTCAAACATTTTAGTCATCATCCATTGATAAGTAGACCTTGCATTTTTCAAACCGAAGGGCATCACTTTGTAGTGATAGTTTCCAATGGGAGTAACGAAAGCTGTCTTTTCCTAGTCGTCCAATGCTAGTGGTATTTAGTGATATCCTTGAAAGGCATCCAAAAAACTCATCCGAGGATGGCCTACTGTTGCATCCACCAGCTGATCTATCCGAGGCATAGGGAAAGGATCTTTGGGACAAGCCTTATTAAGGTCCGTGAAGTCCACACACACACCCCATTTCCCGATTTTCTTTTTCACCACCACCGTGTTAGCTAACCACTGAGGATAGAATACTTCCTTGATAGCCCCTGCCTGTTTGAGCTTTATTACCTCATTTCTGACAGCTTCGGCGTGCTCTTTGGAAGGACGCCGAGGTGGTTGTCTCTTCGGAGTGATAGAAGGGTTAACATTCAAATGATGACAAATAAAACTTGGGTCTATACCCGGGGCTTTATGCGCACTCCACGCGAACATATCAACATTTCTTCTAAGGAATTCAACCAGTTGTTCCCTCTCCTGCAGAGGTAGTTGAGCCCCAACTTGAAAGAACTTCTCTGGATCATCGCCAACGACTACCTTTTCTAGATCTTTCATTTCACTTCATCGGCTGGTTTATTAAAGGGCAACGCCGGAGTTTCTGATTGCTATAAGTCATTCTCACTAGTAGCTAAGATTTCAGTCTCAGGCCGATGTTGTATGGCCGCTACTAGGCATTGTTTGGCTGTGGACTGACTTCCTAAAATTTTCAACACTTGGCCTTTAGAAGGATATTTCACCTTTTGGTGAAGAGTGGAGAAGACGGCCCCTAGGGTATGAAGCCAAGGTCTGCCCATAATGGCCGTGTATGGAGAGAAAGCATCTACAACAATGAAGTCCACCTCTACCACATCTAGGTTGATTTGCACAGGTAATCTGATCTGACCTTTCGGAATAACAATTTTACCTTCAAAACTTACCAGTGGAGAACTGTAGGCTGTTAAGTTCTTAGGTTTCAAATTTAGCCCCTTATACAAGTCAGGATACATTATCTCAACTTCGCTGCCTTGGTCAATCATCACCCTTTTTATATCGTACCCACCAATTCTAAGTGTAACCACCAAAGCATCATCATGAGGCTGTATGGTTCCAAATTTGTCCTCATCCGAAAATCCAACACCAGTAGGGTGCCCATCTTGATTCTCTTCGACATTGAACTAGACTCCTCGGCTAGGTAATGGGATACCGACATTACTCTGGAGGGATAAGATTCGGTCCTCCCTGGGGCAACAAATATGACATTTATAGTGCCGAGAAGGAGTCTTGAAGAAGCATCTCCCCGAAATTCAAACCTGTTTGGCTTACTCGTCCACTGGAGTGATGCAGGAGTTGCTTCAATTTCCCTTCTCAGACCAGCTGGTCTAAATGGTCCCACAAGTTTCTACAATCTTTGGTGGTATGCCCATGGTCCTGATGATGTTGGTAATAAAGGTTCTGGTTGCATCTCATAGGATCTCCTGCCATCTTGTTTGGCCATTTGAAGAACGGTTCATTTTTAATCTTCTCCAGCACCTGCTACACTGGCTCTCAAAACACAATATTAACCACCTGGGTGTTAGCAGATCTTGGCTGCCCAACAAACTTTCCGAGGTCGGTTATTATTGTACAGGTCCGACTTGAAATCCCTCCTCTCCTGAGGGATCACCTTAGCCCTTTCTTTCCCCTACAGTTGGTCTTTTTCTACCCTCTTGTACTTGTCAATCCGATCCATTAGTTGACGTACACTGGTAACAGGCTTACCAATTAGAGATTTCCTTAAATCATGCTCGGCTGGAAGGCTAGCCTTAAAAGTGCTAATGGCTACATCATCGTACTCTCCTTCTATTTCGTTAAACATCTCCTAGTATCTATCTGAGTAGGCCTTCAGAGTCTCTCCCTCCCGCATGGACATAGATAATAAGGACCCCAAAGGCCGAGGAACCTTGCTACAAGTGATAAAGCGAGCACCAAAGGCCCGAGTGAGTTTTTTAAAGGAGTCAATAGAGTTCGCCTTTAAACCGTTGAACCACCTCATTGCCACTAGGCTCAAGCTAGATGGAAAGACCTTACATATCAAGGCCTCATCTTTGGAGTGAACGGTCATCCTTTGACTGAAATGGCTGACATGTTCCACTGGATCTATTCGACCATTATAAGTGGTGAACGTGGGTTGATGGAATCGCCAAGGAAGACTCGCACTTTCTATGTTTAGTGTGAAGGGTGATTTAAAAACTTGACTCAGCGCCTTGTTCATGGCATTGTTCCCCAAGCCTTTGCGAGGCGGGCTCTTGTATCTACGTCTATGTTAGTACTCCTTGTCATAGGAGAAAGTCTCGCTGGGTGGAGTTCTAGATCTCCGTCTATAACTGGCACCATCTGTCTCTTCAGAGGACGGCTCGGAGCTGGGCGATGAATGTCTTCGCCGAGTGTGACGCAATTCCCTATTCAATTCATCGATTTCACGTTGCATGTCTCTATCATCCTTTGCATGGGAAACACGGCTCTTCCCTCGAGATTGACTTTTACTGGTATGAGTTATGTGCACACTTCCTTCACGACCTCCTCTCCGTTCAAGGCTCTTACGCGGATTGCCATGTTGGGATCCCCTTGATTCTGCCTGGTGTAAATTAGCATCCACCTGGTGTAGACCTGTCGCTACCTGGTGTGGACCTACTTCTTCCATCTTAGACGTCTCACCCAAATCTCTTTCAGAATAGATCAAGCTCTTCCCATAGACGGCACCAATTGTAAGGATTGAATTTGGATTAGACCCAGTGTAGGATTGGGTTTAAGCCTGACAAGCCTAAACAATGAATTTATAGAACGTGAGTGAAAGAACCAGTTCTACTCCAAAAGATGGACCATAAAAGTTGCTGAATTAAGATTGTTGAACACAAGTAAATAAGAAAATTCGTCCTTGGCACGGCCTGAGGAGTTTATGTTATAATATCTTGTACTTTAACAAAGCAACAAGAGTTCATCGTATTCTTACAAAGATTTCTTGATTTTTTCCGATCCTCCTTCTTTAGGCCACTTTCCCATGCTATATACTACAATTTTGGTGTCATCTCCATCATACACGTGTAGGTTAGATTCGAGGAACTCCTTCTTGTCCCATCCAACACCTCACAGAACCATCAAATAGTAGCTGTAAGGCTGCTTGGCCACTGTTCAGGTATCACCTTCACATTAATGCGGCCAGAGAGTTAGTTGGAAGGCATTTAATGTGGAGGTAGCAGCTTTTGAAGATATTTGTTGCCTCATTTTACTCACCCCTTGCCTAGCGTCCAACTCCTAATTGTGATGCAACTTTGAAGAAGGTCTAGGGTAACAGGACATTCTTACTGACCTCGGATCCTCGTTTCCGAGATGACTTTCTCCTCGGACGTGTGTTGGACTTATCTCGTACTATCTTTATTTTTCTCTTTATACCATTCCCATTATAACCTCATTTGGCCATTCTCGGATTGGTTAATGTTCTCGGATTGGGCCATAGGCCCAATTCGTACAGCTTTAATGATACCTCCTAACTAACTGGCCCCCACAATTGATATATACACTTTTTTTTTTAATATAAGTAGATACATCTTTAACTCCTACTAAAACATTTCCTACAAAGCAAGATCACTCTCCTAATGGTTTTCAGATTGCTCTTCTTTCTTCTTCTTCTTCTTCTTTTGTTGGTAAAAGTTAATAATTTTCATCCTTTATAATTTGAAATTACTACATTTTTTAATAACAGAAATACCTAGGAGTGTGATGAGTGTTCTGCGTTTTGGATGAAATAATTTACTCATCACATTCCTAGATTTTTTTTTTTTTTTTTTTTTTTTGTGTGATTGAAAAATATACTAATCCCAAATTATAATGGATTCAAGTTATTAACTTAAAAAAAAAAAAAAAAAAAAAAAAAAAAAAAGAAAAAAAAAAGAAAAGAAAAAAGAAGAGCCTTTGTGCACACGCGTGAGCACATACTCAGAGGCTAGTATATATATATATATATATATATATATAAAAATAAAAAAAAATAAAAAAAAGAAAAAAGAAAAAAGAAGAGCCTCTGTGCACACGCGTGAGCACATACTCAGAGGCTAGTATATATATATATATATATAAGGTTGAGTTCGAGTTATACCTGATATAACTCTAAGCAATGTTATACCACTCAAAATTTTTTAATTGGATGCGAATTTTGACAAATCCATCATTAGATTGCTTTATCTTCGTATATTCTCTATGCTTGAAAAAATTTAAGGTGATCAAAGATCAATAGTCATGTCATCAATCAATTGTTTAAATTCAAGTTTTTGTAGTTTAAAATAATGCATGAAAGATGAGTTACACCACCCAATAACTTGTTATTGAATTCGTATTTTAAAAATCCAACCGTTGAATTACATGTTCTTAACATGCATGCCAATTATTATGCCAATCGGATATAATTTACCATTCAATCCATAAGCTCATCTTTCATGCATTATTTTAAACTACAAAAACTTGAATTTAGACAATTGATTGATGACATGGCTATTAATCTTTGATTACCTTGAAATTTTGCAAGCATGGAAAATATATGAAAACAAGATAATCCAACCGTGGGCTTGTCAAAATTCATATTCTATTGAAAAATATTGAATAGTGTAACATTGTTTTGAGTTACACCTGGTAACTTGATCAAACTCAACATATATATATATATATATATATTATCTGGAGGTGGAAAAGGTTTTTTTTTTGAAGATTTCTCTAGATTTAGATATTTATATTTGAAGAGTAATTGGAATGAATCTTTTGACATTATCAAATGCTATAAAAGAAGTAGAAAATTAAAATGATAGGAAATAGACCTTTTAAAAGTGATAGAGAAGGTGAATATTTTACAAATGATTTTTCTATAACCGAAGTTTAGACCCTTATACAACCCCACAAAATTTTTTGGGTAAAGGGAAGAATAAAAGTCTAGTTCATATGGTAAATATCATGATCTTCAATGCAACTCTTATTAAATTTTTGGGGAGAAGCTTTACTTACTATGTATCACGTCTATAATAGAGTTTCATATAAAAGAAAAAGGTATCTCACATATGGGTGGTAAAATTGGACATGATCTGTGAACCCGACATGACACGACAAGAAATTAGTAGGTTATGGATTGAGGTTTAAATAGTTTATGTCATATTTGGGTTGACACGACTAACCCGTTTAATAAACGGGTTAGGTTAGTATTCAATACATAGAACCCGTTTGACCCATCTAACTCGTTTAATTAAATGATATTTTACCAATATACCCTTCAAACTTTAGGAATATACACTTATTAGTTGTTGTGGTTTATTTTTTTTTTTGACATATTGTGATTGATTATTTATGATACTGGGATATGCATTAGTTTTGAATGATTATTTGTGATGTAGTTACTAGTTAGTTTTGGATTTCATATTAAAAATATTTATTTGTTTGTTTTTTCATAATTTTTTTTTTCCTTTCTATAAAATTTGATAAATAGTTCAACACGACTGGTCCATTTAATAAATGGGTCGTGCTAGGGTTGAGTAATTTTGACTAGTTTAATAAACATGTCGGGTTAGTACTTTTGACCTATATAGATAGATACTCATAAGTTAACACTACAAAAAAAATGCAGGATTTAGCCGCGTTTCAAAAACGTAGCTATACACCCTAAAAATGCAGCTATAGGCTATAGCCCCCTATGACTTCTACTGTGCGACAATAGCCCCCTACAGGGTCTATAGCCGCGTTTTTTTAAACGCGGTTACAGGTCCCCTTATAGCTGCATTTTTCACCCCCATAGGCTGAGACTTATAGTTGTGTTTTTTTAAAAACGCGGTTCTAGACCCGCTTTGGGTTGCGTTTAAAACACGGCTAAAGTTGCATTTTTGAAACGCAGATATAGGTTTTTTTTTTTTTTTTTTTTTTTTTTTAAATTCTGGAGTTTTCCCCAAAAAAATTCAAAATTCAAACCAAAAAAATTCAAAATTAAATACAAACCCAAAAAATTCAAAATCAAACACAAACGCAGAAAATTCAAAATCAAACACAACATACTCACAATACAAACACACCCAAAAAATTCAAAATCAAACACAACATACTGACAATACAAATACAACATGCTCCAAAATATAAGAATACAAACTCATGAATCTCCTCTCATTCAACAAAACCAACCCAAATCTAACACTAAATGCATTCAAGGAACACAAATGCACAAGCTCAGAAACACAAAAGAACAAGCTCAAGAACACAAACCCATTTAAACATAAGCACAATATCAGCTACAATAGCACAAATTCAAGCGCAAATCCAAAAAATTCAAAATCAAAACTCAAATCCAAGTCAAGACATAGACACAAATATTGCTAGAATATCAACTTTATTCAAAATTTTCAGCATTTCCTCCATTTTCTTGCTAACTAAACATAAAATAACCAAAAAAAAAAAAAAAAAACTAGATCTATAGACAAATCAGTGTGCTTGAGATGAAGAAGAAAAGAAAGAAAAAAAAGAAGAAGAAGAAGTAGTTGCAAAGAAACAAAGAAAAAAAAAAAGAGTTGTGCTGGAGTGAAGAAGGAAAAAAAAAAAAACAAAGAAAAAAGAAAGAAAGAAAGAAGAACCTGGCATGACTTGTAGAAGAAAGGAGCAAAAAAAGAAGAAAAAAAGAAAAAAGAAGCAGTAGCTCCAAAGAAACAAAGAAAAAAAAAAAAAAAGAGTTACGCTGGAGTGAAGAAGGAAGAAAGAAAAAGGAGGGGGGGGGGGGGGGGGGGGAAAGCAGAAGAAGAAGGAAAGAAAGAAGAATCACTGAAGAGTTATGCTGGAGTGAGTGAAGAAGGAAGAAAGAAAAAAAAAACAAAAAGATGAAAGTGGGGGGTACATGGCAAAAGAAAGATTTTTTTTTTTTTTTTTTTTTTTTGGTGTTACCTATAGCTGTGTCTTAAAATGCAGCTATAGGTTAGATATAGCTGCATTTTTTAAAACATTGCTATAGATCCTCCTTTAAAAAAATTATTCAACTGGAGCTGTAGCTGTGTTTTTTGAACACGGCTATAGAATTAACCTATAGCCACGCTTTAAAAGCTATAGGTCAGCTATAGCCGCGTTTTTTGTAGTGATAACATGACAGGAATACGAATTACCACCCCTAATCTCATATAAGATGTGGTATGGAAAAATGACCAAACCTCAATTATCTTAAAGTATGGGGTGTTTAGGCTTTTACAAAGCTATGAATTCTAGGAGTTATTAGGACCAAGGGCCGAAACAAGCATCTATGTAGGTTATGTGGAAAATTCAAGAGCATAAAGATTATTAAAGAAAAATTAATTATAATTCCACAATACCTACTTAAACACTCCAATTCCAATGTCGAACTAATTGGTACTAATAGCATGAATAATGGTTCTCCATATAATAAAAAAGGAGTCAAAGAGTGAGGTAAGTAAAATACCCGTAGTATTTAATGTGAAGAGTAATCCTAACACTTTTTGAAGAAGTTACGGCTTTAGTGATGCAACCTTTTGAAAAAAAGTTATGAATGATGAGGTTGACTTAATATTTTTCATTAATTCTTAGGTCTTATGGCTTCTAGTACTGATGCAGCTTTAAATGGATGTTTAGAAGAAATTATAATACCACTGGATATATTCAAATCTTTAAGGCAACTTTAGTAGCAAAAGGCTTTAAACAAAGGGAAGAGATAGTTTATTTGATAATTATGCACAAGAAACTACCGGTAAGTAGTATCTGTTTGATTACTTTTCATATATTTAAAATCATCCTCCTTAATTCTAAAGAAATTCACAATTTATTTTGTTACATTTTGATGTATATAAATCAATTTATGTGAAATTTGGATCGCTAGAAAATCCAAAAGTGTGGGGTAAAGAAACTCAAATTGTGGAATTTATAAATCCAAGAGATGTGTGGGTATAATCCTTAAAAAAGTTATGAACTCGAAAAGGTGCAAAAGATTATTGTAAGAGGCAAAATTTTAAGCCAATTATAAAATGCCACATCAAAGTTTAGTGGCAAATTCTAAATTAATGTCATTAAATTAATTAAATTAGATAATGACATGTGTCATCCAAATTGGCATCACATTGGCATATCAAAATTTGTCATGTGTCATTTGGCCCACAAGGTAAAGATAAATTTCCTATTCAAAATTTATGGGTAATTATCTTTATTAAAATAAATAAATAAATAAATAAAATAAAGATAAATTTTCTATTCAAAATTGGTAGATAATTATCTTTATTAAATAAATTAAATAGAGATAATTATTTATCTTTATTGATTATTATCTTTATCAAAATATGATCTTTATCAAAATAGATAAATAAAGATAATTATCTTTAAGAAGAATTTGGACCAATCAAAAGTCTGCTACATACTTTCAAGCATATCAATTCATAGTAGAGTTTATCCTCTGAAATCACTATAAATAGAGGACATCTCCTCTCATTTTCAAGACCAAGTTTTCAAGGGGTCCAAGCTCTGGAGAAATTCTGTCTCAAGAATCTTTGAAGAGCTTGAAGCATCTTTGAAGAACTTGAAGAATATTCAAAGGGCTTGAAGAACAACAAATCTCTAACAAGCTTAAGGCTAGAAATTCATTGAAAAGACCATTCAATCCATCTTCCAATCAAAATTAAGAAGATCTCTTGTTTGAGTTCTTTGAAGTTCTATTGGAATTAAGCTAAAAAGCCTCCATAAATCTCAACAAACCCAAATCTTTGAAGCTCAATGGATCAAGCCTCTAAAGCCCCAAAGAACTTCAACCTAAGAGCCTTCACGTTTGAAGACTTGAAGAACAACAAATCTCTAATAAGCTCAAAGCTAGAGATTTGTTGTGAAGACTGTTCAATCCATCTTCCAACCAAAGTCAAGAAGATTCTTGTTCGAATCAAATTCAATGAAGATAGAATCAGAGGGTATTCTTTTGTAAAAGAATCGAAATAGAGATTGTACTCATTATACATCAATACAAATTTATATTTGCAAACCTATTTTTTTTCAATTGTTTGATTTGCTGCAATTGAGAAAAATTTGTGTTTACAATTATCAAAGGTGTATTTGAGCTATTAGCTTCCAAAAAGAGAAGAAGGTCAAATTGAGAATCTTTAAGTCTTGGAACTTAGTTGATCTATTTCCAAGTTCAAAACCAATTGGTAGTAAATGAGTGTTTAAAAAAATTTGTAGTACCGATGAGTCTATTCAAACCTTTAAAGCAAATTTAGACTTTAAACAAAGGAAAGAGATAGCCTATTTGATTCTTATGCACCGTTAACTAACTATTCACAAAAGAAATTGTGAATCTCTTTAAAATTATGGGGAATACCCCATAATTTTAAAGAGATTCACAATTTCTTTTGTTACATTTTTATTTGAAGGGTAGAAAATCCAAAAGTGTGGGGATTTAGAAACTAAAATTGTGGAATTTAGAAATCCAATAGGCGTGGAGGTATAAACCTTAAAAGAGTTATAAACTCAAAAAGGGTGTCAAAGATGTGAATCCAGGAGAAAATGGGCAAATGCCCTTTTTGTGCAAATTATGTAGCGTTTTGCCCTCTTTCCCAAAATAATTAGGGAAATACCCTTTTTTGAAATTCGATTTGAAATAAATCGAGTTAGGCCCTATAGTGGCGTTTTTAAGGAGCCTATAGTGACATTTTAAGGACCTATAGTGGCGTTTTGTAACTCGACTTCCATGAACTTGAGTTATAGGTAAAAAAATAAAAAAATAAAAATAAAAATTGCCTGTAACTCAAGTTAATGGAGGTCGAGTTACAAAACGCGACTATAAGTCCTTAAAACGTCACTATAAGCTCCTTAAAACGCCACTATAGGGCTCTAGATCTTTTTTTTTTTTTTTTTTTAAACTCGATTTATCTCAAATCGAGTTACAAAAGATGGGCATTTCCCTAATTAGTTTGGAAAATGGGGCAAAACGCTACAATTTTTGCTCAAAAAGGGCATTTGCCAATTTTTTCTTGTGAATCCAATATTGAAAAGTGTTTACTTCTTTTTGTTATCATCATCATCATCATCATTATTATTATTATTATTATTATTATCTGATTTCATCTTTGTACGTCAAGTTGAGAACTTTAAGTCCTGGAGACTTGAATGTGATATATATTAGAATCAAGAAGTGAAATTATTGAGTTTTAATTATGTGATTCTAGAAATGCATCAAGACCTAATCAAACGCAAATTTTTACTCTAATACAGTTCCTCTTATTGAAATAAACAAAGTACAAGTGAGTTCACTAAATTAATGAACATTGAAAAGTCAATTAATAAGAAAATCTTGGATTGTATGTCACATATAATTTTAGTGTGCATGAATGGATGTGAATAGCTTTCTAAATAGTGATCCTGAGAGAGTGTATGTTGATAAAGTACTTGTTTGTACTTCCTAAAGTTGTAGGACAGTCTATGGTTTATGGAAATTAAGGTGAAGAAACAATGTGTGGACTACGTAAGTTCTCATTGAGATTGAGAGGAAACTTCTCGTTGTGTATGAAATGATGCTTCTTTACTTTGAGAGGAAACTTCTCGTTTGTTTTAATTTGTTCCAATCTAAAAGCTTAGACAAATTATTGGTAGGGCTATAGCACAAGTACTGGAGTATGCCAGAGCGAGTAGAATTAAAGCATGGTATGTCATCCAAATGAAGATCACTACAAAGAAATGTTGTAAAATTACTGAATATCGATATGGTCAAAAATTTAAATGATCATTGATGAAAGTGATAGAAAGATAATATAATGATATATTTATAGAGATAGAAAGATGAAAAAAAAATTAGAAATTGTTTAATTTTTAGGGAAAACAAATTATTTTTAACAAATTTTAGAGAACAAAATATACATTATACTACAATTATAAAATAATTATCTATTTTTACGCATTACGTGAGTTTATGACTAGTTATTATTACACGTGAAACTTCACTTATACGTGTATTCCCAATAATCTCATTTATTTAGGTGTCAAAAAGTATTAAAAAAGGGGGAAAAAAATCAAATTCAATATAACCCATTAAATAATTAACTTTTGGGCTCATCAACTAGTCACTGCCAGAATGCTACTTTGGTATGCACCAATAATAGCATCCATTTTTTCATTTTTTAATTAAAAATAATTTTATTCAAAACTAACAGCTATACAATCAAAAAAAAAAACAAAAGCTTTGAAACAAGTCTACACGCAACATGCCTCCCATATAATGATCTTGATAATGACTCACGACATTCCTCTTATTCCTCCACATGTGCCCATATCAACTTGTAGAACACAGCTTTCAAGACGTTGTCGTTGCCGGTGCCAATGTACTCATCCCACTATCAGACCGGGACGTTTTACTCATCCCACATATTCTTGTTCTTGTTCTTGTTCTTATTCTTGTTCTTGTTCTTGTTCTTGTTCTTGTTCTTCATTTGGCTCGGAATCAATATGGTAGTTATACCACATCCCCCCACCACGCAAACATAAATTTGTTCTTGTTCTTGTTCTTCATTTGGCTCGGAATCAATATGGTAGTTATACCACATCCCCCCACCACGCAAACATAAATTCCTAGCTCTGCCCCTATATATTATGATTGGTGGACTTTAACTACTTAACGAATGAATGTTTGAAATGCGCTTTGATAGTTGCCAACAAATCAATTTGTGAGTTCTAGGTGATAAAAATTTTAGTATGTCTAACATTACCCTTATTCTTAACTAGCCAATAACTTGTGCAATACACATAAAAGTTACGCATCATATGATTTTTCCTCACTTTAATTATTTTTTTAAATATGAAATTTGATCATTATTAATAAGGAAATGCTAACAAGTGCCGTTAGGGCATTGGTTAAAAATCCAATTAAAGAAAGTTTTTATGGGAAAAGAAAGAAAAAAAAAAGCAATTAATGTTTTAACAGTTTTTTTCATTTCCCATAAAAGTGATGTCAAAACTTTCTTAAAATGGATTCTTAACCAATACCTTAAGGGCACTCATTAGCATGACCCTTATTAATAAGTGCAAGAAAGAATAACGGCTACACTAATCCCCAAAGAATGTGGTACCACTATATAGGTGTCTGCAACAAAAGCTACCATCATTGCTCCAATAGACCAGTTTGTGTAAAAAGCGGTACGACATTCCAATTTTCTATGGAAAGCGACTTCCTCACTCATTGTTGAAGCCAAAAATTGGACGAATACTGAGGTTGCCCTCACCATCTCCATCACCATTGCCTTTGCCATCACCATCGCCACTGCCTTTGCCATCGCCTGCCGTGGGTGGAGCTAGGGGGGGGTCGAGGGGGGGTAGCTGCCCCCCCTGGCTTACCCAAAAGAAACCCTTAGTTTCATAGCTAATGCTTATTAAAAACCCCAACCTATTTTTTTCTTTTGATCGAAATAGCAATCTAGATCAAAGATCTTCCTTATCTTGTGAGGAATTTGAACTAACCAAAAGCTCTAATCAATCACACTTAATGATAATTTAGCCAACTAAAACTTCACTTTGTTTCTTTAGCCTTGAAACAAAGCATAACTCTACCTTCTAAGTGAATAAATAAGTAACCACAAGTCCTCCACTAGCATGCCTTACACATAAGTTTTAATGTTTCCCTACCATATTTTAGCAAAAAGGTCGTGATCAATCCCTTCAAAAATGCAGTCTTGCATACCAATGTGGAAAGCAAAGTGCATCACTTGGAAAGCCACAATCTATCATGAACCCTGATAAAACTCCTTTGTACTTAGCTATTTTAATATTTGACTTATTTTTTCTTTTGTGAAAGTACATATATCATATACAAATTTTGCCCCCCCTTAACTTAAATCCTGGGTTTGCCACTGTCGCCTGTCAGTATTGTTTTCTTTCTAGGGTCCAAATTTTGAATGCCATCTTTAAGAGTGCTCCACGCAGGCTTAGTCGAGCACCAATCTTCCACAATTCTTTCTGTATTTCATCATGTAAAATTTAAAAATGGATGATCTTTTGTAAAATAATGCTAAAGCTACCTACCCATAAAGACAAACACATGCACACAGACGTGTATGTATGTGATGCATCCTAGCTTCTTTCAATCAAAAATCAAATTAATAAAACTTGGTTGCCTTTGTAATTGGCTAAACTACACCCAAAAAAAAAAAAAAAAAAGCACTAAACTTCTTCGTTTTGGAGACAATAATAATACAATTATGTTGAAGACTAACGAGAGGAATGAATAATATAAAGTTAAAGTATAGATGACTAAATTGTATGAAAATGAAATTATATAATTGAATTGAATTCCAAGTAAAATTATATAATACAATTTGCAATTTAATTAATATTTTATTTATCTATAAAGCATTACACAAATTCGAATGAGCTTTTAAAATTCCTAGGAGGAATAATTAGCATTTTTAGACAAATTCTTCTCAGAGGTATGAGATTCAACTCATAAACGAGACTAAGTGTAAAGCTTCCCTTGTTGTGTAATTAATGTATTAAGTATTAAAGTATTAACCATTTAATAAAAAATTAATTAAAAAAACCTTTTTTAAATTAAAGATTTTCCCCACCAAATCAATCCTTTTTGTACGTAACCACTCAATACAAGTGGGGCAAATGTGGAAAAAATTCTTCATTTAGAATTCCTATAAATTGTGTGGTCGTATTGCATTTAGTAGAGCAAGACGGATGGGGCATACCGCTATCGGGGAGTGTAATTTGCTTGTTAGCAGATCATTGTCCATTGTGGTGAAGCCCTCCTTGTTTGTAGCATTTAAGACGATATCTCTACCTTCTTCCAATCTCTGCCCCATATAGATATGCCCATTGATGGCCGCTAGATTGGAAGGCGTATTTCCTTCTTCATCCTTCTCGTTGATGAGACCCTCAAACTCTGGTCTCCCATAAAAAAATATAAATGCTGCCCACGTTCTACTTTCTGCAGCAACATGAAGAACATTCCGACCCTTATTGTCCAACAACTCGTAGATATCCGGACATGCTGTCATGAGTATGTCTGTTACGCCATAATTGCATTCCTTGGCCGCAATGTGAAGAGCAGATAAACCTTCTTTGTTTCTTACATATGCAGGGGAATCGCCCTTTTCTAAAAGCAGCTTGACAAATTCCTCATTACCCATATGCGCAACAATGTGTAGAGGAGTCCATCCTGTGTCATCTCCTTGTTCAATTGTAGATGGCCATTTTTCTATCACTTTTTCCACAAGAGCTGAGAAGATATAGGAAAAAAATATTGCTCAGGTTACTACATAATAAGAGCATTTTTTTTCATGACACAACACTGGGGAAGAGGTTTTGAACCTATGTACTCTCCACGCAACTCAATCGCAAAATTGTAGTGGAAGAACTAAGATTATGGTTCAAGGAAAAGATTAAAAGACAAAGTTCACAACAACTAAAACAAAATGTTCCTAAAAAAAAAAAAAAAAAACAGTTCACAACAAAATTGACTTTGAATGTTAATTAATTTAAGTAATATGTACAAACTATAACTTAAATACAAGATTTTATTTATAGGACAAAGTTTGGTCACAAACTCCCTCTAAAAAATTATAATGGTTACATATTTTGAAAATTTAATTGTTGAATTATATGTTCTTTATGTTTTTAATATGCATATCACATTTTATTCAAATCACATATTATTTACTATTTAATTGATAAACTTATTGATGGTCCCGATCATATCCTTGTCCATAGAAAGACATGAGGACGAGGATAATTCCAAGAACCATCCAGCCAGTGGTGATCATCAGGCGAGGACGAACTTGTCTGTCCTTAATCATTGAGGAAGTGTTACAAAGCAATGATGAATTTTTATACCATTGGGGAGATAACCCACCATTAATGCCCTACAGAGGCGTTACTGATACGGGAATGAAATCACCATTAAGGCAGCACCAACAGCTAGAAGGAAGAGGTAAGCACCTATATAAATACATATCCATGAGACCAAAGAAACAGGTACACAAATTCTAATTCATAGTAATTGATATTCTGCTATTGCTATTCCTATTCTAGCCATTCTAACTTTAGCATCGGAGGTTCTGTGGTAGGCACCACACCGGTGACCCATTCTTTTTCCTTTCACACTTTATTTCTTCAGGGTCAGGTTGGCATAGGACGACTCCATTCTGAACAAGCGATCTGGTTGACGATCTCGAGCATCATCACTTATTTTTATGTATAATTTAAGACTACAAAAATTTGAAATTTAAATATTTGATTGATGACATAGTTATTGATTTTTAATTTTCTTGAAATTTTGCAAGTGCGGAGGATATACCGATATAATAAGCAATGTAATCTAGTAGTACATTTGTCAAAATTCACATCCAATAAAAAGATATAAGGAAGTTTGTAGGCAAATTTTGTTCTTATTTTTTTTATAATAAAATGCCTAATTTAAATTTAGAGATATATATATATATATATAAATAAAAAATAAATAAATAAATTCAATCTATATAGCATATACTTTTAATCACAAAATAATTTCTTTTTAGAAGGAATAACAAAATAATTAAGTTTCAAACTTTGTCCAATAAATTATATTCTAAAATAGATTTAATTGAAACCCAACCATAATAGAACTGTAATTTGACTTAAAAAGCATTAAATGCATCTAAAATCAAGGAAATAAATATTCTAAACCTAAAATTTCAAAAGTTACATAAAAATTAATAAATAATAAAAGTCTAATAGTAGAGTTTGTACTATCAACCTCTAGCCTCTACGCCATTCAAATCTCCTTATTTTTTTTCATTAAATTTCATTTGTTTCTTTAATAGTTCCCTTCATTTTTTTTTTTTTTTTTTTTTCAGATTGACCTTTTTATAAATTATATTGACTTATTTTGAGATATCCTAAAATGAAGAGAAAAAAAAAAAAAAAAAAAAAAAAAAAAAAAAAAAAAAAAAAAACTCAATTTGGAACGATTGAAAACATTACTTGGACCAATATACCGAAAGGATTTCGCTATATAATGTAATAACCTAAGGTGATTTACTCAAACGAAAAGAAAAAAAACCTATGGTGAAATTATAGTTTAGCTGAAAATTAAAAAAGGATTTGACCAGTTGAGGTAGATTATTTACCTCCTGGAATGGTTTCAAAGCAGAAACACATACCACGTCGACCTTTGTTTTCCAGAAGCATCGTCTACTAATTTCGGAAGACGGAGTAGACATAGCATATTCATGACCCAAATGTAAGTTACAAGGACACGAAGTATGGATTCTATTTTTCCGTCTTTCTCTATAGTTCTTAACCTCTGGAATAGCGAATTTCCCTTGTTACTGTCTGCAGTGGATAAATCAAAAGAAATATAAATGATTATACCAGAGAAATAAGTTTTATACACTCCAGCGAAACAACGCACAATAAAAATAAATTGTATCTTAAAAAAAATTGAAACTTTAAAAACTCTAAATAAGGAAAATAAATGTGACAAACAAGAGGTGGGGTGCTCCAAACGTGGGTATGCCGTGACAAATAAGAGAAGTTGTATCTCATGAGCAATGGCGCAATAAGAAAATTTATTCAAAGGCCAACTAATTGTAACAAAATTCTTAAATAAAAAAACAATCAAGACTCAAAACAAATACTTAGTTCAGTATATTAACTTTAACTTGACAACGTTATGCCCTATGTTCTTAATTGATCAAGAAATGATTAATTAATTTCTAATTATCTCAAAATTTTGCAAATTTGAAGAATATACGAAAATAATATAATATAATAGTAGATTATGTTATCCAACAACTAGGGTTTTCTCGAAATTTTGCATATGAGAAAGTGAGCTCACTCATTGACTCTCAAAGTGGACAATGGCTTATGTACATGATCCAACAACTATTTTCTACTGATGATACCAATGCTATCCTCAGTATCCCTTTGAGTCCACGGTTACCTAGAGACCGGTTTGTGTGGGCTTATACACCTAATGATGAGTTCACGGTTCATAGCGCTTATAAGGTGATTATGGCTATCTTTCCAAGCTCGTAACAGTGGAGCACCATCTGATTGTTGGAAGCGAAGCACTTTCTGGAAAACCGTGTGGGGTCTCCATGTTCCGAGCAAGATCAAAGCTTTCACTTGGTGGGTTTGCAAAAAAAATTTGCCCACAAAGGTTAACCTTTGCTATCGGAGGGTTATTAATAGGGCTGTCCACGGGTCGGTCCGGGTCGGATTTGTGCCCAACCCGGAACCGACCCGCCGGAATCGGGTGAGAAAAAAATGCACCCGCCGCCGACCCACCGGAGTAATCGGGTCGGACGGTTCAAACCATCAACAGGTGGCGGGCGGGTCGGTCGGAGTCATAGATCTGAGAAGATAGCGAGAAAACGATGAAAACGCAGATTCCGGCGATAGTTTCCAGATTCCGGTGAGATTTCCCTTAGATCCGGCAAAAATCTCACCGGATTTGATGAGATTTCTCCAGATCCGGTCAAAATCTCACTGGATCTAAGGGAAATATCGCCGGAATTTGGGTTTCTTCGCCGGATTCTGGAAAATTATCGCCGGATTCTAGAAATTTTGGCCGGGACCTAGAAATTTTGGCCGGAATCTGGAAATATTTCGGTCAGCTCGGGTTTTTCGGGTTTTTGAGGAGGAAAACCGAAATCGACCCGCCGGAATCGGTTTCTGGTGGTGAAGACCGGCCACCGACCCGCCGGAGCAGTCGGGTCGACTGGATCCGGGTCGGGTCCGGTCGGTTCTTCGGGTTGGTTAGGTTGCCGGATCAATCTGGATAGCCCTAGTTATTGACAACCCTGTTTGTGAAGCTTGCGGTTTGGAGGCTGAGCCTAGTGCACGTGTTCTATCACTGTGAAAAGGCACGAGAAGTATGGCGACTGTTTGGTATTTTAGTGGATACCCGTGGGGCTTATTACCATGATTTTGTAGACCTTTTCTGGCACCTGAAGTTTATTCTGTTAACGTGTATTAGGGTATGTGGGCTTTAGGCCCACCTTGTTTACTTGTATAGCACACTTACTTGTACTGCACACTCTGCCTCCTATATAAAGGCACTTATGTATATTCTATTACTTGAGAAATACAATACAATCATTCAGTATTTCTAACATGGTATCAAAGCCATTGCTCTAATTTTCTTGTGTCTTGCAGTCCTGTCTTCGTTGGTATTTTCCGCTGCCTCGACTTCATCGGTCAGTAAACCTTTTCCGTGCCCTCTCCTGACTGTTCCACCGCTGTTAGAGGTGCAAAGGTTGAATCTTCACCGCCAGAAGCTCGATCACCGCCACCAAGATCACTGCTACCGTCGGATCTTCCACACCGGATCTCCGATTAAGACATAAGACCTATCATTGGGTAGATCTTCAACCGATCTACACAAAGCCGCCAGAATCATCATCAGCTGACCATTCACGCGCCTCCAAGCCCCGGTTAAAGATTCCGCAGCTTGTCCACGCGCCTTACGCGCCATCAATATTGCTCCAATCAACTCACCGCCGCCGTCATCAGAATCGTCTTTCTTCGATCTACATAATCGGAAAAAAATCGGCCTCATCGAACTCTCCACGCACCCTCACGCGCCGACCAAAGTTCCCGCGAGGATTGACTCACGCGCTCCACACGCTTCTATGCACCTACTGACGTTATCGCTGACATCATCATTACACGTCATCATCCACGTTAGCCCTAGTTGAGGTCTTCAGCTTACGTCATCCTGCTTACGTTATTATAGTGATTGACCGTTGACTTTGACTTTGACCATTGGCTGTTGACTTTTTCTCAGAGTTGACTTTTTGCAGTCCAAGTGCTCCTTACCCAGTTTTTCGCGTAGATTTCATTTTTGCAGTCCATTTCTGTATATTTTTCTTCTAAATGAAAAATAAGGATAGGTCTTCTTTTTGTTGCAATAATCGTCGCCGACAATCCAGCAAACGTTTTTGCAATTTTTGCAAATGTTTTAGTCACAATATTGAGACTTGCTATCATCGCAACAAATTAGTTGTGTCAATTTCTGCTGCTATTATTACTAACACTGAGAGTGTCCAACCAATGGCTCCCATCTCTACACAGTCTAAGTTTTCAGGACGCATTTTCACCATGTCCACAGATGACCTTAAAAATATCACCGCCAATGTCATTCGTATGGTTGGTAATGCATCTTATTCCTCTTCTCTCTCAGCTTTATCTAGTATGTCTCCTTCCTCTTGGCTTATGGATTCTGCTTGTTGCAATCACATGACTCCTCACTCGTCCTTATTTTCTGAACTTAAACTTGCACCACACCCTCTTAATATTCACACAGCAAATGGTTCCACTATGTCTGGTCATAATATAGGTTCCATTTCGACCTCCAATCTCACAGTTCTTGGTGTCTTTAATGTTCCTAACCTTTCTTACAATTTATTTTCTGTGGGACAATTAGCTAAGTTAGGTTATCGTATTACCTTTGATTATTCTGGGTGTATTGTGCAAGATTCAAGGACAGGATAGGAGCTTGGGACTGGTCCCAGAGTTGGGCGTATGTTTCCCGTGGACAACCTTTGTCTTCCAATTGTTGCTCCTATTTTTGTTGTTGCAGCTGCTGCAATTTCTTCTACTCCTTCCCTTGCACTTTGGCATACTCGACTTGGTCACGCATCTTCCTCTCGAGTACAACAATTGGCTCCTAGAGGTTTGTTAGGTTCAGTGTCTACAAAAAATTTTAATTGTGATTCATGTCAGTTAGGAAAATAACCAGCTTTGCTTTTCAATACTAGTGAATCAATATCCACTGATATCTTTGACCTTATTTATTTTGATGTTGGTGGGCCTTCCACTGATATAATTGGTGGGTCTCGATATTTTGTTGTCTTTGTTGATGATTACTCTCGCTATAGTTGGATTTTTAATATGAAACATCATTCTGAGTTACTATAAGTATATTCTAATTTTGCAAAAATGGTTGAAACTCAATTTTCCAAACGTATCAAAATTTTTCGATCTGATAATGCTCTTGAATACACTCAATATGCTTTCCAAGCTGTTTTGCATTCTTATGGCACATGAGCATAACAAACTTGAGCCTCAGTCAAGGCTTTATTGTTTTCTTGGCTACGGCGAAACTCAAAAGGGGTATCGGTGTTGTGATCCTATCTCTCATCGTCTTCGTATCTCCCCCAATGTTGTCTTTTGGGAACATTGCTCTTTTGTCGAGCTCTCTCACTTCCGTACCTCCCTATCTTCCTCCTCTGTTTTAGATCTTTTTCCAGATGAGACACATATTCCTTTTGTAACTGCTCCTGATCCTCCTGTAGTTGCTCCTGATCCTCCTATAGATTTCTCTGTCTAACCACCAGATACCTTTGATCTCTTTCCTAGTTCACCTTTTAATGAACAGATGGAAGATGCACAGGTTGAAGATGAGCTACCCAACCCTGAGCTTAGGTCCCCTGCTCCTACTCTGCCTGAAGATCTTGCACAAGACATTCCACCTTGTCACTCAACTTGGGTAAGATCCATTCCTACACATTTACTTGATTATCATTGTTACACTGCCCTTGCTACACTGCATGAACCTCACACCTATCGTGAGGCTTCCACTGACCCTTTGTGGCATATTGCAATGAAAGAGGAACTTGATGCATTATCTAAAAACCATACTTGGGATTTGGTGACTCTCCCCCCTGGGAAATCTGTAGTTGGTTGTAAGTGGATCTACAAGATTAAGACTCCCTTTGATGGGTCCATTGAGCGCTACAAAGCTCGTCTTGTTGCAAAAGGTTTTACACAGGAGTATAGGATTGATTATGAAGAGACTTTTGCTCTGGTTGCTCGTATCTCATCTGTTCGAGCTCTCTTAGCTGTTGCTAGTGACAGAAAATGGGACCTTTTTCAGATGGATGTCAAAAATGCATTCCTTAATGGGGATTTAAGTGAAGAAGTTTATATGCAACCTCCTCCTAGTCTCTCTGTTGAATCAAATAAGGTTTGTTACATTCGGTGTGCTCTTTATGGCCTTAAACAAGCTCCACGAGCTTGGTTTGCCAAATTCAACTCTACCATCTCTCGCTTAGGTTACATGGCCAGTCATTATGATTTTGCCTTATTTTTTCGTCGCACTGACAAAGGCACTATTTTACTTCTCCTGTATGTGGATGATATGATCATAATTGGTGATGACCTTAGTGGCATTCAAGAACTCAAGGGTTTTCTCAGTTAGCAGTTTGAGATGAAAGATCTTGGATATCTCAACTACTTCTTGGGTCTTGAAATCACTCATTCTATAGATGGACTTTATATTACTCAAGCCAAGTATACCTCTGAACTCTTGTCTAGAGCTGGACTCACTGATAGCAAGACTGTTGACACTCCAGTTGAGCTTAATGCGCATCTGACTCCATCAGGGGGGAAACCGTTGTCTAATCCCTTTCTTTACAGACGCTTGGTTGGCAGCCTAGTTTATCTCACTATCACTCATCCAGACATTTCCTATGCTGTTCACCAGGTGAGTCAGTATCTGTCTACTCCACGATCGACTCACTATGCTACTGTTCTGCACATTCTTCGATACCTAAAAGGCACTCTCTTCCATGATCTTTTCTACTCTGCTCACTCTCCTCTTGTTCTCCGTGCATTTTCTGATGCTGATTGGGCAGGAGATCCCACTGATCGCAGGTCCACCACTAGTTATTACTTTCTTCTTGGTTCTTTTCTAATTTCTTGGCGAAGTGAGAAACAAACTCATGTGGCCCGCTCCAGTACTGAAGCAGAATATCGTGCCCTTGCTGATACCACATCTGAGCTCCTTTGGCTACGGTAGCTTCTCAAAGACTTAGGTGTATCCATATCCTCTACTACTCCTCTTTATTGTGACAATCAGAGTGCCATTCATATTACTCACAATGATGTCTTCCATGAACGGCCTAAACATATCGAGATCGATTGTCATTTTATCTGTTATCATCTTGTCCATGGTGCTCTCAAGCTGATCTCAGTTTCTTCTAAAGATCAACTTGCAGATATCTTCACCAAGTCACATCCTAAGGGACATCTTCGCACTTTGGTTGACAATCTCAAGTTGGTCTCACATCAACCTTGAGTTTGAGAGGGGCTGTTAATGTGTATTAGGATATGTGGGCTTTAGGCCCACCTTGTTTACTTGTATAGCACACTTACTTGTACTGCACACTCTGCCTCTTATATAAAGGCACTAATGTGTATTCTATTACTTGAGAAATACAATACAATCATTTAGTATTTCTAACATATTCAACATGTGGACAATGAGCTGCTGAGCTTGATAGCTACCATGGCATGGAGCATGTGGTTTAACTGAAATGCAGTTAGACAGGGACAGCCTAGGTAACAGGCTTCGTCAGTACTGTACAAGGCCAGATCTTTACTTAAAGAGTTTTAGTTAGCAAATCTTACTCCAACGAGACAGCTTGTGCTCGAGAACCTCACTTGGACACCTCCACAGATACCATATTACAAGATCAACATTGATGGTGTTGTTTTTGCCCAGCTTAATGCATCAGGAGTGGGAGAGGTTATTAGGGATTCAGCTGTGTTAACAATATAAAGTGAGAAAGAAAGACTAAATAGTTTGTATATTGATGTGTAAATAATAATGTACAATAGAAAGCCTTATATAGGCTAGGTATGTGTGCAGTACAAGTAATATAAGTAAACTATAAGTACAGTAAACTACAAGTACAGTATACTAGGCTAAACCCAATGGGCTAATCTAGTCTAAACTATACACTAACATCCCCCCTCAAACTCGAGATGGCAAGGAGAAAGCCAACTGGAGTTTGGATATAAGATCTCAAAGATGACCAAGCGGGTGAGTCTTGGTGAAGATATCAACAGGCTGGTCAGTAGAGGAGATGGAAAACAACTTGAGATTGCCTTTCTTGAGATGCTGGCGAGTGATGTGGCAATCGATCTTAATGTGCTTGGTGCATTCATGGAAGACATCATTATGAGCAATGTAGATAGCACTACAATTGTCACAATAAAGAGGAGTGGCAGTGGGTTGTAGAGCATCCATGTCAGCCAAGATCCAGTGAAGCCAGACAAGCTCACAGGTGGTGTCGGTAAGGGCACGATACTCAACCTCAATACTGGAATGGGAAACCACATCCTACTTCTTGCTATGCCACGAGACAAGAGAAATACCCAACAGGAAATAGAAACCTGTGATAGAGCATCGATCAGTCAGATCACCTGCCCAGTCCGCATCTGAATAAGAATGAAGCTCGAGAAAAGACTGAGAGGAGTAGTGGAGACCATGATAAAGTGTGCCCTTGACATATAGGAGAATCCGAAGAGCGGCAACATAGTGGACATAATGAGGGGTATCCTTGAACTTACTAACCATACCCACGACATGTGAAATATCTAGACGAGTAACAGTAAGATAGATCAGACTACCAACCAACTAACGATAACGAGTAGCATCAGATATAGGTTCACCATCCAAGGGTGTGAGTTTTGCATTGTATTCTGAAGGAGTGGAAACAGTCTTGTTATCAGTGATACTGGCTTTGGAGAGAAGATCAGAAGCATATTTAGTTTGGGAAAGACAGTATCCATCAGAGGATGAGGTAACCTCAAGCCCAAGAAAATAGTAAGAGCACCCAGATCTTTCATCTCAAAATACTGACTAAGGAAGTGCTGAAGAGAGCGAATACCTGCAGAATCATCTCCAGTAATAATCATATCATCAACATAAAGAAGAATAAGAGTAATACCAGCAAAGGATCTTTGGACAAAGAGAGTAGTGTCATGAGGACTCGAAGTGAAACCTTGCTGAGCAACAACTGAGCTAAAATTTTCAAACAAAGATCGAGGAGTCTGCTTAAGGCCATAAAGAGCACTGCGAAGGCAACAAACTTGACTGCCTGAGTGTGGATAGCTAGGGGGTGATTGCATGTACACTTCTTCTTAGAGGTCTCCATTGAGGAAAGTATTCTTCACATCCATTTGATAAAAAGGCTAATGGCGAATAGCAGCCATAGCAATGAGACACCTGAAAGATGAAAGGTGAGCAATAGGAGCAAATGTTTCCTCATAGTCAATGTCATACTCCTGAGTAAAGCTCTTGGCAACGAGGCGAGCCTTGTATTGTTCAACAGATCCATCAACCTTGGTCTTGATCTTGTAAACCCACCTACAACTTACTATAAACTGACTAGGAGGCAAATCAACCATATCCTAAATGTGATTCTTATGAAGGGCATCGAGTTCTTTGTTTATAACTTGCTGCCAAAGAGGGTCAGTACGGGCTTCACAATAGGTGTGAGGTTCATAGAGTGTTACAAGAGCAAAAAAGTAGTGATAATCATTGAGATAAGGGGGAGGGATGCTTATTTGGGTGGAATGACGGAATTCAAGACCAACAGGAGACTCAGGAGAGGGTGGTGCCACAAGATCCAAGATAGGCGGGTTATATGCCGAGGACGGAATTGAAGATGAGTCATCTGGAGAGGCAGCAGATGCTGAAAAATCCTTCACAAGTTCAAGATAGATAGGGAGGAAAAGATCAGTAAAAATGGGAGACTCTGAGGAAGAGGACGTAGGAAACTACTGAAGACTCATGAAAGGATGATGTACCCAAAACTCAACATGACGAGAGACACGAAGGCGATGAGAAATGGGATCATAGCAACGAAACCCCTTTTGAGATACACCATAACCAAGGAAATAACAGAGATGAGTACGAGGCTGGAGCTTTGTTCGTTCATGAGGAGGAAGAGAAACAAAGCAAGCACAACCAAAAACTCGAAGAAAGGAGTAGTTAGGGGTTTGACCATAGAGTAGCTCGAATGGTGATTTGTTGTTTGTAGTTGGTGAAGGAATACGATTAATGGTGTACATAGCAGTGAGTGCTGCCTCACCCCAAAAGCACTTAGGAAGAGAGGCAGAAATGAGAATGGTGCGAACAACATCAAGAATGTGATGATGTTTTTGTTTTGCATGACCATTTTATTGATAGGTGTAAGGACAAGACCGCTGAGGAGGGGTACCATGACTGTCTAAAAAGGATAGGAAAGATTTATCATTATATTTTTGAGCACTATCTGATCGAAAGACTTTGACAGTGCAATTAAGCTGTGTTTCAATCATTTTATGAAATGTTTGGTAAATAGACACAAGTTCAGACCTATGGTGAAGCAGATAAATCCAAGTATATCGAGAAAAATCATCCACAAATATGACAAAATATCTAGATCCCCCCTCAATGGGAACTGGTGCAGGACCCCAAATATCACCCCAAATATCATAATGTATAAGATCAAAAGGTGTAGAAGAAACTAAGTCACTATTATTAAAGGGATTTTTTTTTTTTTTTTTTGTTTTCCAAAATGATAAGAAGTACAATCAAAATTTTGAAACTAAACTGAACCTAGATGACCTTAAGAAGCTAACAACTGAAGACGAGATAAGGATGGATGACCAAGACGAGCATGCCATAGATCAGGTGAAGGGGTGGCAATGGTTGCAGCTGCAGAAATAACTTGTGAAGGAATCTTCAAGTCATGAACCTCAAGCATGCGACCAACCTTACAGCCTGTTCCAAGCACTTGACCCATCTGGGGATCCTACACATCCACATCATGATTAGTAAATAGAAAATCTATACATAATTCACAAAGTTGACCAAAAGAAAGCAAATTGAGGGATAACTTTGGGATATGAAAAGTATTACTAAGGGATAAACAAGGAGAAAAAACTGTTCTTTTATGACTAACAGGCATAGGAGTTCCATCAGCAATGTAAATGGTGATGGGGTGTTCTAAGGGTGCCTTATCAGAAAATTAGGATTCATCAAGAGTCATATAGTTACAACATGCAGTATCAAAAAACCAAGGTTGTTTACCTGAGGTGACATAAAGGGCAGTGGAAGTTCGAAATAAAACCTGTTGAAACCATAGTAAATGAGAAAGCCAAAGAAAGACCTGTAGGAACTGATGAATCTGAAGGACATACAATAGCTGCCCAAGGAAGAGAAGCTTTATTTTTCTCTTGTATAAATTTTTGCAGTTTGCAACAAACTGAGATGTCATGGCCTTTGGCATAACAAAACTCGCAACGAATACCTTTGGAAGACTAAGAGATGGGACGCCTAGGGTTTACTAGTGGAGGAGCAGTGAATGTAGCAATGGGAGGTTGTGGAGATGGTGTAGCCAATACATGATCAAATGATGACATGTAATAAGTAGGCCGATGGTTCTCCTAAAAAATGAGCTCCTTGACTGCAGCATCAAGAGAAGGAGTAGGAGACCGGCTAAGCAGAGAAGCCTTAGTAGGCTCAAAATCCTCATGTAAACCTATCATGAAGTGCATAAATTTACGACAATCCCGATATTTGACAAAGAGCTTAATGTCCTTAGAACACACTAGTGGAGGATCTGCAGCAGAGAGTTGTTCCCAAATAGTAGAAGTCTGAGAATAAAAATCAGAAATTGACTGACCTGTCTCTTGGCGCATTTGATAAATCTTTGATTCAATGTGGAACTCCAGGCTTAAATCATTAGTGCAATTATAGTGATCGGACAAAAACTTCCAAGCAACCTCAGCAGTCTCAAGATGAGGAAGAAGATTATGAATGGAAGGAATAGAAGTATTGATAAACCAAAACAAGATCTTACTTTGAATACTCTCTCATTCCTCTAGGCGTTCTTCATAATCATCTACTGTAACAGCAATCTTGGAGGCATCTTCAGCAACTGTGGCTTGGAACATAGGTTTTGGTACTGGCTTAGGAATTGAACCAGTCACATGTCTCCACAGTTTACGACCCTTGAGAAAGACAGTCGTATTCTGAGACCACGCATGATAGCTACTAGGACCATCCAACATAATGGTGATAGGACGTATGATATCTCAATCGATTTGTTGAGCTATAATGAAGAAAATGAATAAAAAGTGGGATTTAAAAACCTTAAATGAAGAAACAGAGCCCAAAATTGGAATCTACGCAGAAAACTGAGCAAGACAGGCCCTGTTGAAATATTTTGACTTTGGTCAAAGTCAACGGTCAACTGTCAATGGCTTGGTCAAAGTCAACGGCTAGGTCAGCAGCGCAGTCAAGGTCAATGTCTTGGTCAACAGCTCAAGATGCTAACGTGGAATGACATGGTAGAGTGACGTCACCCTAAGGCTGACGTTGTAGAACGTGATACGCAGCAAGCGCGTGACATCGCTGTTCTTGGCACGTGAGGCGTATGTAAGTGACTGACGGAGCATGGTGGTGTGTGGAGTGCGTACTTGTGAGGTAGGAACTTTAGCAGGCGCGTGTGGGCAAATGTGAGGCGGTTTTTGGCGGTTCTTGGTTGGGTTTTTCTTGGGATTATCAGATCTGTCAATCTGTGGCTTGTCGTTTGCTGTAGAGTGGTAATATCTGCGACAGGCAGGGCTAGATTCTCCTCCTCATCCTCCCTCGGGTCTGCGCATATTACCACTGCTACTATACCCTTTCCCTTGTGGTTCGGGAGTGGGTTAACTCCAATGTGCCTTCTTTAATCCTGCGATACACCAATCTGCGGAGCACCCAGCATTCTACGGTGGGATGTTGTACATAGTTGTGCAAGTGGCAGAAGTGAGGATCTCTTCTTTCTTCCTCTGTGGGTTCTCTGGAAACCTGGTTGGGTTTAAAGATTCCATCTGCTATTCATTTGTTTAGCAGTACATCCAGCTCCTTAGGAGTACATGGTATGGGTAGGGACGTATCATATTCCCTCCCTTCAATTTTCCTTCTCTGTTCTCCAATGGACATCGCCATAGCCTGTGCGGCGTTTCTTTTGTCTGAGCTTAGTTTTACGGACTGGGCCGTCTTCCTGGCTTTCTGCAACAGCTGTGCAAACTAGGAAATTTCTAGATTTTCTAGGACTACTCTGAATTCCCGAATTATGTTAGTCATACACATTTCTACTAAGGTTCTTTCTTCACAATGGTCATAGCAGTCAAGTGCTATGTCCTTAAGCCTCTTGATGTATTCCATCAAATCTTCGTCATTCCTTTACTTGGTCGCTTACAGGGTTGCAAGTGTTACTGTTTCCTCTCGTTGGAAGTACTTAGTGCAAAATACATCCATGTCATCCCAAGTTGGGATCGATCCTAGTTTCAACCCGATGTACCAGGTGTATGCCTGGTCACATAATAACTTTGAAAATTCTCTAAGACATAAGTCTTCGTCTGCGGTGTAAGGGCCAAGGGTATCAATAAACTTGCTCACGTGCTCAACTGCACTTCCCTTCCTACCATCGTATTGTGTAAAGGCTCTCGGCTCATACCTCTCGGGGTATAGTTTGTTGAGTACTTTTAGTGGGTAAGGAGGCCTTCGTGCGTAAAACCTCTCCTTAGGTGTTCTAGCTCTCTCTTGTTCTAGGAGAGCCGCTACTTCAGCCATAATAATGAAACGCTGTTCTGCATTCTGTGGGAAACCTCCTGCTAGTGTCTCTTCTCTATTTGTCGCATGCTTTGGATCATGCTAGCTCCCTTTCTCCTTCGTCTTGTCTGCTTTTAGTTGACGGATTTTCTCCATCATTTGTTACTGCGAGTGCTGCAGTGATTGCAATACTTCAATAAAAGTACTGACATTGTCCATTGGAACTCGAGGTTGCTATTGGTGAGGCGTTGTTGGCCTGGACTCTGCTTGTGAGGGCACGACACTCATATTACGTGTCGTTCTGGACTTTGGTGGCATTGTTTGGGAGGGGTCCTTTTTTTTTTTTTTTTTTTTTTTTTTGCCTCTATCTGTTTCCCAACTCCTCAGTGAAGTCGCCAATTGTAAAGTGGTGGGCTGTGCTAGTGGTGTTGGGCTACTTCCCGCGGCACTAGGCCCAAATTTTCTGGATAAGGGAGTTGGGACTAGTCCAGTTACAACTCAAATTGGTCCGGCTTATGCGCAAACTAAGCCAGGTTTGCCAGGAACATACTTACGGTAGGCAGAACTGTTTCAGACAAGTTGTGGCAAACAAACATAATAATAATAAAATAAATAAAATATTTGGCCCCTCAGTAGGAAATGACCAAACAACCCTCAAACACAATTACAGAATCAATAATAATCATTTTTACAGAAGGAAAAGAATAGAACAAAAGTGAATAAGTATTAATATGTATGGGTTAATCAGAATGTTAGGAAATCAACTAAAGTTCGGTCTGCAGGAGTAAAGCCAGAGAGGAAAGAACGTTCCTTCTCAACGCAATTAATCTCTCAGGAAAAGTCTTGCCGTAGAGATTAACTACCCTGAGGGAAATGGACCTGAGTGGTTTATGCATAGAGACTCCTTGTGGTTTTCACAGAGAGCAGGATTTTGTGAGGGAGAGAGGGAATCGATCTACCGGTGCATGCCCGCCGTTCTAATTCTCACTTTATTTTCTTTCTGGCTATTTTCTTTCTTTCCTTCCCACTCGTTTCTTTTTCTATTTCTTGGTTTTTTTTTTCTTCAAATTCCTATTTCTTAGTTAAGGTTCTCATTGCTACTCCATTTTTCTGTTCACAGCAAGATCCTCTTTTTATAGTGCCTGCCGTGACCGGATTTTACTGTTTTAGCCCTTAACCTCCTTTGTCTGATCTAGGTGTACTGGCTAACCATTACTGTTCCGTCTGTGTGCCACCCCCCATCACCAGACAAAGAAGGGTATTTTGTTTGCTTGTCTACCGTGACACCCTTTCTTGTTACGGTCTGGGTTCTTTCTCTCACCCTATCTCTTATGGCATGCACCTAGTGGTTCCAACTCAGCTTGTTTCTTTCGGGTAGTAAGTCATCCCAACAGGACACCTCCCCGAAAAACCCTAAGCCGGAACCTTAAAAATAGATTTTTTCCCATCTCCTCACTACCAAATCATGCCCTCTGAATCTCTGACCCCTGACCTCACCATGCTCTATATTGGCTGGGTACAGGCTGGTGGTGCCTGGGCCTTGCGCGTGCCTTTCTTCCATATGTGTCCAAAATCTGCCTGCTGCCCATTCATCTACCGTGGTCTGAAGGCTTGCCTGCATAGCCTGTCGTCCGTTTTCTTTAACCTTTTATGTGGGTTGCTTTTTGATTTCCCACTCCTCTTAGGAGCTGGGCCTTATTTAATGATGGACCTTATATTTCTTTGACCCACTTCTTGATTTCCCTCATTTCCTGCCATATTGTTCTGTTATTCCTACTGTAATGACTAAATCCTACTGGGCCTCTTTAGGCCAGCCGTTTACTCTTTCCTCCAGTGGCTTGGTATGTCCACTAGTTTTGTCCTACTTATGGGCTCCTGTGTCTCTTTTGTCTTTCTCTTGGGCATCCTTGGTCCACTTGCTTTCTTTTGGCTTTCTTGGCCCTTTTACTAACTCTGCAGTCTCATGGGCTTTTACTAACTTCATTAGGTTTCCCTGACCCAATTATCTTATTCTCATCCTTGGGGTTCATGGGCCTTTTATAAACCTCTTACTTTCTTAGTTTGCATTGCTTTGGGCCTACGGTGGCCCTTTCTCACTTTTCCATATCATATACTGCCCATGAGATGTTATTTCTCTCTTTCCGGACTTTTTTAAGCCCACTTGCCTCTTCAAGGCCCATTTTTTTATTTCATGGGCCTGTGATCCATTATTCCTGCCGCTTGAGCCTAATGGTTTTGCCATCTGTTTGCTAATTCTTTGCTATCCTTATTGTTGGGCTTTTCTTCTTTCTACCTAGATTCTCACAAATGACCCTCAACAATAGTTATGTAGTCTAGATAGAGGAAAACTCGTCTATGATTGAGTCCTTATTGGCTCAAGATGTAATGGGTTTCTCTTCTTCTTAATAAAAGTGTTATCCTTTTATAGAAAAAAAAGTACTTAATAGATAAAACTCTCTTTTTATTTATTTATTTATTTTTAACTAAAGAAGGATATCAATACTATTATTATTATTTTTTTTTTTTTTACTATTGGATTATTTTCTTGGGTGTATGCAGTCCTTCTATCTTGCACACACTAGGTTACTATACGAAGGAATTCCTTTGAGGTGGCTCCAAGATGCTGGCAATAGGTTTCAAAATTAAGATATTATGAATCTTAGGATCCACTAAGCTAATTTTCTTAGGGTTTAATAAATAATCTTTAAAAGGACAACAATGTCAAAAATATCGTGTGGCCACATACATAATTTAGTTATGAGTACTACCACAGACACAAATTATTTTACAACATTTTTACAAACTGTTGATTTGGCTTTAGTATTTTCCAAATAGTTATTGCAAATAAAAATGTGATGTTAGTGATGAGCTCATATTAGAACTAGTAAAAATTTTCCACATCAGTAGTGTATAAAAATATTGTAAAATAGTTTGTCTCTGTAGCATTACTCTTTAGTTATTGCTTTTCTTTGTACTTGTATGTTAAATGATGCCTGACGAAGTGTGTCTAGAGTATATAAACTATATTGCTTTTTCTTAAGTTCAGGTTCAAAATTAATCCGAAGTCTTTTAATTTAATTGGCATCTTCCCAAACACAAAGTGCTTAGAGATTTAGTGGGGACAACATTTAAGTTGCGGAATTAATAACATATTATAACTATCTAAAATAATCCAAAATTAAACAAGCTGCATTTTTTGGACTGTTTTCAAGTTTTGAACTTGGGCCAAACCTTGGTTTAGCTCATTTTTTGAAATCTCTAGGAGTTCAAGATTAGTTGGGCTTTGGTGAGTCATGTATTGCCAATCTGTTGGCTTGATATTGAACATTCGATGCCACCCATGCAATCTGTAAAGAGTTAGGGGTGTGGATGAGTTATGTTAGAGGTTTTTTAAACCCAACCCAACATAATAAATTTCTAACCCAACCCAACCTTGGATTAGATTGGGCTGGGTTGATATGTTATGCATACATATTTCATAACTTGTAAAAAATTAGATTTTCATAAACTATTAAGCAATTTTGAAAATAAATTATTACAATTTACCTATATATTATATTTAAATTATATTCTAAATTTCCAAACTCATCAAAACCAATGATTCTCAAAGTACCAAAATTAATCATACTAAAGATTTATTTATGGATAATAAAGTAAACTTATATATGGTGAGTCAGGTTGGATCAGATGGTTTGAAAAAATTATCAACTCGAACCTGACCTAATTTGAGACACAGATTCAAACCATCACAACCCAAACCACCATCCCAAAGTGTTGGGTTGGGTTGTTTTCAATGAGTTGGTGGGTTGGATGTAGACCCTAAATTATTACCTGTTGTACTATATAAATTTTATAAATTAATTTGTCACCAATAAAATTATTGTAGCAACAATTACATGCTACATCAATTTTTAATATTTTTTTTTATAAAATTGGAATTAGTTTTAGGAACCCAATTTATTAAAATGTCATTTTTTTTTTTTTGAAATAACATTACTTAAAAAAATTGCAAAAGATTTAGTGTTACCATATTTATTATTTGGAAAATTGTTTTGCTAAGTGGCATTGGGTATAGCCATGATATTGAATGCCTGGAATAGACCACAACTTAAAAGAAAAGTGCAAATATATTTGTCACCATTTTGATGTGACTAACTGTATATGGTTGCTTATCACTTCAATATAAATTCACTGCTTTTTTCCAATCATTCACATACAGTCAACCAGTCAGATTACGTTCACAAATTTCTAATATATTTAGGCAAAACTTGTTGCACACACCTTTCCAAAAAAGTAACTAAAATCTCACGATTGAGAAATGTTAGGATTACAAAATTCACCCAAATTTTACCACAACTTGCCATATGGCAAGTTGTGAGTGATTGAAATTTGAACCTATATAGACCCACTACTCACAACTCGAAGCAAAAATTATGTATTTTTTTATGGTACTAGCGTTTTTCTTCACTATGTTAAAAATAATCAACGCTACACATAGGCTAATAATTATATTTCAGTTGCTTCTTGGCTAATAAACACTACTCATATATTTAAGGAGCCGTTTTCTCAATATATATATATACTAGTTGCCAACCTGTGCGACGCACAAGAAAACTATTGATTATAAGATCTAATGAAATTTAAAAATAAGAAATTGAGTTAATAATAAGCATTTTATAGACATTTTGCAAGATAGCATTTAAAAAAAAAAAATGAATGGTCATAATAAAATAAAATACAATGGGAAGAAATATTTAATTTCTATGCTTTCCATAGTTTAGAAATGTTATCTAACATGGATTATTATTGGGTTGCTAGGAGAGACTTTTACAAACTGTTAATATTAGACATATGTGCTTATATTGTCAATAACTCACTACAAGTGCATAGTTACTGAAACTTACAGAGAATTCACAATTATTAAATTAATAAAGCAAAATTTCCAAAAGTTATATATACACACACTTAGAACTAATACCCCATTTGAACACATACATATTGTACAACCAAGTCTTAATTTGCCCATCAACAGCCTTTGAAAATATAAATTGCAAAGATATAAACAAAGACCACGATATGAGGAGCAAACGAAGCTTCAAATTTGAGTAGTAATATGACTTTCTCAGTTTTGCTTAGTTGTGGTAGTAATAATATAGATAATTCAATACATGGAACAATATCAAAATTATAACACCTTATTCCATTACCTTTTATGTCGAATCTAAACAAACAATTAATTAAAATATGGATGGATCATACATAGATTATATGTGAGATTGAATGACAATTTTAATCAACCAAAAATCACACCTTTAATTAAGAAAATAAAAAAACAAAAAATCACATGAACCCAAAAAAAACACAACACCACAGCACAAAGAAAGAACAATATAGCTTCACTTATGATCGACAATATCTGTATTGATCGAATCGAAGGTATGATTTAACTTTAGGCTAAATGACATCCCATTCACATCTCAGTAGTTTAGAACAAAATAACACATTGTTTCGTCTTTCTTCTTCCTTATTGTTGGGAAACTTGTTTTGCTTCAGTTGTCATCTTCTCCTTTCTCGGTCGATGCAGCCATTGACGTGATGGTTCACCTGTGCACAGCAAATTGGAGTCTGTGGTTATTGCCTTGATCTAAACCAATGTAACTTGGCTTTTGATAACAAGCCATCATTGTACTATTTTCTCTCTCTGCCATAAGATAATCCTCAACAATCACATGGATTTTCCATAATGAAACCATGATTGATACAATCTTATTAAAAAATTGCATCAAGAACCTGCTAGGATACCATTATTGGATCCTACAATGCGAATGGTAATTCCATTAGGTGGGGATCACCAAAACTAATAGAGAGATAATGTAAATTGTGTAACAAATGAATGTGGAGTATCAATATTTATAAACTTCTTCATGTCTTTTGGGAAGAAATATATCTCTTTACCAAAAGATGTATCTTATCTAAGAAAATTTAAACGTTTTGCAAAATCCCCAAACGAAAAGGTATAATGTTTTGGGTTTTAAACAATGTAAACGTGTCAATAATTTATACAGCCACGTGGCGCAATGAAAAGTAGTCAACAAAAAGTCAAACGTTTCGGTTATTAGTTATTATATAGATAGCAGAATGCGGCAGTACTTACAAACACTTGTGTGAATGACAAGTGCATGCAAGACATTCATGCCGTGCCTTCCAGCATAGGAGCAGTCTGGAGCATTATCTAAGATATGAGAAGCCATGTCGTAGTCTTGTCTATCCACAGCGAGGAACAGTGCGGATTCCCCAGCGTTGTTTACCTACTTAGCCAATTCTGCTGGATCCTTCTCGTTAATTAGTTCTTTCACAACATCAAAGTTACCATATCGCACAGCGACGTGCAAAGCAGTATCCCCGTCTTGATTCACCATGCGCAGAAGCTGCTGTTGGCCATCAGTTTCAACATCTTGTCTTTTGGCACGGTATATTAGTAGCTTTACAATTGAAGAAGTTCCTACCCTCGCAGCAACACGCAGCGGAGTATTTGTTTTGGAGTTTGTTTCATACACAAGACTTGGACTGAAATTAACTAAGTTTACCGCAGCCTCAATTTTTTTGAATTGCAGTGCAAGATGAAGAACAGTGTTCTTCTCGATTGTCACTTGGATACTACTATTGTGATCTGTCATACTCTCAAAGAAACTTGAATCACTAGTAGAAGCAGCCCAGTACACATCGGGATTCATTGCGTATTGCCTTCCTTTTCCTTCTATAGTCGGTTATCAATCTGTCAAGAAACAAAAAATTACTAAAAATTGTTGGATCCTCCGCTGTAGACCGTGGATCTACCTGTCTAGGTATTTGGCTTTGAACTCACTCTCTCTCGAATATTTGATATATCTGACTCTCTCTAACTCTCAGAGTAAAGTTTTGATAAAATGAAAGAAAAGTTGAACGGAAGGATTAATATTGATATACGCGAGAGAGTAAAGACAGACAAAGAGACAAAGAAAACAAAAAATAGAGAGTCAATGCCGGCTGGGCAAGTGATGGTATAATTATTCAAAGTTTATTATGAAAATTGAATTTAACCTTAAAAAAAAGTAAAAGTTGAATTTGAAAATTTGAGTAGTTGATGAATGAATGATAATAATGGTGATTTTTTCAATTGTTTGTTTTGTCTTTTAGTTTAGCATCTTTATTAATTATCATATAGACAAAACGAGTAGTGTTAGGCATAAAAAATTAATCTTAGCTGACGAGTAGTATAAAATGGTCGTTCATAAAATGACTGTCTGTATAGGATCGTCATTATCAAGGTCGATTGTAAGCACATGTTAAAACCAACAACAACAACGAAAAAATATCAGGCACACCAAACCAAGGCAAAGCAAACAAGGCTAAATCCAAGAAGCCTCCCATGATCTTGATAAAGATTTCCTCATAGTGACAGCATTCCTCTCTTACTCCAATCTTTGCCTGTACATATTAACTTGCAAAAGATAGCTAGCTTTAAAACCCTTTCCTTTCAAATTCTAAAGGTCCCCAATTAATTATTTAAATCATTCTAGATTAGTTTTGGAAAATTTTTAAATACTTCCGAAATACAAAGAAATGTGCTCTCTCCCCTCATATTCATAATGGATCCCATCATAAATTTAATGAATGGACCTTATCATGAATATGAAAGGAAGAAGCATCATTTTTCGTACTTCAGGATTACTTAAGAATTATTCAATAAATAGTACACTTTCCTTCTTCTTTATTGAGAGAGGGAATAACATGTTACTTAGGAAGCAACAACAAAAGAGAACGGCCACAGAAATCCCCAAGTGTGGCACCAACAAATTGGTCTCGCTCATTCGCTTCCAAAAATCTGATAGAGAGTTTTCTTTGCCTTTGCTTTTTTCATCTCCATCGACATAACCAGCCAGTTTTGGTTTACTTCTAGGGTCCAAATTTCGAATGCCCATCTTTAAGAGTGCTCCCCTAATGCTTAGTCGACCGCCCATCCCCCACAGTAATCTCTGAATTCCATCATGTAAAATGTATAAATGAATGATTTTTGTAAAACACTAATGTTGTAAAATACTAAAGCTACCTACCCATAAAGACAAACACATGCACTCACTCACACACACTTTACATATACATTTATGTAAGACGTGTATATGATGCATGCTAGCTTTTGAAGAAAATTCTTACCAAAAAAAAAAGCTTTTGAGGAAAATTAACACTATACTTTCAATCAAATCATATTAATAGAACTTGGTCACCTTTGTAATCGGCTAAATTACAAAACTACACTATTTTAGGGAACACTTATAGTGCAATTATGACTGAAACTAACTAAAAAGCTGAATTGTACAGAGTCAAAATACAAGTCAAAATATAAAATTGAATAAAAATGAAGTTACAAAATTGAATTGTGTTGGGTTCTAAGACTTTAGGTTTAAATGTATTAGAACTTCAATTTGTAATGTTGGCAAACCATGATCAAAACGTTTTAGTCTTGTTTAGACTTGCTCAAAGTATTTGCTTTTTATGTAAAGTTGGAATCGGGTTATTACCAAATTTATTGTGCAATTCTGTCTGGCACGACTGATCGAAAATTAGACTTAATCAATCGAAAGTTGTGCAGATTATTTTTCTGCAGAAATTTCTAACTCAGCCCAAGCTCGTTTGACGTGTAGGGTTTTATGTTTTGTCTTAAGTATAAAAGGGAAAACCTTAGCCACGTTTTGGAGATGCTCCATATGCTGTGTGTGTGAATCTTTTGTAAGATCAAGAGGTGGTTGCCTTCACACATACTTAGGGTTTCCAAGATTCAAGATTATGTCAAGAACTTGGTGATCGATTCAATTGTTGTTTCAAGAGTTTAAGGATACACAAGCGGGAGTGCTTGTACTTGCTGAGAATCCAAGAAAGAAGTAGTTTGTGGACTCGGAACTGTCACGTGGTCGTGGTAGTAAGTTTCCTACTCGAGGTAGTAATAGGATGTTAGTAGTCTAAGTCACTACTGTGTAAACTTCAATTCTTTCATAGTGGATTCAGTTTTACCTTGAAGATAGCTAGGTTCAATCCTCCCCAAGTTTTTTACCGGTTTGATTTTCCTGAGTTATCATATAGTTGTGTTCTTTATTTTCCGCATTTTACAATAATATGATATATGTGTGTTAACCTAGACTTGATAATTTGACTAAATAATCACTTGTCTAATTACCTAGGTTAATCTAGTTGTGTTTTAAGGGGTCTAAAAACGTACAAATTGAATTTCAGGCCAAATTTGGTGATGAAATTTATAATTTAACATATTACCTTTCTAGAAAAAGGTAGACACTTATGTGAATGATGCTATTAAAATTTGGATAAATTGCAAAATAAACCCTTAAAGTTTGAGGTTAATTGAATTTTACACTCTACAATTTAAATAATTAGATTTCACATCCTGAAGTTTCCTCCGTTGGCAAAAGCAACCTCTTCATCAGTGGACTTGTCTACATGGCCGTAAGTGAACTTGGCTACATGACTGTTAAGTGACACATTCATCCGACGTATAATTTTTTAGCAACCTTAGGAATCCCAAAACCACCCCATTTCACATCAAATTAAAATCCACTAAAATAGCCGCACTGGACGACGCCGTTTGGCTGAAATCAAAACTCAAAACAAATGTTCAACCTTCAACGATGCCATTTCACCAAAACTCAAAACACATTCCCCAAATCACGTACACAAACTTGCTTCCTACACCCTGCTTCTTGCTTTAGCCCCACGAACCTGCTTTAGCCTTTAGATCCATCGTTGACAGCTCCAACTCGACAATGACCAGATAGCGAGGTTGAGAGAGAGACCTAACCCTTATAACAAATGATCACAAAGAACCATACTCCAAACTTGTGCCCCACAAAAATTCAAGTCCCACAAAAAAGTCAAAATTTATTAAAAGTAAAAACATTTCCGATAATATATGTAATATTGCCACAAAGCTTGATACTAAATATTGAGGAAACAAAAAGTACTACAAGATTACTAATAATAGGTAGGGGCGGCTCAATATAATTTGGGGCCTAAGGCAAAAATTTTATGCGAGGCCTTTAATATGTAAATATTAATTAAACAAAATTATTTAATACTAATCAAATCAAGGTTAATTTGATACATTAAATACATAATTTGATGAATAATACCAACTAAACTAATATTAATTTTATATAGAAAATTGAATATCATAGTTGAATCATAAATATTAATAAAAAGAAATAGAAATATATTATGATTAAAAAATATAATTTATTTTGGATATATAACGATGCATAGTTAAGTAAAGTTGTGATCTAAATTTTAATTTTATATCTTATTTTTAAGAGAGAGAGAGAGAGAGAGAGAGATATTAGTTGGTGTGTGACTTTGTAGGATATCAGTTTATAAAACTTAAACTCTCAAACTATCAGGAAAGATTAATTTATAATTAATGATTTAACACATTTGCAACATTTTTTTTTGAAACATTTTAGAATTCTATTAGTCGCGTACTTTGAGAGTCTTAATAGAAATGAAAATTAAAAATGCACTAAAAGCACTATAAAAATAACTTTTAAAAAATTTATAGTAACCTTAATATCCCAAATTAAAATATATATATATATATATATATATAAAAAGAAGAAGAAGAAAAAAACAAAGAATAATTTTTAAATATATATATATATATATAATTTTATAACAATTTAGCATGTAACAATAGAAAGTGGGACCTTTTTACTTAAATGGATTTTCTTTGTTAGTAGAGGCCTAGGCCTAACTTGCCTAGGCCTTGAGCCGACCCTGATAATAGGAACAAAAATTTATCAAGCCCACAAAATAAAAAACAAAAATGACACTTCGAAAATAAATGAATGCTAGAAATTGTAGAGAGAAGAACTGTACAGTCTGTACCATTTGCCACCTCTGGTATTCATCATCAAATACCTAGATGCATAAGCTGATCAGAGGAACTCGACCCACAACATAACTAACTGAAACAAAGTCTTCCCTGTTGATTTTTCTCTTAGTTGCTCACAATTTCAGACTTACTTATCTTTGTGATCCAAGAAAACCATCGGTGTATTTGTAAAAGAAATAAGAAAAAGTTGGGAAGTTTAGAGATCGAGGAAGAGTTCCTCTCTGAACCTGGCTTTTCACTTCATACTCGACCCCCCAAATCATTAGAGCTCTCTTTGGGGTTTAGTATCTCTCTCTCACCCTCGCGATTTGGTCACTGTCGAGTTGGAGCTGTCAATGATGGAGCTGAGGGCTGAAAGAGGGTTGTGGCTGTGGGGTTGGGTTTGAGCTAAAACAGGTCTGGGTTTGTGATCTGGGCATGAGTTTTGAGTTCCAGTGAAACGCATCGTTTTAACATTTGTTTTTGGGTTTTGATTTCAGCCAAACGGCATCGTTTAGTAAATTGTTTTGAGGTGGCTGAGGTGGCAAAAGAATTACATGTCAGATGATTGAGTGTTATTTAACGGACACGTTGACAAGTCCATCAACGGAGGAACTGCTTTTGCTACCAGAGTAAAACTAGGTGTGAAATTCAATTTTTAAAATTTTTAAGTGTAAAATTTAAGCAATCTCAAACTTTGAGGGTATACTTTACAATTTACCATTAAAATTTTTAGGAGGAATAATTTAGCTTCTTACACAAAACATTCTCAGATGTCTGAGATTCAACGAGACTTGAGAGGAAAAAATTGTGCTTATTTTATAAATTATGTATTAATCAGAAGTTAATAAAATAGCCCTTTTTAAATTAGAGATTTCCCCCACCAAACCAACCGTGCTTTTGTACATCTATATTCTACCATCCCAATAAAAAATAAAATAAAAGAGGCAAAACTGGGGATGATGGAAGGGGCATACCAGTTCTCCGTCTTGTAATTCTCTCTTTCTAACAAAAAATGGTCTATTTTTGTGAAGCCCTCCTCGTTTGTAGCATTTAATTGAATAGTGAATACCTGTACAATGTTTCAATTTGTCTACAATCTTGTAATGCCCATTGATGGCCGCCAGATACATATGCGTGTTTCCTTCTTCGTCCTGCTTGTTAATGAGACTCCCAAACTCTGGTCTAGCCTCATACTTAATGGACCACTCATCAAACTCTAGTCTAGCCTTCAAAAGTTCAAATTCTTCCAACCTTCCACTTTCTGCAGCGGCATGAACATCATTCCGACCCTTGTTGTCCAACAACTCGTACATATCTGGACATGCGGTCATAAGTATGTACATTACAACATAATTGCCTTCCTTGGCCGCAATGTGAAGAGCAGATAAACCTTCTTTGTTTTACATATGCAGGGGAATTGCCATTTTTTAAAAGCAGGTAGACAAATGGCCGATTATCCATATGCGCGGCAATGTGTAGAGGAGTCCATCCTGAGTCATCGCCTTGTTCAATTGTAGATGGTCATTCTGTCATCACTTCGTTCACTAAATCTAAGACAATAGAGGAAAAAATGCTCAGGTTAATACATAATCAGAACATTTTTTTTCATGACACTACATGGGGTGAAGAGCGTTTGAACCTATGTGACTTCTCTTCATGCAACTCAACCGTAAAACGGTAGAAATCCAGATAGATTATGGTTCAGGGGCAACATTAAAACACAAAGGTCACGACAAAATTGATTTTGAAATGTTAATTAATATAAGTGATATAGTACACACTATAACTGAAATACAACATTTATTTACAAAAAAAATAACTTAAAATATTATTTTACGAAGAAAAAGAAAAACCTAAAACTAGAAATCTAGATATAAGAACTTTAGATAGACGATTTAACTATTGAAGAGTAAATTGAGAAGATAAATATATGAAAATTTTCCTAAAATTGTATATAGGTCTTTCTTTAAAAAATTATAAAATGTTCAATCCTTCTTCTTTTTTAAAAAATTTTCCTAACTTTTCCTAACTTTCATTCCTAACTTTCATTCCCAATTAGAAAATTTTCCTAACTTTCATTCCCAATTATTAAAAAATTGATGCATAATGAAAATTCCTACAACGGATGTTTCGACATTGAATTTTTTTTTTTTTTTTAATTAAGAAATTGATAGAAGAAAAAATGAGAAATCGTTCGTATAATCAATAATTCACCCATGTTAAATAAAAATATTAAAGCCGCTAAAGGCATTTCAAGAGCCACTAAAACCACCATTGAAGGTTCCAACGATTAGAGAAGTCAGAGATCTATATAAACCACCTCAGAAGGTACATTGATATATATTCATAAAGACAGATACACAGATTCACCTCCATATACACTGAAATGGACTCTCAATTTTTATTATCTCTCTCAATTAACATATTATTTTATCATTGGAGGCTCATTGGTAGGCACCACTCCAGTGACTAAATACCATTGTTATTTACTTGCAGGTCTCAAACTCATTCACGTCGGATTCCATCTAGACGAACCTATCGACTGACGAATTTAGCTTCATTAGTGGTGCTGAGTGAGATGGGGATTACTCAAAGATGCAAGGATATATAAGATGTGAGGAGGATATGAAGAGTCAGGGTTTGGTTCCCGAAGAGTGGATCAGATTGGTGCTAGCGGTGAGAAGGAAGTTTGGATACCAACAACGAGTGAGATTGGGGGAGTTTTTAAAGATTTGGCTTCATATGGTTTTTTTTTTTTTTTTTTTTTTTTTTTTTTTTTTTTTTTTTTCAAATAAATATATTTGTTGTTTAGTTTTTAAAACTAAATCTAATGTGGTACTTTATTTTTTATTTTTTAAATAGCTAATGTGACATGATGTCACATATTTGTACTTTGTAGTCAAATTTATAATAAGCTAGTAAAATTATTCTTTGTATAATGTACATAACGGGGAGTAGGAATTTGCCAAAAGTAGTGTTTATTATTCATAATTTCCAACTTAAAATGGGGCTCTAACTCACAATTTCAGTTCAAAATAAAATGTTTTAGGACATGTATGTAACAACTTTTACCCATTTGTCGAAGTATGTTTTGTCCAAAACTGTGCAATATTAGTGCATATATACATTCAGCAGAGCAGGACAGAAGGGGAATACTGTTATCGAGTAGTCTAGCACTAATTTCTTGACAATAAAAGTTCATTGTGGTGAAGCCCTCGTTCGTAGCATTATAGTCAACACCGTTACCGTCTTCCAATCCGTATAAAATCCTATGATACTTTTTGATGGCCACCAAATGCATGGGCGTGTCTCCATCTTTGTCCTACTCGTTGACAAGACACTTAAAACTGCGGACTTCTCAGTAACCAAAGATATACAGATGATATTAAGAGATCAAATTGTAGACAATTCTCTATGCTCCTTTTGCTCTTAATCATCTAGGCATACAAAGACATTACTAGGGGCAAATGAAAATTAATAGAACGTAACTTCCTTTGACCAACATTATAAAATAAAGAAGACAAACAGATGTTTGGATACACTCAAAAACATGGCACCCAAAATAAATCAATGCAAGTTCTCAAAAGCCATGTACAATCCCTTAAAACCAGTTCAATTAAAGCACAACTGATCTTTAACTCCTAAAATATCTGTTAGTCACCAAACAAGTAGTGTTGAGAACCAAATATCAGACAATGTTCTGATATGCCACATGTATTCATCTCCAAAATCATATTCTCCATTGCTTTCTTAACTAGCATGTCCTCTGTTATTACTTCAACAAGTGTTATTTTATGTATTTCTCTAATTCTTTTCGTTCAATTAACAAATTTGCTATAAAATAAATAAATAAATAAATAAAAAGGGCAAAACAAGTTTACAACTCAATTAGATGCACTATATTGCCCATATATTAATATTCAAAAAAGAAAAAAGAAAAAGAACACAGTAGCAGATTTCAAATGGCAATTGAAGTAAACTAATGATCTATGGTGATTAAATGAACGTACCAATCAAATGTAAAATACATGCAATCAGCGGAAAGTGAAAAAGGAAAAAAAGTAAACCAGGGTCCGATTAGAATCCGCTTATTTTGCTAAAACTGAAAATTTTTTTATGAAAATATTGTACACAAAGGTAAAAATTAGCTGAAATAATATAGTGAAACCAATAAATAATACTAAAAAGTGTAGTGGGACAAATAAATAGTACTAATAATAAACTGAATTAATAGTAAAATAAGTTGGCAAAAATTAGGACAACAAAGCCATCAGTAAAACCAAATAGCAGAACCGAAACCCCTAACCGAAAAGGTCCAAGCCTTTTTTATTTTTTATTTCCAAATAAACATAAAAAGGTCCAAGATAACCCATTTATGAATCAAAAGATGACAAATAGAGGAAATAACATATGGGTATCAAAGTATCTGTGCTGGCTCAATAGTCCATGCAAAAACTACCGTGTATCAATCAAAATCAGGGCCGGCTCAATGAATTTGGAGGTCCTAGGCGAAAGCTTTAAATATGGGGCCTTTTATCATATTTAATTATAAAGTCATATATTTTTTTCAATTAAAATTTATTTTTTTAGCTTTTTGAGAGGCAAAATTACTAATTAAATTTTTGCATTCAAGTTTCGCTAACATTTCCTTTTCAATTGATAGTATGGCTAATCCACTTAATCTTTCTTGTGACATAGTTGATCTTAAATAGGATTATATTAATTTTAATTTTGAAAAACTTATTTATGTGGAAGCAACTGTAACAGGTATAGTTAGTAATATTCTGAAAGCAATACATACATTTGGAAAATATTCTAGCCTCTTTATATAATTTAATACATTAATTGGAAAGTTTTCATTTATTTGCAAAACTTCTTTTATAAATTTTAGTTCTGAAAATAAATTTAAGCCATCAATAAGTTTCATGTGTGAGAAAAAATTTAAGATTAAGACAAATTTTTTTCAAACTATACAATTTTTTGATGGGATATTATATAATATTATATAATATATTATTACTATTTGAGGGCCTCTTTATCAATGGGAGCCTTAGGCCACTGCCTAAGTGGCCTATAGCTTCAGCCGGCCCTGATCAAAATGCACCAAAATACAATCAGATAAAACCATAAAAACTGAAAATTAACCAACTTTACCAGTGAAACACAGAAGTAGTCGAAAACTTAGAACCAGAGAGGCCCTAAACCATTAATTCATGCATCAAAACATTAAACACAGACAAACATATAGAAAAATAGCATCTGGGTATCAAAGTAATGTACCGAAATCCTAATGGCTCAATATTCCAAGAAAACAGTGTCAAAGATGACTCAAAAGAATTCTGGAAAAAGAACAATCATATATTCAGAAAGGTTAAAAAGTTACATAAAATTGCATGCACATAAGACACTGTTTGGTTGAGAAAAATGAGGGATAAAGACGAGGGAAAGTTTCTATTTTTAATGTTAACTAACTGCAATGAGAAAATTTTGGCAAAAAATCAGCAATGCAGTTTGAATGTTTGATTTTAGGAAGAAGTGATAAGCAGAGAGAGTACCAGACAGACATGCCTGATGCCACAACATGATCAGTCCATTCCCATGGAGAATAGTGCGGGAAGAACAAGAATGTAAAATATATTAGAAAGAAAATTAAAGAAGTTGGGGATTATGGGGTTTTGGGGAACATATCAACTATATTGTTGGTCTTAGCTTTGACCAAAAAAATTGTCACGCAACAATGTATGTAGCGTCTAGCAAGCAGGACCATATTTAGAATTGTTTTTATTATAAAAAAAAAAAAACATGTGTGTGAGAGAGAGAGAGAGAATAATAATATGCTGGTGAAAACTCTCTTTATATATATATATATATATATATAGTAGACGTAACACTTCTTATAACTTAATTGATACTTAATTTTTAATGAAGATTTCTAATTAAGATTAAAATTCCTTCTCCAACTATCAAATTATCAAGAAAAAAAATCATGGTTGTTTACTAGATCTCAGCCATATGATTGTATTCACCAACAAAACCTTTTTGAGCATATGTTACAATTTCGTATTAGCTAGTTTGGTTTTATTGGTGTAAAATACCAAGTTTGCCGTATTTTGAGTTTTTTTTTTTTTTTTTAAAGAATATATATATATATATATATGTGTGTGTGTGTGTGTTTGTGTATTAATTATAGAGTTTCAACGAATGTTGTTTGAATCTGACGATTGTTATTTTTATCATCAGACTTATACCAAGATACTAATCGGTTTTTGTGAGTCTTTAATAAGTTTTTGCTATTCATGTAATTGATGTCATATTAACAAAAATAATGAATAAATTTCAGAATTATTTAGGAAAATTCTAGTGTGCTTAATTTTTTATTATTATTATTATTTTTTTTTTATGTACCATACCTATTTGATCTTTAACTATTATTGACGTATAGTGTTGTCTTATTTAATATAAAATTTATAATAATAGATAAACGGTTAAATTTAAGTAATTAAGATATGTATTGGGAAAAAATGTATTACAAATTCACCCATTTATTAATTTTGTGTTTAGAAGTTGACATATCAAATTGTGAAATTTGAGTAGTAAAATTTGTAGTAATTATAAAATCACTCTTTGATATTTAGAGAGCAGTGTTAATAAAATAACTCATTTAGAAAACGCGGCTATAGTAATCCCCATATTGTGTGGCACCACTGTGTAGGTACCTAAAATGAAAGCTAACAACATTGCAAAAGTAGAAAAGCTTGTTGAATGAGGTGCGCGTGCTACAAATTTTTTTGCGCTGAATTAAGTCCAGAATCATGTTTGAAGCGGTGAAGTGAGAGAATACTGAGGCAAGGGAAAGACCAAAAGCGACACTATTAGCTATCAGAAATATCTGGAAAGAAGTTTTTTTGCTTAATAATGCGGAGCCCTCATCCGCACCATCTTGGCTTTTGTATCCACCAGGCACAGTGAAAGCTGCGGTGAAGGTCACTGTTGCGATGAGTGCAACCACGAATGTGCTGTCACTGACACTCCTTTGCTTCATAAAATCTGAATTAGAGTCGGGCATTCCTTCGTCTCCCAATTCTTCTGCTGCAATTTCAGTATCTGCTGATTCGGGCTTGCTGTTGTCTGCTTTTTCCGCTTTTTTTAAGAGTTCCATTAGACTTGGTCGAGCGCCTTCCATCCGTAATGCTTCCTTGATTAATTTCATCCACATGTAAATTTATAAATAAATTATTTTCGTATGGATAATTCAAACAAACACGTACGTGCACACACACATGGGCCCTCCCAGGCAGAATGGTGTTAGGAAAGGGATTTTGACAGCGGATTATCAAAAAAAAATGAAGTTACAGCGCCATCATGGAAGGAATTCAAAAACTACTTAAAACTATAAGAGCAAGGAGATGAAGCTTGAAAGTCTCATCGTGAGATTGAGGATTAAGAAAGACAACCAAGTTTCCAAGAAAGTTGAGAGGAATGATCATTTCATGGAGTCTAAGGCAAATGCAGTGGATCACAACAATAAGAGGAAGCAATCTGGCCAAAGTTCAAACCATGGCATTAGAGGTGTTGACTCTAAAAGGTTCAAAGGCAAATACTGCGTCTATGACAAACCGGGACGTCATGTAAAGAATTGGCACAAGCGAAAATGAAAGCTGCTTAAGCCAACATGATTGAAGTGGAGACTCACAATTGTCTTTGTAATGAACCTTTTGAGGTCGTGTCTGAGGTGAATTTCATAGGGAATACCAATGAATGGTGGATGTACACAATTATGTTCATTTAGACACATTGTTGTGCTTCCTAGGTGTAAGTATATCATCCTAGAAGACAAACATTCTAGAGTCTCAAAACACCACTATAAGGGACGAAATCTGTCTCAAAGACATAATGTTAAACACTAGCTAGCACTAATCAAATTGTGGGTTTTATTAATTCATTTTATTTATTCACTCATTAAAACAATTTTTATTCTGTTTGTTTACATAATCAAAATAGTAAATATTTTACTTTCAAGAAAAAAAATAGTAAATATTTTATTTTTGAAAAAAATATTAAATATTTTATACTTTATACCCAACAACTTTCTCCGTCTTTTGTAATTTGTACTAAGATGCTACCAATTTTACCATAAAAAAACTTAAAACTGATGTAGTAGTTGATATGGTTGGTGTTACATTAGGGACATAATAAATAAACTTATAATTAATAATTGTGTTATTATCTGTTTTAAATGTTTACGTATTAGTTTATAAGAACCATGTGGTGAAATTTAGAGTAAATATAGCAGAGCAGGGCAGTACAGACACACCTTTAGCTGGAAGTGTATCTTTCCTGACAGAATAATGTCCATTGTTGTGGAGCCTTTGATGTTCATAGCATTTGCGTTAACACCTCTACAACGTGCGATTTGGGAAACAATCCCGTAATGCCCATTGATGGCCGCCAGATGCATAGGCGTGTTTCCATCTATATCCTGCTGATTGATGATGCCATTAAACTCGGGTCTCTTCAGAAAAAACTCAACTGCTGCCCTCTCTCCACTTTCTGCAGCAACATGAAGAGCCGCTTGATACCTTTCGTTCAACAACTCGTAGATATCTGGACATGCTGTGGTGAGTTCTTTCATTACATTAACATTCCCTTTTTTGGCTGCAATTTGAAGAGCAGATAAGCTTGCCTTATTCTTTAAATATGCACTAGACTTGTCGTTTTCCAAAAGCAGCTTAACAAATTCCTTGTTACCCATATGTGCGGCCATGTGTAGAGGAGTCCATCCTGAGTCATCATCTTCTTGTTTAATTGTAGATGGACATTTTTCCATCACTTCTTTAAAAAAAGTCTAAGAATATAGAGGAAAACCATATTGCACAGGTTAGTTTTTTTTTTTTTTTTTTTTTTTTTTCATCACTTGCTAACCAAAAATTTCACAAGAGTACTCATGGCATTTATATAAAGTTTTCTGCACCTGTTCGTAAAATATTTCACAAACCATATATGTATCGTTCCTTAACTTGGTCACTCACTCACTTCCAAACTCATGAATTTGTCTGTAACAATTGATATTTCATGTTATAAGATATGACAAAGAACCAAAAATGTAATAACTTCTAATTTCCCCCCCTATATATCTTATGGTGAAATATCATTATTTAAAACATAATTTTATAAATTATGAAATCCATTTTATTTATAAATTTATATGCGTTCATAGGAACAACAATTTGTGAAGATTTATAAGTTTGCGGAAAATATGATGTGATTAGTTCTTGATATATATGTGTGTATCAACTTGATGAATTTTGATAACTCAATACATATATATATTTATTGTTTATGGGATGAAAAATATTTTATAAAAAATTTCTAATTAACAAGCAAGATCTTGATTATTATTTATAAATTTAAAAAAAAAAAAAAAAAAAAAAAAAAAAGATGGCTGGCACCTTTTTCTTTGAATTTATTTAAATAGTTTCTATTTATAAATTGTTTTTTGTGGTAAATATAATCTAAGTATCCAATATTTGAAAGAGTTGTCTTAGGAGCTTACAACCAAAATTATAGTCCTATTTCCTATGCTATTAGTTCTATAGATATAGATTTGGCGAATATCATCTTGAAAATGTGTTTCCTGAATTCACTTGATTTATAAACTTCGGTATTTTTTCACTGTCTTTCCTGGCCAGTGTTAGAAATATATAGATTTTAATCTCTTTCTACAAGTTAAGTTATCATTAGTTTCAGTCTTGCAGAGATGAATTCATAATATGACATGATAAAATTTTATTTATCATGAATTTCACTATAATATTATCATTGGAGTCGGAGTGTATCTAAAATTACGAATTTCCATAGTCAAACTGAGTAATGATCAATTTTGAAAAAAAAAATACATATTTATAAAGTTCCTTAAGAAAATTTTCTTATAAAGAAAAATATTTTTATAATAGGTGCCACGAAAATTGTGATACTATTTTTCTGAAACTTTTGAGGAGTTTATTGATATGTTGACAATTTTCAACGTCTAACAAAATTGAGTAATTAACAGTTGAGAAAAATAATGAAATTAAGAAATACTCTTGTGCTTCACAATAATATTAATAATAATAATGTGGAAAAATAGAGAAAAAAGTGTATACCCCCACCCAAAAAAAAAAAAAAAAAATTTGAGCAAAATATGAGGAAAAAGAGTGGAAAAATAGAGAAACAGGGAGAAAAAAGTGAGAAAATTCTGGAAAAATACCTTTAGAAATTCAAAAAAAAACTTCTTCTCTCTCTCTCTCTCTCTCTAGGAAACCATTACAGAAAAAGCCTCATCCATTTTTGTTTGTAATTTTTTTGGGTAAAGCTATAGGGATGGGTTAGTTTCTTAATAACTACACCCATCCCACCTTCTTCTTTATATTGGAAACATCATTCTCCATATATATAAAATCTTTCTTTAATATTGCTTGTTGTTCATTGTTGCTTTATTTTCTTATGCTCTTGTATATATTGCGTATATATATCTCACTTTATTTCAATGTTCATATTATTGTTATTGGTTTATATTATTGTGCTTGTTTCCCTATATGGGTATTGGACCATCTCTTAGAATTTGTATGAGAAATACTTTTCCGTGACGTTAGCAAGACCTCAACCGTTGACTTTGACTACTTTTGTTGACTTTTTGAGTTGACTTTGTCCAAAGGTGAAAATTTTGTGTAGATTTTGATTTTGAGCTCTGTTTCTTTATTTGAAACTTCTAAATCACATAAATGGCCAATTTCTCATTCATTTTGGGACCCTTCTACGCACAGAAACTCACAAACTATGCTTCATGGCGATGTTCTCTTCGTCGATCTTCTTCAAGCCTTCAATGTAGCCATTCTCCGGCCTTAGTAGCCTTTCTTGGTCACTAATGTAGTTTTTTTCCAGCATTTTTCGAACATTTCCTTCATTGTGCATGGTTCTTTCTCCATACTGCCCAATCCTTCTAGTCTTTTCTAAGGTCATTTTCAAGGCTTTCTTCATGTCTTCCTCAAGGCATTTTCGCAGTCATCTTCATGGTTTCTTCAAAACATATTTCAAGGAATCTTTTTGAGCTTATCTAACCTCAAGGTTTCATCAAGCCTCCACCTTGAGTTTGAGAAAGGGGTGTTAGATATATATATATATATATGTGTGTGTGTGTGTGTGTGTGTGTGTGTGTGTGTGTGTGTGTGTGCGCGCGCGCGCGCGCGCGCACGTGCAAGAATGAGGCTAATAAGCTGGACCTTACTTGGGCTCATAACTTATTTATGAAGTGGGCTTAGGATTTTCTCTTTTGGGTCATTATCAGTACAGAAACCCAACAGAGCTGCCTTTCCCTTTGAACTATTTTCCTCTTTCTATCCTACTAATGTGCTGGCTTTATTCTTCCTTGCTCTCTTTGTTCTCAATTTCCTCGTGAGCCTCACACCCCCCCCCCCTTCTTTTTTCCCCCTCTATCATCTTTAGCTTCTCATATTTATAGCCTAATAATTAGTGGGGAGTTATGATTACTTTCATGGTTAGTGGCAAAGGAGGTCCAATGTCGTTAACCTTAAGTGGCTATTTAGGTGAGAGTGGGGTGTGGTACGAGTGGCCTTGGAACTGGTTCCCACCTCAGTAGAGTTGCTCGGTAGCGGTACATCATGAGGCACTGTTGGGCAATCGAGAAATGGTACCCCCAGGCAGTTGTAACTTTGCTCAGAAAGTGGTTCACCGGGCATGATCGAGGTGACATAGCGTAGTATGTACTAATGAAGATCATTTGCCCAATGGGCTTTAAGGTGGCTCGAGGCCTGGGCCTAGGGGCAGTATGGGCCATATCGTCGAGTTGGAGCTCAAGGCCCAAATGGGCCTGGATATCCCAGTGCCATACATTAGACCCCCCTTGATTCGTGCTCGATTCTCAGGGACGAATCAAGGAGTCCAAGAGGCAATAACTAAGGACACTCATTCGCATTTCCCTTCTCAAAATACCAAAACTAAGAAACTAAAATTTTAAAATAATAATACAAACTTATATTATATATATAATGGGTGACCCAAGACCCCACCTAAGACTCAAAATAAAATTCAAACTTTGTTTGTTTCAATGAAAAATTTTGTATAAAGATGGTTTTTTATGTTTTCTAATATTTGGTAACATTAAAAAAAAAAAAAAATCAAAATCAAAAGAAAACTGTCTTTAATCAACATAAAAAGTATGACTTATTTTTAGATATTGTTTTCTACTAAATTTTTTGAATAATGCTAGAGATACAAACTATTTTACAAAAAATTTTACAAACTGCTGATGTGGTGAATAATTATTAGTAAATGAAAATGTGATATTAATAGTGGGCCTAGATATAAACCAATAAGAAGTTGGTCACATCAACATTTTGTAAAAATTTTGTAAAATAATTTGTAGTTGTAGCATTACTCAAATTTTTTGGAAAACAACTATATCTCATAACAAGCTAAATAAGAGAAGTTAAGAGATTGTATTTCAATTCATTTAAGGTGACTAGTAAACATAAGAAAATGATATAGTTTTACAGAAAATATTTTTTGGAAAATGACTTGATTTTTAGAAAATATTATTATCAAAACAAACAAATCGGCAAACTCATCTCAACTCAAACCACCAACCCACCAAAACCATATTAATGTGTTGGATTGGGTTGAATTCATTGAGGTTGTGGGTAAGATGTACAAAATATTTGACATAATATTTCTAAAATATTTAAGGTGCAAAATGGGGCAGCACTTACAAATACTTGTGTGAATAACGAATGCATGCAAGACATTCGTGCCATGCCTTCCAGCATAGGAGCAGCCTGGAGCAGCACTTAAGATAAGAGAAGCCATGTCGTAGCGTTGTTTATCCACAGCAAGGGACAGTGAGGATTCCTCATTGTTGTTTACACACATAGCCAGCTCTGGATCCTTCTAAATTAGTACTTTCACAATCTCAGATTTACGATATTGCACAACAACGTGCATGGTTGTATCTCCATATATATTCAGCATACCCAGAAGTTGCCCGCCACCTAATTCAATGTCCAACTTTTTGGCTTGGTCTATCAGGAGCCTTACCAGTGAAGAAGTTCCAACCATCGCAGCAACATGTCGTGGAATTTTGCCTTTGGAGTTTTTTTCATACACAAGTCTTGGACTTAAAATAACTATCTTTTCCGCAAGCTCAAATTTTTTGTATTGTAGCGCAACATGAAGAACAGTGTTCTTCTCGGTTGTCACTTGTAGAAGGGTACTACTAATGGGATCTGTCAATTTCTCAAAGAATTGTAAATCACCGTTTGAAGCAGCTAAGAACAATTGACGATCCATTCTATATTGCCTTTCTTATTCCATAGTCGGATATCACTATGCCTAGATTGTTGGAAAAAAAAAAAAAATCAATACTATATTTTCTTTAAAAATAAAAGAAAAAGCCTAATTTTCTTCAGGTTTTCTTGATTACTGTGTTGAAAAAAGTGATACTTTAAAAATGAAAAATATATTATTTTATTCATAATTGATAGGAAAATGTCTACATTCTAACAGGTGGATATGAAATGAAAAAAGGGATATGAGAGAATAAAACATGAAAAACTCAAACTATAATGTTAAAGAGAGCTAGCTCGTGGGCAACAGAATTAACCAACCTATTAGCTCTAGAAAAATTAAGTACAGGTCTTAAACTCAAGTATCAGACTTAAGAGTGTCAAAAACAATTTTTGTGCAATGCACCTATTTTAGATGGTAGCATTACACATTTACATAGTGGCGGCTTTAAGAATTTTATTTAGGTTGATCACTAAGAAATTTAAATTGCCACAATATTTTTCTTAGCACCATTTTTTAAGGAAAAATGACATTAGAAAATATTTTTATTGAATAGGTTGGACAGGTACAATTTTTATCTTTTTATTTTATTGTTGAATAATTTTTTCACTTGTTGTTTGGTCTTGTATTGTTTTTATTTGGTTTATGTTTGTTGTTATTGGGCTAATATTTATTGTTATTATTTAAGTTTTTTTTTTTTTAAAAAAAAGATAAGAATTATGTTTGGAGGCAAAATTAATTTAGGAGTAATGTTACGTCCACAATATTTTTACAATAAATCATATGCAAAAAGCTGTTATTGGTGGTTGAAAAAATAATATTAGTATTTGGCCCAAATTAGAATCAATAACAGCTTACCACAATAGATTTGTTGTGAAATTATTGTGAAAATATTGTGAATATAGTAGCACTACTCTTATTTTTGTTAAATCCAAATTGTTGTGATTATCAAGTTAGAGTGTTCAAAATTTTTATTAAGGTAGTCATAATAAGTTAGTTTAACATATAATATTTTTTTAACAAGTATATATATACATTTTTTTCCAAGTCAGGTTGATCCTATGACCACCCTTGCTTGCACGGAGATCCATCACTAATTTACACATGATCGGATCTAGGACTAAGCTAGCATCACTCTCCACTTATTTACTATGTCTCTCCAAAGCAAAACTTTTAACACCAGAGTTTGCTTAATAATCCTGCTACAGTTTTCTAACTAGATTCGGCAGTTGATCTTCATTTGAAACTTTTGAGGAAAAAAAAAAGTGTGGTGTTGAAAGAGCTCCTACCTGAATAGATGTGATTCAGTCGCACTAGCTTGCCCAGTTGGTGTTCCAACATTCCGTTTGATCATCTGTAAATTTTCCAAGACAAGCCGTTAAACTTTATAGGCAACAATTTGAGTAACAGGCAAGTACAAGCTAAGAATATATTATATCAACGAATCCAAGTCAGGTATATAATAAAGGAAACATACTTAAGAATCCAAAAAAGGGAATAACAAAAAAAAAAAAAAAAATTGATTCTTATTGTTAGATTATGTTTTCGTTAATTGTTATATATGCCCAAGCCTTAAGTAGGTTTCCACAGGGATCAACCTTGTGGCATTCTGTGCACCTGTTTTGTTTCGTTCTATTGGATTTGGTTTGAATGGGGCTTTGATTGGAGCTGTTATACTTGGTGTCGTTAATCTTGTGTTGTTCTTGGAAGCTGGTGTCCAGATTGCCCTCTGCCAGTTGGTTAGTTACGTTTATTTGAATAACATGTAAATCATTTTTCAGGTAAAATATAATTTTTGTCCTTAAACTTTTATAAAAATTTATCTTTCATCCCTAAGCTTTTAAAATTTTATTTTTTTCCCTAAACTTTACAAAACATTTTACTTTATGTCTTTCTATTTATGTCTGTTAGTTTGTGTCTTACATGATTAACGGAGTATTGACAAGTATTTAATTTGAACCAAATTATTTTATTTAAAAAAATTTTGTACACATGGCACAAATTTATTGGCAGTGGCACACGTAAAGGAAAACTGAGGAAATTACCCCTCACTTAGGATGGAACCTAACCTTATTGCACAACCAAGAAACCCCAACAGCTAGTGGCAACCTTAACCGGCAAGCCCAATCATCTACTCCTAGGCGGCAACCCCTACCGTGAAATTCCCACCCCAAACCGGCAATCGGCAATGCTAATTTTTGCATGGCCGATCTGAATCTTTTTGTCATTATGAAAGGTTTGCGTGAAGCTTTAGAAAATTCATATGATTTTTTTATTTTTTTATTTTCTGGAAAACTCAATTGCTTAGTAACTAAGATGCCATCACTCTAGGTTTGTATGGGATTGATTGTGTCGAAACTTGTTTCTACAACTCCACAAGCACCCAGTGGTGACTCCAGGAATTTTGTCCAAGGTGTTCTTATTCTACTTTGAAAAAATTTTGGGTCATTTCAGTCTATTTCGGGTGTTTCGAGAAATACCGGCCGAAATTCAAAATTTGGCCGGCATGAATTTTGTGCCTTAAAAAAAAAAAAAAATTCTTAAAATCAAAACAAATTTGCATTTTGTACACCGAAAAACCTTAAAAGGAAAAAAAAAAATGAAAAGAAAAGAAATGAACAAAGTTACCTATACAATAAATTATAAGTTCATTTGAAATATTAATAAAATTATTAATTATTATTGTTTAGTTGTTTTATTAATTTGTTTGTCTTTTATAAACTATAATTTGTTATATTGTTGTTTCATTAATTATAAAATTATTAATTGTTGTTTAGCCTAACATAATTTAATTTGTTTATCTTTTATAACGTATTAGGTAATTAAATTATTAATTATTGTTTATTAGTTGCTTCATTATTTTTCTTTACAAACTATTAGCACACACCCTATGTGCATTATCCACTGCCTACCACTCATGCCTTTACTTCCCACCTGGTCCCACGCCCCATTCACCCCTCCCCCACTCAACAGACAAGCCCCATTCACAAAAGCCAATCAGAAATTCACAATCACCAATCACAATAAACAATACACTAAAAGACAAAAAAAAAAAAAAAAAAAAGAATCAGCCAATCACAAATATTAATAAAGTTACAATAAAACTAAGCAATTATAGTTCAATAAAGCTAAGCAAGCCTGTATCAAAAAAATAAAATAAAATAAAGCTAAGCAATTTCACCAAAAAAAGAAAAAGAAAAAAGAATCTGCCAATCAGATTAAGTCTTTAGTTTTAAAAAGAGAGAGACTCTCATTTCACATTCATACTTTCTCAGTCTTCAGATAAAAGAGAGAAAGAGACAGAGAGAAGTAAGAGAGTAGAGAGTAAACCCTTTAGAGAAAAAAAAAAAAAAAAAAAAAGAGAGTCAGAGAGAAGAAAAGTGTAAAATAGAGAAGAAATACCTTAAGATTGAGGGAGCAGGGAGGCTGAGGTTGAGGGGTGGCTCCGTCAGGCTGGGCAGCATGTCAAGGCGACTGGCGAGGAAGGAATCTTTGATCCGATTTGTGCTATTCCGATCTCTGATCCGATTGGCAAGGCCAAGGCGATGACCGATCTTCGATCCAACTGGCGATGACCGATGAAGATGAGTTTTGTTGCTCGAGTTTGAGGCAGAGGCGATGAGCTCTGTTTCTCCATTTTTTATTTCAGTTTTTACTACCATCCGTGGGTTAGGTTTGCTACCATTTGTCCTTAGGTTGGGTTTTGGTTTTTTTTTTTTTTTTTTTTTTTTTTAAGAATCTGTGGCCCGTGGGTTTGCTACCATCTGTTGGGCTTGCCATATGTTGTTTTTTTTCTTTAGATTGGGTTTGCTTTCCCATTTGTTGTTTAGGATTGATGTTGGGCTTTGGGCAATGGGCTTGCTCTGTTACATTTTTTTTTTTTTTTTCATATTTTAGTTTAAAATTTTTTTTTGGCCTTTTTTTGCTTGAAAGTAGAATAAATAATTTTTTTATTTTTTATTTTTTATTTGAGGGTGTTCTTAATTTTGCTTGAGGGTGTTTCTATTTTTTTTTAAGGGTAAACAAATAAAAAAAAATTAAATTATTATATATAAAAAAAATATATATTTTTGGGTCAAGGTGTTCCTGGGAACACCCTGCCCTCAACGTGGCATCGCCACTGCAGGCACCAACAAAGCATTAGAATATTTATAAGGATTAGAGAACTTACACTGCCACTAATTAGAATTGAACTAATTTTAGTATTTTCCTAGACTTATTGATAGAATGACAGACCCAAATAACATGAAGACCACCTCCAATGAACATGCTTTGCACCATGGAGAGTTAACCACCTGACGATTTGGGGTCACCGTTTGCCGGTTTAGGGTGGAGATTTCACGGTCGATTCACTGCCTTGGAGTTGCTGATTAGCTTCGCTGATTAAGGTTGCTGCTGAGGGGGTTTGGGCGTTGGGTTTTTGTGGCTGTGGAAAAAGGTTAGGTTCTACCATAAGTGAGAGGGTTAATTTTGTTGGATTATTTTTTTCATGTGTGCCAATAACTTTTTTTTTTCTTTTTTTTTAGAATCAATGTGTGCCAATAACTTTATGCAATGTATTTAAATTTTTTAAATAAAATAGTTTGATCTAAGTCATATACAACGTTAATATACTCCATTAGACCACGTAGAGCATAAACTTACGAGCATAGACTGAAGGATATAAAGTAGAACGTTTTGCAAAATTTAGGAATGAAAAACAAACTTTTAAAAGTTCAAGGATGAAAAACGAACTTAAAATTTAGGGATAAAAATAATATTTCACCCAACATTTTCACAACTCTTTTTTTTGTAACATTGACAATGACTTTAACTTATTATTAAGATTATTTACGTAAAAAATTTTATAAAGATTATCATCGACACCACTTTTAGTATGTACTTTTTTTTTTCTTGGCTATGTACCGATCACAATAAGTTAACTTATGAAAAATGTTGTGTTCCTAAACTTATTTTATAAAATTCAATAATTACCAACAGTTTTACTAAAAAAACACTTACAAACTAAAATTATAATAAATGTGATTAATGTCACAAGAGAATAGTCAATTAAAAAGCACAATTAATATTTTAAATTTTAGCACATCGAACTTTTCGGCAATGGACACCAATAGGGTGATTAATTTGGGTTAAAATCGATAACTTAATATCAAATTATAAAATAAATATTAGTATTGAAATAAATTATAAAGATACAATACTTTATGAAATTACATCTTCAAATCTAGCATTAAAAGAAGATGCAATTTTATAGCACATATTTCATCCATAATTGTAATTATTAATCAATTTTAAATTTTTTTGATAGAACTACAACTATTAATTTTTTTTTCAAAAATCTTTGAATTTCTTTAATTGAGATTAATTTTATTGAATTTTTTTATTAAAATAAAGTGGTTTAAAAATAAATTATACCTTAAAAATTGAGGTTATACAAAAAAACAAAAAAACAAAATAAGCTAGCTTATAAGTTGAGCCTAACAGGTTTATTTATTTATTTATTTTTTTAAAGGCTAAATACAGGATAAAAAATTAAAAAAATAAATAAAAAGATTTAAAAAACGAGGCCCTCACCTCAATGACCATCCCATCTCTAATAAAAGAAAGTGGGGAGATGGGAGAGGGCCATTGGGCTCGTTAATTTGGAAATCCAAATTCAATATGGTCCATTAATCTGAATAAGAAACTTTGGGCTCGTTAATAAATTATTGCAAAAAGGCTACTTTTTTTGTTGTTTGGGGTGGGGGGGTGGGAATGCTAATATATATACACCAATCACAAACCTTTTCTTATTCTTATTTATTTATTGAATAAGAAGTTTATTCAAAAGCAAAGATAATACAACCAAAGTTATCAAAACAACACACCAAAAATAAAAAATAAACAAGCAGTACACAAGCACACCAAACAAAGTCTTTGGTACAAGCCTAAACACAAGAAGCCTCCCATATAAGGGTCATGATAATGCATGCTTTCCTTCCTCATACTGACAGCATTCCTCTTAACTCCAATTGTGCCCATACCAACTTACGAAATATAGCTTTTAAAGCCTTTTCCTTTCAAATTCTGACGGCCCCCCAATCAACCAAATCATCCCAGATCAGCTTGGCCTTTGCAATCAAACAGCTTTCAAAGCCAGGTAAACCATCGGAACCACCGAGACACAACTTTTCTTAATAAAGACTTTTCATTTCCCTTCTGAGTTGATAGAGGTAAAAACAGGCAATATAGGAAGCAACAAGAAAGAATAACGGCTGCAGTAATCCCAAAAGATTGTGGCACCACTGTATAGTTGCCTGCAATAAAAGCTACCAGCAATGCTGCAACAGACCAGTTTGTTAAAATAGGGGCACATCTTACCATTTGTCTGTAAAAATTGACTTCCTTAATAATTGCTGAAGCCAAAAAGTGGACCAATAGTGAGGTAATAGAAAGACCAAAAGCTAAAGTATTAGCTATCAGAAATACACGGAAAGCAGTTCTATGGCTTAATACTGCCAAGCCCTCATCCACACTTCCGTTTTGTTTAAATCCACCAGGCACCGTGAAAGCTGCCGTGAAGGTCACAGTTGCGATGAGTGTGGCTACCAACGAATTGGTCTCAGTCACTTCCTTCTCAAGAAGATCTGATTGGTACGTTCCCTTGCCATTGCCATCGCCTGCCATTTCTGATTTCTCTCCAGGGTCCAATTTCCGAATGCCCATTTCTGATTTCAATCTAGGGTCCAATTTCCGAATGCCCACTTTTAAGAGTACTCCCCTCAGACTTGGTCGAGCCCCTTCACTCCAAACTTGGGTCTTGAATTATCATGTCAAATTTATATATACATGAGCTAGCTACCCAGTAAAAACAAACACATGCACACGAACATTATACATGTAAGACGTGTATATGATACAGTCTAGCTTTTGAGAAAAATATATAGAATACTTTCAAGTTTCAATCAAATCAAATTAATAAAACTCGATCACCATTTTGAATAATTAGCTTTTTTTAGACAAATTCTTCAGGGCTATCTGAGATTCAACTCTTGTACGTACAGAAACCCAAGAATAATGCTACCCTTGTTCTGTAGTTATGTACTATATAAGTATTAACCTTTTTCTTTTTTCTTTTTTTTGAGTAAGTATTAACCATTTTATAAAATGGTATTGTAAAAATTAAAGATTTTCCCCACCAAAGCAATCCTTTCTGTAAATCTAGCCCAAAAATAGATCAAATTTCAGAAACTTTCTTTGTTCAAAATTCCTATAAATTGTGCAGTACTACTACTATATTCAGCAGAGCAGGACAGAAGGGGCTTACCGTTGGCCAGGAGCCTAACTTCTCTCTTAACAAAATATTGTCCATTGTGGTAAAGCCCTCCTTGTTTGTAGCATTTAAGGCAACGCGTCTACCTTTTCTGAATGTGTAATTTAAATAGGTATGCCCATTGATGGCAGCCAGATTTGTAGGCGTGTTTCCGTCTTTGTCCTGCTGGTTGATGAGGCCCTCAAACTCTGGTCTCCCTCTAAAATAGTCAAATGCTTCCCACCCTCCACTTTCTGCAGCAGCATGAAGAGCATTCCGACCCTTGTTATCCAACAATTCATACATATCTGGACATGCTTCCATGAGTTCACTCATAACATGATAATTGTGTTCCTTGGCGGCAATGTGAAGAGCAGATAAACCTTCTTTGTTTGTTACATATGCAGGGGAATTGTCCTTTTCTAAAAGCAGTTTGACAAATTTCTCATTACCCAAATGGGCGGCAATGTGTAGAGGAGTCCATCCTGAGTCATCGCCTTCTCTAATTGCAGATGGCCATTTTTCCACCACTTTTTTTACAAAAGCTAAGAAGATATAGAAATACCATATTGCTCAGGTTAGTACATATTAAGAGCGTTAATTCCCCGTACACAACACATGGAAAGACAGGGAATCAGATTTGCATTCATCACATGTAAGATGGGATATAATTAAAGCCTAACATTTTGTCTTTAAGTACCTCTTAGTGAATTAAAGATTACAGTGAATTCACTAAGTGAACATTAAATGAGTCAAAAAATAAGGAAATCTTGGATTGTTTATACTCATATATTTTGATTGTACATCATTTAAAATGTACCTTTTTTTTAGAGGAATAAAATGTACCTTTCTTAAATAGTGATTTTGGTAAGTAATTTAGTTGAAGAACTTACGGGTGTGTACTTCCTAAAATGCTATGAAAGTCCTTCGATAGATGAGAATAAGAAAGTAACATAGTGGGGATGCACTGTGTTAATTTCATTGTTTTGAGAAGATGCTACTTATATTTAAAGATTTTAACGTGAATGAAGAAAAAAATAAAAACGAGTTTGATTTTAGCATAAAATAAGAGAGAACTGAAGGGTGGTAGTACAACTTGAGTATGCTAGTGTTATGGTAGCATGATGTATACCATGTATATCTTATCTTTAATAGATTAGATATTATGTCATACCCAAATTGTGTGAAGTTGAGTAGATTGGATTTTTTTTTTTTTTTTTTTTTTTTTTTTTTTTTTTTTTTTTTTTTTTTTTTTTTAAGTATGTATTGTGTGGGCATATATTGAGTCCCACGACAAGTGATTATTTAAAAACCTCTTTTGAGCTCTCCACAGTGGTCTGTATGTACAGGCCACTATATTTAGCATACGCTTGTTCAAAAACTTCGTCTATCATACTCTCTCTAGCCACATCATTTTTGTGTTCCTAAGTCAAAGCTCGTCTTACTTCTCTAACGAGGAGAAACGACTCCAATCCTTTGTCAAATCCTCCGTCACTCTCTCTAACCTATTTCAAATAAGCCCATGAAAAAATCCCACAAGCCTTACTAGTAAGATTGTTACAAGAGGGTACAACACCGCCAGGAGGAGGCCCCTTGGATTTATTTTAATGTAAAAAAAATAAAAATAAAAGTATAAATACTCTTTACTATTTTATTTTTGTTTCCTTTATTTTCTTTTTAATATTGACTTTTTGTCATATTTAAGTCATTAGTTTTAACAACAATTAAAGCATAAGTTTATAAAAATATAGGGTCATGCTAATGGCCGGGTGCCCTTAGAGAAATGATTAACAATTCATTTTAAGAAAGATTTGACACTACTTTTATGGAAAATAGAAAAGGTTGTCAAAATATTAATTATTGTTTTCTCATAAAAACTTTTTTTAAATAGATTGTTAACTAAGTTTATAAAAATATAGGGTCATGCTAATAGGTGCCCTTAAAGTAATGGTTAACAATTCATTTTAAGAAATGTTTGACACTACTTTTATGGAAAATGAAAAAGGTTGTCAAAATATTAATTATTTTTTTCTCATAAAAGATTTTTTTAAATGGATTGTTAACTATTGTCCTAAGGGCACCGATAGCATTTCCCAAAAATATATAAGTAAATCTTTTTAGCAAAAGAATTTTTTTTTTTTCAAAAATAAAGTAATACGCATTTATATTGAAAAAAAAAAATTAAGGATATTGGAATACAATGATACATTTAGCTAGGTCCACATTGAGAAAACTTTTTAGCTCCATCACTGGACAACACTAACTTCCGAAGGGAAGGGAACAAAAATTCTACTATGCACCTAGATTGACTCATTCTTCATTGGTTGTGCATACTTTATTTATTTATTTATTTATTTTGGATAAATTAGATTGACTCGTATTGAGTTATCCTAAAATGAGAGAGAGAGAGAGAGAGAGAGAGCTCAATTTGGGACGAATTGAGTAACTATTAGAGTCTACGAAAAGATTTTGTTTCGCTATGTAATGTGATAACTAATATGATAACCCAAATTGTGCAGATTTAATTGGATTAGATTTTTTTTGAATGTGTATTATATGGGTGTGTACACTTACATCGAGTGTTTATTAGGTGAATCCTGAGTTAAGTGATTACGAAGAACTCCAATAGCAACTAGACTAATCCTTTTAAGGTATGTTACTATAATAAGTTTTTTTTTTTTTTTAGTCATTATAAAGAGAATAATGTTACAGACACAAACTATTTTACAATATTTTTACAAATTGCTGATGTGGCAAATTCTTACAAGTTCTAATATGGCCCCATCATCACTAACATCACATTTTTACTTGAAATAACCATTTGGAAAATATTAAAGTCACATCAGTAGTTTGTAAAAATGTTGTAAAATAGTTTGTGTCTATAGCATTACTCTTATAATGAATATGGTATCAAAGTTTCAAAACAAACCTTGTAAAACCATGTAGCTTGTATGTTGTGTGTGTGTGTGTGTTGAACCCCATCGACCCCACATCAGATGTTTAATTTATGTATCTTGGATTTATACATATTGCGGGGATGAGCTTTCCTGCCCAAGGTTGTCAATACCGTACCGGAGGCTGTACCGGTTTGACCAGCGGTACGATATATTTCGGATACCGGTTAATACCGGTGTACCGTTTCGGATTTACCGCTATTTTATATATTTAATATATATATAAATATATACACATACAAAATCTCTATTTACCATAAAACATTACCTTAAAAATCTTTATTTATCATAAAACATTAATTCAATTGTTCATTGCATATAAAGAATAAAAAAATACACAATATAAAAAACAAAAAACTTAATTATTCATCATACAAACAAAACTAAAAAGTTGCTACTTAAAAAAAAAAAAAAAAAAAAAAAACTATAAAGGTTCTATTGATGTGATGCAATTAATGCATCACAATATCACATAACGTGGGGCTCAAAACTGAAAAGAAGCTAAAAGGCTGAACCATTCAGCCCATCTTTTATTAAAAAAATATAAGTTTTCAACATTTTCAAGGCTAGTCACGTGTGAAAGGGCTTAAGAAATTTCAAATAGCACAAAACAAAGAAGGAGATACCACATAACAATGTTCATTGTTCAGCAAAAAAAGAGAAGAAATCAGAGCAATGGAGAAGGACAGCAGACGAGAAGAAGAAAAAAGAAAAAAAAGGAAGAAGAAGATCTAATCGGTGATGTCAATGTGGTGGCAACTTGCTGCACTGGGGTTTGTTCAAATCATGCATTTCTTCTATTTTTCCTTTCAGTTTTTGTACCGGCCGAATTTCTCTTTTCCGGCCGAAACGTCCGGTATACTCCGGTATGGCCGGTATTGTCCGGTATAGACCGGTATCTTGAGCGGTACATTTTGAGGGTGTTTCGGTACCGGTTCATCGACCGGTACGAAGAATTCCGGCCGTACCGGCCGGTACGGTACGGTATCAACATCCATGTTCCTGCCCCGTTTATAACCTAAAATAAAATTATAGTTTACCAAAAAAAAAAGTTCTTGAGTTGAGGTTGATTTTTTACCTTTTTGAAAGCTTTCTTCTACTAAAAATAATATGCGCCCAAGTCTTAAACTGTCTATTCGATCACTGACTTCCTGACGATGCGTAAGGGATTCCGGAAGAGGTTTGAGAAATAGCATATGGAAGACCCATACGACAGCTATAAGGACACGTCCCACTTCATGTTGCTCCCAAAGTTTCAGGTATTTGGGGAGAAAATCTCCCTTGTTACTGTCTGCATTAGATAAATCAAAAGCAGTAACTTTAAAAACAATTATACCAATTGTCTCCAGCAATATTAAAATTTAAAATTAAATGAAAAAATTTAGCTATAATATTACTATATATTTTGAAAATCTAACTATTGAATTGTATGTTCTTTACGCTTTTAACATACATGTCAAATTTTATGTCAATCAGATATAATTTACTATATGATCTATAACTATAAGATTATATTTTATGCATAATTTTAAATTACAAAAAACCTATAATTTAAACAATTTATTGATAACATTATTGACATAGCTATTAATCTTTAATTTTCTAAAAATTTTACAAATATGAAAATTATAAGAAGAAAATGTAATTTAATGATGAATTTGTTAAAATTCACCTCAAATAGAAATATATTGAGTAAGGTTGTAGCCCTACAATCAATTTTGTAACTAAATTTTGTCTAAAATTAAATTGTCTCTAGGAAAAACAAAATTTAAACTAGATAAGGAAAATAAATGCAATTTCTTCTTCAGAGTTTCAGAAATGCAAGGGATAATTTTTGTAGTGATATCCTTTACGGGCGCTGAGGAGTGCTCCAATCAAGGTCATGCATGGCCAATGGACAAAGCTTTTTAGTTTGATTAATGCTATTGACATAAGAATTTGAAGTGATATATTATAATTGGTTAATTAAAATGAGGCTAATTGTAGGATTATGTACACGGAAAAATTAAAAAAAAAAAGTTCTATGTGAAAGTGATGCTTTAAAAAATATTAGCCAAAACTTAGATCCTAAAATTTACTTGCTAAGCACTTTTAGTCCACAAAGTTTCGAATGAAATCTATTACTTCTTAAAGTTTAAAAAATTGTTGTTATTTCCTTGTTGGTCCCTCATAGTTCACTTCCATTAATTTCTTTTTAGTCTAGCTATACGTCTAAACAAATAATGAGATGGCATTTTTCTTAAGATAACTTCTAACAGGTAAAAACAAAACATAAACCCCAACCCCACCCCACCGATACCTTGCCTCACCGATTTCTAAGAAGGGGAAGTTTCACTGAGGAGCAAATTGTGAAGAGTAACGGTTGGGAAGTCAAAGCGAGGCTGGAAAAGGTTGCCCTGTCAGGAAACACTACCCTCCACAAAGATTTGTGTACTAACTGGGGGTTCTTGAGGGTTAAGAATAAATGCATTTTCTGTAATTAGTTTTGATTTTGACTTTGTTTCAGCTCAGTGTTGTATTCCTGTATCTAGACCAAGGTTGTAGCAGCTAGTTTAAATTGTTAGATTGGTTTGCTCAGTTGAATACCTAGAGTCTGGGTTGTAGCTGTTGGTTCAAGTTGTTAGTTGGTGTTTCTATCCCAAAAAAAAAAAAAATAAAGTTTTAGTTGTTGTGCTCTGTTTTCACTAATACAGCTTTTTGAGTCTGGTCGATATAACAGTTTCGAAACTCGGAAATAGGAAATACAGAAAGAAATAGATTGTTCAGACAAACAAGTGCTAATAATTCTACTTGCACGCATTGAATTCTCTATCACGATACAGGCATCAAGAATGCTTGGGATTAAAAATCAACAAAACCGTAGAGTGTTCGCATTACTCATCCCTCGCCATTCTCTTCATGGCAATCTCCTTTGCATTATGCAGTTCATCAATATATTCATCAGTTTCACTCAATTCATCCAAATCAGACTTTAACTCCTCATTGGACTCCTCGCAGTCATCAATATCAATATCATCCGAAGACTCATGTGTCTTCCCAAAGATTTCTTCCATCAACTCCTTGTCAGCCTCCTCATACTTACCTGCCAATTTCCTTTTCAAAATCGCTTCAAAAATCGATTTTATCGCCTCTGCATCGCCCCTGTCCCAATCTCTCCCTCTCCTTATCCCGATCTCTCCCTCTCTTTTCCCCTCTTTCTTTTTCCCTCAGTTAGTCCCTCAGCCCCTTAATTTCCCTCAGTCAGTCCCTCAGCCACTTAATTGTTTTCTCAGAAATCGGTAAGGCAGGGTATCGGCGGGGTGGGGTTGGGTTTTGTGCTTTGTTTTTAACTGTTAGGGTTGTTCACCTTTTTTTTTTTTTTTTTTTTTTTTTGTGTGTAATAACAGTTTTTTTTTATAAATTACGAAATTATAAAATAAATAAATAAATAAAAATAAAAGAAAGCCCAATGTGGCACTGTTTTAAGCAGTAAACCGCAACAACTAACAGAAGGGTAATAAAGGATTGAATTGACAAAATCTTACATTTAGAGGATTGAAATGACAAAACTGAAATAACAAAAGTTAAAACTTAGAGATTTAGTTTTGGATTTTAGCCATATATTTTTTAAGATATCAATTTTATAACTTATAAGTCTATAAGCTAGAATGCGAAGAAGAAATATATAATATAATATTATTAAAAAAAGAAAAAGAAAAAAAAAAGATGGTAAATGTTGATGCTGAAGAAGAAATGTCAATGAAAAAATAATTTTGGAAGATGATAAACATGGTGATAATATTGACTTAGATGGAGTTGATTGGGCAAGAAGATGAATATGATGAAAATAAAGTATTATTTTGGCTCATATGTTATATATTATCACTTTTGAGTTTAATCAATTTGAATGTGCATATTATAAATATGTGTTAATATGAGTTATTTAGTTAGATTTGTTAAATATTATTACCTAACTGATGATTAAATTAGTCCTAATTTGAATATGTGTTGAATTTGTAATAAATATACCTTTTATATATGTGTATCTATATATTTTATTAGGTGTTTGTATATCTTCCGATATATGATATAATACAATTCATGATGATGATGATAATAATAATAATAATAATAATAATAATAATAATAATAATAATAATAATAATTGATTCATGATATTATTCACATTTTGACAACTATGCTTATAAGCTTTGCTCGATCTAAATTCAAATTCTAACCTGGCCACTAATTTAGACTCATGGTAGTCCATGCCATTTTTGTCTTCCTTTCCCATTGGACCCATTCAATTTCTTCACTCAAAAGAGGTTCAAAAATATAGTAATCTCGAATTGAACTTGCTTGGATTATAGAGTCAGAACCCCAAGTTGGGCTAGCTAATAGAGAGTCTATGGATACAACTAGGGGTGTTCACCAAACCGCTTCAAAATCGCCCGCAAAATGATATAACCGCACCGCAAGTAACAATGCACTGCACATTATGGTGCAGTGCCGTTTGCGGTTTTATAATTAAAAAACCTCACAAATCATACTGCACCACACTCTCACTATATATTAATAAATTTATTATTTTTAATATTAAACATATTCTTAATAATTTAAAACTTAGCCCAAAATAAAAGGGAAAAATTAGTTTTGGGTTAGGCAAGAAAATCCCAAAATTTTAAAAATATACTAGCTTCAAACCATTCAAACCACATCTTAAATACCACACCACACATATGACCGTAAAAAAGTGGTGTGATACGGTTATGGTTTTGGTTAAACTCTAATCTGCACATGTAATAGCAAAAATGAAGTGTGGTACAGTTATGATTTTGGTTAAACCGCACCGCAAGTGTGGTACTAAAAATGGCCCAAAACCACACCGTATCGCACTGCAAACAGCCCTAGATACAAAATTTGTAAAAAAATAAAAAATAAAAAAAATTGCCACAACCTTAATATGTGTGATTTTTAAGTTGTGAAGAAAAAATAATGAGTCCATGAAGTGGCAGAGCCAGGATTTTGATTAAGAGTGTCAAGATTGACATACAAGATTGGAGGTATTATTTGATCCAATCTAATTATTTTAATAAGTTTTATCCATAATTTTACTAATAATAATTAAATTAGGATAAAAAGAAATAAAAACAAAAAAAGATTTAAAAATATAGCAATATAGATACAAAGTTGTATCGGTGCCTCATTGACTTGTGATTGTTATGTAGAAAATCAACTCTAGTTTCTATATTCTTTTAAGTATGTGGCAAAATTTTTGATTCATAGCAAAAACTCAAAGTTCTAAACTTTTTATTTTTTATTTTTAAAGAAAGTTTCAACCTATGGTGTCTACTCTTAATGATAGTTATTTATCATCAGATCAAAACACTAATCGATTTTTGGTATAGGCGAGAATTGAACCCAAAATCTCTTATTCAACCATTAGAAATTTTACCAATTGAACATTGGACTAAAGCTATTTCCATATAACATTAGACTAAAGCTATTTCCATATAAGCTTGGCTCCAATTAATGTTATATGGTATAAGCGGATATTGAACCTTAAATCTCTTGTTTTGTTTCATATTTTGGTCTTTATAACTTAAAATTTTGCATAAAATGGTGGGACTCATTTAGGAGAAAGAGAAGTTCCAGTGTTTGTTTGAAAAGGCAAAAAAAAAATAAAATAAAATAAAATAAAATAATAATAATAATAATAATAATGGTGCCCAACGATGTGACCACACATGACAACGAGCCCCACCAAGGCCGGGATATTACAAAAATGCCATTGAAACCCAAATCTTTTAACTTAAAAACACCCAAAATCTGTTTTTAGTTTTCATGACTCAAACTTAAATTTTTGAGTTTTAAGTTATGGAAGCTTAACTCAAAATTTTTTCCAAACAACATAAGTTTCAGTGGGTCCAACATTTTGTTGAGTTTTTGGTGATGAAATTTGAGTTATGTAACTAGTTTTCATCAATCCAAACATCCTCTCAATATCTTTAGTGAAAACAAAGTAAACTAGTGATTATGGGTTAAGTGGTGCTTTTATCTTGTGTCCTGTGTGAATAGGGGACAAAATGCTTTGTTATATATTGAAGTCTAATATTACTTCGGAATTTTTGAGGGAAGTCAAGGGACAATTTCCCCCTCTTCCCCTTACTCTGTCAATGGGTCTATGTAATAGTGATGATTCACCGATCAGAATTACGCGCCTTCAAATTGTGAAAAATTACATGATCTGATAAAAATTGCCAACTCATAACCCACCTAAAAAATCTCAAATCATCCTCGATAAGTCAGTCTCCACTAGGGCTGTCCATGGGTTGGGCGGGTCGGGTTTTTGCCCAACCAGCAACCGACCCATACAAGGTCGGGTGGGTAGTCTTTCAACCCGCAACCGACCTATAGCAGTAATGGGTTCGTCGGTTCAGGTTGCCAGCGAGTGGTGGTCGGTTTTGGGTAAACCCGATTATCATCGGAATGCTTCGAAACGCAACGAGATCTCACCAGATCTGGTGAGATCTTGCAAGATCCATCCAAGATCCGGTGAGCTTTCTGGCAAATCGTGATGAGAAATCACTGTTTCGGCCAGATCCGGTGTTTATTATGCCAAAAATTGACGGATTTAAATGAAAAAATGGCCAGAATCTAGAAAAAATAGCCGGAATCTAGAAAAATGGCCGGATTTTGAATGGACTTCAATTTGGGTTGGTTTCATGGGTTTGCAATTAAAAACCAACAACCGACCTGCTGGGGTCGAGTTAGTGAGTTCGGAACTCGTGTCATCAGATCGGGTGGTGACAGGTCGGACGTCGACAGGTCAAACAGGTTGGGCAAGTTGCCGGTTTCCATGGACACCCCTAGTCTCCACCAACTAATATAAAAAAGAGAACGTGGTCCCTTCGTTTCCCTACAACCAATGTCCTTGTGGAGAAACATTGTTGGCCTAAATGTCAGTGTCAGCACAGTCAATCATAATTACCCACATGTTTTCAAGGTTTTTAAAAACTCAATCATGAATAATTTATGTTGTTACAAAGAATAAAGATACTATAAATATTACTTCATAATCTTTATGGATTAATGTGAAATAAATATAATTAAAGGACTTTAACTACCTAATAAAACACTAAACTTGGAAGTTTTAAACCATGTAAGGAAGTTGTTAATGATGTTTGTGAACAGGACTCTTGGTGTTCTTGCTAGTTATTGGGTTTGCCTGATGATTTTTGTAACTTGGTTCTTGCAAAGTATATATCCGATTTTAGGTAGGTTGGACTAGAGATAGTGAAATGTTGATAAAGATGAGAGTTTGGGGTTGCCGAAGGTTGAAATGCGGAGGAACAGAGTATGGAGACGGGTTCAATACATTCGGTTCGAATTGTGGCATAGAAATGGATTCGGGTCTAGGTCCGCATATTAATATATTTGTAGCTTTTTAAATAAAAAATAAGATGTTATTAACAAAAATATCATTTTTTTTCCCGTTAACATAGACATGAAAACCAATGCAAGTAAGTGTGAAAACATATAGAGCTCACTTTGAAATTTTAAAGAATAAAAATGCCCAGTTGAAATATCAGGATAAAAAAAATAATTAACAAGTAAACTTTAAGGGCTAATAGTATATTTCAAAAAATAAATTTATGTCAACATACTTATTTTAATGTTTGCTTTTCTTTGTACTTTTGTTGATTGATGGTCTAATCTCTAGAATATATAAGTTGAGTAAGCTTGGTTCTAATATTTCTATGCATTAGACATATTAAAATGTGGACAAATGGCATTCCAAAAGGTTAAGAGGAACATTGGACTAAAGCTACTTTCATATAATATTGGACCAAAGCTATTTCCATATAAGCTTGGCTCCAATCTCTTCCAGTTCAACTTCAAAATCAATAAGTTGCCTTCTCTTCGGCTCTTTTCAAGTTTTGAACTTGGGTTGAACCTTGCTTTGGCCCGTTTTCAGAATTCTCTAGCAGCCTAAGATCAATTGGGCTTTAGTGAGGTCATGTATTACTATTTACTAGTATGTCGACTCTATACTGAAGAGGGGAATGCTAACCATGCAATTTGTAAAGAGTACCGTTAGGGATATTACCCACTCTATTCTATAAGCTTTATACATTAATTTGTCATAATAGTTTAGTTAATGAGTATACTTAGAGAATTTATTAACCAACAATTTTAGGAAAGTTTTAATATTATTTTCATGAAAAATACAAAAAACTGTTAAAAAAAAAAGAAGTTATTTTTTTCCTTTTTTATTTTAATAAAAGATTTCTAAAAATGGTCCATCAATTTGTTAAATTTTCCTATTAAAAAAATTGAATTTAAAAAATTTCTATAAACTTTTTCCTATTAAAATAATTATCTTATTAAAATGGTAACGTGTGGTATCATTCACATGCTACATCAATTTGTTATTTTTATAATAAAATTAGTGAAGATGAATGTAGGGACACAATTTATTAATGTGAAAAATTATGGTTGGAATAACATTATTTGTGTATGAAACCATCACTAGACATACTATCTCAACAATAAGAGATTCAAAATGTTCACGTTTTAGAACATGAAAATGAACGTAAAAAAAGGAGTCTTGACTCTAGAGTATCGTTCAACCTCAGCAAAATTGATTTGCAAACATGCATCACACATGGGATATAGCCATGGCATTAATTAACGCCTCGAAAAGACCGCATCCTGAAAGAAAAGTGCGAAATATTTAAGGAGCATAGTGGAGCAGAACTTACAACTACTTGTATGAATGACAAGTGCATGCAAGACATTCATGCCGTGCCTTCCAGCAAAGGACCAGTCTGGAGCAGCACTTAGGATATGAGCTGCCATGACATAGTCTTGTCTATCCACAGCGAGGAATAGTGCAGATTCCCCAGCGTTGTTTGCCTGCTTAGCCAGTTTTGCCGGATCCTTCTCTTTAATTAGTTCTTCCACAACCTCAAAGCTACCATATCGCACAGCGACGTGCAAGGCAGTATCCCCATCTTGATTCACCATGCTCAGAAGCTGCTGTCGGCCACCTGTTTCAACATCCAGTTTTTTGGCCTGTTCTATTAGAAGCTTTACCATTGAAATATCTCCAATCGTCGCAGCAACATGTAGCGGAGTATTGCCTTCGGAGTTTGTTTCATACACAAGGCTTGGCCTTAAATTAACTATCTTTTTCGCAGCCTCAAACTTTTTGAATTGCAATGCAAGATGAAGAACAGTGTTCTTCCCGATTGTCACTTGAAGAAGGGTACTACTATTGGAATCTGCCAACTTCTCGAAGAAACTTGAATCCATGGAGGAAGCATATTGGAACACTTGAGGAGTCATTCTGTTTTGCCATCCTTCTTCCATAGTCGATTATCACTCTGCCTAGTCTTGTGAAATTAAAAATCAATAAATAAATCAATACTATTTTTTCTTTAAAAAATTAAAGAAAAAGAAAAAGAAAAAGAAAAACCTTATTTTCATCTGTTTGCCTGGATTATTGTGTTGAAAAAAGGTGATTAAAAAAGGAAAAAATATATATCATTTTACACTTTACTTACATTATTTTATACATATATTCACAATTAATATGAAAATGTACGCATATCTCAACAAGAAAAAAAAATGAAAATGTCTATAAAAATAATCTAGGTGAAAAGTGACGTGAGAGTGTGAACTATAAAAGTACATTTAAAAAATTGAATTTCAACTTTACATCTAAAAACTGACGCAAGTGAAGTCTTTGGTAATAAAACTAAATATTCTTTGTAAATAGAGAGATTTTTTATATAACAAAAATTAATATGGGCTAAAATTCAATTTAGCTCATTGATTTTTAGTTAATTGTTAAATTAATCTTTAAATATTAATTTATAATAATTTAATAACTCACTATTCAAAATTTAATATAGGCAAAAACTACAAATTAGCGTCTAACTTTTAGTATCGATCTTTCTCTCCAAACCTCTCATCAAATGATGCCAATTAAAAATTTAATTGAAATATGCATGGGATATGTCATTCATTAGATCTTGTTATTTGATAAGAATTATTTAGAAAATAAAAACTTTAAAAGACTTCATTCGTTAACAAGTTTGGATGAAATGACCAAATTTACGCATTTTGAGTGAAGAAGAATAAAAAAAAAAAAAAAAAACTTTAAACTAATCTGACAGTTGAAATAATAGTAAAGAGATTAATTTGAATATTAACGCTTATCTCCCTTATCTCTCTCTCTTTCTTTTCTCCCTGGAATAAATATTAACTAGGAATTGGAAAAGCTATTATAAATATATATATATATATATATTTGTTCAGTTGAGTCTGGTAAAACACGTTTCAGAATACCTCCATAACCAATGTCAAAGGTATTAGTTTCAACAATTTTGAAAGCACTGACAGTAGGAATACCCAAACACGGCAAAGTTTTAACATGAGACTTTGATTTGTTTAACAAGAGAAGTATGAACATCTATATATATATATATATATATATATATTACTCAATACTTCTGAATTACAATTTTTGTACAATGCACCAGTTTGAGGTGGTAGCAATACGCATGATTGGATGTAGGACTGCTAAGCTAGCATCACTCTCCAGTACTATTCTACTATATATGTCTCTCCAAATCAAATATTTTATCATCAGAGTTTGCTTAACAGTCCAGCTACAGTTTTCTAACTAGAATATTAGGCAGTTGATCTTCCTCTGAAACTTCTGAGGAAGAAAAAAAAGAGGGGGAGTTGAAAGAGCTCATACCTGAATAGATGTGATTTAGTCGCAGTAGCTTGCCCAGTTGGTGTCCTAATAACTTTCCGATTGATTATCTGTAAATTTACTAAGACAAACCGTTAAACTTTATAGACAACAATTTGAGAAGCAGTATAATCTATCTTTTGACTCAAAAAAAAAAAAGTCAGGGATATAATCTATCTTTTGACTCAAAAAAAAAAAAAAAAAAAGTTAGGGACATAATCTATCTTTTGACTCAAAAAGAAAAAAATAGTCAGGGATATCAATATAATCTATCTTTTGACTCAAAAAAAAAAAAAAAAAAGTTAGGGACATAATCTATCTTTTGACTCAAAAAGAAAAAAATAGTCAGGGATATCAATATAATCTATCTTTTGACTCGAAAAAAAAAAAAAAGTCAGGGATATAATAAAGGAAACAAAACTAAAGAATTGCAAAACCAAAAAAGGAAAAAAAAACAAACAAAACAAAAAAATGATTCTTATTGTTAGATTATGATTTCGTAAATCGTTATGCCCAAGCCTTAAGTGGGTTTTCACTTTCCATGTCTCATTTACAAACTGATATGTTATCAGGTGTAAGTGAGTTGGGAATACCCCCAAAATTTTTTAAAAACACTCCAACAATGGGTTAAATAGAACCCACTCAATTTTTTAAAGAGTTGGCCCTGCAAGACCAAAACTTTGGCCCCCCATTTCCAACACGTCAGTCAAATTTCACTCCAAAAACCCAACTTTGCACTTGTTTTATTCTTTTCCATTCCTCAACATTTCATTTGTTTTCCCAAAAAAAAAAAAAATGTAATGGCATTTATAAACAAATCTACGTGAATGTCTACCTCTTGTAGCTCCACTTTATATATATATATATATATATATATATTTTATTCTCAATAATACTAGTACTATACATTTTTACACACATTTTGTCACAATTGTCTTACGTTATACATTATGAATAGCAAAGAAAAAAATAGTGATCCATATGATAGTAACAGATAACCAATTACAATCTATTACATAAGACAATTCTAAAATAGTGTGTGGTACAATTATTGTTTTTTTTCTTATTCTTTTTTGTTGAAAATATTCTTTTTCCTTTTCTCAATTCTTAGTACAATTTCATATCTTCTCTAACATTATTTCTCTTTCTCTAATTCATCTTTTTTTTTTTTCCTCATTTTTTCTCATTCGCCTTGCACTCTTTGTAACTTTCCCATCTCATTTTTCTCTTTTTTTTTTATTATTTATTATTATTTTATTTTACCTCCCCACCCTAACATTTTCGTCCTTCTTCTTCTTTTCTTTTTTATTTTTATTATATATATATATATATATATTTTTTTTTTTACACTCATCATTTTCTGAAACTTTCAATTCATTTCCTTCGTAAATCCACCACTTTTCTCTAGCACTCGCCATCAACAAAATCAACTTTTCATTTGGCTCTTGCAACATGGAAAGCACATCACAGAATATGATTTGCTAATTTCAATTGGAGAATGTGACAATGATTCAACTGTACCAACACTCATACAAGATGAACTAACTGTTCTTAATATAGATGAAGACCTCACTTTGATTGAGAAGTTGAATAACGACTAGAGAGTTGCATATGAGACAATCATAACAGTTATTGATCGTAAGGAAAGCATGATATTCTTTATCGATGGGTCAGGGGGAATTGGTAAAACATTTTTGTATCGCACAATATTGGTAACCTTGAGAAAAGCCGGTTACATTGCAGTTGCCACAGCTACATTTGGCATAGCAGCAACATTACTCCCTGGTGGAAGAATAGCGCATTCCAGGTTTAAGATTCCTTTAACTCTCAATGCTTCATCTACTTGCTCAATAAGTAAACAATCAGACTTAGCTAAACTTAGTAGACGTGCCACCATAATTATTTGGGACTAGCCTCTGAGCATGCGCTCAAGCATGTGCTCGGGGGCTCTTTTATTTTTTGGGCTAGGGTTAATTTAAAGCATTTATTATAATTTAGGATTACAATATTTTCCAATCACAAAAAAAAAAAAAAAAAAAAAAAAAAAAAATCTAGGAGTGTGATGAAAATTTATTTCACCACATAATACTTATCACAATCCTTTTTTTTTTTTTTTTTTTTTTTTTGTGTGTGTGTGTGATTGGATAATAATTATTTCACCACATAATAATTAGAGACTAGTATTTTGTAATTATTATCCATTTTTGCCAATTTTTTTTATGCAGTAATCAACGTGTTATTAATTAGAAGATGAAGTTATAATTTAGTATTAACCTTATTAGGAGGGAAAAAAAATCCTCTAAATAAATCTTATAAATAGTGCATATATTGAAAATGCATAATGAAATTGTAACAATAAAACTACTTACAAAATACATGTGATGACCTTTACAAAAGCTATTATGAAGAAGTAAAATTATAACCATAGCATTTCAAAAAAAAACAAAAACAAAAACAAAAAAAACATAACAATAAATATATGTAGTAAAATTTCTCCCACAATAAAGAGAAAAATGAGTGTGATGAAACTTATATGCAGCTTTTGAGTGTATTAATTACTCCAGTAACAAATTAGATTAGCATATAATTGTTGGAAAAATACATGTTTATATCACATACAAGACATATACAGTGGAAAATTAACAAATTTACTTCATTTGCAATTGATAACATGTACAATGTAAATTTCAGAATATTAGAACAAGAAAGCGTATCTTGGTGTAGTGAAATTCAAAAAAAAAAAAAGATTATAAGAACTTGGGAATACTTTTAATCTTCACTCCAATTCCACTCAGTGCCCAAGAAGTGTGTTCTCTCAATCAGTTTCCAAGGGAGAATAAGAGAGTGTTTTACATTCACATACACATCATTTCATTCCTTATATGATCTTAATGAAAAACCTTATGAAATTCTATATGTTTCTCTCTTTATATATAACTGATTATCTAATTGGGCTAGCCTTTTGGGCCATTCTAACTGGGTTTTAGTATATGGCTTGGAGTGGGACCAAATAAGACTCTACTTTAATGAGTCTTGGACTTTTCTGTCAACTTTTGATAAGTCCAAAGTTATCATTAATTATATTGAATACCATTATATGAATATAATTGCACTTTAGGCTTTATTAATAAATTATATCCCAAAACTTTATTATAAATGCAACCCCTTCATTAAAATATTCGTAGTAATACAAAGTTATGAATGTTGACTACCACTTTGAAGATTACTATATCTTAATCCTTGAGTACCCAGTTTAATCCTTTATGTTATTTATCATATATTTATGATATCCAATTTCATAAATATATACTTTAGTAACTCCTTACTAAAGTGGTTAGGCCCAATACTTTGAATAACCAAATCCATTAAACTTATTTCAAGAGAATATTTTATAACTCCGTTAAAAGATTATGAATTCCATTTTGAGAATATATGTTCCATCAACATTAAATGCGGCTGCCCAACATACTGAGATTTTAATCATGACTTTAGATCTCACTCCTGATATATCAAAGCAACCTAGCTACACCTCATAATCAGGTTCATTATTCTCTCAGGATTTTGAGTTGATGTAAATAGAAGTCATGAGGTTTATTATTTATTTGACGGTCACTAGGAGAATAATAAATCTCATAGTGGTCCAATTCAATATGTCTTATCTCTTAAAACATATCAATATATCAACTAGAAGTCTTCACTTCCATGATCAAGACAAATCGTTTTAGTTGATATGTTATAGTCTTCGCAGATAAAATGCCCAATTTCATCACTAATTACGAACTAAGATTCTGAGTTTATAAAGAACTTGTGATTTATATTTTCTGTGACTAGATCACATAAATCACATACTATGCATCTCATGGATTAAGATAATGTCCCATTAGTTTATTTATAAATACTCTCATATAATTAAACAATTTAATTATTTATAACATGTCAATAAATTAGATTTTAGGGCATAAACCCCAAAAACTATGTATTAATTAGATATAAAAAAATAAAAAATAAACTATTACAAAACCAAGATAAATTGACAAAGCCCCTCAGACTCTCGAAAAAAAAATAACAAAATCAGAAAAAGAAGTCTACAAATGTAGGATGTCTAACATCATTTTATGTCTTAAAAAAAAAAAAAAAATTCTCACTAAAGACCACTCTAGCACCGAATTTATTTTCTCAAACAAAAAAAGAGAGATCCTATCCGAAAATTATGCTCTCTTTGTGATCACGGCTCGTACACCACACAACTTTCGTAGGATAACCTAGATATGATGATTTGATTCACATGAACCCACACATGTTTATCTACTGGTGCTTGCAGCGACAAATATTGTGTCAGTAGAACTTATTTGGGTCTGGATCCTTTCTCTCCAAACAAATTTTATGCATTTTGTTACTCCAAGGCATAGTGGACACTGATCTTTAGATGCCATTTGAAAGAAATTTTCTAGAGGGTAAACCATTTACCACAAAGGGTTCTCGGTTCAAAAGCTCTTGACAATTGCAAGGTTTTTGCCTGGTTGCTCAGGAAAATCCTTGGTGATCTGTCACATTCATGTAGATGAAGCCAAATACAAAAATAAAAAGAGAGAGAGAATTAGGAATTAAAAAATGCAATCAAGATCTCCATAATGTCCAGAAAATGCAATTTAGGCCAACATTGTTCCAAACATATGGACCATATCACCTACATTAACACCAACAAAATGAAATTTTTTTATATAAAAAAATCATACTTGACTGTACCGAAACGATTTTCTGCTTCCTTTGTTTCTATAAAAATAAATACCCTGAACCTAAACCAACAAAGCCATCTACAGTGTGCATAAAAATAACAACATAAAGCTAAACTGTGACCTATGGTTTTCAAAACAGCATTAATGATTAAACCAACTAAAAAAATCACAAAACAAAAAAACCTTGGATTTGAGTTTGCGAATCTACAGCAATGGAATTATCAACAATAAAGATGTTCTTGTCTTCTTGATGCAGTGTTTGGAAACTCTTGGCCAGGAATGCACGTTAAAGAAGCATGAGTACATACGGGTTTCAAAGAGAATGACGTATAGGATATGTAAAAAGTGTGTGGAATATATCTAAATAGAGATAACGCATGCGAATTTTTGGGAAAAAAAGATGTGTCAAAATTTTGAAATTTGTTAAATTGTTTAGTAATAAAAAGTTGCAGACAATCTCATTTTGGCAATTAGAAAAAAGAAAAAGAAAAAAGAGTACGTTTATGGGAGAAAAAAAAAAATCAGTTTTATATTTATTTATTTATTTTTAAAAAAGTTGTATTAGTACTTGACTACTAATGCGAGAGAGAAATGTGGAGGTGGAAAAAAATAGTTTAGAGATAAAAACTTGCATGCAGTCATTTCATTTTGGCAATTAGGAAAAAGAAGTGCATTTGTTGAAAACGTTTAACCAAGAGAGTGGTCCTATTTATCTACCCAAAAAAAAAAAAAAAAATGGTCCTATTTTGTTGGCAATATTTTAGTGAGAGTTAAAAGATGTAGTTTTACTAAATTATCCTTTTTAGTTTTGTCTCTACTTAAACCTAGGAAAATAGGGGTATTTTGGAACAAAAAAAATCCGATCCAAACAAAGGAAGCCCCTTAAATAGTAGTATAGATAAAGCTCCTTAAATAGCACTTGAATCTTTAGATAGAACATTTAAAGATATTATGGAAGTAAATTTACCTTTTGTTGGGAAGGTGCTAATTTTAGGGGGAGATTTTCATCAAGTACTTCTGGTTGTTCCAAAGGGTACAAAGGCAGAAATGATTGATGCATGCATAGTTAAGTCCCCACTATGGAAAGACGTTAAAGTGTTACATTTGAAGCAGAATATGAGGTTTGTCAATGATGAAGAGTTTGCTAAATATATACAACGCATTGGTGATGGGAATGAACCATTTATAATGGATGATTTGATTAAACTACCCCCTTCATTGACAATGCAATGGGAGGATCAGCATTCTATGTACAACTTGATTGATCAAATTTTTCCAAGTTTGTAAGAACATGCCAACAATGCAAGATATATGGTTGATAGGGCTTTGCTAACACTTATAAATGATGATGTTGAACAGCTTAATGCAAAGATAATTTCTCAGTTCCCAGGAGACGAGTTTACGTTACATTCTTTTGATGAGGTTGAAGGAGATACGCAACATCTATATCAACAAGAATTCCTAAATTCTATATCTCCAGGGGGTTTACCACCACATATATTAAGACTGAAAAGGGGTGCTCCAATTATGTTGTTGCGCAATATAGATCCAAAAGTTAGATTATGTAATGGTACAAGATTGATATGTCGTGAATGTTTTAACAACGTACTTGACGTTGAAAATTTTATTTATTATTATTTTTTTTTTGAGGTCAATATGATAAAACTTTCATTGACGTGTAAAATGTATACAACCAAAAAACAAGCCAAAAAACTGGGTTACAGGCAACAAGTTGTGTAGACCCAAACACACATATTGTTACATATATTGATGCTGAAATTTTGACTAGACAATATGTGGGTACACGCATTTTCTTGCCAAGAATCCCTTTGCAGACAACATAAAATATACACCTACCTTTTGTAATGATCAGACGACAATTTCCTGTACTTTTGAGCTTTGCAGTTACAATAAACAAAGCGCAAGATTAGACAATTCCAACTGTTGGAATTTATCTTCCTGATCATGTTTTTAGTCATGGTCAATTATATGTGGTGTTGTCAAGGGGAGTCTCCCAATTCACCACAAAACTATTGATGCAAAAAGGAAGAATACCTGAAGAGAAAAGTGTTCACACAAGAAATATTGTGTATAAAGATCTTTTTTCCCTTTATCATAGGTATTAATTAACAATTGGAAAGATCTGTCTTGCATATAGATTTATTTTAATAATTTACAAAAATTAATGGTTATGCGGTCTTCATTTTAATATTTTATTTCTTGATATTTTTTTATGTATACTATAGGGGCAAAGGCCCAAAATCATGTAATGGGCCTTGGGTCCCATTCGAGACGATTAGCAATGTTCGAGGAAAGGAAGTGGATGCCAAAAGGATTTCCAACCCAACTCTCCTGGATAGGGAGGCGTTTTGAAGGACAGTCCGAGGAGGAATGCCTCCTCGGACGTGATGAGTATGGCTCAAATATGTACTCTGTCTACTAGAAGGACCCACCCCAACGGACGTTAGCAGTAGGGATGCGTCCCACAGACCCGTAGGAAAGAAGGAAACGTAAGATATCCAAGGAGAGACTGCTATTGCCGCATTAAATGCGTTACAGCTACTTTTCTAGCTGCATTAATGTGGAGAGGACTTGTGAATTGTGTTGCTTTGGCCACCACAACTCACAGAAGGCTGAAAGGGGGTGTTTAATGGGACAAACACTCAAGTAAGGGTCCAGATGATCAACAAGTGTAAGGCCATGATAGCTTCAAGAAGACTATGTAAGAAAGGGAGTCCCCATGAGGAAAGGGGCAGAAGAAAAAGAAGAGAGGATACTGTAGCAGTACAGATGATCGTAATCTTCAAACAGTAACAGACATATATTCATCTTATCTCTTCGGACTGAGGATCTAGGGACACTAACGTGTTCTACTTGTGTTCAACTGTTGTATAGCTCAATATTAACCGCTGTCCAATTCGCTAAGACCTAGTTTTATAGCCCACTTTTTACAAATTCATTGCTTCTGGGCTTCTTGAACCAAGACCCCATACCTTTTGGGCTTAGGCCTTGAATCGTGACCCTACAATTGGCGCCGTCTGTAGGAAGAACTTGTACCTCAGCAGGTGCAACGATTAAATATGGAAGGATCAGGTCCGCGCCGAATAGAGCTCGCAGACTCCCAACAACAGGACAACTTTCTTAACCTCGAACGGGAAAGAGATCAAGACAAGCGACAAGAGGGTAGTGTACATATCTCCCATATGAGTAAAAGTCATTCAAAGGGCAAAGGTCATGCATCCCAAAAGCAGGACGATAGTAGAGCTCTACAACAAGAAATTGATGACCTAAAGAGGAAGTTGCGTTAAGTGCAGCAAAGGCATCCCTAGCCCGAACACCAGCGATGAAGAGGACAATGAATACAGGCAAAAGTCGAGAACTCTACCAAGTGAAACCTTCTCCTATGAGGAAGAGCAACCTCACAAACGCAGTCACATAAGTTCGTCCTACAAGGGCCTAGTAAATGATGCCATGAGCAAAGCCCTGGACAGAATCTCTCGGTCACCTTTCACACGCAAGATAGAGGGGGTTGAACTTCCTTGGTAGTTCCATCAACCTACCTTCACCATATATAACGGTCGGACGGACCCCGTAGAGTACGTAAGTCAATTCAACCAGAGGATGACCGTCCATTCCAAAGACGAAGCTTTAATGTGTAAAGTATTTCCATCTAGTTTGGGACCCAAGGCGATGAGATGGTTTGATGGCCTCAAGTCGAACTACATAAATTCCTTTAAGCAGTTAACCCAGGCCCTCGGCTCTCACTTCATCACGAGCAGCAGGGTTCCTCGACCCTTGGATTCCCTTCTGTCCTTGTTCATGCGAGAGGGTGAGACCCTAAAGGCCTACTTGGATAGGTATTGGGAGATTTATAATGAGATAGAGGGCAATTATGATGACGTTGCCATCAGTACCTTCAAGAGAGGCCTGCCGACTGAGCATGGTTTAAGGAAATCCCTGACGGGGAAACCGGTCACCAGCCTGCGCTAGCTCATGGACCAAATCGACAAGTACAAGAGGGTTGAAGAGGATCAACATGTGGGTAGGGGTAAAGCGAAGGTTGTCCTTCAGGAGAGGCGGGACTTCAGGTTGGACCAATTTAGCAACAACAACCGACCGAGAAGAGACTACACAGAGCAACCTAGATCTGCTGGTGCGTAAACAATCCACGCTATATTCCGGGATCCATTAAATCAGATTTTGGAGAAAATCAGGAATGAACCATTCTTCAAATGGCCAAATAGGATGGCAGGAGACCCCACGAAACGCAACTAGAAACTATACTGTCAGTACCATCAAGAATCGAGGCACACCACCGAAGACTGCAGAAACCTGAAAAACCACTTGGACCAACTGGTATGAAAAGGAAAATTAAGTCACCTTTTGCATAATTTCAGTGGCCGATAAGAGCAGACGAACATTGAGACACAGCGGGACACCTTGAGACCACTTATAGACACGATAAATGTCATTCTTGCCGCTCCAGGAAGGACCGGTTCTCATCCTTCTAGCATAATGTTGGTGGCTTAACTCCCCACTGAGGTTGACAACTAAGAGTCTAAGAAGGCTAAGAGGACGACCTCACCCCTACTGGGATTCTCGGATGAGGATAAGGTCGGAACTATTCAACCCTATGATGATGCTCTAGTCATCACGCTTAGGATTGGGGGGTATGATGTAAAGAGAGTGTTAGTCGATTAGGGTAGCGCTGTGGAAGTAATGTACCCCGACCTATACAAGGGCCTGAATTTGAAACCCGAAGACTTGACGGCATACGACTCCCCTTTGGTAAGCTTCGAAGGGAAAACCGTTACTCCAAAAGGCCAGATTAGATTGCCCATACAAACAAGCTTGGACATAGTGGAGGTGGACTTCATAGTGGTGGACGCACATTCACCCTACACAGCCATTATAGCTAGGCCTTGGTTTCATGCCCAAGGGGCTGTTTCCTTTACCTTGCACCAGAAGGTGAAGTACTCGTCGAAGGGTTGGGTCAAAAAAGTTATAGGAGATCAAGTCATTGCTCGACAATGCATGGTGTTCGCCATCTCCCGACGATCAAGTGCCGAGTCCTCAACCTCTACCAAGAACAGCTTATAGCAATTAGCAACCCCCGCCATGATGGGTGGGGGATCAGCCGAGGAGGCAAATTGCAGGGATTTGGAAAAAGTTCTTATGGGCATTGACCAGAAAAGAATCTTTCAAGTCAGCTCGGAACTACCTCCCTAAGAGAAAGAAATGCTAATTGATTTTCTCAGGGAAAATGTGGACGTGTTTGCATGGGACACTTACGAAGCCCCGGGGATCGATCCAGACTTCATTTGCCACCACCTTAATGTTAATCCGTCCGTTACGCCCAAGAAGCAACCCTCTCGGCGCCCATCGAAAGAGCATGCTGATGTGGTCAAGGAGGAGGTGATGAAACTTAAGAAAGCAGGGGCTATCAAAGATGTTTTCTACCCTGAGTGGCTGGTCAATACTGTCGTGGTGAAGAAGAAGAGTGGGAAATGGCGAGTCTGTGTAGACTTCACGGACCTAAATAAGGCCTGCCCAAAAGACCCCTTCCCTATGCCTCGGATAGATCGGTTAGTGGATGCAACCGCAAGACATCCTCTAATGAGCTTCTTAGACGCCTTTAAGGGATACCATCAAATACCCCTGGCTATAGACGACCAAGAAAAGACAGCTTTTGTCACCCCCATCGGAAACTGCCACTATAAAGTGATGCCTTTCGGTTTGAAGAACGTCAGTTCCACTTACCAAAAGATGATAACTAGAATGTTTGAGCTGCAAATGGGTAAGAACATCGAAGTCTAGATAGATGACATGGTAGTAAAGAGTAAATTGGTGTCCGAACATGTGAGAGACCTCAGCAACATCTTTGAAATCCTGAGAAGACACAGTCTGCACCTCAATACGTCTAAGTGTTCATTCGGGGTGGGATCAGGAAAGTTCCTGGGCTATATGGTGACGCACGGAGGTATCGAAGTCAGCCCCAACCAAATTAGAGCTATCCACAGCATGCAGCCTCCTCGAAATCCCAAGGAGGTCCAAAAGCTGACCAACATTATTGTCGCTTTGAACTATTTTATTTCTCGTTTGGTGGATAGGTGTAGACCTTTCTTTCTCTTGTTAAACAAGTGGAAAGAGTTCGAATGGACTGAAGAATGAGTCATGGCCTTCCAACAGCTCAAAGAGTATCTGTCTCGACCACCAATCATGTCTAGCCTCAAAGCCGATGAAGTTTTGTTCGCCTACATTGCCGTGGCTCTTCATGCAGTAAGCTTAGTGCTGATCCGAATGGATAACAGCATACAACGGCTTGTCTATTACGTGAGCAAGTCATTGCACGAGGCTGAGATCCGCTACCTTCCCTTGGAAAAGGCCATCCTGGCAGTTGTCCAAGCCACACGAAGGTTCCCCCATTATTTTCAGGCACACATAGTTGTTGTTTTAACCCAACTCCTGCTCAGGTCTATACTCCAGAGCGTTGATTACATAGGGAGAATCACTAAATAGGGGACCATTTTGGGCGCCTTTGACATCAAGTACATGCCTCGCACCACCGTAAAAGGCCAAATCCTAGCAGATCTAGTGGCTAAATTTGCCGAACCCTCACCAGAAGAAGAGGGAGGAATGCAAAGCGTGGATGAAAAATCGATTGGCGTAATCTCTCTGTAAGGGCCCACTTGTTGGAAAGCATACGTCGATGGCGCAGCAAATCAAAGGGGCTCTAGGGTGGGACTAGTCCTGATTTCGCCCGAGGGGATTACCATCGAAAAATCGCTGAGACTAGGCTTCTCAGCCACGAATAACGAGGCAGAATATGAAGCCCTGCTAGAAGGAATGTCCATGGTTAAGAAATTGGGTAGGAAATCCGTAAACATGTTCTTGGACTCAAGACTTATTGTGGGTCAAGTAAATGGGGAATTAGAGGCAGGGAATGAAAGAATGCAAGAGTACCTAGACCAAGCTAAACGCCTACGGTTGCGTTTTGATTCTTTTAGCCTATTGCACATATCCAGAAGTGGAGACACCCACGTCGATTCTCTGGCCACACTGGCCACCTCCTCGGCTCAATGTTTACCTTGGGTTATACTTGTGGAAGATCTACACAGGCCCTCGATGGTGAAGACGAAGGCGATCCATGTCCACAGTGTCAGAGTGGGGCCTAGTTGGGTGGACCCTTTAATACTATTTCTAAAAGAGGATGTCTCACCCAAAGAAAAGAGCGAAGCCAACAAGATTAGAAGACAGGTTTCTCGATTCTGGCTATCCGAGGACCTGAAATTGTATAAACGCTCATTTTCAGGACCGTACTTGCTCTGCGTGCATTTTGATGCCATAAAACTTATCCTAGAGGAGTTGTATGAAGGAATTTGAGGAAGCCATATCGGGGGCAGGTCCTTATCCCATGGAGCCATTACCTAAGTTTACTGGTGGCCAAACATGTAGAAAGAGGCACACGAATACGTGAAGAAGTGCGACCAATGCTAGAGGTTTGCCCCAAATATACATCAATTGGGGGGGGGGGATTCTCAATCCACTATCTAGCCCTTGGCCGTTCACTCAGTAGGGTCTGGCTATCGTAGGGCCATTTCCTAAAGTAGTGGGGAATAAGAGATATTTACTCGTCAGCACTGATTACTCCACTAAATGGGTTAAGGCCGAACTACTAGCAAATATCAAAGACATGGATGCCAAGAAGTTTGTTTGGAGAAACATTGTCACCAAGTTCAGAGTCCCTCATACCCTAATCTCGAACAACAGTCTGCAATTTGATAGTAAGACTTTCAGAAGGTACTGCAGCGAGTTCGGAATTGCGAATAGATACTCCATACCAGCTTACTCCTAGGGGAATGGGCAGGTCAAAACCGTTAATAAGGTCATAGTAAACGGGCTAAAGAAGAGGTTAGACGACGCGAAGGGAAGATGGGTGGAAGAGCTGCCACATGTCCTGTGGATGTATCGAACCACACCCAGTAGATCAATGGGGGAGACCCCCTTTTCGATGACCTATGGGGCCGAGGCTGTCATTTCGCTAGAAACAAGCTTTCCAACACTAAAAACCAGCTCATTCTGCCCTAATGGCAACAATGAGCTGTTGGAAAATAGTTTAGACTTTATAGAGGAAAGAAGAGAAAGGGCAATGGTCCAGCTCGCTTACTACCAACACAAGCTTAAGCAAGGTTATGACGCCAAGGTAAAGCTAAGGCCATTAGTGCTTGGGGACCTGGTATTAAGAAAAGTTCTGGGCACTGCAAAAAATCCCGCATGGGGAAAGCTCAGACCAAATTGGGAAGGGCCATATCGTATCACTTCAGTGGTCAGTATAGGGACATACTTTTTAGAAGATTTGGATGAGCATGTAGTACCACACCTATAGAATGTAAACAACTTGAAAAGGTACTACTATTAATGAAAGCTCTCACTCTTGATATACCTTTCTATTGTGAAAAGCCTTTGTATTACTTATCTCTCGTCTTTCAATACAAGTATTAAATAGAACCCAAGTCCCCCGTGGCTTCTCGGACTACAGGCTTGGGGGAACTTAATCACTTCGCATTATTATCCAAGTATTAAACAGAACCTAAGTCCCGTGTGGCTCCTCGGACAATAGACTTGGGGGAAATTAATCACTTTGCAGTTTTATACAAGTATTAAACAGAACCCAAGTCCCGCGTGACTCCTTAGACCACAGGCTTAGGGGAAATTAATCACTTTGCAGTTTTATACAAGTATTAAACAAAACCCAAGTCCCGCGTAGCTCCTCGGACCACAGGCTTGGGAGAAATTAATCACTTTACAGTTTTATATAAGTATTAAACAGAACCTAAGTCCCGCGTGGCTCCTTCGACCATAGGTTTAGGGGAAATTAATCACTTCGCATTATTATCCAAGTATTAAACAAAATCCAAGTCTTGCCGACCACAGGCTTGGGGGAAATTAATCATTTTGCAGTTTTATACAAGTATTAAACAACACCCCAGTCTCGCGTGGCTCCTCGGACCACGGGCTTGGGTGAAATTAATTACTCAAAAAAGCACAAAGCACTGGGGAAGAATCTCTTTCCCTTACTCATACTTAGCTGTAATGAATTACCATTAGAAATCTAGCAACATAGTCCGAATTCATTCATGATGACAATAAAGTTAAGGCAGTAAAATAAAGTCCAAAGAAGAAGAAATTATATCATTCATTAAACCCCAAAAGAAGTTATCTTACAAACATCGGTAAAAGCCAAGGAAAACAAAACAATTACAAAAGAAAACCTTACACTAAAGTTCTAGGTTTTATCCTTGGTTAGGCTTTTCACGACGCCATCAGTCTCAGGATGATCATCTCTGGCTTTAGATTTAGATTCGGCATCCTTGGCCCGCGAGACAACATCTCTGATTGTGAGGGTATCCTCAGATGACTTGTCCTTGGCTGGTGACTATGCCTCCTCATCCACCCCTTTCCCCTTAGGAACGACGGGATTAGGAATGGCGGTCGGGGTGGAAAGGATCTTCTCAAGAGGAGTCAAGTCAGGAATCTCTCGAATATCCTCAGGGAAGAAGATATTCTCAATCCTTCTGAGCTCAGAGTCTGTAGGAACTCCCGCTCGGTCCATTACTACCCCTCAGGACTCGGTGCAGTAACGCCACCTCCTCGGTCAGCCTGGCCTCGGTATCCTTCACCCCACGCTTGTAGGAGGCTGTCACCGCAGCCTCAGCCGCCTCCCTCACCACTCGAGCCGCCTCTTTCGCTTGTTGTAGTTGCATCTTGAGGTCCAGGACCGTTTGCTTCTCGGTGGCGAGGTTTATTTCTGTTAAGTGAAGTTGCTGGTGCATGTCCTCAGCCTGCCTTGTTGTAGTCTTAATGCCTGTCTCAACGATGTCCCGGGCCTTAATAGCCTCTTTAACCTTCTCACTTAGGCTCTCTTTTTCCAGCCTGAGGACACCAATAACTTTCTCAGCAACAAGGCGGGACTAAACCTCAACGCTCACCTCCTCCTGAGAATTCTTCACCTACCCCTCGGCCACGAAGATTTGCTGGGTGACTTGCATAGAAGTAATGAAAGAATCATTACAATGAAAATGGCAAATAAATGAGTATGGAATAAGGAACTTGAACAAGGGAGAATCTTCGTTTTACCATAGCAAGATCCCTCTTCAATAACATGAAGAGGTCCAATTGCCTCGTAGTCTGGAGCCCATCCATGGCACGAGGCAATATGAGGGGCTGTTGCAGGGCCTCAACGACATACAACGCCTACCCTCGCTGGGACTCCCAAAGGGTCGCATCCCAAGAGATGGGAGTGTTGTCCAATTCTAGTCGGGGAGACCAAGTGCGCTGCCCTTTCCTATGTGCAGCCTCGTCTCGGCTGTCAATGGACTTTGTCCTCTTATCTTTAGGCTTCTTGGATTTTTTCTGTTGTTTGGCCTCCTGAGGGCCGACCTCGCCCTCCTCCAGTTCTATGACTGGCCTCTTCCACCTTAAGTTTGGAATGGGTTGTAGTACGAGGTCAGTGAAAGGAGGAGGAGGAGGAGGAAAGCTGGCAGGAACTTGCTCCTTAAGGGCATCCTTGGAGGATTGCCCTTTGTTCCTGTTAGACATGAGGCCCCTCATACCAAATCTTGGCTTTAAGTCCATGCCTTCCTTTTCAATTTCTTGGCTTGTGTCGATCCGAGCAACTATTAGTTCTGAAGAGTGTGTCGTCGAGAAGTGATCAAGATCCGAGCCTGAATCTGGAAGCTTTACGGGCCTTGTTGATACCTTGCCCTCTTTGTTGAAGTGGAAATGATCAATTTCGGCTTCAAGGGACAAGTGTGCGGAATCAATTCCCTCCCCTAGAATGGCTTCCTCCTGGGGAACGAGATGAGTGGGCAGCTGGACTAGTGGTAAGTCTCTCCGAGCTAAGAAGCAAGGTTTGGAAACGTCAATACGGGCTAATCAAGGACTCCTAGCCCTTATCGCCTGGCCCATGTCCATGAAGGCACGAGAAAGAGGCTCGTAGTCCAAAATGAGGTGAGCGGCCCGCAACTACCTGTCCTCGCTCACAAAGATCTCAGACCTTAAGAGGTAGTTGAGAACTTGGACGTTGACTACACTGATCATCGGGGTAGTGTGTACTTTGTCTGCAAAACATCCAAAGGAAAGGTTACGTCAGTCCAAGAAAACAAGCAACCAAAACCAATACCAAAACAAGTAAAGGGAAATTTCAAAAGACTAAAATCCCCGCCGAAGGACCTAACCCTAGAGTGTCCCACCTGGTGCCCCCGCCCTAATTGGGCAGCGACGACCGTCGTGCCATGCTCCGAAGATGATCAGATAATCATCCTTCAAGCTTTTGTTGGACTTGGGAAGGCAAGATATCAGTCTCACCTCGTCGGACCTGGATTTCAGGTAATATGACTCGGAAAGGCAGTGGCACTTGTACAAGTGAAAAACATCGTGCCATGAGAGGGCAAGGTTCATTTGTTCATTCAAAGTGTTTACGCACCCTAGAATCCAGAACATGTTAGCAGGGCACTGGTGGGGGTCAACCTATAGATGCGCAAGTAATCCCTAGTTATCCTACCCATGAGAATCGTCATCCCTCTTTTTATGAAAGCGATCATAGGAATGACGACTTGCCCCATTTCTCTCTTGGTTAGGATTTGGTCCGAGGAGCAATACTCTAGGCCCACTCCTTACGAGATATGGTACTTGGCCCTAAAGCCTTCCATATCGGCTGGAGAATCTAATAGGCTTTTAAACTTACCCATCCAATTAACCCTAAAGGGCATAGAGAAAGGTTTATAAACAAAAGGAGGCTGAGAAGAACAACAAAAAAAGGGAGTAAGGGAATATAGGGAAATGAAAACTTACGGGAAGTACGAGTTCTAAATCTCTCAAGCTTTCAAAGAATTTGCCAGGAATCCTTACAGGAATAGCTATGGAACTTAGGGACTTAAGACTATCTCTGGAATGCTTGAATGTCTTCTCTAAAAATGGGACAGTAATCTCCCTCAGGAGCCTTCTATAGCAAGGAAAAATGAACGGGATTACTCCCGCCCAAAGTTTAGAGGAATATCTATCGTTGATTAAGTGCCCCACCGTTGGATGCGAGGGGACATAGAGCTGCCTGGTGCAATTAATGGCATCTCGTGGACTACGAAACATCAATAGCAATAATGAGGCACATGAGATGGTATCCCCACACGCGTGAATCAAGGAATTGTGGTAACTTATCCATTAAATATCAAAATTCCACCTTTTTCTCCTCAGATAAAAGGGAAAAATCGGAATTTTGAGGGGCTATTGTAGGGGCAAAGGCCTAAAATCATGTAATGGGCCTTGGGCCCCATCCGGGACGATTAGCAATGTCCGAGGAAAGGAAGTGGATGCCAAAAGGATTTCCAACCCAGCTCTCATGGATAAGGAGGCATTTTGAAGGACGGTCCGAGGAGGAATGCCTTCTCGGACGTGATGAGTATGGCTTAAATATGCACTATGTCTACTAGAAGGACCCACCCCAACGGATGTTAGCAGTAGGGATGCATCCCACGGACCCATAGGAAAGAAGGAAACATAAGATATCCAAAGAGAGGCTACTGCTGCCGCATTAAATACGTTGCAGCTACTTTTCTGGCCGCATTAATATGGACAGGACTTGTGAACAGTGTTGCCTTGGCTACCGCAACTCACAGAAGACTGAAAGAGGGTGTTCGATGGGACAAGCACTCAAGTAAGGGTCCAGATGATCAACAAGTGTAAGGCCACAATGGCTTCAAGAAGACTATATAATAAAGGGAGTCCCTATGAGGAAAGGGGCGGAAGAAAAAGAAGAGAGGATACTGTAGTAGTACAGACGACCGTAATCTTCAAACATTAACAGACATATATTCATCTTATCTCCTCGGACTGAGGATCTAAGGATACTAACATGTTCTACTTGTGTTCAACTGTTGTATAGCCCAATATTAACCGCTGTCCAATTCAGACCTAGTTCTACAGCCCACTCTCTACAAATTCATTGCTTCTGGGCTCCTTGAACCAAGACCCCATACCTTTTGGGCTTGGGCCCCAAATCGTGACTCTACATATACAATTAATTGGTAACAGGAAGGATGCCTAACTCAAACGTGAGGATTGAGTCCACTATGCTAAATAATGGAGTGCATGTTGTTCCTACTGCTCATTGGGAGAATTGGAAAGATAATCAATCAATATCGAACATGGAGGCCATTGATAACAAGGTATATTTCTTTTTAATGATATCTTTAATCAGCATCCCTTTCTATTGTTTTATCAAAATTAATATTAAAAATGTCATGTTGCGTATGGGTTAGGTTCAAAAATTGCAAATTTATTCACCTAGTTGGGGATTCACTATTCGAGCTGATAAGAAAGAGCTTTGGAAAGAAGTGAAACGAGTTTTAGAGTCATAAGAATTGGAAAGGTGTGTTACGCTATTTTTAAAAATAGGAAAATAACTAATTTATAATATTAATATACTAACAATTTTTTTTTCTTTATTTTGAAGTTCCAAGAACAAAGACAAACAACAAATCAATGTCAAGAGCAATGAGGTTTCCAACATCCATAAGAATAAAGATAAAGGAAAAACGAAGGACGATGTGATCTCTAACACTCATGCCAATAGAGACAAATAGAGAATGAAAATCAAGGACAATGTGGTTTCCAACATCCAAGAGAAAGAAAAAAAAAAAAAAAAATGAGGACGATGCAATTTTCAACATCCAAAACAGTAAAGACAAACAAAAAATGAGAGTCAAGGATGATGCAATAATAAAGCAGGTACAAATCATTACCACATCTACTTAAAAAAAAAAAAAAAAAAAAAAAAAAAAAAAAAAAAAAAACCTAATTACATAGTTTGTATATATATATATATATATATTTTTTTTTTTTTTTTAATTTTGGTAATTAAATGATAGTTCTTCAAGTCCTAAGCTGAAGTAAACCATTTCACATACATGGAACTATGTAATATCATCACAAGGCTAGTTCAAATATTTCATTTCACAAGTTTATGCTTAATGTTTATTGTGCTTATCATTATTGTGTACGTTTTAAAGTCTTTATCAATAACACAAACTAACCCATTTTGTATCATAGGTTCATGGCAAATGTTGCTGGAGAGCAATTAGAATGTGGAACAAATAACATTGCTCCACTAACTTCTCCACCGTAGCTGGCATAATATTAATAAGTTCACCTATTCCATGTTTCAAATGTAGTGAATTATTTTACAATTTTACTTGATGTAAATATTTCACTTTTCTACATTGATCCATCAACTTCTTCATAATAGCTTTTGTAAAGGTCACCACATATATTTTGTAAATAGTTTTATTGTTACGATTTCATTATGCATTTTCATTATATGCACTATTTAAAAGATTTATTCAATGGATCTTTTTTTCCTCCCCCTAAAGGTTAATACTAAATTATAGCATCATCTTTCAATCAATAACACGTTGATTACTACATAAACAAAATTGGCAAAAATGGATAATAATTATGAAATACTAGCCTCTAAGCACGTGCTCACACGCGTGCTTAGAGGCTCTTCTATTTTTTGGGTAAGGGTTAATTTAGAACATTTATTATAATTTAGGATTACTACATTTTCCAATTACAAAAAAAACCTAGGGGTGTGATGAAAAAATTATTTCACTTGCAAACGCATAATACTCATCACATCCCTAGGTTTTGTTTTGTGTTGTTTGTTTTTGTTTTGTTTTTTTTTTTTTTTAAATGATTGGAAAATATCGTAATCCCAAATTATAATAAATGTTCTAAATTAACCCTTACCCAAAAAATAAAAGATCCTCTGAACATGCGTGTGCTTTGAGGGCTAGTCATGTTTATCACTTTGTTTTAAATTTAATTATTATTTTTAATTAAAAAACCATGATTTTGAATCTGATAGGAGTTTTTTTTTTTTTTTTTTTTTTTTGCGTTTTTTTCTTTTTATCTATATCTATTTTGGTTTTTTTAAATAAAATAAAAAAATAAAAAAAAACCAACGGGAGAGTTTTTCTATTTTGTAGGAAATGTTTTAGATGGGAATTAAAGAAGCATTTTTACCAAGTTTACCCCTACTTAAAAGTAGGCTATAGGGGTATTTTGGAACCAAAAAAATGTCTAGTCTAAATGGGGGAAGCCCTTTCAATAGTAGTATAGATAAATAGATAAAGTATGGATAATGGGAGAGGACTATTGGACATATCAAGAGGCAATGGCCCAAGCCCAAATATCCATCACTCATAGAAAAATTTTCCACTACTTGTACCTATTATCATCTTAGTAAATTGAGAAAAACAAATTGTCTTTGAACTTATTCAATTAAAAGAGTTAAGACATATTCTGATGTCTTTAATCACTTAGGAGAAGTGCTACTTAGTTTGGAAGTGTTTTTATTTTTATTTTTTTTATTTTTATTTTTTGAGACAGACTTTGTTTGGAAGAGTTGGTTTTTGGCAGTGATGATAATTTGGGGGTCAAATATTAGTTCTATAAATAGAAATGATAAAGTTTGGCTCTTAACTTATTTAGAGCCTTAGGCTCTAACCACCAGTAGAGATATGACATTAGTCCTTGACTCACTTAATCCAACAAAACAAGTGAATCGTATGCATTACAAATAACAAGACATATGTCATCTTCCTATTGATATGTCAACCTCCCATTAGTGGTCAAAGTCCAAAATTCTAAATATGTTTGGAGTCAAACCTTTTCTAAAACAAAATGGGAGAAAATATAAACAAAACCTGAAAATAAGCATGGTCTCAGCTAGATGGAGTGGACATTCCTCTTTCTAACATATTATAAAAAATAAATAAATAAAATTGGAGATTTCTCAGGTAACAACAATAACGAAAGATAAGACCTTATGAGAATAATCCTCCTTCACCCAATTGTCAAAAGGGGTTAAGGATTTTTCTCTACTAGCAACAATAACAAAAGACTATCATCTTCTGCCAATAACCTCCCTCTCACCCTGTCACTCAAGTGTTAAAAGATGTTAAGCAAAAACAATCAAATCCAATATATGACCCATATTAAATAATTTTGTGCTTATCAATTAATTACTGCGAGAAAGGTACTTTGGTATAGTGTATACACCAATCACAGGAAAAATAACATGCCCTATTTTTTTGTTGGAATAAGAATTTTATTCAAAATCAAAGATAATACAATCAAACCAGCCAGAAAAAAGAAAAAAGAAAAAATTAAAAGCAGCACACAAGCACACCAAACAAAGGCAAAGCAACAAGCCTTCCATATAATGATCTTGATAAAGATTGACAGCATTCCTCTTATTCCAATCTTGCGCATACCTTCTTGCAAAACATGGCTTTAAAATCTCTTTCTTGCAAATTCTGAGGCCCCAGTCAACCAAATCATCCCAGGCCAGCTGGGGCTTAGCAATCAAACCATTCTTCATTATTTTCTTGTAGAGGAGCATTAAAAAATAAACGGCTGCCGTAAAAACTTACAAGCTACTTGATTGACAAAGGAAATAACAGGCTAATTAGAAAGCAACAACAAAGAATAAGGCCCACAGTAATCCCCCAAAAGTGTGGACCACTGTACAGGTGCCTGCAGAAAAAGCTACCAGCAATGCTCCAATAGACCAGTTTGTGAAAACAGGGGCACGTCGTAACACTTCTCTGTGAAATTCGACTTCCCTAATCGTCATTGAAGCCAAAAAGTTGACGAATATTGAGGTAGTGGAAAGTCCAAAAGCTAATGTATTAGCTATCAGAAATACACGGAAAGCAGTTTTTTTTTGCCTAATACTGCGAAGCCCTCTTCCACCTCCGTTTTGGTTAAATCCACCGGGCACCGTGAAAGCTGCAGTGAAGTTCACAGTTGCGATGAGTGTGGCTACCAACAAGTTGGTCTCGCTCACTTGCTTCACAAATTTTGATCCTTCCTTGCCATTGCCATCGCCATCGCCATCGCCTGCCTGTTTTACTTGCTTCACAAAATTTGTTCTTTCCTCGCCATCGCCTGCCAGTTTTACTCTCCTACGAGGTCCAAATTCCAAATGTCTATATGCATGTAGTCTTCCTTCGTTTGAAATACGATGTCCATTATGGTGAAGCCCTTCTGGTTTTTAGCATAAAAGTCAACACCTCTTTTATGTCCCAATAGGGATAGAACCTCGTAATTCCTATTGATGGCTGCCAGGTTCTGGGGTGTGTTTCCTCCTTGGTCTCGATCGTTGATGAGACCCACAAATTCTGGTCTCCTCAGAAAAAACGTGACTGCATCCCTCGCTCCACTTTCTGCAGCGACATGAAGAACCGTCTTACCTCTGTTGTCCAACAACTCATAGATACCTGGACATGCCATGATGATTTCTGTTGGAAAAATAAGATGAAGTGGATAAGAAATTAATGTTTTCTATATTCACTTGAAGATATTATTATAAGTGGTGAAAATCCTTGAACCCCACATTAAAAATGATAGAAAATATGAGTTTAAGCCGGATATTGGATTAGGGTTTAGGCATGTGTGGACTAGGCCCACTTATCTAATTAATAATAATATTTTATTATTTTATTTTTGAGTCAATAAGTTTGTATACAGCAGTTATCTCTAAAACAGTGTTTTAGTTTTAAGTTACGTATAATTTTGTAGCCCCTCATTCATGAAAAAGAATTTTTAGAAAAAAAAAAAAAACTCTCCTATAGTGAGAATATTTTGTGCATTTCATTTTGTGTCAAAGAGAAAGAAAGAGACATTGAGTAGTTTGCAGAGCACGACCTTGTGTGCTTTGTTTTCATGCGGTAGATTATTTTATCTTGAGAGGCAGACGTCCATGAGTCTCAAAACACTACAATGATTATGTGAGGGGCGAAATCTGTTTTAAGGAGATTGTGTCAAACACAAGACTTGATTTAAATTATTCATTCTTCACGCATTTGGTCTGTGAGTTTTTAATTATTTGCAGATTTCTTCTTATATATATATTCAATATTTGTTTATTGCTTTTGTCTATCACATCTATTTGTGTTATTGTCTTTTCTCAGATCTGTGTATTGTTCCTTTTGCTTTATCATAAAAGTAAATTGTTAAAATATATCCAACAATCTTAAAGCTTATTTTTTATTTCTTTAATTTATTTTTTGTGATTACTGTGTATCGGCATGTTTTACTGTGCAATTTTATATCTTTGAGTTCTGGGTAGTTCTGCGAAATCGTATTGTGACTGTGCGAGATTGTTTGATAGGATACGTTTTTTCAAAAACTGTGTTTAATCTTTAACTATTGCAAGTTGAATTTGAATTTTTGTTTGACTGGACATGGTGTAGAGTCATGTGTGTAGACTGTATGATTGATGATTGCTTTGTTTCTAGCCTTTCACGTGTATCAGTTTCTATTCTGTCGCCACTGCTGTGTTCTGGTTTCGTAAACCGTATTTGTGTGAAACATGTATTTGATTTACGGTTATTAAATCCCAGAGATTGTTGTAGTATAAGTTGTATAAACGTTTGACTAAGTTGGTTTCGATGGACATTCTTTTGTTGGCTTCATTTTTAAATCTGGGCAGATTTTCTATATGGTTTACTAGATGTGGTTGTGCGTTAATGCCTCTATGGGTATACTCATCTTTTTGCTGAGATATGGGTATGGGTATGTCTATTATTCATTAACTCTGTTGACTTTTGCATGATTTACGAATTGTGCTTATTTATTGTGGATGCCATGATTGGTTATTTGGTTTAATAATTGAATTTTAGAATTCAACAGAGTTTAAAGAAACAGTTAATTATTAAACTTGGCCAATGACTTAAGTTCAAGATTGAACTTTGGCATGGATAACTTCATTTTTTTCATGGACCTTGCAGTTTCTATCGGTTTGATCTTTGGCCGATTGATATATGTATATTATTTGAAGATAAATAGTGCTCGTAACGCATCATCAAACATGACATGCTTATTTTCATTTGGCCTTTGCTTATGAGATATTTCAATGATTATTTGTTAGATGAATTATTTATATTGATATCTAACCTTAAACTTTATAATGATGACCTCGTTTGGTGGTGGTTGTTCAAAAGGATGTTCTTGGCCTTTTTATGTGCAATGGTATATGGGCTAGATGAATAAAGGAAATTGGAAATTTTGATGGAGGCAAAATTTTTTTTTAATCCATTTAAATGCATTCAATTTTGGGCATGGCTGCCATTGTTTAGTTTTTGGTTAGCCTTTACTAATTCATTAAGTGATCCTCTATTTGATAATTAAAATAGCATTATGAGAGCTATTATTAATAATTTCAAATGTGTGAATATAAGCCCAAGAATGAGACCAATTGCACACTAGTGGGGTTGTAATTATGAAGTTTCGATCTAAGTTAGAGAGTGTATAGTTCACCCCTTGGCCAAAGGTGTTATTTATTTATAAAGTTTGAGGTACAATTGTTCATGAATAATACATGATTGTTGTGTATAGCCTTTTAATTTGTTTTGACAATGTATAGCCTTATTTAAACATGCATGTATATATATATATATATATATATATATTGGGCATGTGTGAACTGGATTGGATATCAATGTGTTTAATCCCAATATATGTTTTGTAATATTTCTTTGGATGAAATATATGTTACATGCCTTAGTTAAACATACTTGAGTTGTCAAAAATTTGGAATGCATAAGAGTCTGTTATGAGTGCTTATCAAGTAAGCAAAGATGAGACATTAGAGATGTCCATTCATTATAAGAATGAAGTTGAGAAATAACTCAATGAATGCAATAAGTTCTTGATTACCATAGAACTTGGGGGGGAAAGCTATTATTTCCACCAATTATTTGTTCATTGAGATGCCTTAAAAGAAACCACTAAGACACCTTGTGAATTATAGAAAAAGTGATTGCCTTTCTATAAATTCTTTAAATGTGGGGGTGTTTGATGAAGGTTGTGGTTCCTATTCCTAAATGATAAAGAACCATTGATTGTGTTTTCATTGGTTATGGTCATAATAGTAGTGCATAGTGCTTTCTAATTAATGAATCTATTATTTTTATATGCATGAAAATTAATTAGAATATAGTTTAAGTGTTAAACTTTCTTAAAAGAAAGTTTGAGTCTACGTTTAGTATCTCTCATGATCAAGAGTTGATGGAAGAAAGGTTGAGCCTAAGCGTAGTAAAAGGACAAACGTCATGGTTGTTTGATCCAAATTTTCTAATTTATATATTAGAAGATGAACTTAAAGCTTCAAAGAAGAAAAATCCTAAAGTGCCTTCTTGGAGAAGAGATTGTCAATAGTGTAATAAATCCATCTTTGAAATCTATGCATAGTAGTTGGTAGATCTACCACTTGGGAATTTGAGAGTTGATGGAATTATTGAGTATTACAATGCGAGACTTGTTTTAGAAGGCTACAAATAAAAGAAAGATGTGAGTTTTCTTGATACACAATAAACCAAAGGGGTTTAAGATTCTTGTACAAGGAAACAAATTGTGTAAACTTGTTAAATCTTTGTATAGTTTGAAGCAAGTTTCAATCCAATGACATGAAAAATTTGACAATGAGATGATGTCAAATGAGTTTAGATTTAATGCAACTAGTGTGTGATGTGAAATATATCACAAGAGGCTATGTTGTTGAGGGATATGCTCATGTAAGTGTTGTAGATGTGATACAAGAAATGAAAATTTCTAATACATCTAATGGACTTGTCTTGTCTCAATCACATGAGAAATGTGACGATAGTCTAGTGAGAACACCTTATGCAAAGAGTATATGTATTTTTGGAAAGTCAATAAATCTAAACAGACATGCATTATTGGATACTTGTGCCTCCTATTTGTATATATTGGTAGGGCATAGAGTTATGGTGGGTCTTGACATATTTGTCAGAGACATAAAACCATGAGGCAGTTGCTCTCAAATGGAAGTAGTTCCAAATTATAAAATGGATCCGTAATCAATTTTTTGAGTGAAGTGCAAGAAAACTGCTCATCGAGGGGAATGGGGTTAAAGCCTATGACCTAAAGTTTCCATGACAGTAACCCCACCTAGTTGATTGGAGATCCTAAGGTCTAGGTTTTCAAACGGACAACAAAATTGTGGAGACTATTTTTATCACTATGGAGATAATATCTCCCTCCCATTCCTATGATGAAATAGTGATGCTTATAAGTGATGTTCAGGGTAAGCTTTGCTTTTAATGATTCTTATATCTTGGAATTCCGAGGGGGGTATAACGGGATACTCTTAATAAGAATCACCTATATGAGTGTGAAGTGGGTCGCTTTCATGAGAGTTTCAAGGCTGAATTCTCTAAAGCACTTCATGAATTTACCAGGATATATTCAGGGCCGAAATGAACACAACTATAAGAATCGAAAAATGTCTGAAAAGGAGCTATGTGAATTCTATTGTCTTGGTATACACAAATGGTTGACAGTTCAAAAACATCGTGTTCACTGATTAGCTAGTATATCCGATAGTCTTTCACAAAAGAAGGTTCAAAGCTAAAATCACCTCTCCCGATACAGTAACTTTTCTTCTACTCTCTCTGTGTCTGCATTGTCATTTTCATTGTGCTTTATCAATTTCTATTCATGTGGTGGGATTGTTGGAAAAATGGTATGGAGTGAATAAGAAATTGATGTTTTCTATGTTCACTTGAAAATGTTATTACAAGTAGTGAAAATTCTTAAGTCCCACATTGGAAATGATAGAGAATATGAGTTTGTGCTGAATATTGGGTTGGGCTTTAGGCATGTGTGGACTAGGCCTACTAATCCAATTAATAATAATATTTTATTATTTTATTATTTTATTTTTGAGTCAATAAGTCTATATACAGCAGTTATCTCTGAAACAGTGTTTCAGTTTTAAGTTACGTATAATTTCATAGTCCCTCATTCATGAAAAAAAACTTTTAGGAAAAAAAACTCTCTTACAGTAAGAATATTTTGTGCATTTCATTTTGTGTCAAAGAGAGAGAAAGAGACATTGAGTAGTTCACAGAGCACGACCTTGTGTGCTTCGTTTTCATGCTGTAGATTATTTTATCCTGGGAGGCAGATGTCCATGACTCTCAAAGCACCACGGTGATTGTGTGAGGGGCGAAATCTTCTTTAAGGAGATTGTGTCAAACACAAGACTTGATCTGAATCATTCATTCTTCATGCATTTGGTCTGTGAGTTTTTAATTATTTGCAGATTTCTTCTTTTATATATTCAATATTTTTTTATTGCTTTTGCCTATCACATCTATTTGTGTTATTGATTATTCTTAGATCTATGTATTGTTCCTTTTGCTTTATCACAAAAATAAATTGTTGAAATATATCCAACAATTTCTTCCATTACCTTAACATTGCCTTCCTTGGCCGCAATGTGATAAGCAGATAAACCTTCTTGGTTTCCTACATATGCAGTGGACTTGGGACAAAATGGGCTTCTGCCCTTTTCCACAAAACTAATTAGCCTTTTGCCCTTCTTCCCAAACTAAATAGGGAAATGTCCCTCTTTTGAAACTCGACTTTTTCAAAATCTAGTTAAACCCTATAGTGACGTTTTTAAGGACCTATAGTGACGTTTTTAAGGACCTATAGTGGCGTTTCGTAACTTGATATCCATAAAATCGAGTTATAGGCAATTTTATTGCCTATAACTCGATTTTGTGAATATCAAGTTATAAAACGTCACTATAGGTTCTTCAAACGTCACTATAGGTCCTTAAAAACGTCAAAATTGCCTATAACTCGATTTTGTGAATATCAAGTTATAAAACGTCACTATAGGTCATTCAAACGTCACTATAGGTCCTTAAAAACGTCACTATAGGGCTTTAGATTTTTTTTTTTTTTTTAACTCGATTTTGAGAAAGTCGAGTTTCAAAAGAGGGGCATTTCTCTATTTAGTTTGGGAAGAAGGGCAAAAAACTAATTAGTTTTGTAGAAAAGGGCAAAAGCCCATTTTGTCCGTGGACTTGTGATATTTTAAAAGCAGCTTGACAAATTCATTATTAGCCAAATGCGCGGCAATGTGTAGAGGAGTCCATCTTGACTCATTGCCTTCTTCAATTGTAGATGGCCATTTTGTCATCACTTTGGTCGCTAAATCTAAGAAGATATAGGAAAACCATATTGCTCAAGTTAGTACGTAAATAAGAACCATTTTTTTCCCTTACTTTTGGACACAACACATGGGGAGAGGGTTTGACCTATGTTCTATAAATGCCACTCAGTAGCAAGATTCTAGGCATGTAAAGAAGGGTAATGGAACTTTCACATCCACTTTCATGTAATGTTTTAAATGAAAGTGTAAATCAATGCATTAATGAGAGAATTCTTTTAAGTGAAGTGCAAACATCCACAATATTATCAAAACAAATTATAGGTGGTAATTAAGTTATTATTGGTTCTAATTTTAATGTATAATTTAAATTACTCTTTTGCCCATCCAAAACAGCCAACAACAACATGTTATTTAGGATTTATTGTGAAAGAGTTGTCAAAATATTATGAACATATATAGTATTTCTGTTCCTGTTAATGGGTGTCTTTAAGACATTTGTGAATAATCCAATTTAGGAAAGTTTTCATAGAACTTTTATGCAAAATATAAAAAACTATCAAAAATATTAATTACCTTTTTTTCTTTTCCCATAAAAATTTTCTATAAAATTTTCTTAACTATTTCCCTTAGGCATCCATTAACTTTTCACTTCTTTTAATGATACTTTCTCTTAAAATGTTTAAATGATAAAATTTTTATTCCTTTTTTAAAATGTGTACATCAATGCATTAATTTTGGATATTGTGTATATAAATAAATATAAAATGGGTGTGAATCTTCTAAAAAAAAAAAAAAAGAGTGTGAAGAACATAAAACGGAAAGTAGTTTATACACTAGTTATTGTACATTCTTCACACAATGTCCATAATTTCATATGTGTTGTCTACATTTTTGAAGCATGTACACATTTATCAAATCAAAAGGGTGATGTGTACCAACCGAGTGTCCAATAATCAATGCCCAAGAATTGGTTGGAAATAGTTTAACCTAGTTTAGGTGATCTATGCACCCAATTGAAGAAGGAAGTTGAGCCCAGAACTTTGATGAATAGGTTTCCATTCAACCACTTGTCGTGCACTTTGAGTCCAATTCACCCCCCTGGTGCCATTTCTAAGGGCAAAGTTTGGATTAGTGAATGAATAATGAAATGATAAATAGGAGAGAAATCCCATACATGGCGATAGAAATCTTCCTTGTTCAGTCATAGGCTTTGTCTTGTTTTGTGGAAGGGAATTTGTCCATTCTGCGATAAAAATTTCCCTATATAGCAACAAGGATATTAAGGGGCTGTTTGGTTTTTGTGTTTCCATCACCCATAACTCAAAAATGGTGGGACCCCATGGAGAGAAAGCTTGTTTGGATGTGTTTTCAAGTTTTGTTTTCATCACTCAATTCTCTGATTTTTGAGTGATGAGTTATGGAAACTGAAAACACATTTTAGGTGTTTTTAAGTTATGGAAACTGAGTTTTCATGACATTTTGGTAAATAAACAGACATGACTAGGACCCACTGTCAGAGTAAAGTCACACTAGGCACACCTTTTACTTCTTCTTTCTTTCTTTCTTCTTCACAGACTCACTCCAACGGCCATTTTTTTCTTCTTCTTCATTCTTTTTCTTTCTTTTCTTCCTCATAGAAACACCAAATATACTTTATCAAAAAAAAAAAAAAAACACATGGGTACCGATTTCTCAAACCCAGAAAATAAAACCCATAAACACATGAGCTAGATCATACACACTAACACACAAACACAAACCCACAAACATGTTCATCCACACGGCCACAAAAATTCCATTGCCACCAATCATTCCAATCCAATGGCCACAAAACAAAAACTCACTTTCTGCTAAATTAAGTCAACAAACAGTGAAGTTTAAAAGCAAAACCAAATTCTAAGTACATATACAAAACAAAAGTGTAGAAGTGAGGAAAAGGAGAAATGGGTTTCACCATGGGTCTGACTCCATAGCCAAGTCCCTCGTCCTCTGTGGCTGCCACTCTCTCCCTCGCCGTCGCTGCTTCTCCAAAACCCCACCAAAACCACTTCCTCTCTCCCCCATAACCCTTTCCCCATAACCTAGCTTCAACTGCCTCATTCGCTCAAACCTGAAACTATTGATTTCACGAGCTCGACCTCTCGATCCCACAGCTGTTCCAAAGAAAGACGAAGAAAAAAAAAGGAAAGGCAGAGAAAGATGTAAGAGTCAGGGGGAAAAAAAAAGGAGGGAAAAGTCTTCTTTGGGTCAGTGTGTGGGTCCTACAAAATAGTAGAAATAATTGAGTGATGAGAAGCTGAAAATATGTGCCAAACATGTGGGGTTAGGCAATTAGGGTATTTTAAGTGATGAGTGATAAGTGATAAGTGACGAAAATTGAGTGAAGAGTAATGAGTGATAAAAAAAATTAAAAAAAAAACCCAAACAGCCCCTAAGTATCCTACGCAAGAAAATTCCTATTCAATAGTAGGAACTTTTTATATTCTGTTGGACTGACTTGTATCAAACATGGTTTTGAAACTCGGACCGTTCAATGAACCGTAATAAGAAGAGGTTCAAAGTTTTTGAAGTTGGACCGAGGTAGAGTAGGATTAGGCTATAATAGAATTTTTATCTTGTAAATTAAAAAAATAAAAAATAAAAAATAAAGTTTTGAAGGCTTGCTCATTGTAAGAGTTGAGTGCCATTTACAATATATAATTCCCAAAATGACAAATTGCGTTTAAAAGGACACTTCAGTGAGTCCACTAGAGTGGGGGTCGATTTGGAAGTTAACAAGTGGGATATGAGCAAATACAGGCAAGCTCAAGTGAGGCCTCTAAGCTCTAACGAGCTCACTCAACTGATACCCGATAGCCACTTGAGCGAGTTAAAAATTACAAAATTTGGTAAAAAAAGTGAAAAAAGATTGTTTCAATTTGTAATGGTTAGTAATAGCTTGTATTAACAAAAGTGACCATATAAGTGTGCCTTTTCAAAGGCAACAATTTATTGTTTATAAATAAAGATCTATATATATATATATATATATATAATTTTTTTTAATGGAGTTCAAGCATAGTTGTATTTTGGGGATGATTTGCCTATAATTCAATGGCAGCTCTAGGAATTTTTTTTAGGTTAGACACTCAGAAATTTAAATTATACAAAATCTAATAAAGATATAACTTGAATATATCAACCTCAAAAAAAAAAAAAAAAATTGCAAATACATGAAGTATATCATTTTTTTTTTTTTTTTGAGAAACAAGTATTACAATTTCTTTATTCTAACAAAGTGAAAAAGAAAAAAAAAGACTAATAGAAGATAAAATGGAAATTGAAAATGTTGAGATGAGAATAATAAAGTGAGAGAGAGTCTAAAATGATAATAGAGAAGAGAAAAATTGAGACAGAGAAAAAGAGAAAGAGAAATGGGTGATATTTGCTATAATCGCAAGTCGAATGGCTAAAGAAAGAAAACTTTTTGCGGCTACACAAAACCAAGAAGAGCATAACTACCAACACCGCTAAGGAGAACTTACAATCATAGTATTTCTCTTGAAGGATCTCTTAAATTCTTGATACCCATTTTTAAGGAAAATGAAATTAGAATTTTTTTTTTTTAATATAATAGGTTGAAAATTTGAATGATTATAGATTTTAATTTTAATTTTTATTAATAGGCTTTTTTGTTGAATAATTTGTTCATTTGTTGTTATTTGGTCTAGTCTTGTTCTTTTTTGGGTTATTTTTGTTGTTATTTGTGCTAATTCTTTATTGTTGTTATTTAAGTTTTTTTTTTTTTGTATTTTTTTTTTTTGTTTTTGTTTTTGTTTAAGGGGTTAAGAATTATGTTTGGAAGCCATAATTATTTTTGGAATAATGCTACATCCACAACATTTTCACAATAATCTTATGTGACAAGTTGTTATTGGTGGGTGAAAAAGTGATGTTATTTAGCCCAAATTAAAATCATTAACAATTTATCAAATAAGATTTGTTGTGAAATTATTGTAAAAATGTTGTCAATGTAGCATTACTCTTATTTTTAGTGAACTCAAATTCTTGTAATTCTCAAGTTAGAGTATTTAACGTTTTTATTAGGGAAGTCAAAATAGGTTAATTTAGTATATAATTTTCTTTTTTTTGCAAGTATATATATATACATATTTTTTTGCAAGCTATCAGAGTGGTCCTGTAATCACCCTGAGTTCTATTGGAGCCACTCCTATACTATAACTCATTAGCAAACAAAATCGAGTGGGGAAAATAACATCTTAAGAAAAACAATAATCATTAATTTCATGCTTCCAAGCCTACTTCAAATTTTTTTTGTTTTCCATTGATTTCCCTTAAGATGATAACGCGAGGAGATACTTGACATGAAATGAAAATGTAAAAAATTCATGTTCAAAGGTGTTTACAATTATACACTAACTATTGGACTCAAGTTATACTTGATACTACTTTTATTAATGTTACACTGTTCAATAATTTTTTATTGAATATATTTTATATGAGAAATTCACAATTAGATTAAATTATACCCTACATCCATATAAAATATCGAGAAAATCAAAGATTAATAAATATATTATCTATAAAAAAAATTAATTTCAAGTTTTTAAACTTTAAAATTAAATACAATACATATGTTTATCGATGAAAAAAGAAAAAGAAAATACAAAACATAATATGCAAAAAATATCATGTCAAATTAATTATGCCAAAGCCAACTATTTGGTTCAAAAAACTTATACAAACTAAAAAGTATAATTCATCAAATAAAATAATCTCTTTCTTTCTGGTCTTTTCCACTATCCAAAGGTGTAAAAATTGAAAAACTCGAATCAAATCAAATAAAAAAGCCCAAAAAATTTACCCAAAATTAAAATCAGATGTATAAGAATAACATTTAGTGAAATATTAAATTCACCTTGACTTCTTCCCCTAAAGCACCAATTAACAAAAGCTTTTTGCCCCTATTCAGCCATAATTGAGAGCTTGTTGTCATTTGATTTTAATGTTGGGTTATTTTTTGGGTGTTTATATTTTATTTTATTTCTCTCTCTCTCTCCATTTTTTTTTGATAGGCTCTCTCTCTCCATTTGGATGATAGGAAAATGTTGGATAGAAATAAATTATTATGTTATATTTTTAAGTTTATGTAACTTTTAGATTTTATAGAATTATTAAATTTTTAAAAAGTTTTTTAGGTTATTCAATTAACTTGCCATAATTAAATTGATATGACATGTTTTAAGTGGGCTAATTAATACATGTAATAGATTTAGGTCCTATTTAATGGGCACATTATCAACGGAAGATGCCTTCTATTTATAGTTGTAGTAAGGATTTAAAAGAATAGAAAGATACTAAGGGCATATTTGGTAAATTGTAATAGACACCGTAATGTAATAATTATTCTTATGATTTAGTTATTTAATAGTTTGGTTATGTTTTTATTACAGGCAATAACCATTCCTTATGAATAGCTATTCTTTAAATTGAGGAATGACTATTCCTCTCTAAAAAGGGAAAAATTCTTAGGTAGTCCAAGAGGGAAAATTGTTAGGTACTCCCGGAGTATCATAAATGCATACTCCCCCCTCTCACATAAATGGTAGGTCCCACCATGAATTTAATTAGTGGGACCCACTATTCATGTGAGAGGAGGGAGTACGCATTTATGGTATTCCGAGAGTACATAATAATTTTCCGTCCCAGAGTATAGTGAAATGGTGCTCCCTCCTCTCACATTCATGGTGGATCCTACCATGAATTTAATAAGCAAACCCCACTATAAATGTGAGAGGAGGAAGCACCATTTTCCATGCTCCGGGAGTAGCTAAGAATTTCTCCTAGAATGGTTGTAAATAGTTATTCCTTAGTTATGCAATAATTTCTAAAATTAATATATTTCCAAATAAGTAAACTTTCCATTTGCACATAACAATTATGGAAATGAAAAATTATCAAAAAATAAATCATCTCTCTTAAATACGTAGTTTACCCAGCATATTATTATGTTGGAAATATGGTTTTTTGAGTAAGATATTTCCTAAAGTAAATATTAAGTTTTAATCTAATGTTACAAATCACAACCAAATTTATGAGTAGGTTTATTTATTCCATTACAACATATTTTATTTCCAGTAATAAAGATTACCATTTTAGTTGTAATTTTCATTCAATGTACCAAACGTGCCCTAATTGGATGCTTTCAAAGATAATTTTGAATCACATTTGACCATTGTCAAATATATCAATAAGTCTCGAAAATTTTAGCAAGAAACAAATTGTTTCAAACTCGCTTAACACTTGCTCAAACGAACTATGCAGAATTTCTAAACATATGGGTTAACATTCTCTTAACATCTGGGTCAAGCCTACTCACAAAAAGATACCCACAAAGAGCCTTACTCGACCCTTATTTGTCAACCCAATTTCAAATAGAGTCACAAAGAGTCTGGCTTGATGTAAAATCGACATCTCAATTAAGCAAAATACAGTAGAGTTCTTTCCTCACTTTCACAATTGGTTTTTTGATCAATAAAACTTCTAATAATTCAACCTACTTAAATTTAACAAATACACTACAGTTACTCCTCAAAATTATAAAAAGTTGTGATTGCTCCACCTAAAAAATTTTCTATTTTTTTATTATTTATTTTATCGTTCAATTTTATTATACTAGAAAAAAAAAAAATAGGCGAAAAATACATTTTCGTCCCTACATTTTCACGCGATTCCCTCTTTGGTCTCTATCTTTTTTTTCCTATCGCTTTTACTCCTTATCCTGGAAAACGCGTCTAGTTTTAGTCCTTTACACTAGTGCCCTAATGGCAAAGTCCTGCATGGCAAACTGAACTATAAAAAAAAAAAATTATTTTGACATTAAAAAATGCAATGTTAGCGTCTAAATTTAAAAAATTAATTTATTAATTTTAACTAAATAAAAAAATTAAAAACAAAATTAAGAACCAAAAATCACATGAATTGAGATCTAAGTGTGTCTTGAACAAGAACAATAAGAACACAAACCCAGATCTAAGAACACAAACCCAAATCTAAGAACACAAACCTAAAAATTAAAATCCAAAAATTAAAAATCTCAAAATCACCATTTTCTGAAACCCAGCAAAATCATCAAATCTTAAAGCCCCAAAGTACCAAATCAATCCAAAAATACAACACAACCAATCCAAACAAAAAAAGCCTCAAACTCAGAAAAACCCATCTCAAGCAAGTTTAACCCAGCAAACCCACCTCAAGCAAGTTGTATTTTAATTAAATAGAGCCTCACATCAAACCCACTTTGCTCAACTTTACTCACAGTCAAGAAAATCGACATCCGTTTGCCTATAAAAATCCCTAAGGTTACTACTTCCCCAGTTTCTCTTCTTTTCCAAGGTACCCTATCTCTCTCTGCTTCTGCTTGCCATGGTGGAGTCAAGTACAAGTACAACCCATTCTTTTGGTTTGCATTGCAGAAGAAGAGTAGAAAATCCATCGGAGGATCTGATGCTGTATCCATGTTGCAAAAGAGAAAAAGATCTGGATGATTTGATCCGGTCAAAACTCGATTATGTGTTGATCGAGGTCCTTTGTCGACTCCCTTGCCGATTGGCTATCCAATGGTGGTGTCGTTGACTTGAGGTTTGACTGATGAGAGCTGTAGTGGAACGAGCTTTCCGTCGAAGAAGAGCTCGTCGACGGGGAGCATGGCCACCGGATCTGGGTTTGCTTAAGGTGGGTTTGCTAGGTTCAACTTGCTTGAGATAGGTTTTTCTGAGTTTGAGACTTTTTTTGTTTGGATTGATTTGGTACTTTGGCGCTTAAGGTTGGGTTTGAGAAAATGGTGATTTTGAGATTTTTAATTTTTGGATTTTGATTTCTGGGTTTGTGTTCTTAGATTTGGGTTTGTGTTCTTAGATCTGAGTTTGTGTTCTTGTTATTCTTGTTCAAGACACACTTAGATCTCAATTCATGTGATTTTTGGTTTTTAATTCTGTTTTTAATTTTTTATTTAGTTAAAATTAATAAATTAATTTTTTTAATTTAGATGCTGACATGGCATTTTTTAATGCCAAAATAATTTTTTTTAATTATTATTTTAATAGTTCCGTTTGCCACGTAGGACTCTGCCGTTAGGGCATTGACGGAAAGGACTAAAATGAGACGCATTTTCCAGGATAGGGAGTAAAAACGGTGGGAAAAAAAAGATAGAGACCAAAGTGGAAATCGCGTGAAAATGTAGGGACAAAAATGTGTTTTTTGCCAAAAAAATATTTTCTTTATTTTACATATGAAATTTTATTAACCAATGTATCTTGCATGTATATTAATTTATGACAAACTGAGTAACTATTTCTTGGACCAATTTACAAAATAACATAATAACCTACGATAAAATCAAAGTTTACCAAAAAAATGAAAAATGCTAATTACAAATTACACCTTTTAACTTTAACCAAAATTCAATTAAGCCCTTTAAATTCACTTTTTTGAGTTCTCTCAATTTCAACTTTATTCAATTAAGACCTTCCATCATTGTTTGTTAAATGGGTTGTTGTTAAGTGCATAAAATGACACAATTTTGAATTCAACTAAAACCTTCCATAATAGTTTTTTTTTTTAAATCCGGACCCAAAGGCCAAGCAAATTTCATAAAAACTCAAAACAGATTACAGTGAGTCTCTACAAGGGGAGCTATATCATCAGGAGAGGATTCAATCCAAACCTGTAGCCCATTGCCAAAAACAGACTTCTTGGCAAGAAAATGGGCAATGGTATTGCCTATACATTTTACATGAGAGAAATTACAAGAACAAAAATCCACCACTACGGACAAAATGTCACTAATCACATGACCATATTCTGGGTTGGCTATGTTGCCTACTAGTATGGCCTTTATAATGACCTCGACATCACCCACAACAGAAATTTCAAAAATGCTCAGTTGCTTTGCAAAGAAAAGAGCCCTCCTACATGCTAATGCTTCAACCATAGCTGGCGAAGAGGGGAGTTGGACTCTTTTTGTCAATGGCACCAATAACATTTCCTACGTGGTCTCGCACAACAACGCCCAAACCAACAACTCCGATCTTAAAGAAAGTGGCCCCATCGAAATTAACCTTATATAGTGGCAAGTTTGGAGGGGTCCAACGAACAAGGCTTGCAAGCATCAGAGGATGGTGCACTCTACTCCCATTGGCCTTCTGGAAATCATGAAGGAACTCCTCTGCCTTCTTTCGGATTTGATTAACCTCGATGGAAGCCTCACCAACTCGAGCTAATTTTCTTCTAAACCAGATAAGCCAGAAGACCATTGCCATAAGATTAATGTCTAGCCTGTCCCTCATTCTCATTAACATTTCCTACAAATCAACAAACACCACCAACCTATACCTGAGTAATTTCATAACCACTTCATTCGTCTCCCAAATCAAAATGAGTGAAACACAACCCCATAAGGCATGCACAACATCTTCACATTTAGATTTGCAGCTAGCACAAAGGACTGAACCAACAACATTTTGACGCCAAAGGTTGCATAGAGTAGGGAGAGAATTATGTGAGGCCCGCCAAATCAAATGCTTAACTTTATGGGGAACTTGTGAGTCCTAAATGATATTCCACATCGAATGAATTCGGTCCAGATTTGAGCAGGAAGGCAGCACCTTACGATTGGGATTTGTAAGGAGTTTATAAGCACTGCATGTTGAGAATACACCTTGAGGGGTTGGGAGCCAAACCTGCTTGTCAGGCATAACTTGGTAGCTTAGTGGAATCCTGAGGATAAGCCTTGCTTATTGGGAAATGAACTCTTGCTTTACCAAATCAACTTTCCAGTAATGGGACTTAGCATTTATCAAGTCACTAACTCTAGCACTTTGAGGTAGATTTAAAATAGGAGATACTATTTTTGGGCACGAAACCTTTGGCAACCACCTATCATTTTTTATTTGGATAGTCTTCCCATCCCCAACTCTCCAAACTGAATCCATATCAATAACATGTCTCGCTTGGCAGAGGCTTTTCCAAGCATAGGACCCTTTATTTGTTGAATCATAGTCCATGATGGAACAATAGGGAAATTTTTTTTCTTTGAACACCCTATGGAACAAGGAATTTTGCTGGGTACTGAGGTGCCAAACCTGCTTAGCTAGAAGGGAGTCATTGAACTTGCTCAATTCTTGGAAACCCATTCCACCTTCATTCTTTGGGAGACAAAGCTTCTCCCAACTAACCTAATGGATCTTCCTTTGCTCGCCCCTGTAACCCCACCAGAACTTCCTAATTAAGGTTTCAATCTCCTTGATAAGTCCCTTGGGTAATTTAAAACAAGACATTGTGTAAGTCAGAATTGCTTGAATCACCGTCTTGATAAGTATTTTCCTCCCCGCTTAAGACAACAACTTCTCCTTCCACCCCTTTAATTTTTTCCAGATTTTTTCCTTTATATTACTAAAGGACTTCTTCTTTTTCCTACCAAAAAAGTGACGGCAGTCCAAGGTACTGTTCATATGTCTGGATTGCAAGGACCTCTAAGAATGCTTGAATAACTTGTTTGGACTGAGTAGAGGTGTTTGAGCTAAAGAAAATATTGGTTTTCCCCTTATTTATGCTCTGTCCCAATGCTTGTTCATAAAGGTGCAAGAGTGATTGAACTTTGACACATTCCGAGGTCGTAGCTCGACAGAAAACCAAGCTGTCATCAGCAAAGAGTAAATGAGACACACGTGGCCCGACTGCACATAAAGACACACCCTTAATTCCCCCATCTGATTCTACCTTCTTGAGAAGGGCATGAAAGCCCTCAGTTACCAGTAAGAACAGATACGGGGAAAGGGGATCTCCTTGTCGGAGCCCCTTTTCCAGAGTGATAAGTCCATGGGGTTGACCATTTAACATTATTGAATATGTCATAGAACGAATGCACATGGATATGAGACAGTTAAATTTTTGGCTGAAACCCAACTTTATCATAATCTGCTCAAGAAAAATCCAGTCAACTCGGTCGTACGCTTTGCTCATGTCGAGCTTCAGAGCCATGCAACCCAATTTGCCCGTTCTCTTTGATTTCAAGTAGTGGAGCATCTCATGTGCAATAAGGATATTGTCAGTGATGATCCTTTCCGACATAAAAGCGTTCTGGGTTTCCGATATAATCTAGGGAAGAAGAGGTTTCAAGTGATTTGCAAGAACTTTTGCAATGAGTTTGTACAGAACATTACTTAAACTTATGGGGGCGAAAATCAGTAACCCGACGAGCACTCTTGACTTTAGGAATAAGAGTTAAAAAAGTATGGTTAAGAGTGTCAGAAAGGATACTTGAGTTGAGAACTGAGAGCACTACATTCAAAACCTCGAAACCGACCATATCCCAAAACTACTTATAAAACAACGGAGGTAAACCATCCAGCCCTGGAGGTGTATTGGCTTCCATCTATTGAAGGGCAACCCTTACTTCACTTGCTTTGAAAGGTCTATCCAAGTCTTCATTCATGGTTGAGCTGACTCTCAGTTCAACCCCACTCAAAACCTTCCGTAATAGTTTGTTAAGTGGGTTGCTGTTAAGTGCATAAAACAACACAGTTTTGATTTTAAAAAAAAATTTCAATTCTTAAAATAATTTTTATAAAAAACTTTTAAGTAAAAAAAAACTTTAAAAAATATACAATTAATTTTATTTTCAAATGGGAAGAACATAAACACAAATTCAAACATAAATTTTTCGGCGAAAAACTCATTTTCGTCCCTACATTTTTACGCGATTCCCACTTTGATCCCTAACTTTTTTTTTCCCCACCGCTTTGGAAAACATGTCTCGTTTTAGTCTTTTCCATCAATGGCCTAACGGCAAAGTCCTATGTGGCATACGGAACTATTAAAATAATAATAATAAATTTTATTTTGGCATTAAAAAATGCCACGTCAGCATCTAAATTAAAAAAATTAATTAATTTATTTTAACTAAATAAAAAAATTAAAAACAAAATTAAAAACCAAAAATCACATAAATTGAGATCTAAGTGTGTTTTGAACAAGAACAACAAGAACACAAATTCAGATCTAAGAACACAAATTCAGATCTAAAAACACAAATCCAAATCTAAGAACACAAACCCCAAAATTAAAATCTAAAAACTAAAAATCTCAAAATCATCATTTTCTCAAACCCAGCAAAATCATCAAATCCTAAAGCCCCAAAGTACCAAATCAATCCAAAAATACAACATAAACAATCCAAACAAAAAAATCTCAAACTCAAAAAAACCCATCTCAAGCAAGCAAACCCACCTCAAGCTTGCGTTCGAAGTGGTCAAGGCAGTACCCATATCTCTTTCTGTGAAGATCTATGTAATCTCCTTGAGGCTAAAACAACAACAACAACAAAATTAAAAAAACCAGTACGCACAAAATCATCTATGAAATCAACAAAAGGAAACTGTGAAGAGAAAGAGAAGGTTGAGAAAAGCGAACCATGGCAGCGAGATGAGGGAAGAGACGACTAGGTTTAGATCGGAGGTGTGCTTAGATTGGTTAGAGGGAGAGACTTTTGGGAGCTGATGGGTCAAGATGGGTTTGGAAGGGGAAGGGAGGCGAAGAGACAAGATGGGTTTGGGAGGGAAAGGGAAGTGAAGAGTTGGCTGGGTTTGGGAGGCAAAGGGTCTTGTGGTGTGCTCAGATCAGTGGTGAGATGAGGGAAGAGGCGGCGGCATGCTCAAATCAGCGACAGTATGCTTACATCGATATCGACGGTGGGAGGGTGGAGAATCGGCTTGTGACGGTGGGAAGAGACTTTTGGGAGCTGAAATAAGATCGACCAAGACTTATGTTTGAGGTGGGTTTGCTGGGTTTGCTTGCTTGAGATGGGTTTTTCTGAGTTTGAGATTTTTTTTGTTTGGATTGGTTGTGTTGTATTTTTAGATTGATTTGGTACTTTGGGGGTTTTAGGATTTGATAATTTTACTGGGTTTGAGAAAATGGTGATTTTGAGATTTTTAATTTTTGGGTTTGTGTTCTTAGATTTGGGTTTATCTTCTTAGATCTGGATTTGTGTTCTTGTTGTTCTTGTTCAAGACACACTTAGATCTTAATTCATGTGATTTTTGGTTTTTAATTTTTTTATTTAGTTAAAATTAATAAATTCATATTTGGTAAAAATGCACTTTTGGCCCCTACATTTTAGGCCTATTGTCAATTTGGTCCCTAAATTGATTTAACTCCTAGATCGGTCCCTAATCGTTTTTATTTTGGTCCCTGCCGTCACCCTAATAACAAAAAATGCATATGTGACAAATGGAATTCACTGTTTGCTGACGTATCTAATAAAATAATAATAAAAAACCACCTCAGCATGCCATGTCATCGTCTAATTTAAAAAAAATAATTTATCAATTTAAAAAGATAAAAATACATAAAAATACATAGTTTCATATTTGAACGGGAATACACAAGAACTCAAGAACATGAACCTAGATCACAAGAACTCAAGAACACAAAGTTCCTGGGCATTCAACATCTTCCCCAGAAAATTTCACCAAACACTGAAAAAATTCACATCTAAAAAGCCGATGCCTAAGATTTTCATCACAACATTTTCTTTCCACCCAAAACCAAAAATTTTCTTATGAAACAATCACACATAAACCCAGCCAATTCGGCTCACAATAACAATAAGCCCAACCAACCTCATAAATTTTCCTTAAACAATCAACATTTTCCCCAGAAAATCAAGATTTTCTTTCAAACCAAACACTAAAATAACTCACATTTAATAAATCGATGCTTAAAATACATACAAAATCCCTATCCTCCATCGAAACCTCCAACAAATCAAACCCATAAACCCAGAAAAATCATCAAATCCACATGAAAAAAGACAAACCCAGCAACAAGTGAACAGATCAGAAACCCATCGATTGAGCCACATCAAGCCACTGATCCTGCAATCCGAAACCCACATGAACAGATCAGACCACCAATCAAAGAGGAGATGGTGAAGCTTTCCGAGTAAGCCTAGTGGTACGAGGCGATGGTGGAGTTCATGGAGAAGGTCTCAGCGATGGTGGAGAGCGAGGAGCTCATCGTCGAGGAGCGAAACCTTCTCTCTATGGCGTACAAGAACAAGATCGACACGAGACGAGCATCGTGGCACATCATCTCATCGATCGAGCAAAAGGAGGAGAGCTGCGGCAACGAGGACCATGTGTCCATGATCCAAGACTATAGATCCAAGATCAAGTTGGAGCTCTCCAACATTTGCGACGAAATCCTCAAGCTCCTTGACACCAGACTCATCCCCTCTGTTGCCACCAGCGACTCGAAGGTCTTCTACCTCAAGATGAGGGGCAAGTGAGCTTCGGCCATGGACAGTGGAGAGTGAGAGATTCTATCCATTGAGCGTGAAGAGAGTGAGAGAATTTGAGATTAGTCTTTCAGTGTAGGGATTTTTTTTTATTTTTTTTAAGTTGATGAGGTTAAAGAAAAATAAATAAATAAAAATAAAAAAGAATTAAAAAGATAATGATTTCTGATTTTTTTAAGAAATTATTTTAGTTTAAATTAGATGTAAGGTTTTTTTAAAATTTAATGTACTTTTTTAAAAAAAAATTTATGAGTTGGTTTTTTTTATTAATTTAAATGTTGATGTGGTATTTAAAAAATGTTAAATATATTTTATTTTATTTTATTTTATTTTATTAGCCACCTCAACATTTTTTATTACTAGGTTGACGGTAGGGACTATTTTAAAAAAGATTTTTGAAAATTAGGGACGAACCTAGAAGTGAAATCAATTTAGGGACCAAATTGATAATAGGTCTAAAATGTAGAGACCAAAAGTGCATTTTCGCCTTAATTTTTTTAATTTAGATGCTGACATGTCGCATTTTTTAATGCCAAAATAAAAATTATTATTATTATTATTTTAATAGTTATGTCTGCCACATAAGACTTTGCCGTTAGGGCACTGATAGAAAGGACTAAAACGAGACGTGTTTTCCAGGAAAGGGAGTAAGAGCGGTGGGGAAAAAAAAAAGTTAGAGACCAAATTGGAAATCGCATGAAAATGTAGGGACAAAAATGAGTTTTTCACCTAAATTTTTTTTACAAATTTGAACAGCTCTAAAGCTTACAACCAAAGCTCTGAAGCTCCACTATGATGCACAAAGAGATACTATCAAATCGAACAAAAACAAAATCAAAATGGAAGAACAAAAACCTAAAAATGACAAAAAAATATTACTCAATAAAAATTACAAAACTTTCCTCCAATTTCTACAAATGGGTATTCAAAAAAAAAAAAAAAAAAAAAAAAAAAAAAAAAAAAAAAGAAACCCAGAATCCAACCCACATCTAGAACAACTTTCAAATCAACCTCAATGCACAACTTAAAAGAAGGATAGAAAAAAAATGGATATTGTGATTGAAATCAAATCAGATTGAGATCCCATCGCGACCCGTTCACAACCCTACTTGCGACCCACAATGGACACCTTACAACCCAACCAACTCGCCATCTGAAAATACGACGATGTCTTCCATGCCCACAACAGTTGTCTGATCCAATGCATCCTTTGCTATGCTTTTAAATCGATGGGTGAAAAAGGAAGAGGAATAGCAGATGATTGGGAAGATTGAAAGGAGGATGATAAAAAAATGGGGATTTTGAGAATAGGCTAGAATGTCTTGAACATCGGTGGTGATTCTTTTTTCTAATTATGTAACAGAGCGAATGATGCATTAACACCATTTGTATCTTTCTTTTTTCTTTTTACAACCCATTTAGAAAAGCCGTGAAACTCCAATTTCTCCAACTTCTGTATCTCGGAAGCTCCTCCTTATTCAGTTTGGAATAATCAACTGCTAATTTTTTAGTGGATGTTGAGGCAACATAGCAGGCAAAGGAGGAGAAAAGTAGTAATAAATATACTTATGAATTACTGGAAAGAAGAAATTAAAGTGTGTGGTGGGTTAGGCAATAATGGAGTTGTGGGGAGAGGATAAATTGATTATATATATGTGATTAGGGAAAAGTTAATGGATGACATTAGTTTAGGATATATTTTTAGAAAATATATATAGGAAAAGAAAAAAGTATTTAATTTTTTTGATTGCTTTTTTTATATTTTTCAAAAAGTGATGTTGATTGCTTTTTATATTTCTTATAAAGTGATATTAAAACCAAAATGACTTATTAACAATTATCCTAAACACACCTGTTAACATGACTCATATAATTAATTTATCTACGATTGTGAGTGTGAGATCTTTACCTTTTCGTTAGTTGCTTGGCTGGTTGCATGATATCAATCAGATCATTGACAATAGCTTTTAGATGGATAATTCAGGTCTCAAGAGAAGAGAGATAGAGATATGAGTCTACTGGCACCGGAGAGTGGAGAGACAAAAATATGGGTCCATTGAGATTTGATAGAAGAGAGATAGTGATGTGAGTTTGGGGTTTTTTCATGGGATTTTCTAAATGGGCCTTAACCGGGGAAAAAATATGGATAACGATGTTTTCTCAGTACTAACTAGACAAGTAGCTAAAATTTAAAAAAAAAAAAAAAAAAAATTAGAGAACAATATCTAAAATACTATATTTAAATTTTTACCTTTTTTAATTATATTTTTCTGTTTATTTATTGACAAATAATTTAAAAAAAAATGTATTTTTGGTGATTTACCGTAAAGAAATCACCCTAAAAAGAAAAAATTGTTGTTTAGAGAGTTCTTAATTGCATTTTTTTTTTTATTATGAAAACTAATGGGGCCTTAATTAAATAAATTTAAAAGTTAGAAGACTTAATTAAATCAAAGTGAAATTAAAGAACTGAATTGATTTTTGATAAATGTTAGAGATGTAATTTGTAATTTTGCCAATAAAAAAAGAGTTCTTGAGGTAAGTTAGACATTTTTACCTTCTGGAATATAGTTGCACGTGCGCGGCGAAGTCTCTGTCTAAGTTTTATTGTTCTATGCGTAAGAGATTCCGGAAGAGGGTTGAGAAACAGCATACTGATGATCCACTTCAAAGTTAAGATGCCTCGCTGAAATTTAAATTGTAAATCCTTTGAGTTTGTTTGGGAGATCCAGTCAACCACGTTAATGTCTGCATTGGATAAATCAAAAGCAGTAACTTTAGAAATAATCATACCCAGAGAACTAAGGGCCTGTTTGGGTAAGGCTTTTTCATCACTCAATTTCCGTCACTCAATTTCCATCACTCATCACTCATCACTCATTTTTTCACACTCATTTGGCAACATCACTTTTATTTTCATCACTCAATTTTTTCACACTATTCATGGGTCCCACACCTGTCAGCCAGTACAGTGTTTTTTTTTTTTTTTTTTAGCACCCAACTCACCGAAGCTAATATATATATATATATATATATATATATAAAATAATAAAAAAAAAAAACCAAACCGAACAGCCAACCCAGGAAAAGAAAAAAAAGAAAAAAAAAAAAAAAAAACTGAACGGCTAACCCAGGAAAAGAAAAAGAAAAAGAAAAAAAAAACAAACAGCCAACGCCAACCCAGAAAAAAAAAAAAAAAAAAAAAAAAAAAAAAAAAAAAAAAAAAAAAAAAAAAAAAAAAAAAAACTTAACGGCTAACCCAGGAAAAGAAAAAGAAAAAAAAAAAAAAACAAAAACAAACAGCTAACGCCAACCCAGAAAAAAAAAAAAAAAAAAAAAAAAAAAAAAAAAAAAAAAAAAAAAAAAAAAAAGTCAAAAGGTGGTCAAAAGTTGCGGCTGTGGGTCCCTCATGTGTGTTTATTTACGGAAATGCCATTGAGTTATGAGTTATGGAAACTGAAAACAGCCTTTTGTTGTTTTCAGTTTCCATAACTCATAACTCAAAAATCAGAGAATTGAGTGATGGAAACAGAGTTATGGAAACAGAGTTATCGTTTGGCCAAACAACCTTTTTACTATGGGTCCCACCATTTTTGAGTTATGAGTTATGGAAACAGAGAATTGAGTTATCAAAAAACTCAATCCAAACAGCCCCTAAACATTCCGCGAAACATTACATCGAAACTTGTTTTTATTAGCTTATTTTATTAAAAAAATAAGTTAAATAAAAATAAATTACATCCAAGAAAATATAAATTTAAAAAACCTGTACATTAACAAAATATGCGTAATTTCATCTTCGGATTTTCAGAAATGCCAAGCCATATTTTAGCTAATTGGCTTTGTCATTGTCACATTGTACCTGATTTCCTGTGTCTCATGTTGGTGGGGTCATTGGGGTGTGTGTTCATGCATGACTAATATTTAGTTTGAGTAACGTTATAGATAAAAAAAAAAAAAAAAAAAAAATTCATTTTTATTTATTTATAAATAATTGAAGCGATCACTTCAATTATTTATTTTAAAAAAATGAAGTGGTGTTCACTTCAATTTCTTATAAATTAAAAAATAAAAATAAAAATGAAGCGTTCACTTCAATTATTTATATATATAAAAAAAATGAAGTGACATTTGTGAAATGCCACTAAAAATAATATACCATAAGACAAAATTTAGTTATAAAATTGGTTACAGTCTAAGATTACAATCTTACTTAATATTTTCTTTTTAAAGTGATTTTTGACAAATCCACCATTAAATTACATTTTCTTTTTATATCCTTAATACTTATAAAATTTCTAGAAAATTAAAGATCAATATTTATGTCATCAATAAATTGTTTAAATTGTAAGTTTTTATGGTATAAAATTATAAATAAAATCCTATTGGTACAAAATTTGACATATTTATTAAGAACATAGAGAACATGCACTCAAATGAATAGATTTTTGAAATATGTAATAATGTTAATGATATTGAGTAAGGTTGTAACTTAAGACTATAACTGATTTTGTACCTAAATTTTATCTTATATCATATATGGTGTTAATAAAAGTGAGGTTAACTATAGCTATAGTTAACCTCACTTTTATTAACACCATATATGATATAAGATAAAATTATAAACAACAGAAAAGAAATTATAAATGGATCCGGTTAATGTGTGTCCTGAGGGCACACATTAACCATTCATTTTGAAAATTTTTTTATAGGGAGTTGAAAAAACTGTCAAAATAATTAATTAATTTTTTATTTTTTATAAAAAATTTCTTAAAATAGTTTATAAAAGCACACCTTAGTAAGTCCCATTATAAATTATTCTGAAGCCTAAGAGCATTCTTATCAAGACTTGTAAAAAATTTAGCATTTAGCCGTTCAAAACCTATTTTTTTTACCATATAACACACCACTTTACAATACAACCTATATCAAAACTTCTATTTTTTTTACCATTTCATTTAAATAATGTTTCTTTATTATTTTTCAATAATTTTTTTTCCTCTCTCTCCTCTGTCTCTCTCTTTCTCACAGCACCACCGGTGCCACACTATCAACCACCCACCAAAAACCCACCACCCATACCACAACCACCACTAACAAAAAAAGAAAACAAAAATCATAGCAAAAAGAAACCTCCACATCCACCCACAACCACCACATCCACTCACCACCACCAACCATAGCAGGAAGAAAAAAAAAAAAACTTCCACCATCGTCGCCACCAACAAACCCACCACCACCGGCCCACCACAAACCATACCCATCGAAAACCAAATCACAAACCCGCCACACAAAACCAAATCACAAACCCACCAAAATATGCCCAAATCGGAATCCCTGTACAAACCCACAACCTGCAAATCGGAACCCAAGGCGTGAGAGAGAGATAATCATAGATCTGAACTGGTGAGGGCGAGTGGGAGAGCGAATCTGAGGCAACAGCCAAAGAGTAGAGAGATTGGCGACGAGATAGCGACGTTGCAGACGGAGTAGAGAGATCGAGTGACTGACAATAAAGAGATCTGCGACGAGCAAAGACTGACGACGAGCAGAACCAACGACGAGATGAGACTGGCGATGAGCAGAGACCGGGGATGAGCAAAACAGCTCGTGAACCACGGAGAGAGAAGAGAGAACAAAGATGACAATGAGAGAGGAAAGAAAATGAGAAATGAGAGAGCCGTTGGTGAATAAAAAAACATTTTTTATTTTACAATACAGCTACAGTGCGCTCTCAAAAATGTGAGTGCACTGTAGCAAGATTGTAAATTTTATACAATATAGCAGTTTTGATGGAGAGTTTGTTTTGAGGTTCAGTTGCTAAAAAATAAGATTTTTAACATATAGGAGCATTAATGAGAATGCTCTTAATGAGAATGCTTTAAAGGCGATGTTTGCGTTTGCTTTAGGAAAAAAAAAATTGTGCCCACATCCTTACTTTAGTGTTTGCTTTTCTTTGTACTTACGTTGATTCTTGATTGATGTCTGACAGGGCCGACTAGAGTCTCTAGGCTAGATAAGCTCGATCGGCTGGTTTCTCTTTAAAAACCCAGCTTCAGAATTTATCAAGCCCTTCTCTTTTGGGCTCTTTTCAAGTTTTTAACTTGGGCCGAACCTTGCTTCGGCCCGCTTTCAGAAAACTCTGGTGGCCCAAGATCAGTTCGGCCTTTTGTGAGGACATGTATTGCCAATCCGTTGGCTCTATATTGAACAGTGGATGCCTTGCCATCATGCATTATTTGTAAAGAGTAATGTTAAAGAATATAACAAATTTTATTTTATTTTTATAATAAAAATTGGTAGTAGTAATTTTCCTTTTGTAAAAAGGGTAATGTTAGGAATATTTTTTTGTTAAAGTGACAAATGGTTGGAACAACATAGTTTTGCGTATGGATCTATTACTAAATAATCACCTCATCAATTATTATATATAAAAAAACAATTATGATAAAATTGGTGTCACTACATTAAATAATTTAAATATCTTTAAAATTATGATAAGAGGGTTTTCCCCTTCCTTTCCAAATGTTAGATTTAATTATTTATTTCCACTTTTAGTCCTCAAGATATATTATGTTGACTGCAGGATGCCATTTTCAAGAAAATATAATATACACAGAGGTATTTATTATCAAATGATATCACGTAAGTGTTTTCAAAATTCTATAAATGAGAGATATGTTAGCAAAAAATAACTATCCAATTAATAAATGAAAAATATGTGTTAGTGAGTAGTTATTTTTACACACATTTCTCATTTATTGAGTTTTGATACGATGACATGATATAATTTGATACAAAATACTTTTTCAATAAACATGCTCCAAAATAGGAAGTGCAGAATATTGAAGGAGCAGGCTGGATCGAGCCATTTACAATTACTAGTTGTTTGAAGGACAACTGCATGCAAGACATTCATGCCGTGCCTTCCAACATAGAAGCAGTGTGGAGCATTACTTAGGATATGAGAAGCCATATTGTAATGTTCTCTATCCACAGCGATAAACAATGCAGATTCCCTAGTGTAGTTTACCTGCTTAGCTAGTTCTGCAGGATCATTCTCATTAATTAGTTCTTTCACAGCCTCAAAGTTACCATATCGCACAGCGACGTGCAAGGCAGTATCTCCATCTTGATTCACCATGCTCAGAAGCTGCTATCGGCCACCTGTTTCAATATCCAGTTCTTTGGCCCAGTATATTAGAAGCTTTACCATTGAAGAATCTCTTACCCTCGCAGCAACATGTAGCGGAGTATTGCCTTTGTAGTTTGTTTCATACACAAGCTTTGGACTTAAATTAACTATCTTTTCCGCAACATCAAATTGTATGAATTGTAGTGCAACATGAAGAACAGTGTTCCTCTCTATGGTTACTTGGAGAAGGGTATTTGGATCTGTCAATTTCTCAAAGAAACTTGAATCACCCGTGGAAGCAGCTCGGAACACTTCAGGATTCATTTCGTGTTGCCTTCCTTCTTCTATAGTCGGTTATCACTCTGCCTAGTATTGTGAAAATAAAAATCAATAAATAAATCAATACTATTTAAAAATAAAAAATAAAGAAAAAGAAAAACCTTATTTCCATCTAAAGCAGCTCGGAACACTTCAGGATTCATTCTGTTTTGCCTTCCTTTTTCTATAGTCGGATATCAATCTGTCTGGCAGTGTGAAAAAAAAAAAAAAAAATACTAGCTAATACTATTTTATTTTATTTCACTTTTTAAAAAGGCTAATAAAACTAGGTAATACTAAAAATTTCCAAACATCCCTAACACAACCAACGCCTTGCAAGGCAAATAAAAGGAGTGAAGAAATATAGCAACCTGTTTTTTGCACAGCAGTAGAGTAAGGACAGCAACAAAATGAAGGCGAGAAGTGGGTTTTCTAATAAAACAAACAAGTATGAACAAAGAAACTCGTATGATTCTGAGGTACAATGATTGAATTGGGAGATGATGTAAGACTGAGGAGTGGTTTGTAAGAATGAAAGAAGACAGGAAGTTGAGTGAGGATTAATGAGGTAGAGGGAAGATTTGGGAGGAGTAAAGAGAGTATAAAAGGAAGAGGGAGAAGAGGATAAAGAAGAAAAGAACATATGAGGTGAATGCAGGGAGAAGAAAAAGCCGAAAGGAGAAGGGGCCCAAAAAATAGGATGAATAATTAGGCAAAAAGGGGTTTGGGGCATGAATAAAAAGTTAAATGCAAACTACACTCATAAAGTTTAGAGATATTTGGATTTTACACTCTAAAGTTTTAGGATATAAATTTTACCTTTTAAATTATATTTGATTTGTATTTAACTGCAACATAAGCCTGTCACATGTGTTTAATTTGTCTAATAAAAATATTGCTACATCATTTTTATATGTGTGTATGGGTAACATGTAATAATTGTTACAAGTTGAGTTATGGACATCATTAAAAAAAAAAAAAAAATCTAATAACAATGTATTGAATTCCCAATAACTAAATAAAAAACTATTTACTGAAAAATTACTAAGATTTAGGTCCTTTGAATTAGGTTTTTCTTCTATCTTTGGACTTTGGTGTTGAATTTACCTTTGTAGTTAGTGTAGTATTTATCTTACAGGGGAAATCATCAAAAGTGATATCTTTTCCAACATTTTCAACCTTTAACAACTGTATTAGTCCTGCTCTTTCCTGCAAGAAATTGAGCAAAATCTTGCATTGATACTAATCAAGACTAGATAACAAGATTTTGTACAACGTGGTGAGCAAAATTGGCCTAAGCTTTTATTTAGGACATCAAAATATTAACCGACCAAACGCCCTAAGTTAAGCTTTCCCTTAAAGACAAGCACAGCCTATCCAATCAAAATTATGATTTCTGGTCAAAACTTATCTTTGATCATCGCATTCAAGCAGCTTCTCCTTCAGTCAGTAATGGTTAATGTCCTCCCACTTTTTTTTTTTTTTTCTTTCGAGAGCATGCCTCTTCCCATCATTCTTTTGGACTTGGCATCCAACAGGAGCCTCTATTTTTTGTTCAAGTCTAGAGACAAACCGGATTTCACACTCAACTAACCAAGCCTCTATTTGTTGTTTCCTAACCAAGAACCCTCGCTGATGAGCATCTTGGGGTCCACCAAAACTCTGAAGTTCAGCCCATGAGATAGGCAGCTCAAATTTGTGTAGCATATTTGACTGTCTTTTTTACAGGAGCACTAGCATCAACCAACTTCCCCGAGTGCATAATTACTTTCATCGTTTGAACCTTCATTCCTAATTCACTTCCACTATCAGAATATAAACCCTCATGACAACTTGCAGTTTCTCCCTACTGCATTGGTTCTTCATGCCGCCTCCAAGAGCAAATTTGCTAAGTCTGCCATGATCTGCTGTTCAACGGTCGATAATTAGAGGAAGATGAACGCCCACACAAGCAACGCACATCACACTGTATTTATTTTTGTAATTGGTAAAAATCATTTAAATAGCTGACATTAGTGAGTAAATATAGTTTTGCTATCTGATGTTATTAATATACATCTTGATGGGGAAAATTTAAGGGGACGTACACTATTTAGCTGCAATTTTAGCTAAAATTTCCCCATAACATTTGTGGATACATGCCAGACATGAGTCACATGAGTGTAATTTTTTTGAGAAATCGAAGTCACATGAGTGTTGGTAATTGGAAAAGCAGACGCAAGTGACGTATATCACTCTGTATCCTCAATTCAAGTTGCATGTAGACATTTCTCGATGCTCCTTTTGCTCTTAATCATCTAGCTAGCATACAAATACATTACTGCATGCAAATGAAAGTACTAGAACACAACTTCCTTTAATTTAACCCAAAGAATTAAATAAAGAAGACAAATATATAGATGTTTCTTAATTTCTTGTACTTTCCCAATTTGTGGTAGTAGAAGCAGTTATGTTGTGCACTAATATTTAAAAACGACAACAAAAAAAGCAATATGAAACGACAATTGTAGTAAACCAATCAGTGGTACGGTAATTATTTGAATGTAATAATGAGATGTAAAAATCAAACAATCATTGAACTAGCTTTGGTGCATTTATTATCTATCATAAATCCCACTGCATAGGAAATTGGTAAAGTTTTATTTTTCAGCTGTGGTTTATCAAAAAATGATTTGACTTTTGTAAGGTTGAATTTAATCAACCATCTTGTTGATTTTATTCCGTACCATGTTAGGTTCTAAATGTTTAGAACAATTGGCAAATCGTGAACACAAACCTGTCTAGATATAGATCTTAGAGTCTATAGGTTTTATTAGACAATGCTCAAGGTGATTTAAGTTAAGATTCAAGAACATACAAGCTGTAGGAAGAAGATTTCATAATCTGTCTGGTTCGATCGATTGAAAGACAGGCTCGATCGATCGAACGTCGTATCTGCAGAATTTTAATTAAGCCCAAACAACAGTTCAAGCCCATTAAGGATTAGGGTTTCTAATATACTTCTCCCAGTATATAAAGGAAACCCTAAGCACGTTTTTATGTGGCTTTTCAGAGAGAAAAGAGTGTGCCTCTTTGGTATTTAGGGTTTTGTTCCTAAAAAGCTCTTTTATATCTTTTACCGATGCTATTCCTTGAAGAATCTCAAGATTCGGTATTGTAGAAGTTGCTGCCTTCTCTTGTCATCAAAGATGTTGATGATCTAAACCTTCAAGGGTGGTCTTGGAGTCACAAACAGAAGAGTTTGTATTGCTAAACCTTTGAGTGGGATCTCAAAGTCACAAACGGGGGTGTTCGTATTTTGCAAAGGCCAAAGAAAGAAGGAGTCCGTGGATTCGGAGCTTGCACATGGTCGTGTCAGTAAGTTCTACTGGTTGGTAGCAATAAGAAGTTGAGCGTGGGGGCGTGTAAGTCTTATTGTATGAACTTCAATTCTTTCTAATGGATTTGCTTTTTACCTTGAGGATAGCTAGGTTAAATCCTCTCTAAGTTTTTTACCGGTTTGGTTTTCCTAGGTTATCATATCGTTGTGTTATTTATTTTCCGCTGCTATACATTGATATGATATATTTGTGTTAACCTAGACTTGTTAATTTGACTAAGTAATCACTTGGCTAATTATCTAGGTTAATTTGTTTGTAGTTTTAAGGGGTCTAAAAACTAACAAGTGGTATCAGAGCGGGTTGCTCTTTTGTTTTAGATCTTTTGATCTAAGAGCTGATCCTTGACCCTTGTTGTCATGGATAATTTGAAGTGTCTTTCTGATCATGTTTCTGCTCATGCTTCTATTGATTTTATTGATGCTTGTGAAACTCTTCATAAGGAATTATTGACATCTATGAAAATTGCTAAGAAATTCAAGGAAGAGTTAAAATTGGCTAATCTTGAAAAAGAGGAATTGATTGTTAGATTAGATGAATCTAATAAAAAGAATGAATTTTTGAGAAATCAAATTTCCTCTCAAGATGAGAAGATGAAAAGCTTGGAACAAGAGTTAGTTGAATCTAAAGCTAAAATTGAAAATTTGACTTGTACCAAGTCTGTTGTTGATAACAGAAGTGTTTCTGTTTCTCTTAAACCTAAAACTGAGAAAGTTTATATCCCTCCTTTTAAGAGGAATAATAAAGAAAAGGCTTATTTTGCTAGGTTAGACAAAAGTAAAAGTTCTGATGTTGACGTTGAAGTTTCTAAACCTAAGTCTAAACATATTGTTAGAGAGCATAATAAATCTGTTTTTGTGCCTACTTGTCACCTTTGTGGTGTAGTTGGTCATATTAGACCCAATTGTTCTTTGTTGAGGTAAAAACCAAAATCTGAGACTAGATTTGTTGTTAGGAATACTGATGTTCCTAAATTTGTTCTTGTTTGTTACTTTTGTGGTGTCTCCGGTCACATTCGTCCTAATTGTTATAAATTGAAATTTAAGCATTCAGTGTTTCAATCTAGGATATGTGATGATATTTCTCCTGCCATAAGTCCATATAAATTGTTTCATATTCTTTTGAAAAATTTGAGCTTGATGGCTTGTAAAAGGAATTTGCAGGATTTCAGTCTTTCTCAGAAGATTGGTGTAGTCCCTCAAATACACTCTGCTTCACATGGATTTTCACCTACAAAGCCGAAGACTCATGCTATATGGGTGAGAAAAAATTCTCTAAGGTGAGTGTTGCTGACTTGTCCCTGATTTAATTCTTATAATTGTTTGTGGACATGTTTTGTTTTTGTTGTTTTGTTTTTTAGTTTTTCTTTAAAAAAATCCAAAAACATTGAAAAAATTTCAAAAAGACAAAAATATTTTATTTTGTGTCTAGTTTTATTTTTCTTGAGAATTACATGAGTTATGATTTCTCTCTTGGTTTAGAACATGCTTGACATTGTGGAGAAACTTGAATAGAATGTGTTATATAAGTGTTAAGCTATCTTTGATTTTGTATAAGTATGTACTAGTTTGTACATGTACTCAAGGGTTAATTAAGAAATTGATATTTCTTGTTTGTGTACCCTCTATAGCTTAGTTAAGCACTGTCATGCATTGCATTTGCATTGTTCATTTAGCATAATGTGTGCTTTTTGTTTTTGGTCATAAATTTTTTAAAACCAAAAAGATTTTTGTGTTGTGTATTTCACATCTTGTATTTATAGTCAAGGATTGACCATATTATCTTTACATAACAAGTTTATGTACCTTGTTTAGCTTGGATGAGCTTCTTGTATTGCACTTTACTAGTTTGAGATTTGTAGTGCATGTTGTGTAGGAGATGTTTATTTTTGATCACTCTATCTTGATCTTGAAATCACATGTCTTTGACTATCGGGCTTGAACCTTTTGAGAAAGGCATAAATAACCATCTCACCACTGTTCACTAGCTAATCATGAACACCTTAGTGCATTTCGTAAGATTTTGTGCTCGAAAAAGTGTAGCACATGCACAAAAAGAACATAAGGTGAAGCCTCGGTTTAAAATTGCTTAAATACTTAAAATTGGTGTGTAATATTAGGCTTGATGCCAAAATCACATGACTTAAAATTTGTGTGTATATTATGAGGCGTAAATTCAAGAAACTTACATGATTGCAAGTTTATGATCTAGGAGATGTGGGAGTTATATGATGTAACTCTTTAGGTAATAGTCTCTTTTAAATTCTTTGTGATGAATTTTGTAGACTTTGTGATTGATTGCTATTCACATATCACCTCACATGTATCTCAAACTTTTACTAGTTACACACACTACACAAGTTACTCTTTGCTAAACTTGATACATTATATTGTGTGTGATCTTGTTATGGTCATCCATGATTAAAGTTCCTTGATTTTGATGCAAAATGTTTTTAATATTTGAGTTTTGGAGTCAAATTGGTTGAAAATTTTGTTTTTGGAAAATCTGGGTTGCATTCAAGTGTTTTTGAAAAACTTTTATTCTCATACTCATGCATTTCATTCATGAAATATTATGCTTTGAGAAGTTTCTGCATTAAATTGCTCTGTTTTTTTTCAAAAATTTGATTTTTCCATGCATCATTTATTTTTAGGATTCACATGTATTGCATTGATTTTTTGTATCCACCTTGCAGTTTTGCAGTCATATCTCTCATTGTTTTCACACGTAACATGCATACACTTTGTTACATTAGGTACTCAACTTGATCAAAAAATTGATTGATTAATTTTTGAGCTATGTACTTTCTAGTAGATGCCTTTTTTATGTGTGAACTGTAGAAAATATTTTTCTTAAGAGATATGATGGATAATTAATGTGCAAATATTTTCTCTACTCATGCAACTGTTTATGGGTTACATAGTGCCATGTTTGCATTTTATTGAAAGAGAGAATATTTTTTTCTTCATGTGTATCCTCAACTTAGTTTTTTTTTTTTTTTTTAAATTGGTTTGTGTCTTTTTTTTTATCCCCAACCCCTTTATTTTTCCTTAAAACTGTTTTTCCCAAAACTTGTTTTGTTTTTCCTATTTCTATAGGGAGATAAATTTTTTTTTAACCTTTGTGGTTCTTAGGGGGAGTCGTTGCTCTTCATAGGGGGAGTTGTCTCTATTTTCTCTTACTCTATTGAATATGTTTTCTGTCTACATTCTGATTAGGTAGTCTTTGTCAATACGTGACAAAAAGGGGGAGACATAGATGACCTGTTTGTTTTGTTTAGGGGGAGAATATAAAAACTTTTTGATGTATCTAACTTAGGGAGAGAGTTAGAATTTACTTTTGTTTTTTATATTCTGTTTCATATAATTGTTTATATGTCTTTCTTTCCACACATGCGGTGATGTGTTTGTTGAGTGTTTCAAGAAGACAGGTGCATTCTGATCAAGACCTTCTACCTCTTCTTGCAACTTCTAGGTTAGGAGTCTTAGATTGGGATTTGTAATGTAATTGGGCATTTTATTGTACTGGGTTGTTCTTGTATTTGAGTATTTCATTTTGTATGAAAGTTTTGTCACAAATTGCCAAAGGGAGAGTTTGTTAGGTTCTAAATGTTTAGAACAATTGGCAAATCGTGAACATAAACCTGTCTAGATATAGATCTTAAAGTCTATAGGTTTTATTAGACAATACTCAAGGTAATTCAAGTCAAGATTCAAGAACATACAAGCTGCAGGAAGAAGATTTCATAATCTGTCTGGTTCGATCGATCGAAAGATAGGCTCGATCGATCGAACGATAGGCTCGATCAATCGAACGTCGTATATGCAGAATTTTAATTAAGCCCAAACAACAGTTCAAGCTCATTAAGGATTAGAGTTTCTAATCTACTTCTCCCAGTATATAAAGGAAACCCTGAGCACGTTTTTATGTGGCTTTTCAGAGAGAAAAGAGTGTGTCTGTTTGTTATTTAGGATTTTGTTCCTAAAAAGCTCTCTTATATCTTCTACCGGTGCTATTCCTTGAAGAATCTCAAGATCCGGTATTGTAGAAGTTACTGCTTTCTCTTGTCATCAAAGGTGTTGATGATCTAAACCTTCAAGGGTGGTCTTGGAGTCACAAACAGGAGAGTTTGTGTTGCTAAACCTTTGAGTGAGATCTCAAAGTCACAAACGGGAGTGTTTGTATTTTGCAAAGGCCAAAGAAAGAAGGAGTCTGTGGATTCGAAGCTTGCATGTGGTCGTGTCAGTAAGTTCTACTGGTTGGTAGCAATAAGAAGTCGAGCGTGGGGGCTTGTAAGTCTTATTGTATGAACTTCGATTCTTTCTAGTGGATTTGCTTTTTACCTTGAGGATAGCTAGGTTAAATCTTCCCCAGGTTTTTTATCGGTTTGGTTTTCCTGGGTTATCATATCGTTGTGTTATTTATTTTCCGCTGCTATACATTGATATGATATATTTGTGTTAACCTAGACTTGTTAATTTGACTAAGTAATCACTTGGCTAATTATCTAGGTTAATTTGTTTGTAGTTTTAAGAGGTCTAAAAACTAACATACCAAATTTGCTTGTATTTTAGCAACTAGTAACCTTGTATTTAGGTGGGATTGTTGTAAGGGTAGTTAGTGAGATAGTGTGATGAAATGCTCAAGAGTGTGCAAGAAAACCGTGACTCGTGACTGGATCTCGCGGGTGACTCACAGCTGCAAGCTGCCAAAAGATGCACACATGCTAGGTATGCTAGAAGTTGAAGCGTCATGCTAGCTGGAGCACTACAGGACAAAATAGGATAACTGGCTGTTCTGTTATCTCGCGGCTAGATCTCGCGACTCAGTCAAGCCGCGAGGCCAAGCCGTGAGCCAGCCCTGTTTTGAAAAATCTGATTCTTCACATTCTATTCTTACCCCAGTATAAATACCCCTTATACCCATGAAAGAAAGAGAGCTTCCAGAAAGAATTTTGAGAGAGAAACCCTAGTGTTATACAAGATTGATTCATCCACAATTTTCACATAAGAGACTCTTCAAATTCCTCAACTCTCTTCCTCTCCATTGTTAAACCCTTAAGAAGTCTTTTTACCAAAACCTTTTCTCACCATATCCATTACTGTGCGAGGGTTGTTTGGTGTTTTGGGAAGCAGTTAAGGAGGAATCAATTTCACATTGGTTGATGCTATGGTCAAGTAGTGGAATTCGGGAAGCTAGAAATGAAATAGGTTCGACGCAACCTCATTGGAGCAAGAAACTTGGAGGACTTAGGTACACTAGGTAGATTAGGCTTGGAGGGTCTATTACTGTTCATGTATCTCAACTACATTTTCTAATGGATTACTTACCGCTTGGAGGGCAGTGGAGAGGTTTTACGCCGAAGGTTTCGATTTCCTCTTCGATAACACATTGTTGTGTTGTCCTTGTGTTAGCATCTCTCTTCCCTTAATCTTTGCCTTTTATTTTCTGCTGTGGATGTGATTTTAATTGGTTTAGATTGTTTACCAATTCTGTTTATAGCTTATGTTCATTTTCCACACTCTTGTTGTTTGTCATAAAACTTGAATTGGTATTTTTGTTATTGGGGGTCTAAACATTTGTTAAGGGAAGAAATTGATGCCTCTGAATGAAATGTTGGGAAACCAAATCGAGACTCAACTATGGGCTCTTGAGATGACACCCACGGGCTTTCGGTGTGATGACAAGCCTATCCAAGTAAGAAGAAACAAGAACTTCACTTAACAAAACAGCAACAAGGGCCCAATAAAAAATATGTTACAATACTTAATTAGTATATTAGTGGTCTTGTTTTGATGGTCTAAGGGAAAATGAATTCTCTAGCGGCAAGGGTGAAGTTGTTCTTAAGTCCAAAAGGTAAATTGTCCAACAGTGGGGGTGGAATTACACGATCCAACCATCAATAATTAGATAGATTTAGACAAATTTTAGGTCCTTATGTGTCCCATTCAAGAGGAATTTATTGCGCTTTCAGCCATTGTTACATCAATGTGAGGAAAAAGTTCAATCGTTACAAATACATCATATCCTTCAACAGTAAAGTAAAAAGTAAAAAATTAAAGAATGAAGAATTAATTGGCATGGTGTGAAGGGAAGAGAAAAACCCCCAACTCAGTGCAGCAAATTTTTAAGCTAAGACTTTAGTGAGTGTAAATTTGTAAGGCATGAATAAGATAAATGTGGGTTGCTTTTGAGTTAGTGAGATGGGGTTGGTGCTAAGACTAAAGTCTTTTGTGGGTAATGGGCTGTTTGTGGTTAGCTAGAAGAGACTTATGAGCTGTGGTAGTGTAAAGGGAGGAGAAGAATGTTTGGGATCATATGGGTATGGGTTGAAGGTGATGGATGGTGAGCTAGAAGAAAGTTGAACCAATAGCCAACGAATTTCTTAGTCTCAGAGGGGTGGCTTAGTTGGTTTTTTTTGGTTAGCTTCCTTGTTCTTTTATAATGGAGTCTTCAGAGTAGCATTTATTGACAAAGCTCCAAAAAAACGTGTGACCACTCAGAGGTGATGAATCAGAGTCAAGCTTCCCTGGGATTCTTGCTCAGAAGTAGGAAAATCCATTTAGGGGGTTTGCTTTGCTTTTTTGGGTAATGATGGGATTTTAGAGCTTTTGCATTAAATTCCAAGATTCTTGGGGCTGAGTTTGATTATTGTGATTTGAGGCGTGTATTATGAGTGAATCCTAATGCTGCAACTGAGATTTGGACCCCTGGGAAGTAAGATTTAACACCCCAAGCCAAGTGTTAAGTTCTAGTCTACTTCAAGAGGATTCCGCTGGAGATCTCTTCATGTCCTCCAAACCACATGTTCCCAATTTTTTCCCTTTAGAATTCATGGGTTTGGCACACGAATCATGTTCTAAACATTTTTTAGTATTTTTATCATCAATTTGCTGGAGTTTGAATGATTTGGTTTCAGTTCCCCTTTTGCTAGAGGTGTTGTTTTGAGGAAGATGATGGAGTTCCATCATTCTTTAGACTCCAGCTGATATGACAGCCCTTAGGCACTGTTCATGTCAGGTAGAGGGTGACAAAAAACTGATGGGATAGCCTTTAGTCCATTCTCAAAGGTTTGGTTCCCTTGTATGAGTCCTTAGTTGCTATTTTTGGTTAGGAATGAACAAGGGAAGTTCTCCTTTGCCTTTTGCTGGTGTTTTTTTTTTTTTTGCTTGGGCTTGCTCTCATGGGCTGGGTTGTGTGCACATATTGCCATAGGTCTTCATTCCTCATGGACTTTTATTAGTAAATATTTTTTAGGTTTTTTATAAATACTTGCAATGGGCCTTTAGGCAATTTGTAATGTTTGAAACAATAGGACAAGTTTCAAAATACTTTTGTAAATAATATTTACTTTGACGAATTCTATGTTGCAAATAATGTTCATGGTTTCTAATAATTGCATCATGACTTAAATGATGATCTTGTGGGTTTGAATGTTTACCATGAGTGTTTGAAGGTGTATATTATGGATGTCGCGATGCAAATGACGTCCATGTATTTCATGGATTTTATAATACGAGAACATAATCCTTAAGATAGCTCTCAATGAGTTTTTTCATAAGATGATTGCCATGGTGACATTTTAACGTGATATTTTTTCTTTGCCAAGCGTTGATAATCTTGGACTCTTTTCTTTTTGATGAAGTACTGCCAATGAAAATTGGGCTTTAATATTGCCAATGAGAATTGGACTTTGATGTTGCCAATAAGAATTGGGCTTTGATGTTGCCAATGAGAATTGGGTTTTGGATGAATGAATTGCCATGGGTTTGAATCATGGGCTTTGATTATGGTTTTGAATTCCACTGATAAAATTGTTTTGCCATGGACTTGAATCATGGGCTTTCATTTTGGATTTGAATTCCATTGATAAAATTGTTTTGCCATGAACCTGAATCATGGGCTTTTCAAATATTGCCAAGCATAAGTATTCTTGGGCTTTAAATATAATAAGATGTGTGTATTTGAAAGTGCATAGATGGTACTTAAATAAAGTTAGGTGTGATAAAAAAAAGTACCCTAACAAAGTTCAAGGGTGTTTTATACACTATTTGAACTTTCAATTGGTATTAGAGCCGGTACACTTGTTGTGGTTTAAATACCTAAGTGTGATCCTTGACCCCTTCTGTTTATTTGCCATGGATTGTGCTTTGTATGCCTCTTTGTATGATTTGGTTGGTGATGAATGTAACATGCCACATGTTTGTGAAAATGCCTCTATGACTATTAATCCTTATAGGTGTGATGACATGTTATTTGAATCTATAGGTGTTGTTGACAAACTCTTGAAGAAAAATGCTAAGAAGTTTCAAAAGAATTTGAGCAAGTTATTTTGTGAAAAGGATGATTTGATTGCTAAGCTCAATGAATCCAACAAATTGGTTGAGAAATATAAAAAACTTGCTGAAATTTCTATTGAAAAGTTGAAAGAGTTTGAATGTTTGAATATGGACTTGGATGCTAAATTTGTTTTGTCTAACAAACTTGTTGATGATCTTAAATGTGAAAATGAATCTCTTAAGATGCATGCCAAGTGTTTGATTGCTGAACCTATTGTTAAAAAGGATGAAAATATCTGTTGCAATCATGTTGTGGTACCCGATTTTGTGCCTAGTGTGTTTTCTACCTTAAAGGACAAATCAATGTACATTCCCCCACATAAAAGAAATCAAAAGGTGGAGAGAAAGACTGTTAAGTCAAAGCCTTTGTTTAGGTCTCAACCTAAGTTTTTGAATGGATCTAAATTTGTTCCAATTTGCCACCATTGCGGTGTGATTGGTCATATAAGACCTTATTGCTCCAAGTTGAAAAGGGAACAAAACAATGTTGCTAGATCTCTTCCCAAAAAGTCTAGTAGACCTAAACGCATTGTTTGTCACCATTGTGGTGCCTTTGGTCATCTAAGACCTCAATGCTCTAAGTTTCATGCTTTTAAAAGAATCAAAAGAAAAGAGAAACTTGAGCTTCATGGAAGTTGTGCTAAAAAGTGTAAACCGGTTTTGAGTGAAAATAGCATGTTGTTAAAGAAAATATTTAATGCTCTTAACTCCTTGACTATGTGCATCTCCGGTTCTCATTCTTTCAACCTTCATCTCACTTCTCTTAAGACACTCATTTCAAACAATCGTTCCGTTTGAATGAGGAAGGGTTTCTATGGTTGAGCTTTTGTTCTTTTGGTCCTTGATCTAATTCTTTCAATCTTTGTAGGACCCTTCATGCATTAAATGTCATATCTTCATGTATTTTGTGCATCTTGCATTTATTTGTATAGATTGTTTTGTTTTTTATCTTACTTTTATATTTTAGTTTTGTGTGAGTAAAAAGTCCAAAACCACATAAAAAGTGAAAAATTCAAAAAGTTTGATCGTATATGTTTGAGCACATTTCACATGTGAGTTTGACCTTGTACCTTTATACAAATGGCTTTGTGCATTTTCGAGCGTAGCTTGTTATTTTTGCACTTATATCTCTGTGGGAAAAATCTTGACATCTTTGTGTGATTGTTGTAAATCAATCTTCACGCTTGTCATGAATGATTAGTCAATAGTTATGTTGGTTTTGATACATGCGTAAACTTGTGCTTATATCTCTTCCCACTCTTTTATTTTTATTGCTTAAAGAGCTCAATAAATGTAAATCTCAAAATGAAAAAAGATAATGAGCTGTAAAAGCCATCGCACATACTAGTATTCAACTAGGAAAAAAGGAAAGTGACTTATATGAAAATGTATGATGCCCAAAAAGCCAAAGGCAATCATGAGGTAATGAAAGAACTCATGGAAGCATGTCCAAATATCTACGAGTTGTTGGACAACAAGGGTTAGAATGCTCTTCATGCTGCTGTATTAAGTGGATGGTGGACGGGTATCGAATTTTTTGTGAGGAGACCAGAGCTTGAGAGTCTCATCAACGAGCAGGATGAAGAAGGACATACGCCTATGAATTTGGCGGCAATTCGTATTCAACATTAGGAAATTTTTTATGGGCAAGGGTACACTGGACCCATTGAGATATAGACACATGATAATTATTTGATATATATTCAAATTTCAATGGGTTCATTGTACAAAAGCACTACTCAGTTGATTTTTTTTTTTTTTTAATTCTTTTTGGACTAACTTGTAAACCCAATTCCAAAAAACCTATTAAATTGGGTATTTTCATATATTTACAGTGGGGTGAATATTTATATTTCACATTTTATAAGGAGTTAAAAAAAAAAAAAAAAGATGTACTTGTAGGTTGTCGGTTGTAGGTTGTAAGTTGTAACCAAGCCCAGTTACTAAGTTTTTTTGTTGATGCAATTAGTGAAGATTAGAACCTTTGAAAACGTAGTTTATATTTGTTGTATTTTGATATAAACATTTAAATTATACATTTATGCAAAGTTTTTTGTGCATTGCACAGAGGTTTGTGATTAGTGTTACAAATTAAGTTGACTCGTTTTGAGATATACTAAAATTGGAGAAAAAACATTACTTAATTTGGGACGAATTGAGTAACTATTTCTCGTACCAGTAAACCAAAAGTTTTTTTTTTTTTTGATATATAATGTAATAATAACCTAAGGTGAAATTATAGTTTACCGGTAAATAAAGAAGAGTACTTGAGTTAAGGTAGATTATTTACCTTTTGGAATGGTTTCAAATTTGTTCCAAGGTATATGATATTTCTCTTTTGAATCATCCTCAAAGAAAATTTTCGGAATAGGGATTAGAAATTGCATATTGATGATCCAAAGGACAGCAAAGACACTTCGAGTAACACGCGGATTGGCCCGCGTGAAACGCTGAGGGACGGTCTCAAATTTTTGTCTGTTTTCCTCCATTTCTTTTAGGAGCAAATTTCCCTTGTTACAGTCTGCATTGGATAAATCAAAAGCAATAGAAATAATCATACTGGATAAAGAAGTTTAAAACCTCCAGTGAAATAATAACTTTAAATATAAACTAGCGTATATTTACGTGTATATATGCACAAGCCTATAATTAAAAATAATTACAACTATACATATGTATATAAGTTCAAATTAGACTTGGTGTAAAAGTTATACATTTTTTTAAGTAATAAGTTTCTAAAAGATGTAATGGTTTTTTACTCATTGAAAATTAGATTTAGAAATTACAACTATCCTAACTCTTGGGAGAGAGACAATAAAATAAATAAATAAATAAATAAATCTAGGCCTAGTAGTTTGATGGGCCATTCCCATCCTCTTTTGACGGCAATGAAGAATTCGAAGTATCGGACTAAGTTTAGAAATTTTTAATTCAACATGTTTCACTGCCCACCCCTTAACATTAATCTCATTTGTCATCATACTGTACATACTTCGTCCGTGTTGCTTCCAAATGAAACAATCGTTTCATCCACAACATGGTTCTTTTGCACCACCGTATGTGTGTATCAATTAAGAGACCTAGATGGTTCAAGGTGACTATGAGCATGTATCTATACCAACATTTTGAAAAAAATGAGTCACCCAATGGTTGCCAACCCACAATCTAACTATTCAAAAACATCCTCACCGTCTCTCATATAACACAAACACACACGAGTTTACCCTCTCTTCTTCTTTTTTTTTTTTTCTTTATTTATTTATTGTTTTTTTTTTATAATTTATTTATATTAAACTCTTTGTCTTTTGCATAGCATTAACTTACCTAGCACAAAAATTAAAAAAACTTAATGGGACATATGACATAAAATTACACAACAATTGAAATCCAATTTAAAATCTAACAGGATTTTCTCTTAGCTTTAACTTATATATATATATATATATATATTTATATAATTGATATATGATTGTATCTTAAAAAAAATTATAATAATAAAAGTAAACTTTAAAAATCTGTTGATAAGTGATTTCCTCTTCAGAGTTTCAGAGATGCCAACGGATATTAGCTATTTGGATTCATCCTTTCTTGGAGCATTGCCACCCCGCGCGCGTTGATGGGGTGCTCCAACCAAGGGCATGCCTAAGGCATGCATGACTAAAAGGAGAATGAATTTTATGAGATATCTCTCTCACACCATATGAGATCCATATATAGTGTGAGAGATGTGTTTTATGAGACCATCTTATAAAATAATTTCTCAACCATAGGCAAAGCTGTTTGGTTTGAGTAATACTCTTGGCATAAAAATTTTCATAATATTTTAAAAAATTGCTAAAGTGATATATTATGATTGGTGTTAATTGAAATGAGGCTAATTGTAAGTTTATGTACTCAATAAAAGAGAAATTGTAGGTTTATGTGAAAATGATGTTATGCAAAATTTTGGTCAAAATGCACTCTTGGTTTCTAAAGTTTGCGTGTTAAACGTTTTTAGTTTGTAAAATTTTCAAATGAGAACTATTACTCCTTAAAATATAAAAAATGAGCACTGGTTCCTACAACCCACTTTCATTAGTCTTTCTTTTATTCTTTTTTTCTTTTCCTTTAGCGCTAGTTATTTTCTCTTCCATTCCACTTCCATTAGATTTTTTTTGTCCATGTGATTAATGGAACAATGATGGTGAAATTTCTTTTTAACAAAACAAGTTATTTTATATAAAAGAACAAAAAATTACACATATGTAATGCTAGACCCAAATATTACGAGTGCAGTAGATAGATTTAGACCAATGGCGGGAGGAAGTATACCCTGTTAGAGCATTTACAGCAGTGTAGCTATAATGCTATATTGCTAAAATTTAGCTCCACAAACACAAAAAAATCCCTACAGCAGTGGAGCCATAGTTAAAAATTTTAGATGAATGGCTACAGTGCACATCTATATATAGATGTGCACTGTAGCTTGGAGCAAAAACAAAAAAGTAATTTTTTATTCCAGACCGTTCTTTTTTTATTCATTCCCTCATTCCATCTCTCTCATTCACTCACATTCCCTCTCTCTCATTCACTGAAGGTCATCGTTGTACCTAGCAGAGAACATCCATGGTGTTCTGACGAAGACTCCGGCAGCAACTTGACCCGAAGCTTCTGGACCCCACTCTTCACATCTTGTTGAGTTTCGGCCTTAGGGACAGCCCTCACGATCTTGCTCGAATTCGAAGTCACCGTCGAATCCTTTCCGGAACCGAAACCGATCGACCTCCCATAGTGGTCGAACGTGGGTGCCCACGTCGAAGACTTCGGCGCGGTGCCCCGAGCCCCGTACAGCTCCACCTTGCGACCTTCATCGCGAATCGAATCGTAGTGCGAAGACTCCTCCGATCGCTTCCCATACAGATTGGACCCCAAATCGGACCGGCTCCGACCAAACCCTCCGTACTTGTCGTCGAAATACCCAACGGCGTGGTTGAATTTCACTGGAGATTTGGGATTTTTTTTTTTCTTTCTTTTTGTTGTGGACTAGTGGTGGTGGTGTTGTGGACTGGTGGTGGTGGTGGTTGTGCGTGACTGGGTGTGGCTGATGGTAGATTGGTTGTGGAGCTGTGGTTGGTGATGTGGTTGTTTTTTTTTGGGTAGTATATATTATTTTATTGTAATGATTATATTATTTTATTGTAATGTATATATTATTTTATTGTGTTGAAAGTTAAAATAGATCCACTGCTGCAACATGTGTATAGGTAAAATAGATAAAATGACTTTTTGAGTAGCTAAATAGCTAAAATTTTGCCTCCACTGCTGTGAATGCTCTTACCATTGTATACCTCCTCCCACTCACAGCTGTGTGGGTCCCACAGCTGGTGGGTCCCACCACCAGCTGTGAGTGTGAGGTAATAATAGTAGTACTTTTAGTTTTAAATGGGGTTTAGCCGTTTGGGTTTTTGGAATCAATGATTGTTGGGTTTTGTTTTGTTATTCGGTTGGGATTGGGGAGAGAGAATATATGTAAATGTTGAGATTTTAGCCGCAGATATTTGAACGATTATTGGGGTTAGACGAGTGGGAGAATTTTTATTGTAACATTACGGGCTTTTGGAGTTTGTTTGTTTGTTAACGAAAGCTCCGACAGGTTTTTCGTTAGCAATGTTCCTGTTGGTTGGAGGTTAGAAGTGGAGCTGGGTTTTTCATTTGACTGGTTTTTAAAAAAATTAAATTTAGAATTGAATGGGAATTTATCATGTGTGGCATGTCTGATTTGTTGATTGTTGAAATGCTGAGGTGGAATAATAATATTGGAGGGCATAAAGAGGAGAGTTTACACTAAGTTCTTATCAAATTTACACTCTTTTCTTAAATGATACATAAGACCAAAGCCATGTAATTTTATAATTATTCTCAAGATATGTATGTTCAATTTCAATTCATCAATAATATATGTATTGTTTTTTTCAATTTGTAACATCAGTAAAAACTCTACTATCTTTTAAGAGGCACAAACACTACTCCACCCATTTCTGTGGGTTAGGCCAAATCATTTTGAGAGGTTGGGGTGGGGGCTTGGTCTCTCACACCACTGACCCATAAAAAATAATCAGATGTGTCAAGTTGAGTTGGTGGGTTGGATGCACACCTGGAATATTATCTCTTTTAGGGCTATCCATTGTAACCCACCACCCGACATAACCAATCACCAACCAACAATTGACTCAATTTGATTTGATCTCTACCTCAATCGACGGCTGGTGACATTTTCTACCACCTAACTCCATTGGGTTGAGTTTGGGTTAAGCCCAAACCTAAACTGACTCAATCCGTTGACACCCTTACTTATTTTATTATATAAGTTTTATAAATTAATTTGTCACAAATTTAAAAAAAAAATACATTTATTTATATTATATTATTGAAGTGGTAATGTACCTAGCACCAATTACATGCTACATAAATGTGTAATATTTGTATAGTAAAATTTGTATTAATTTTTGTATTTTTCTTTTATGAATGGGTAATGTTAGGAACTCAATTTAGGTTGAAATATCATTTGGCATTTGCCTTGAAAAAAAAATGCAAAAAATTTAGTTTCACTGTACTTATTATTTGTAAAATTGAACCACAACCTAAAATATTTGTAAATTTGATTTGCTGAAAGACCATTATACTTAGAAATCTGAGTAATGACACACTTTATATGCGCTTTGAAATTATGTTTTGAAAACATAATTTCAATCAAAATTGTAAAATCCTATTCTCAAAAAAGGATTTCAAAAAAAAAAAAAAAAAAAAAAATGTACTTAGTATATGTAACAATGAGTATAACAAGATTTTTCTTAAAAATATTCAATGAGGATAATTGAGCAGCACTTACAGCAGCTTGTGTGAAGGACAAGTGCATGCAAGACATTCATGCCGTGCCTTCCAGCATAGGAGCAGTCTGGAGCAGCACTTAGTATGTAAGAAGCCATGTTGTAGTCTTGTCTATCCACAGCGAGGAATAGTGCGGATTCCTTAGCCTTGTTTACCTGCATAGCTAGTTCTGTTGGATAATTCTCATTAATTAGTTCTTTAACAACATCAAAGTTACTATATCGCACAGCGACGTGCAAGGCAGTATCCCCATCTTGATTCACCATGCTCAGAAACTGCTGTCGGCCACCAGTTACAAGATCCACTTTTTTGGCCTGATCTATTAGAAGCTTTACCATTGAAAAATCCCCTACCCTCGCAGCAACATGTAGCGGAGTATTGCCTTTGGAGTTTGTTTTTAAAGCAAGGCTTGGACTTAAATTAACTATCTTTTTCGCAGCCTCAATTTTTTTGAATTGCAGTGCAACATGAAGAACAGTGTTCTTTTCGATTGTCACTTCGAGAAGGGTACTACTATTGGGATCTGTCATAGTCTCAAAGAAACTTGAATCACCAGTGGAAGCAGCTCGGTACACATCAGGATTCATTGCGTATTGCCTTCCCTCATCCATAACCAGTTTATCAATCTGTCTATCAGTGTGAAAAAAAAAAATAAATAAATAAAACTATTTTATAATATTTACTTTTTAAAAAGGCTAATAAAACTAGGTAATACTAAAATTTTTCAAATAAACACACCTTGCAACCAACGCCTTGCAAGGCAAACAAAAGGAGCAAAGAAATAGCAACCTGTTTTGCACAGCGGTAGAGCAAGGACAACGAACAAAATGAAGGCGAGACGTGGATTTTCTAACAAAACAAACAAGTGTGAACAAAGAAACTCGTATGATTCTGAGGTACAATGATTAAATTGGGAGGTGGTGTAAGACTGAGGAGTGGGTTGTAAGAATGAAAGAAGGAAGACGAGTGAGGATTGAGGTGGAGTGAAGATTTGGGAGGAGAAAAGAGGGTATAAAAGGAAGAAGGAGAAGCAGAAAAAGAAAAGAATGTGCGAGGTGAATGTAAGTGGAGAAGAAAAAGACAGAAGGAGAAGGGGACCCAAAAAATTAAAAAAAGGATGAATAATTAGGCAAAAAGGGGTTAGCGGGCCATGTCGAAGGTAACTCCCGTCAGTATAAAAAGTTAAAGGTGAATGTGCAAACTACGTTTTCAAAATTTGAGAAATTTGAGAGTATTTAAATTTTACACTATAAAATTTCAAAATTTAAATTTTATCATTGAAATTATATTTTGCTGGCATCAGTTGTCTTTGTCTCCGTGCATAGTTTCCATTGAGTGCCACATAAGCTTTCCATATGTGTTTAGTTTATCTAATAAAAATGATGCTACGTCATTTATAGGTGTGTGTGGGTAACATGTAATAATTGTTCCAAGTTGAGGTATGGATAACATTTTTTTTTTTTTTTTTTAAATTTCTAACAACAATGTATTGAATTGCCAATAACTAAATGAAAAACTAATTACTGAAAATTACTAAAATTTATGTTCCTCTGAATTAGATTTTTCTTTTATCTTTGGACTTTGGTGTTGAATTACCTTTGTATAGAGTTTTTGCTGTATTTACCTTACTGGGGAAATCATCAAAAGTGATATCTTTTCCAACATTTTCAACCTCAAAAGCTATATTGGTCCTGCTCTTTCCTGCACCAAAAATTGAGCAAAATCTTGCATTGATGCCAATCAAGACTAAATAACAAGATTTTGTATACCATGTGGAGCAAAATTCCACAAAACAAAACCATAGACAAACTATACTAAGCATGAATAAAATAATAAAGTGGCCTAAGCTTTGTTCTAGGACATCAAAATATTAACCGACCAAACGCCCTAAGTTAAGCTTTCCCTTAAAGACAAGCACAGCCTATCCAACCAAAATTATGATTACTGGTCAAAACTTATCTTTGATAATCATATTCAAGGAGCTTCTCCTTCAGTCAGTAATGGTTAATGTCCTCTTTCTTTTTTTTTCTTTTTTTCTTTTTCTAGAGCAAACCCCTTCCCATCATTCTTTTGGACTTGCATCCAACAGTAGCCTCTATTTTTTGTTCAGTAAGTCCAGAGACACCCGATTTCACACCCAACTAATGTGTCAAATTATGATTGTTGTTTCCTAACCAAGAACCCTCGCTGATGAGCACCCCAGGTCCACCAAAACTCTGAAGTTCAGCCAATGAGACAGAGATAGGCTGCTCAAATTTGTGTAGCATATTTGACTCTGTCCTATTTACAGGGGCACTAGCATCAACCAACTTCCCTTGTGCATAATAGTTCCATCATTTGAACCTTCATTCCTAAAGTGACTTCCACCGTCAGAATACAAACCCTTATGACCCCTTGTGGTTTCTCCCAACTATATTGGTTCTTCCTGCCGCCTCCAAGAGCAAATGAAAATACTAGAACGCAACTTCCTATAATTTAAATTTTAACCAAAAGAATGAAATAAAGAAGACAGATAGATGTTTAGATACTAACCAAAAAAAAAAAAAGTTTAGATACGCTCTAGAAACATGGCACCAAAATAGGATTTGAATACTCTCTGTTTCAAAGTGAAATAGAAAGTGATCACTTCAAGGATTTAGATTTTGTCATCTCAATTAAATATAAAGGTGGTAAAATTTTAATTAGGGTCCTCGGTATTTTCCAATAATATTTCTCTGAAGGTTACCAAAACACAAGAAAAAAATAAAATAAAAACCATGTGCAAGTCCCAATAGCCGGTTCAATTAAAGCACAACTGATCTTTTTGTCTCCTAAAATATATCTGGTCCCCACCCAAAAAATAATGTTGACAATCAGATATCAGATATCAGACAAAGTGTGATCTCAGACAAGGTTTGATATACATAGAAGTGGAACCGATAGGACATTAGGCTAAGTATGATTTAAGGACTTAAGCCATAGGGCTAGGGTGGTATCGATGAAGCATTTTGCATATGTTATTTGTATGTTCTCTTTCACATTCAAATAACGACGAAAACTAGCAATGTGAGATAGAAAGAACAGTTATTTTTGTTAACCCTTCTTCATATGCCTTCAACATTTTTAAATTATAGGTGTGATTGTGTGATAGGTTTTTAATGCGATGTCTCCCTTTTTTTGAAGTATAGATCGGCTAGGTTGGTCTACCTGGTAGCCATTGACCACTCTCGATCAAGACCTTATTTTGATGAAGGATGAGAGAGTACCAATACATTGCTAACAGGGAAGGGTGACTCAAACACAAGATGCCTTGTATGGCGGAGTCTTTGTTGGCCCAAGGCTTCAGTCACTAAGCCACCAATCACATTGGTAGTATCGATAAAACTTAGGGGAAATTAGACTTAATCCACTTGTGATTAAGCCCGTTTCGATTTTGTCATATGTGGTTTGAAAATTGTCACTTTACCAACTTGAAGTATCTTCTGTCAGGCCTCCATAACTCACCTCAATGTCTCACTAATAAAAACAAAACAAAAATATAACAAAATCACATAAATCAAGATTAGAAGTAATATTTGTAAAATTGTGAAAGTTTTTAAACTTTTGACCAAGAACACTAAAATCAAAACCTAGAAATGGATCTCTTTATTATTTATTATTTATTTATTTATTACCTTTTCTTTTGCTTTTGCATATGAGATGATTAACATATAATAATAAAATTGCTTTTGCATATGAGCCAATCTAAAGGAAAAACGAAGCAACCAATAAAAGGGCAAGAACACTGAAATCAAAACCTAGAAATGGATCTCTTTCTTTTCTTTTCTTTTTCTTTTCTTTTTTTGCTTTTGCTTTTTCTTTTGCTTTTGCATATGAGATGATTAACAAATAAATAAAAAATTGTTTTTGCATATGAGCCAATCTAAAGAAAAAACGAAGTAACCAATAAAAGGGCAACAACACTAAAATCAAAACCCACTAATGAATCTCTTTTTATTTATTTATTTATTTATTTTTATTTTTATTTTTTATTTTTTATTTTTTTTTGCTTTTGCTTTTGCTTTTGCATATGAGATGATTAACAGATAAAAAAAAATTTTATTTTGCATATTTGCCAATCTAAAGAAAAAATGAAGTAACCAATAAAAGGGCAAGAACACTAAAATCAAAACATAGAATGGATCTCTTTTTATTTTTATTAATTATTATTATAATTATTTTTTTTTCTTTTGCTTTTGCTTTTGCATATGAGCCAATCTAAAGAAAAAACAAAGTAACCAATAAAAGGGAAATATATTCAAACTAGTAACAAATTGATGTTGGGTCCCAAATAATATTATCACCAATATTATCAATCCAAATATAAATCACACACAAAAACACAAAAAATTTACATGGAAAACTCTTTCTCCTGGAAGGGAAAAACCACGGGACAAACTCCGCCTAAAGAAAAACCTTCTTGTTTTTCTTTGCTCTTACACACGCTAATTATTTATCTTGAAGGCGGCAACATTTTGCTTACTCTTCTCCAGTTTTCTTCTCTTCTTCTTTCTCTTTTCACGTAGCTCTCCTTTGCTCTCTCCTTTTTAGTTTTCTTCTCTTCGTCTTTCTCTTTTTCATGTAGCTCTCTTTGTAGAGGCGGCGCGAATTGAAAAAAAATAAAATTATATACCCTAAAAAAAATTAAATATTAAATTTACATGGGTTGTGGACCACCTTGAAAAAAATTCTTGACCACCCTGAAAAAATAAATAAATAAATAAATAATAAAAAAATTGCGTTGTAAAATTTGACCCTCCAAAATCTTGGCTAGTTGAAGGTTGAACAAAAAATTGCCCAAATAAATCCAATTAGCCCAAATGATCAAATAAACAACACAAATTAGCCCAAAAAATTTAAGAAAAAATTAAATATCCCTCCCCAAATTAACGCCCATTTGAAGCAAATATTTATTTATTTTTGCTAACCCAAACGGTCAATTCCTCAAAATACCATCAAACAAGTGATTAAAGAGAAAATTATACACTACAACGCTTGGTACCCCTCATCAGCTTCTTCGCAAGCTGCACCAAATTGTGAGGAACATCATCACAACAGAAAGTTTGGTGGTGGCCAAGATGTTGGGAAGGAGAATTTGGACATGTGGTTTGCCTGAAGTACACAGCAGTTAGCACCGTGATCATCTTTTGAAAAATACAAAGTACAATGAGACTGGGAATGGTTGAATTTGGTCAGTGATGGTGAGGATAACATTGGGAAGAATATGAAATGAGCTACACAATGTGGACAACAGCTAGACATGGCAAAACAGGTGGATCGGGTCAATCGGGTTACGGGTCAAGTCGGGTCAAGTTGACCCGTATTTTTCACATGATTTTTTTTTTATTGTTAAAAAATAGGTCTAAGCATTCATAATTTATGTTAATTTGATACTTTGGCTTCACTATTTTCACACTTGTGAATGTTTCTCACACATGTCTACAATTTTAAATCTATGTTTTTAACTCTACAGATTATCTTGGCATGTATTTTGCTATTTGATATCTAAAAATCTTTATTCATTACAGAATGCTCAACCACATGCATTTATCTTTCAATTAATTTGCATGCGGTTATGTAAATGTATCAATTGTTTCCTTAAAGCTCACAATAAACAATTAAACCAATATTGTCTTAATTTTACTATTTTTTTTTTACCAAAAAAAAAAAGTTTTAAAAAAATGGTTTGGGTTCAGGTCGAGTCGGGTTGATCTGCAAAAAAAACACAGGTCGGGTCACGAGTCAACCCGTTTTTGCTTCGAGTCAAAAAAATAGAGTTCGGGTCAAGTATTTTTCGGGTCGGGTTAGAAAATTCTAACCTGTTTTGCCATGTCTAACAACAGCTGTAGACTTGTTTTCATTGTGTCAAAATTGTAAAGTTAGCTACAGGAAACTTGTATTTAAAATTCGTTACAAAAGAGAGGGGTCTCTTCATTGTCAAGTGAAGTAAGGTGCTACAAAAAATATTGCTATTTGCAACAAAACTTTTTCGACAATTACAAAAAGCCGTAAAAAAAACTAGCTTTTTTGATGACAAGTCTCTTTCGTCGACAATTACTCATCAAATATTAAAACATTTGTGACAGCAAACTGAGTTCGTCGAAAATGTCTATTATTTTTGTTGAAAATATGATTTATTTTGGAGGGTAATGTTCCCACCTTACTTTTTACGGCAGCATAAAAATGTTTATCACTAGTAAAGTATTATTTACGACGATCGAATAAAAACTGTTGGAATTACTAACACTTGTGACGACTTTTGTGCATCGAAAATAAAAAATATTTTTTTATGGTGTTATTATTTGTGACAAACATCCTTCCATCGTAAATATAAAAGAGGGTATTATTTATGACGACCGAAGAAAAACCGTTGGAACTATTAACACTTGTGACGGCTTTTGTGCATCAAAAATACCCCAAAAAAAAATTTATGGTGCATGTTATTATTTGCGACAAACATTCTTCCATTGTAAATATAAAAGAGGGTATTATTTATGACGACCGAAGAAAAACCGTTGAAACTATTAACACTTGTGACGGCTTTTGTGCGTTGAAAATACAAAAAATATATTTTTTATGGTATTATTATTTGTGACAAACATTCTTCCATCGTAAATATAAAAGAGACTATTAGCGACAACCATGAAGCCATCAAATATGGTAAAATATTTTGGAGGGAAAATTTCTTCCTTACTTTTCACATTTGTGACAACATTTATCTATTTATCTCGTGTTTGTGATAAGTACGATTAAGTTGTCTCTTAAACTTAACACTCATATCACTTTTTTTGACAGGAAGGACTAAAAAATCCTGAGAGAAAGGCATAAATAACCATCTCACCACCGTTGCCCGCCAATCATAATATGACACATGTATGCTTCGGCATAGCAAAAGTGTAGTGTCAATGACATTTGTGTGCTTAGGCATAGCAAAATTGGAATGTCAAATATCATTGGGTATTTCTTTTCTCTCCCTAATAAGCACATGCATGATATGCTTAAAAGAAAAATATGCAAAGAAAAATCAAAAGCAAAAAGATCAAAAATGCTTTAAATATGATTGCAAGCGTGTAGTCTAGGAGATGTGGGAGTTATAGGATGTACCTCAAAGGTGATAGTCTCCATCAAGCAGTTATGATTGTGTGTGAGTTAAAGTGATTTTCTCATATCTCAAATCGTCATAACATGCATACACTTATGCAATCTTGCAATGTTTTTCACACACAACACGCAATATTCTTTGCTATTCTTGATACATGTGCAAGTACAATGTGATTTGGCCATCACGAGGTTTTACATGTATTAATGTATGCTCACTAAACTGTCTTGACTTGTTTTTTAAAATATAAAATTGGTTAGACTTGTTTAGTGTGTGTGTGTGTTTTTGAAGATCCATGTGCTTAAATTTTGTTTGAAAGATGATTTTGAAAGCTTAATATGTTGATTGGATCGTTGGTTGAGTTGCATGTTGGATTGCATTCATGTCTATGTTTTTCACATCTCGAAAAACTGCTTTTAAAAGCTAGCTCGACACCTCCTCGATAGCTAGCTATCTGTTGAGCTTCCTAAGCTTTTTTCTTATCGCAATCTCGCCTGCACCTCGATACCTGGTGGATCAATCGAGATTGGGTCTGTATGCTCGATAGCTTCTCGACACCTGGTGGATCGATCGAGCTTCTGTTCTTGATTCTGATGAGTTGATCCTCGATACCTCCTCGACACCTCAGCTGTCGACGAGCATTTCCTCGACACCTCCTCGACAGATATCTCGATACCTCTCGATACCTGCATCTGTCGAGATTTACTGCTTGTCCCATATAAGCATCCTGTGCGATCCGGTTCTCATTTCCTTCGATATCTCTCTCGATACTTCTCTGTTTTCTCTCCCAAAACACTCTCATCTCACTCCAATTTGGTTCCTCAAGGATTCCTCAAGCTTTTTCAAGTTTTTCTTTACTTGGTAAGCTTCAAATCCTTTCTCATTCATGCATTTCATGTTTTGAAACCTAGGTTTTGGGGTTTTTGAAAAACATTTGGGGTTTTTCCAAATTGATGAGCTTTCATTGAAATTTTGGGTTGGGTTTTCACTTAAATGTGTTTAAAACCTCATACATTGCATCCCATTAGCATTTTAATGGTATTGCCATGCATTTAGATGTGTGCTATATGTTTGTGTGTTGATAGGTTTGGATGGGGCTGAGCCCATGATGCATTTTCTTTTGCATGTCACATGTTCATGCATTTCCCATGCATACGTACTTCTTTTCAATATACTTGATATATTTGAAACTGCTTGGGACTTTTCTGATTGTCATTTTTTCTCTCCCTTTCTGTTAGTTTACGTTAGTCGTGTCTATGGCACCTAAGCGTAAATCCACTCCAGCCTGGAATCCTCTTCATTCCAGTGCTTCTTCTTCGTCTGATCCTACTCTATCTCATATCCGGTTCCGTGATGATGATGCCTTTAAGGCATTTTCGGAGAACTTTTCTAGACGAGGCATTCATTCGGAACGCCAAGTCATTTTGACGGATTTTGCAGACACCGACCTTCCCTCTGTCATTCACTGTAGGGGATGGGAGTCACTGTGTGACGTCCCGGTCACCTGTCCTCTCGTGCTTATCCGGGAGTTCAACAACCTTGCAAATAACAACAAACACGCAAACAAAAACTCAACTGTGGATTTGGACAAGATACATAATAACATAAAGTCTACAAATTATGACCAATAAATGGTCTAAGCCAACTAGAAAAGGAAACACAAATCAATCATCATCTTCAACGGTTGTGGTTTTTAATGAAATCTCTTTTAGTGAAAAATTCTTACACCGTCAGTCTTTTAACTATACTCTTTCTTTTTCTTTTCTTTTATTTATTTATTTATTTTTATGGCTAACTGGAAAGCACAGACACGACATTTGGGCTGTTGTGTCCTTGTTCGTTATGTATGGGATACGGGACACACGTTAGACATGGATGCATAGTATTTATTAATATTATTTGCAAAAAAAAGTTGAGATAAAAGCAAATGCAAAAGAAAAATTTGCAGAACATACTCTAAGCAGGCTGTAGCCAATGAGATAGGCAGCTCAAAATTGTGTAGCATATTTTGTTAGAGATAATGTGCAAATGGTGAAGACAGAGCACAAATCTGAGAACAAAGAGGAAGATGAAGTCTAACGGCTACTTCTCCAACGGTAACTTAAATGGACTCAAAACGGTGTCGTGTGGTTTAATGATTGTTAGTAAAATGGTGCGTTCTAGTAAAGAAGGAAACACACGTTAGTAAAATGGTGCGTTTTCAGTAAACACAAACGTCACCGTTTTGACACTATCTTCCTCACAGATTCAAGCTTCCAGGTTCAAGAACTCATTCTGTTCTTCCTAGAACTGAAGGTAGAGGGAAGTTACAGACTTGATCATAACTACCTTCCTTGATTATCGGAGATGGTTATTTCGGGTTGTTACAATACAGTTAGGATCGATCTTCTAGAAGATTTAGCCTTGTATGTATTCTCAGGCTCTATAAATAAGAGCTATGTGTTATGTATTGCTTAATGAGCTTAGATAATCAATTTACTCATTTTCCAGAAATTCTCTTTTATATTTTCTCTCTCTCTCTCTCTCTCTCTTTCTCTTTCATTTTTTCTGTTATTGATTCTTCACCATTGTTAAACACTTCTGAGCTCAAAATCTCACATGGTATCAGAGCCATAGATCCATGGCTTCAACTACACCTACAGAATCTTCCCAATCTACTTCGAATCCATCATCCTCTGCTCACACAACTTCATCTCCATCTCCATTACTGTTTCTCTCCAACATGTCAAACCTAATGTCTATCAAGTTGGATTACACCAACTACATACCATGGAAACACCAGCTGATCACGATACTGGAAGCATACTCGTTGATTGAGCACATTGATGGTACAACTCTAAAACCATCTCCTTTTGTGCTTGATGCTACAGGAAATCCAACTTCAGTTGTGAATCCTGAATTTCAATCTTGGAATATCAAAGATAAGGCCTTGCTCTCTTTGATCAACTCTACTCTCACTCCTCAAGTTTTCTCACTTGTTGTTGGGATCACAAACTCAAGGGAGGTCTGGAATACTCTTGAACAGAGGTTCACCTCCACATCAAGAGCTAACATACTGAATCTCAAACTTGAGCTTCAAAGTCTCAAGAAAGGAAATGATTCAGTCAATAGCTTTCTACAGAAGATTAAAGTTGCTCGTGACAAGCTTCTTGCAGTCGGAGTGGTTGTTGACAATGAAGAATTGATTTGCATTGTTCTCAGAGGACTTTCTAGGGATTTTGCTCACTTCTGTTCTGCAATCCGCACTAGAAGTGATCCTATCTCCTATGAGCAACTAGCTATAATGTTGCAAAGTGAAGAACAAGCAATCATGGAGCACTCAGATTCAATTCCTCACTCTTTGGCCATGTTTGCATCTAATAGCAAACCAAATGGAAATTCTCAGAATCCATCTCAGAATCATGGATCTGGAAGAGGAAGGGGCAGAAACTACTCTAATAGAGGAAGAGGTGGAGGTAGGTTCAACTCCAATGGAAGTCAACAGTTCATATCTCAGACACCTCAAGGGTTTTCCCCTCATAATAATCAAAATTCAACATATCAGAGTCATACACCTGCTCATGTTCTTAAGGCTGATCGACCTACATGCCAGATCTGTTGGAAATCTGGACATTCTGCCTTGGACTGTTACCACAGAATGAATTTTGCTTATCAGGGAAAGAATCCCCCAGCTAAACTAGCTGCCATGGCTAGTGCTACTAATGTTGCTATGGCCAATAATCAGGATCCTTGGCTGGCTGACTCTGGCACATCAGATCATCTCACTGCCAATCTTAGCAATCTTGCAACTCAATCTCAATACAAAGGACCTGAACAAGTCACTGTGGGCAATGGTCAGGCTTTACCTATCAACCATATAGGTAATACTACCCTTCCCACTAAATATCACAATTTTATTCTTAAAGATGTTTTACATGTCCCTAGGATAGCCATGAATCTCCTTTCTGTTCACAAATTTTGCCTTCACAATAATTGTTCTTGTCACTTTGATGCAAATGAACTGAAAATTCAGGATATACCTACGGGGAGGCTCCTCTACAGGGGCTTGAGTAAAAATGGAGTCTATCCAATTTACTCAAGGAACTTCCTCAAGCCAACTACCTTCCACTCTACTTCAGTCTCACCATCTCCTCAGTCTGCTCAATCTTCCTGTTTTTCTACTGCTTTACATGTAAATAAGATTAATAATTGGCTGCTGTGGCATCATAGGCTAGGGCACCCCAATAATAAAGTGCTTACCACAGCACTTTCTTCAGTTGATGCATCTTGTATCTTACCAATCACTGATACTGGTACACATTGTAAACATTGTCTCAATGGCAAAATGCATCAATTGCCTTTTGATAAATCTGGTTTTAAAGCTTCTAAACCTCTTGAATTGATTCACTCTGATGTTTGGGGTCCAGCACCCACCACCTCTATTAATGATTTTCAGTATTATGTTCTATTTGTTGATGATTACTCCAAGTTTACCTGGCTTTTCCTTTTAAAATTCAAGTTTGATGTGTTTGAAGTTTTTAAATACTTTAAAGCTACAGTAGAAAATCAGCTTGACTCCACAATAAAAATTTTGAGAACTGATAGAGGTGGTGAATTTACTTCAAATATGTTTAAGAGATTTTGTTCCTCAAATGGTATTATCCAGCATCTTACTTGTCCTCATACACCTCAGCAAAATGGGGTAGCTGAGAGGAAACACAAGCATTTGGTTGAATGTGCTTTAACTATGTTATCACATTCTCAACTACCACCCTCATACTGGTCCTATGCCATATCCACAGTAGTTCATATTATTAATAGACTTCCTACACCCAATCTTAACAATCAAACTCCTTGGGAATTGTTATTCCTCACCGAACCTGACATTTCCCATCTCAAGACCTTTGGCTGTGTTTGTTTTCCTTTACTTAAACCATACAATTCCAACAAACTTCAACCCCACACCACTTCTTGCATCTTTCTTGGTTACCCTCCTTATACCAAAGGCTACATTTGTTTAAACCCTCTTACCTCCCGGATTTATATCTCTAGGCATGTCCTATTCAATGAACATGACTTTTTTCCCTCCTTGACCTTATCTTCTAATCCCACTGCACCACACAGTGCACAGCCTTCTACATCTTCCTTTTTGTTTCCTGTGTCAGATACCACTGGTACACCCTCATCCATCCCATCTCACACTCCCTTTCCTACACCTGCTTCTATCACTGTTACTCCTATTCCTACTGAACCTGTGTCTATACCAGTACCTGCATCCATCCCTGATCTAGTTACTGCACAGGTTACTGCTCAGTCTCTACTCCTATTCCTACATTAGTCACTGCCCCAGTTATTGCACCTGTTACTGCATCTGGCCCTACTCCCTCTATATCACAACCTACTCCCTCCCTATCCATTCCTACACCTATTCCTCCTGTCTACCCTCTTGCTCCACAAGTGACTTCTATGTTTCAGGTTCCTGCTGTTACCAACACACATTCTATGGTTACAAGGTCTAAGGTTGGTACTTTTAAGCCAAAGGCACTTGTTGCTCAGGCAATTACTGATGAACCTCAGTCAGTGGTCAAGTCTGCAAAGCTCTCCAAGCCTTCTTCTAAGGCCCTCAAACCTGACTATACCTTGACTGAACCTCCCTCTTATAAGGTTGCAGTCCAATTTCCTCAGTGGTGTGTTGCCATGGATGAGGAGTTTGCTGCGTTACAAAGACAAGGGACTTGGTCTCTAGTCCCTCCTTCTTCTTCTCAGAATGTTGTTGGTTGCAAGTGGGTCTTCAAGCTTAAATTCAACAGTGATGGCAGCATCAATAGGTATAAGGCTAGATTGGTTGCCAAGGGCTTTCATCAACAATATGGTGTGGACTTTGAGGAAACCTTCAGCCCAGTCATTAAACCTCCCACAGTTAGAATCATTCTTTCCCTTGCTGTTCAATTTGACTGGCCTTTAAGACAATTGGATGTTAGGAATGCCTTTCTTCATGGCCTTTTGAGGGAAGAGGTGTATATGGTGCAGCCTCCTGGGTATGTTGACCCTTCTTGTCCTAACTATGTATGCAGACTTTGGAACTCTCTATGGGCTTAAACAGGCACCCAGGGCCTGGTTTGAGAGGTTTTCCACCCAACTGTTGCACATGGGGTTTCAAGCTTCTCTTACTGATTTCTCCCTATTCATCCTTCATCATGGCACTCTTGTGGTTTATCTCTTAGTCTATGTAGATGACATTGTCATCACTGGCAACAATCCCAAGTTCTTGGACACTTTGGTAGCTCAACTTAGTCAAGCTTTTGAGCTTAAAGATTTGGGTCCCCTTCATTATTTTCTTGGCCTCCAAATCACCAGATCATCCAAGGGTTTGTTCCTTACTCAAACCAAATATGCTCAAGACCTGCTCCTCAAACTCCAAATGCAGTCTTCCAAACCTGCACGATCTCCTTGTGCCCCTCATCTCAGATTAGTGCCCAATGAAGGTTCTCTTCTTTCTAATCCACATGAATATCGAAGTCTGGTTGGTTCCCTCCATTATTTGACTTTCACCAGACCTGATTCGAGTTTTGCTGTACATCAAGTATGTCAGTTTATGTCCTTCCCTACAGATGTTCATCTTACTGCTGCAAAACGCATCCTTCGATACATCACTGGCACTCTCCATTTTGGAATTCTCCTTCAACCTGGTCCTATCTCTCTTTTTGCCTTCTATGATTCAGACTGGGCAGGTGATCCTTTTGATAGACGATCTAACACTGGCTTCATTGCTTACCTTGAGTACAACCCTATTACCTGGAGTGCTAAGAAACAAGACACGGTGTCCCGATCTTCTACTGAATCTGAGTACCGTGCCTTGGCTTCTACAGCTGCTGAACTGTGCTGGCTTCGACAGGTGTTCAAAGATCTGGGCATTTTTCTTCCCACTGCTCCAAAGCTTTGGTGTGATAATGTATTTGCCTTGGCAATTGCTTCTAATCCTGTCTTCCACGCCCGCACAAAACATTTAGAGGTTGATTACCATTTTGTTCGTGAGAAGGTTTTGCGCAGGGATCTTCAAGTGAAATATATTGCTACTGGAGATCAACTCGCTGACATTTTCACTAAGAGTCTCTCTACCTCTCAATTTGTTTATCTCAGGTCCAAAATCATGGTGTCTGTTGACCCCATGGTTTTGAGGGGGGATGTTAGAGATAATGTGCAAATGGTGAAGACAGAGCACAAATCTGAGAACAAAGAGGAAGATGAAGTCTAACGGCTACTTCTCCAACAGTAACTTAAATGGACTCAAAACGGTGTCGTGTGGTTTAATGATTGTTAGTAAAACGGTGCGTTCCAGTAAAGAAGGAAACACACGTTAGTAAAACGGTGCGTTTTCAGTAAACACAAACATCACCGTTTTGACCCTATCTTCCTCACAGATTCAAGCTTCCAGGTTCAAGAACTCATTCTGTTCTTCCTAGAACTGAAGGTAGAGGGAAGTTACAGACTTGATCATAACTGCCTTCCTTGATTATCGGAGATGGTTATTTTGGGTTGTTACAATACAGTTAGGATCGATCTTCTAGAAGATTTAGCCTTGTATGTATTCTCAGGCTCTATAAATAAGAGCTCTGTGTTATGTATTGCTTAATGAGCTTAGATAATCAATTTACTCATTTTCCAGAAATTCTCTTTTATATTCTCTCTCTCTCTCTCTCTCTCTCTCTCTCTCTCTCTTTCTCTTTCATTTTTTCTGTTATTGATTCTTCGCCATTGTTAAACACTTCTGAGCTCAAAATCTCACATATTTGACTATGTCCCATAATCCATAGGAGCACTATTATCTTTTAGAGTATAATTATATTCTTCCCTTCACACATAATTATGGGCCAAAATGGGCATTTGCCCCTTTCGCCAAAACTTTTCAGCAAAATGTCTCATATCTGAAACTATTTAGGGAAATGCTCCTGTTTTGAAACTCGATTTTCTAAAAATTGAGTTTCAATTTAAAACTCAATTTTTGGACAATCGAGTTATAGCGAAATGAAAATTAAATTAAAAAAAAAAAATTTCTGGAACTCTAGTTCATGAAACTCGAGTTCCATTCAAGGAACTTGAGTTTTTCCTTGAACTCGAGTTCCATGTGAAGTACTCGAGTTCCTTGAAAAAATTCAAGTGGAACTGGAACTCAAGTTCTAGAATTTTTTTTTTTTTTTTTTTTTTTTTCTAAGTTCACGTTCACTATAACTCAATATTCCGAAAATTGAGTTTTACATTTGAAACTCGATTTTTAGAAAATCGAGTTTCAAAACAGGGGTATTTTCCTAATTAGTTTCAGACATGGGGCATTTTGCTGGAAAGTTTGTGAGAAAGGGGTAAAAGCCCATTTTGGCCCATAATTATGTTCACCATTCATCATCAGAGTCTTCATCCCTATAGTCACTTTCACCATCAGAATACAAACCCTCATGAGTAATGATACCTTTCTAGATGGTTGAAGTTGTTTCCAATCTCTCCCTACTGCTTCCTGGAGCAAATTTCCTATGTCTGCCATAAACTGCCATGTCTTCCTATATGCTGCGATAATTTGTACTTCCCTTAAATCATTGTTAATAATTAATAAACCAGTTTAATGGAAAATAATTAAAGGAAAATGAATGTATACACAAGCAAGGCATATCAATAACATACTGTATTTATATTTTGAAATTGGTAAGAATCATTAAATGGCTGATAGAAGTATCTCTAATTTTTGAACATATATAGTTGAGTTTAAATTCTGTAAGGACTTGGTGTAAACTAGAGAGTGAGGGCATGGATTTAGGATTAATGGAGTTGTAGAAGGAGGATCTACTTGACTGCTTGAGGACCACTTGGACACAATCAAAACTCTCCTCTTGATAAATGGGTTCTCTTGCTTTCCTAGATCATTCAGGACCTTCACGGTGTGCCAATTTATGACAAATTAGCAAATGAATTTTATTTTCCTATAAACTAGTTTGACATCCCTTGTACACCAAAAACAAAACCCAGTTGACAACTTTTTCGAAAATCGTAACTTTTTCATTAGAATCACTTTGAGAAAGGCATTGATGGAAAGAAACTAAGAAAGTCTTCCAATGAAGACAAAGAACCAAGTCTTCTCTCGAAATTGCTCTGCACCTCCTTGGATGAAACCAAATGTTGAGATTTGGTTTGTTTGAAAGGGGTTTTGATGTTTGTATTAACAAGAGGGATGGGTTTGAAGGTCGCAACCACCACATGAAGGTGGCTCTGGAATCATCTCCACCAACATTTTTGTATAGTTGGAGGCAGTGATATTTGCAGGCATGTTTTAATTTTATAGGAGTTGATTTTCTAAAAAATTAAAAATATTGAGAAAGAATTTTATGTGCTAGATTCTATTCATTAGTTTGTGAAACTTTGTGACAATCTGACATGGCATGGTGGTATTGAAAGTTTTACACCCCATCTTTATCAAATTCGGACTCTAATAAAATTACTTAGTCATCATATTTTTATTTTCAAAATCCAAATTGCTGACTCTGCCATTGACTGAGCCACAGGTTATCAAGGGAGATATGGCCATACTTATGAGGCTAGATCAAATTCCTAGAAATTAGGCTTGTTCTGATTGCAAGTTGCAACTTAGGCTGCATTTGGTAAGATGTAAAATGTTTTCCGAGTGTAAAATATTTTCAATTGAAAATATTTTATGAAAAGGAAAACATTTTTTTCTGTTTGGTTGTGTTTTGTAAAATACACCTGAAAAAATATTTCTAGTGTTTGGTTTTGCATGTAAAACATTTTCCAGAAAATTGTCAAAAACCTTACCTTAATACAAGCAAATCCCAGCAAAAACAAATCAATTGCAACCAAGAACAAATTATTGTTACTACCTCAACCAAATCATGTAAACAAAATAAAAACACACTATATGAACCCCATAAAATCCCAGATCTTAAGGGAAAAGAAAGGAGGTGGGTCTTGAGGGAAAAGAATGGAGGTAGATGGGTTGGCGGAAGTGGGTCGGTGAGGATGAGGGATGGGTTGGTGAGGACGAGGGATGGGTCGATGGAGGTGGGTCAGCGGAGTACCCTAAGAACAAAGGATGGATCAGCGAAGGATGAGGACAAGGGATGGGTCGGTGAGGATGAGGGATGGGTCGCCGAAGTGGGATGGGTCGCTGGAGTACCCTTTCCTTGCTCAGCTTGAAGGATGGGTCTTCTTTCTCTCTTTCTCTGGGTGTGAGTCCAGCGAGAGGAGGCAAGTGGGCACGGGCTTGATCGGCGGTGGACATAGGCTTGGCCGGCGGTGGACATAGGCTTGATCGGCGGTGGAGCCGACCTTGACCGATAGTGGACACGAGCTTGATCAACTGTGGACACAGGCTTGACCTTGAGTAGCTCTCTCCTTAGTTCCTTTGGCTTAGCGTGGGTCTTCTTTCTCTCTCTTTGAGCGTCTATGAGTTCGGAAATGATTTGAAGGTAAAATAGAAGCGTAATTCATTTTCCGGGTCAAAAGGCTTATTTTACGGTCAAAGTTTTTGATTTTCCGGAAAACTCTATTTTACATGTGCACCCAAACACGCTGCTGGGTGTTAAATATTTTCTAGAAATCATTTACACCCAAAACAAACACAGCCTTAATTAGTGAGTAATGGAATTGATGAGTGGTAAAGCCGTAAAGGAGTCAAAGGGCAGAAATTTCAAAGTATGGGTTTTGCGAATTGAATTTTCTTAAAAGAAATTACTTTCCGCTTTATTCTTAAGAAAGAAACTAAATAATCAAAAATTATATTTTTAAATTCTAACTAAAGAAAAAAAAGGAAGAGAGACAACAAAATTTTTTCAAGTTCAAGAAAAATCCAATCATACTTAGTGTGCATATAGAAGTATTCCCACATAAAAGCGTTAGCATCAATGAATGGGAATTTTTTAGCTTTTAGCTTCTTAAAAACTCTAATTATCTATTTTAACGCACTACTTTATAACACACTTCACATGGATGACTTTTTTTTTTTGCACTTTATTTAAATATATATATATATATTATTCTTCGTCTATTTTTCTCTACATCTTTGTCTCTCTATCTTCCACCACAACCCACCAAACCTTTCTTGGATTTTTTTTGAAGATAACACCATGTTGCAAACAATTTTATTAGTCAGCAACATTTCCAAACTATAAGCAACAGGAAAAAAAAATTTTAAAAAAAAAAATGAACCAGCAAACCTAGAGAAGCAACAACAAAGCATCATCACCTCTTCCTCTAACCATCATCACCACTATCGGCAATGGTCCGATTTGAAGCTCATCCCTCCGACCATCATCACAACAACGAAGCAATGAAGCATCATCGCCTCTGCCCTCTGAACATCCATAGCCAATCCTCCTTGGCTCTTCCTCCAACCATAATTGCCACCATCGGCGGTGGTTTGATCTTAAGCTCTCTTTTCTTTGAACCCGAACCAAAATCATTTTTGTGATTTGTGGGTTTATTTCTAATGTGGAACCAAAACCATTTTTGTGATTTGTGGGTTTGTTCCTAATGTGGGTGTGGTTTCTACTGTGGGTGTTTGTGGGTTTGTTCCTAAGGTGGGTCTTCTTCTTCTTCTTCTGCCATGGTTCTTTGTGGGTTTGTTAAAGAAGAAGAAAAGGAAATCGAGGGGTTTTTTTTAAAAATAACTATAAAACCAAAACTATATTATAAGTTAGGCAACGTTTCAAACATATTTCGTTTCTAACAATTTGAGTCTAGTGGACTCGATTTACCCAGCAGTTGAGCTAGACAAAGTAGGAAACCGAGTTCACATAGAAATCGAGTTCAATGTATAGAAACCAAGTTCATTGAACTCGATTTCTATGTCTCATCCCACTGCATCAACAGTTTTTGGTCACGTGGGTACTAAGCTGGAAATCGAGCCTACTGGACTCGATTTCTATGAATGGTCCCCAGCCCTCCATGGTTGCCGTGGGTCCCAGCTGGGACCTGTTTTCCTCCTTGTCCGTCTCTTCACTCACTATACTCTCTCTTCACTCACTACTTTCTCAAACTCACTACTTTCTCAGTAACTCTCTTCACTCACTACACTCATCTCACACAACATCTCAGGTATCTTCATGCAATATTGTGATTATTTGCTAGTTTTTTTTTTTTTTTTTTTTTAAGAAAAATTTAGAACATATTAGGAAAAGTTATGTTTTTTTTTTTTTTTGTTAGTGTAAATATTGTGATTAATTTATTTATTGTAGTGATTAATTTATTTGTTAGTATATAGTGATTAATTTATTTGTTAGAAAATTGTGATTAGTTTATTTGTTAGTATATTGTGATTAGTTTATTTGTTAGTATATTGTGATTATTTGCTAGTTTTTTTTTTTTTTTGAAATTAATATTATGATTAATTATAAAAAGTGTAATCACCTTCATAGTATGACTCATGTTATGTCCAAAAAACTAGTCGTATCTTGAAATTGGTTTTGTTCAGTCCTTTTATTTTGATAGCTTGCATTTAATCATGACAAGTGAAGCTATTTGAGTTTTGACATTAGTGCTCAATTGAATGATGAACCTGATTACTTACCGCCAAACCAATGTCTAAATATTTGGACACATTTATATAAGATCATGAATCTACTTAAGAAAAAATATCTATAATGACTAGTAATATTATGATTAATTATTGGGAATATTTAGTACTAAATATTGAGATTAAATTACAACATATTGGGAATTTTTTTTTTTTGGTTAGTGTAAATATTGTGATTAAATTATTTGCAAACTTTTAAAAAAAAAATTAATATTGTGATTATTGGGAATATTTAGTACCAAATATTGTGATGGCCTATGTTATTACAACATATGGGAATATTTGTTTTGTTTTGTTTGTTAGTGTAAATATTGTGATAATATGCTAAGTTTTAAAAAAAATTAATATTGTGAATAATTATTGGGAACATTTAGTGCTAAATATTGTGATCAATTGTTAGGAATATTTAGTACTTTTACTCCAACATGCACGGGATTGATTGGTCAGTACCACTTTTCTTCACTCGCGTTCGAGGTACGCGCATTCCTATCACACCGCAACTGGTTGCGGATGTGTTTCGGGTCCCTAGGATAGAGTTTCCTGACTATCCTAGTTGTGAGCGTCTGAGGACTGTGTCCAGGGATGAGCTCATGTCTGCTTTCTGTGTGCGCCCTTCTTCTTGGGGTGAGCGTCTGTTTACACCATGTCGACCTTTTGCTAAAGGTCCTAAATTCATGAACATGGTGATGACTTTTGTTTTGCATCCACTCTCTCACTATAACTCCATTACAGAGCCTCGTGCTCGATTTTTGTTATCACTTCTTGAGCATCTTACCATAGATTTTCCTTCTCATTTCATTTTGTCTATTATAGATGTTCATCTAGATTCGGCGTCCCGTGATAAGCTCATCTTTCCTTCCGCTATCATGAGGATCTTACGCCATTTTTCCGTTCCTTTTCCCTCTTCTGACCATTTTACCGTCATGTGTGCCATAGATTACGCTACCATTAAACGTAGCGAGGCCCAGCTTCGGTCGCGGCAGTCGGATTCTGCAGCTCCTTCCTCCCGTTCTGCTCCATCCCGTTCGGCTCCATCCACATCGGCTCCTCCTTCTTCTTCGGGCAATGTGTCTTTAGGAAACATCATGGCGCAGCTGCAGCGCATGGATGCTCGCCTCGATACACTCTCTACGGAGTTGTATCAGGTGAACATTCGTGTCGGTCGTATTGCATGACGACAGGCATCCATGGGTGGTTTTGCTCCTGAGGCTACTCCTTCACCACCTTCTCCCGTGGCTTCTGATTCTGAGGATGAGGATGATGATGATGGTGATGATGATGATGCTGATGGAGATGCTAGCTCTACCGATGAGATGTCTACTTGACACTCTTACCCTTTGTCATTCGTGACAAAAAGGGAGAGTAGTTTTGGTATGAGAGTAGTCTATCTTAGGGGGAGAGTTAGTATAGGACCATTTTGTTAGGAAGATTGTTGATACATTTTGAGGGATGGAGTGAGGATAGTATGTATCTTTTCTTTTCTTTCTTTTTAAATACATTACTCTTGTACATGAGGTCTTGTGACCATTTATAGACATACATTGTACTTATCTCTTTCTTTATATTGATGTATGTTTTTCTTTCACCTACCCCTTCATGTGTTGTTTCTTTTCTCCCTTTATACACATGTTTCTTATACTTGTATGCAATCTATTATATCTGTTTCACACAAAGATGCCTTGATGAGTTTTGTTTAAAGTGTTTCAGAATTACAGGTTGTCAAAGTCTACTTGCCATAAACTCTCTTCTTGCAAAGTTTTTCAAGAGTTTGTGTTAGGATAGATTTTATTGTATTCAACAAGTGAATATGAGTTGAGTGATTTATGACTTCTCTCATATGTTCATTTGTTTGTTGTGGTTTTGTCACGGATTGCCAAAGGAGGAGATTGTTAGGACATATGTGTTTCACATGTTAAGAACATATGTCATGATTTTATGTAATTGGCTTATCCTTTGACAAAACGCACTTTACTTGTATTTGGGTAGATTTAAGATGTCTTTAAATACTTCAAGAAACCTTGTTTCAAGATCAAGTATTAAAGTCTTCAAGTCTGTTCAAGAAAAACAAGTTCAGAGTGCAAAATCATTAAAGCTCGACAGCTGGCTCGACAGCTGCATCTATCAAGCTTAAAGAAGTTGTTCTACATTCGGTGTGCCCGACACCTGCTCGACAGCTGCTCGACACCTGCTATCTGTCGAGACTTAAGATTTTCAGAATTCCAATCTGATTTTCTTAGGATCCGTGAATGTGTCTTTGGGCTTTCTTTTCTCCTAACCCTAGACATATAAAAGGATTAGTTTAAGGGTCCTCAAAGTGTTCACAAGCTGCACAAGTTTTGAGCAAACTTTGTTCAAGCAAATTGTGACCAGAGACGAAGTTCTTGCCCTAGTTCATCTCTTTCTCTTGAAGAAGTTGCTGTGTATGTGCACCGTAGGGTTTTGTGACCAAGCATCTTCTTGATCTTCATCGTGTGGATGAACTGAAGAACTTTGCAACCAACAACCTTCTTAGTTGGTGATTGAAGTCGCGTACTGGGATCCGCGCAATTGGTTAGTCACATACTGGGAGTCGTGCATCTGAAAGGGGAACTGTCACTACAAAACATGTCCAATTGGGTATTGGGGTAAGGGTTCAACTGTAGGTTGGTAAGGTACTTGGATTCCTTTACTTGTAACCGCTTGTTGTGATAATAGTGGAGTTTCGGGAGTGGTGACCTGAAAATTACCTGGTGGGGTTTTTGCCGTTAGGTTTTCCCCATTCGTAAACAAATCACCGTGTTATTTATTTTCCGCTGCATATTTAGTTTGTTGGTGATTTGTTTGTGCTACCACGTGTTTGTATGATAAATTGATTAATTAATAACTTGGCTAATTAATTAATTAATTTCTATCGCAAGGGGTCATTCAGTTTGTGGCCTATCAGTTAATTTTTTGCTCAAATATGCATGTTATAATTGAGACAAAAAATATGCTTAAAAGCCATTTTGATATGAAAGATCATGGTGAGGCTAATTTTATTTTGGGCATGAAAATTACAAAAATATGTGATGAAATGTTTCATGATCAATCACATTATGTTGAGAAAATATAATTTTCATGATCACAAAAACGTAGCTACTCCTTTTGATTCTAGTGTTCATTTATTTCCTACGAATAATGATGATGAGATTTTTAATCAAAAAGATTATGCTAGCATCATTAGTAGTTTGAGTTATGCTACTGATTGTACTAGACCTGACATTCCATATGCAGTCGGAGTGCTTAGCAAATTCACTAGCAAGCCTAGTAGAGATCATTGGCTAGCAATTGAGCGAGTCATGATTTTCTCTCTACCACTAGTACCAAAAGCTATGGCTTATTTTATAAAAAGTATCCTGATGTGATTAAAGCTTTAGTGATGCCGATTGAAATACTTTGTCAGGTGATTCTCTCTCTACCACTAGTTATATTTTTACCTTAGATAGTGGTGCTATTTGTTAGAATCTAAAAAGAAAACAATAATTGCTAATTCAATAATGGAAGCTGAATTAATAGCATTAGTTTCAGCTAGTGAAGAGAAAAATTGGCTCAGAGATTTGTTATATAAAATTCCACTTTGGGAAAAGCCAATTCCAACTATATTAATTCATTGTGATAACACTGCCACAATTGGTAGAATTAAAAACCGTTATTACAATAGTAAATCCAAACCTATAAGAAGAAAGAACGGAACCGTGCGATCTTATTTGAGTAGTGGCATCATAACTATGGATTATATTAAATCTAATGATAATCTTACAAATCCATTTACAAAGGCCTTGGCAAAAGATAGAGTCTATAATATTTCAAGGGGAATGGGAATAAAGCCAGAGATTCATAAGCCATGTATGAGGATACCCAACCCAAGGACCAGAAATCCTGAAAATTGGGTTCAATGGGAAAAACGAACCATAAGATGATCGTAAGAAATGCACTATTTATTTCTTTAATTATTTATTTTGTAAATAATTTTTCAATTATTCATTCCTATGATGTAAGTGCATTTATCCTATAATGTGGAGAGGTTGAGTAAAAAACTCTTAATGAAATTTGTAGCTCATATGAGTGGGATATCAGAATTACAGAAGCACCCTTGGCAAAATTTCATTTTCACCTATATAAGTGTGGGCATGGGGCCGCTCCCTATGAGATTTGAATTCAATCTCAAATACACTCATTAAACTGGGATCAGCATTCGGCTGTAAAGTGCTAGCTATAAAAGCTCATGTCAACACCTGGGTTGTTATGTGTAAGTAATGACGCTTAATTTCCCAAAAGCAGTCTTAGTTCAAGTCAGAGACCACTACAACTTTGTAGTTGAGATCACTTTTTTACTAAGTAAAGGTTCAATGCAAAGCACACCTTCATGATGCATAGTGACCCGTCTTTGCCTGGTAATCTCTCTTTAACTAAAAGATTTAATATTAAAATGAGTGGGGGATTGTTGAAGCATTTTAATATTATATAATTAAAATTGATTTATATTACAACATAAATGTAAATATGTGGGAGTTAAATATGGAAGATGAGGAGTTAGTGAAAATATTTAATCTCACATTGAAAATGAGAAAGATTATTTTATTCTTTTTAATTGTGGTGATTAATAGGTTAATATGTATTGATTCAGATATTGAGTTAGATATGTGCGCGCAAGGGGCAGAGGTTGTTCTAGCCATACGACATATGTTAGGTTGTTCTATCCTAGAAGAGACGAGTTAGGGAAAACAAATGACTTGAATCTCCTTAAAGAGAGTGAGTGCTGCATCTTAGTCCAAATAGTATTGTGTATTTTTTCTTTCTTCATATTAATAATATTCAGAATTATTATTCAGTTTCTCTTTGTATTATTTCTATTATTATTGTGTTTGCACCAACAAAGAATACTTGGGTAATATGTTTCTTGGATTGAAGAGAACCCTTATTTTATAGAACATGCACTCTCAAATGATATAATTTCTTTTCAGCTTTGTTAATGAAAATTCAATATTTCCTATAAAAAAAAAAAATTAAAAGAGTAATTGAGTCGAGGTAGATTATTTACCTTCTGGAATGGTTCCAAATTTGACCGAAGGTATAAAATCTTCCATTCCATAAATTTCGTCAAGGAACCATTTCGGAAAATGGTCGAGCAATATCATATTGATGACCCAGTAGACAGTTATTGCGACCCGATGAAGTCGAGATAACTGTTCCAATTTCTCCATGTCTCTTACTGGGACCAAATTTCCCTTATTACTGTCTGCATTGGATAAATCAAAAGCAATAGAAATTATCATACCAGAGAAATAAGTTTTAAACACTCCAGCAAAACAATACACTTCAAAAATGAATTGTACTATTCATCAAAAAAATAAAATTTATCAAAAAATTAAACTCTAAGAAACTATATATGGATAAGGAAAATAAATGTAATTCTTTCTTAAGAGTTTCAGAGATGCCAAGGAATATTAGCCATTTGGATTCGTTCTTGCTTCAGACTGTCCTAGCTTGGAATACCTAAGGCATGCGTGGTTAATCGGAAGAAGGTGTCTCATAAGACATCCCTCTCACATAATGTAGGATCCAAACATGGTGTGAGAAAGGTGTCTCATGAGATTGTTTTATAATAATTTTTCAAGTAATATTAGCAAGATTGTTTAGTTTGAGTAATGCTATAGAAATAAAAATTTTCACTATCTTTCTAAAAATTGTTAGAAGTAATATATTGGGATTGGTGTTAATTACAATGTGGCAACATATATTAGGATTGGTAAACTCTCTGATTGTTAAATAAGAGATTTGGGATTCAATCCCTATCTACACCAAAAACTGATTAGTGTCTTAGTCTGATAATAAGAGTTATCATTAGGAACGGATGCTATAGATTGAAACTCTAAAAAAAAAAAAATTAGGATTGGTTTTAAATGATCTTAAGCTCTTAGATATTACTTCAAAAATAGGAAGTTAATTACAATTGTTGAATTAATCATGACCGTCTTTTTATGTGTTTTCTAACATTAAAATACTATTTTTTTTTGTGTACACATAACTTGATATTGAACAGTGAATGCCACCCATGCAATTTGTAAAAAGCAAGGTTAGGGAAATTACTTAGAGGTGTGCATGAGTTAGATTGTAGGGTTATATATATATATATATATATATATAAACCAACAATGGAAAATCATAATCCAACCCATCCACATAGGTTGGGATGGATTGAGTTGGGTTAGTGGGTGTGCATACATGTTTCATATCTTATAAAACTTGGATTTTCATAAACTATTTAAGCACTTTTCTCATTAAATTGTTACCACTCACATAATATGCTTAAATTATATTCTAAATTTCCAAACTCATCAAAACAAATTCTGAAAATACCAAAATTAGTCAAATTCAAAATAAAGATAATAAAATAGACTTATATATATATAGGTTGGATTGGCTTGGGTCAGATGGTTTCAGATCTAACTCGAGACTTAAAATAAAATTTAAACCCATCTCAACCCGGTTCATTGAGTTGGTGGGTTGGATTTACACTCTTAATATTACCTATTTTTCTACATACATTTTATAAATTAAATTGTAATTAATAAAAAAAACTAAAACATTTATTTCTCATGAAGTGATAATGTAGCACCAATTACATGCTACATCAGTTTGTAATATTTTTATTATAAAATTGGTTTTAGTTTCTAATATTTTCCTTTTGTAATTAGGTAATGTTAGGAACTCAATTTGTTAAAATGACAAATTGTTGTTGAAACAACATCATTTGTCTTTAAAATAATTGAGAAAATTTTTGTGTAACTACACATATTATTTGCAAAATTGTTTTGCTAAGCCACAATGGATATAACCATGATATTGAATGCCTAGAAATGATCGTCTTAAAAGAAATGTGCAAAAATATTTGTCACGCTTAACTGTGAGGAGACGTTTATCCCTTTTATTTAAATCTATCACTTTTTATCGTAATCCAACAAAGATTGTGTCCACATATTTCTACAATATTTAAAGAGCAGAATGGGGCAGCACTTACAACTGCTAGTGTGAATGGCAATTGCATGCAAGACATTCATGCCGTGCCTTCCAGCATAGGAGCAGTCTGAAGCAGCACTTAGGATATAAAAAGCTATGTCGTAGCGTTGTTTATCCACAGCTAGGAACAATGCAGATTCCCCAGCCTTGTTTACATACTTAGCTAGCTCTGGATCCTCCTTGATTAGCATTTTCACAATTTCAAACTTCCCATATCGCACAGCAATGTGCAGGGCTGTATCCTTCCCTAGAATATTCACCATCCTCAGAAGCTGTCGATGACCACCTGCTTCAACATTCAGCTTTTTGGCATGATCTATTAGGAACTTTACCAACGAAGAAGTTCCTACCATCGCAGCAACATGTAGTTTGTTTTATAAACAAGGCTTGGACAATAATAAACTATCTTTTCCACAACCTCAAATTTTTTGAATTGCAGTGCAACATGAAGAACAGTGTTCTTCCCGGCTGTCACTTGCAGATGGATACTACTGGGATATATCAAACTCTCAAAATAACTTGAATCACCGGTGGAAGCAGCTTGGAACACTTTAGGATTCATTCTGTATTGCCTTCCTTCTTCCATAGTTGAATATCACTCTGCCTAGTATTGTGAAAAAAAAAAATCAATGCTATTTTTTCTTTAAAAAAAATAAAAGAAAAACTTTATTTGCTTCAGGTAGTCTTAATTATTGTGTTGAAAAAAATGATACTTTAAAAATGGAAAATATCCTTTCACACTAGTTTTTATACATTATTTTAAAAATGTCCACATTTTAACATTGTAAAATGAAAAGAAAAAAAAAGAAAGGAAAGGGTAATGTAAGAGTATAAAATATGAAAAAAGCAATCCTTGATGTTATAGCTAGCTGGCTAGCCGTGGGCAACCGAATTAACCAACCCTAAGAATATCAAAAACAAATTTTGTGCAATGCACCATTTTGAGGTGGTAGCATTACACATGATTGGATCTAGGACTAAGCTAGCATCACTCTCCACTTATACTACTATGTCTCTCCAAAGCAAAACTTTTAACATCAGAGTTTGCCTAACAATCCTGCTACAATTTTCTAACTAGATTCGGCAGTTGATCTTCATTTGAAACTTCTGAGGAAGAAAAAAAAGAGGTGGTTTGAAAGAGCTCATACCTGAATAGATGTGATTTAGTCGCACTAGCTTGCCCAGTTGGTATCCCAGCAACTTTCCTTTTGATTTTCTGTAAATTTACTAAGACAAACCGTTAAAATTTAATTAAAGACCACAATTTGAGTAAGTTCAAGCAAAGAATATATCATATCAACGAATCCAAGTCAAGTATATATAATAAAGGAAACATAACTAAAGCAACAAAAAAGGAAAAGGGCAACAAAAATAAAATTCTTATTGTTAGATTATGTTTTCGTTAGTCGTTACGCCCAAGCCTTAAGTGGGTTTCCGCATCCCATTTCACAGCAATATATAATTTTAATGCAAGATCAAGTGAAAACTATGATTTATTCTTATAAAAATGCTGAAAATATTACATATTTAATTATATAATCCATGGTTATAAATTGATGTATTATGATTGGCGGACTTTAACCACTTAATAAATGAATGTTTTAAATGTTTTTTGATGATTGGTAACAAATTAGTTTGTAAGTTCTAGCTTTCTAGCCTCTAGGAGATAAAAATTGTAGTATGCGTGACATTACCTATATTCTTAACTAGTCTGCAACTCGTGCAATGCACACAAAATTTACACATCATATGATTTTTTCTCATATTCATTTTTTTCTAAATATGAAATTTGGTAATTATGATAATTATTAATATGAATTATTATGCTTATGTTTTTATATGGAATTATATGTTATAGTATTAAGCATTTATTATAATTATGTTTATATATAAAACTATATATTTATAAATTAAAGAAAATATAATGTGCTATGATTTTAATGAAGGATTTAAATATAGAATCCTATAAAAAAAAATTTTAATCTAGAAAAAATTTTAATTTTAATCATATAGAATAATTATGTGTAAAATTGTGATGTCTAAAAATTTTATATAGTAAACCAAAACTCAAGCGTTTTTGGTTTATATAAATGTATATATAAACAAGCACACATATATTATAAATGGTTTTCAAATTACCACAATAAAAAGGAGAAGTTAATTAACTAGGCTCATTTAGGCCCTCCTCGTAAGGTTTGATAGAAAGTTGGACATTTAATCAAAATAAAATGTGGCTCCATCATAAAGAGTGTAGAATTTCCTTCAATTTAATTACTTTTACACTTCAAAGATTTATACTTTTTAATTTATTTATTTATTAAGAGAAATATTACGTTCACAAGATTTTCACAAAAATTTTACTTGGCAAGTTGGTATTAATTTAATCTAGACCTATCACTGAAAATAGTTTTCTTGCCCTAGTAACAAGAAGTTATTTAACACCTAAATTTTTTTGTGGATATAAAATTTCTCTATAATTGTGTCTCTAAATTTATTCAATCAAAAGAGTTAAAAGAAATATTTTGATGTCATTTTTTAATAAACCAATGGACAGCATCCAAAAAATAAAGAAAAGCACAGAAGCACACCTAACAAAGGCAAAGCATCAAGGCTAAACATAAGCAGCTTTCCTTAGACTGACAACATTCCTCTTACTCCAGTTGTGCCCATACCAAACTGCAAAAGATATCAGCTTTAAAGTATTTTCCTTTCAAATTTGAAGGCCACCAATCGATTAAATTATCCCAGACCAGCTTGGGCTTAGCTATCAAACAGTTCTTCCATTTTCATTAGCGAGAGAGGAAAAAACATGTAAAATCGGCTTATAAGTTGGCTGTCAAGATAACTAATTCCTCTATGCATGGCGAATGCTCTTTGGCATGAAGGGATAGAAGAATATGGAGGAAACTGTGGAAGCTATATGTTCCACCAAAAGCAAAACATTGTGTGTGGCATGGAATGCTCTAATTCGTTGGCTACTCTTCAAAATTTGCGATCTAGGAAGATAGTAACCAAAATGTCAATAGGAGGATGGAACAACGCTTCATGTATTGTGGTCATGCCCTTTAGCTAGAAATGTTTGGGCTTTGGTGAGAGGCAAAATACAAGAATGGCCTACTGATACAGATATTGACCTCTTTGGTCGGTTTAGTAGAGATTGCGTGGAGTGCAGTATTGAAGATACTGAAATGTGGGCTAGGTATGTTGGTGTGGGCCATTTGGAACTCTATGAATAAACATAACTGTTGGAGCCTTTTAATATTAAATAATTAAAATGAATAAATGTTATAATATAAATGTAAAGATATGAGAGTGAATATGAAAGATGAGGAGTTAGTGAAAATGTTTAATCTTACATTGAAAATGAGAGAGACTATATTATTCTTTTTAATTGTGGTGATTAATAGGCTAACAGGAATTGTCTCAGATATTGGGCTAGATACGTGCGTAAGGGGGAGATAAAGAGTGGAGGTATCAAAAATGGAAATGAATAAGTATTATTCAATTTCTCGTTGTGTTATTTCCATTATTATTGTGTTTGTACCAACAATTTTAAGGAGATTCAACACATGGAGCCTACACAAAAGAAACCAAATGAGCCTGTTGGAAATCTTAACAAGCCCTTTCGCTTTAAGGGAGCCCACTTCAAGAGGTGGAAAGAAAAGGTCATCTTCTACTTGAGTCTTCTCAAAGTCTCCTACATCCTCACTGACAAGAATCCATCAAAAGTTCCTACCGATGAGATGAGTGAGGAAGAATATAGTCTCCATCAAGAAAAAATAGATAAGTATACAAAAGATAAATATAATTGTCTTGTCGATCATTTCTATGATTATTATGATACAACTTATAATTCTGCTAAGAAAAATTGGAAAGCTTTACAAAGCAAGTATGATACCGAGGAGGCAAGTGCAAAGAAGTATGCTACTAGTAGATTTTTCCGTTACCAAATGGTGGATGGAAAATAGGTGGTGGATCAAGCACAAGACTTCCAAATGATTGTGGCAGAATTGAGATCCAAAGGCATAAAGATTGGAGACAATTTGGTGGTAGCTGGCATAATTGATAAACTACTAGAATCTTGGAGGGAGTTTCAAAAGACTTTGCGGCACAAACAAAAGGAGACATCCTTGGAGACTTTGATCACATGCATCCGTGTGGAGGAGGAAGCTAGAGGACAAGATGCACTCATAACACAAGAGAGCAATGGTAATTCCACCACAAAGGTAAACCTTAATAATATGCCCAAAAATCATTTTCCTAGAAATAGTCAATTGAAACCTAAAAAGAGAGCCTTTAAAAGCAATAGTAGACCTCAAGGAAGGGGAAACCCGAATAAAAATTACAATAAGAACCAATGACCCCCTTCACAAGATCAATTTAATAGATCTTGTTTTGTCTGTGGCAAGAGTGGGCATATTGCTTGATTTTGCAAATTTCAGAAACATGAATCTGTCCCGCAGGCTAACGTAACCGAAGAGCCTTTAGTGGCTATGATTACAGACATCAATATGGTGCAATATGTTGAAGGGTGGTGGACAAATTCTGATGCTAATAGGCACATCTGCTATGACAAAATTAAATTGGTTCAAATTGTACACTCCTTTTGAAGAAGAAAAAACTGTTATGCTTGGTAACTCTAGCAAAACCAAGGTTCTTGGGAGTGGTGAGGTTGAATTGAAATTCACTTCTGGATGCGTGATAACATTGAAAGATGTTCTTTACACTTCGTCCATGAGGAAGAATTTGATGTCAAGTTTTTTGCTTAACAAGGCTAGCTTCAAGCAAATTATGGAATCTAATAATTATGTAATCACTAAAAAGGGATTATTTGTGGGCAAGGGTTATGCTTGTGATGGAATGTTTAAATTGAATGTTGAGAATAATAAAGCATCTACCAGTTCAGTTTATATGGTTTCTTCTATTAATTTTTGGCATGCTCGTTTGTGTCATATAAATAGTAGATATGTGGAAATCATGAGTAGTTTAGGATTAATTCCAAGACTATCAAAAGATTTTGAAAAATGTGAAAGTTGTAGTCAAGCTAAGATTACAAAAAGACCTCATAAAAATGTTGTAAGAAATACCGAATTGCTTGAGTTAATTCACTCCGATTTATGTGAATTTTGAAGGAATTTTAACTCGAGGTGGAAATAGATATATTATCACTTTTATTGATGATTTCTCAAAATATACAGTTATTTATTTGTTGAAAAATAAAAGTGATGCTTTTGAAAAATTTCAAGATTTTTTAAAAGAAGTTGAAAATCAATTCAGTAGAAAAATAAAAAGAATAAGAAGTGATAGAGGCTGTGAGTATGAATCAAGTGCATTCAACTCATTTGTTCAGTCTTTGAGAATTATCCATGAAACTACTGCACCATATTCACCTGCTTCTAATGGTATGGCTGAAAGAAAAAATAGAATTTTAATTGAGTTAACAAATGCCATGTTAATTGAATCTGGTGCACCTTTACATTTTTTGGGTGAAGCTATTTTAACTGCATGTCATGTTTTGAATAGGGTATCACATAAAAAGTCACACACCACACCTTTTGAGATGTGAAAAGGACATAAGCCAAATTTGGAATATTTGAGAGTATGGGGTTGTCTTGCTTATGTAAGGCTTACTGACCCTAAAATGCCTAAATTAGGTATAAGAGCTACTACCTGTGCTTTTCTTGGTTATGCGATTAATAGTGCAGCCTATAGATTTTTTGATCTTGAAAACAAAATAATTTTTGAATCTGGTGATGCAATTTTTCATGAAGAAAAATTTCCTTTTAAATTGAAAAATAGTGGGGGTGAAGAAAATATTTTGTCACAACCTAGTTCTTCTACTTCACATTTACAAAATCAAGAAAATTTTGAAATGGAACCTAGAAGGGGTAAAAAACCTAAAGTTGAAAAGGATTTTGGTCCTGATTATTATGTTTTCAACATTGAGGAAAATCCCCAAAATTTAAAAGAGGTTTTAACATCACCTGATGCTATATTTTGGAAAAAGACTGTAAATGATGAGATGAAATTTCTAATTTCTAATATAACTTGGAAATTAGTAGATCTTCCACCGGGTTATAAGACCATGGGTTGTAAGACCATGGGTTGTAAGACCATAGGTTGTAAATGGGTCCTTAGAAAAAAGTTGAAACCGGATGGATCAATAGATAAGTTTAAAGCTAGACTTGTTGCAAAAGGCTCAAAAAGCTGATCTTGATTTCTTTGATGCATTTTCTCCGGTAACAAGAATTACATCTATTAGATTGTTAATTGCTATTGCTGCAATTTTTTATTTTAAAATTCATCAAATGGATGTAAAAACTGCTTTTCTAAATGGGGACCTAGAGGAAGAGATTTATATGGATCAACCCGAAGGCTTTGTAGAGCCTAGACAAAAAAGCAAGGTATGTAAGCTAACTAAATCCCTATATGGCTTAAAACAAGCACCTAAGCAGTGACATGAAAAGTTTGATTCCTACATGATTGAGAATGGTTATAAATCAAATGAATGTGATAAATGTAATTTACATGTTATTATTAGCCTCTATGTGGATGATATGTTGATTTTTGGCTCAAATATGCATGTTATAAATGAAACAAAAAATATGCTTAACAGCCATTTTGATATGAAAGATCTTGGTGAGGCTAATTTTATTTTGCGCATGAAAATTACAAAAGCATGTGATGGAATATATCTTGATCAATCACATTACGTTGATAAAATATTGAGAAAATATAATTTTCATGATCACAAAAGTGTAGCTACTCCTTTTGATTCTAGTGTTCATTTATTTCCTGTGAATAATGATGATGAGATTTTTAATCAAAAGGATTATGCTAGCATCATTGGTAGTTTGCGTTATGCTATTGATTGTACTAGACCTGACATTGCAGATGCAGTAGGGGTGCTTAGCAAATTTACTAGCAAGCCTAGTAAAGATCATTGGCTAGCTATTTAGCGAGTCATGAGATATTTAATTGATACCAAAAACTATGGCTTATTTTATAAAAAGTACCCTGCTGTGATTGAAGCTTTTAGTGATACCGATTGGAATACTTTGTCAGGTGATTCTCTCTCTACCACTGGTTATATTTTTACCTTAGGTAGTGGTGCTATTTGTTGGAAATCTAAAAAGCAAACAATAATTGCTAATTCAACAATGGAAGTTGAATTAATAGCATTAGCTTCAGCTAGTGAAGAGGCAAACTGGCTTAGAGATTTGTTATATGAAATTCCACTTTAAGAAAAGCCAATTCCACCTATATTAATTCATTGTGATAGCACTGCCGCAATTGGTAGAGTTAAAAACCGTTACTACAACGGTAAATCCAGACCTATAAGAAGAAAGCACAGTACCGTGCAATCTTATTTGAGTAGTGGCATCATAACTGTGGATTATATTAAATCTAATGATAATCTTGCAAATCCATTTACCAAGGCCTTGGCAAAGATAAAGTCTAGAATACATCGAGGGGGATGGGACTAAAGTCCATAGAATCATGAGCCATGTATGAGAATACCCAACCCAAGGACCAGAGATCCTAAGAATTGGGTTCAATGGGAAAAACAAATCATATGATGGTTGTAAGAAATGCACTATTTATTTTTTAATTATTTATTTTGTAAATAATTTTTTAATTGTTCACCCCTATGATGTAAGTGCATTTATCCTGTAATGTGAAGAGGTTGAGTAAAAAACTCTTAAAGAAATTTGTAACTCGTATGAGTGAGGTGTCAGAATTACAGGAACACCCTTGACAAAATTTCACCTATGTGAGTGTGGGGGTGGAGCCACTCCCTATGAGATTTGGACTTAATCTCAAATACACTCATGAAACCGGGATCAGCACACGGCCATAAAGTGCTAGCTATAAAAGCTCATGTCAACACCTGGGTTGTTATGTGTAAGCAATGACGCTTAATTTCCCTAAAGCAGTCCTAGTTCAAGTCAAAGACCACTATGACTCTGGAGTTGAGATCGCTGTTTTACTAAGTGACGGTTCAATGCAGAGCACACCTTCATGATGCATAGTGACCCATCTTTGCCAGGTAATCTCTCTTTAACTAAAATTTAATATTAAAATGAGTGGGGGATTGTTGGAGCATTTTAATATTAAATAATTAAAATGAATAAATGTTATAATATAAATGTAAAGATATAGGAGTGAATATGGAAGATAAGGAGTTAGTGAAAATGTTTAATCCCACATTGAAAAAGAGAGAGACTATTTTATTCTTTTTAATTGTGGTGATTAATGGGCTAATATGAATTGTCTCAGATATTGGGCTAGATACGTGTGCAAGGGGGAGGTAAAGAGTGGAGGTATCAAAAATGGAAATGAATCAGCCTCTTGGATCCTCCTACTTGACAGCCCATTCAGAGTAATTACCATATCCGTTGGTAAGTAAATGGCCTGAATTAATACTCCATTTTTATTATGGACAATGAAGAGCCATTAACCCACTTAATGGACTATCTGTTTGGGCCTTTTCATTTTTCAAAAACTCCTTATCTCGCCATTAATTGAGTAACTCCAGCCCATCAAATTAATATCCAACAATTAATCTTGTAATACCCACTACATCAGAATAATGGACATAATTAATCAGATTAATTTGGGTAGTAATTTCGTGAGGCCCATTGAGCCTATAAATAGACTCATTCATACACAATCCAAGTTACTACAATATACACACACAAAAATAATAGAGAGGTTCTTGGCAAGGAAGGGTGTTCTTTCTGATGGAGCTCTGGGCTTGAACACTTTGTGCAGAGGTTGTTCTAGTCATACGACACTTGTTGGGCTATTGTATCCTGGGGGAGACAAGTCAAAAACGGTTTGCACCGGTTACAAAGTTTAGCCAACTAAGGGCTTGAATCTTCTTAAAGAGAACGAGTGCCACGCCTCAGTCTAAATAATGTTGTGTAATTTCTTTCTTTACATTAGTAATATTCAAAGAAGTATTATTCAGTTTCTCGTTGTGTTATTTCTATTATTATTGTGTTTGCAACAACAATAACTTTGAAAATACCCAACTCCAGCAAATATTGGATATGGCTCAAATCTTGTTGCAAGATTATAAGAAAGCAAACAGGATTTCTTTGCCCATGTCCAGCAGCAGCTAATATGTCGTTGGAAGTCAAAAGAATCAGTCCATATTTGTTTATTTTTTAACTAGATGATTTATATTCTGTGTAGATGCTGTGTAGTTACACTTGTTTGTATTTGTATTGTACATACTTTATATCATTAATAAAATTTAAAGTTGCATAAAACACTTTTGTAGTGGTATTGGCAAGTTATGGGTCAAATGACTTGAGTAAAGAGTTTGTATTTGTGGATTTTTATTTTTATTTTTATTTTGTGGCTAAACAATTATAAGGAGAATGAGAAACGTAAATGAAGGACTTATAAGAGACTGGAGTATGAAGGATTGTTAGTTGTTTCTCAATTAGTGGTGTAGAGATTGTGATAATAATAGCTTTGAAGCTTTCCTTTTTCATTTTTTTTTTTTTTAGAAGAAGCTTTGAAGCTTTATTGTGTTAAATAAATAAAGTTATTTATCTTTACGATAGAAATATAAAATAACCTTATGACCTGTTTGGATAGAGGGGAGAAGGGGAGTAGAGTAAAGTTAGCTAAAAATAAGCTAATTTTGTGTTAAATCTACTCTACTGTACTCTACTCTCCCTCTCTCTCCCTCAATCCAAACGAACCATTAATTTCTTACTTATAGTTTCATCATAAAAACAAATTACAAGATATCACTTCCATCAGTTGCACTTTTCTCCATTACCTTTTAGGAAATTGCACACAGGAGATAGTTTTTTGTTGTTTTTATTTTATTTATTAAAAAAAAAAAAAGAGAGAGACAATCTTGTTAAACTCAAGGGATTGAGGTTTTTGTTTTTTAGCATAAATTTTGCATAAAATTCTTGAAATTATAACAATAAAAATATTAAAATAAATAATTTAAATTGAATTAAATCACTGAAACAAAAAGATAAGTGCGGCTAGAGAGTCTTAAAAGAAAACGAGAGACAAGTCTATTAGTGTTGATAATAATACATGTATAAAAAGACAAATTACAAATAAGATATACATATTAAAGATTCAAATTATTTGCATTCATAATTTAGATATATATTAAACAAAATATGTATATATATACATTCGTGGTGGAATAGAGTGACCAAAAGAAGTCCCCTTCCCCTCACCTCTTTAGGGTGGAACAAAGTATTTTTACCATCACTAATCCCACAGCAAGCTAGGCTTGAGCTACCTAAAAGTTTTGTAAGCAATAATAAATCTTAATTGGTTTTTTATTGGTTAAAGTAAATTTTAATCATGGAAGGGAGAGAGTCTTATTCTGTCTCATTCACTCAATTATTTTCTCCCTTAAAACCACCCCCACCCCCCCCCCCCCTGCCCCGAACAACCCCTTTTAATCTTGATTTAATCAACCTTTTAAAACCACTTCAACAATTGGTTTAAAAACCCCTCAAAGCGAAGCTACCCTATCAATTTCCTCTCATTCACCCAATCATTCTTATCTAAAAACCACAACCCCTTTCAAACTTCACTTCAATCTCTCAAACCCTTAAGAAAATCCTAGAAACACCCAAGGCAAAGACCATAACCTAAATGATCTCATCTTTATTGCCAAATGTCAAACCAATTCTTCTAAGATGCAAGAACTCACATGCTTACTGGCACACCTTTGGATGAAAAAGATCCTAAACAATCTGGTTTTTTTAGAATAAAAGAAGACATTTGAGGAGGTTGTTCATCTCTAAATGGTGTTGAGAGTATAATCGAAATAGAGAAAAAGATGGAAAATTTTGTGTAAAAAACTAATAATAAATAAATAATTATATTTAAATAAAAACAGAGAAAGAATAGAGAATGTGAACGGTATCAAATTATGAACGGTAAAAAATCTCAGCTTTAATTTTAATAATAATATAATAATAAAAATCACCTAATATTTTTGGCTTTTTAGCTTATTATACGTGGGAAGTCTAGAGGCCCAACCCAAATTCAAATTTTTAATGTCATTAAAAATTTAAAGCTAGTCACCATCCACTTCTCTTCAATCATAAAGTACCTCACTCACTCTCTCTCTCTCTCTTTCCCTCTCTCTCTCTCTCTCCCAAACGGTGATCTGGGAAGTGGGAGGAGGTTCGGGGTTTTGTTCAGAGAATCTAAGGAGAAGAGTGGGTTTGCGAAGGAGGACCTGAGGCTGCGTAGGGAATGAGTTCATGAGGGGTTCCGCCATTTGAGGAGGAAGAAAAAGAGGTGGGACTTTCTTTTCTTTTCTTCTTCTTTTCGTTTTTTGTTTTTTTGGGTTAAATTGATTTTTCTTTTGGATAGTGGTTGTGGTTTTGTTTTGTTTGGCTGGAAATGGTTGTGGGAAGGTTCAGTTGGGGTTTAAGGTTTTCTGGGAATTTTTATTTTTATTTTTGTGGAAATAATGGTTTTTATTATTATTATTATTTGAAATGGTGGTGTTGATTTTGTTTGGTTTGGTTTAAAATGGTTCTAGGAAGATTTAGTTGGTTTCTGTTATGAGTAAACTCGACACTCTTTGCCTAATGATTCTAAGATCACAAAAATCAATCTTTTCATATGGCAATTTATTTATCACTGAGTCACTCTTAAGGGTTCATCTCGTTTCTATAAGAATGGTAGAGTTTCTAAACCTCAGCTTGTTTACATTGGTCAAAAGAATGTTTTAGAGGAGGAACTTCTTGATTGTTGGGACATACTTAGTGCTTGAGAACAATAAACTCATTGCAGGTATTAGATTCGGGAGTTGACTATGATGGTGTTTCCCAATAAATGTAGTTCTTATATGTGTAATATATAAAAATAAAAAATAAAAAAGTCATGTCAATTAAGGAAATAAGGGAGAGTATGACTTCGAATAAAATAGAACGATGGAAAAGAGTACATGTGGCAGATCTTGACTAGTCTGTTGAGATCCAGGATTCATACCAACCCCAAATTTTTGGAATTAAGGCTTTGTTGTTGTTATTGTTGTTCCTCTTCTTTGGCTAGTGTGTGGTCAAAGGTTGAATGCCTGAAGCTCTTAAAATTAATAATATCTGATTTAATAATATTCATTAATAGGATCTAGGATGCACAGATATTCCATTTTTCTCATATTCACGTATCCGATATGTATCATACCGGTATCGTACTGGATTTCTCTAAGATACATACCTTGTCTTTTTTCTTTTCTTTTCTTTTCTTGAAAAGAAAGTACCAATACGTCCAGAATACTCCTCTGATACAGCTTGAATACCATTGTAACTCAACCCCCGATAGTGAGAGATAGCCAAAACTTGTAAAAAATTTCATTTATATTGTTTATGTATTAGTTTCAATGTTGAACACTTATCTAGTTATCGTTTTTTTACTTCTTCTTCTTCTTGTTTTTTTTATCTTGGTTTGTATTCTAAACATCCATTAATTGCAATTGATTCACTTTATTATGCATTATTGCTCTTAAATTGATATATACTTAACAATATATGAAAAATAAATGCTTAATAATATATTAAAAATACAAATAAAATATATTTAATAAGTAATTAATACACGTATCCCTAACATATCGTACCCTAGGTTTTTCAAGAAATGTTGTGTCCCTGTACCCATACCCATGCATCTTAGATTAGCATATTCTACTTTGTTTTATACATTCCCTGTAGAGGTCATCTTTGGCTCAGGTTTTTAATGTTGCTCACATTGTCAGCTTTAAAAAATTGAATTGCAGAACATGTCAATCACAAAGGAGGTGAAGGCTAGTGACGCAACAGCACAAAAAATGTTCAGCAAGGGGACACCAGTTGAGGTTAGCAGTGATGATGATGGTTTTGAAGGTGCTTGGTTTGCTGCAACTATTATTAAAGCAGTGGGAAAGGACAAGTTCCTTGTCCAGTACCAGAGCCTGAGGACTGATGATGATTCAGGCTTTCTGAGAGAAGAGTTTGATACCCTGCATATTAGGCCATGTCCACCAGAAACTCTTGTTGTTGATCGTTTCAGTCTTTTTGAAGAAGTCGATGCTTTGTACAATGATGGGTGGTGGGTGGGTGTGATTTCTAAGGTTCTTGGTGGCTCAAAATACTTAGTTTACTTTAGGGACACAGATGAGGAAATAGAGTTTAAGCATTCTGACTTAAGGCCACATCAGGACTGGATTGATGGAAAATGGATTATGGCTTCCCAGGTATGACTTCTCTATTCTTGAAACTTGAGAACCTTTGTTGATCTCATTTTGTACTTTGGTGTTAAATGGGGTTGTCCGTTTTGCAAACTTGGCATGGCTTGCTCAATGTTACTAGTAATTTAAGGTAAGTTCACAACCATTTAGTCAAATTCAGGTTTTGGGCAGGGAGCTAAATAATTGACAGTGCCAAGTTTGGTTATTATCCAAGATTTTCTCTTTGAAACTTGAATTTAATTAATTATTTTTGAACTCTGCCCCAATCCACCTACTTGGAAAATTTTGGAAGCTGGTCAAAATAAAGTGAATTAAAAGAATAGAAAAGAGGCAAACGTCAATGAAATTTGCTAAAGCCTTGGCCAGCTTGTTGTGATTCTTTGATCTAAAAGTATTATTTGATAAGCTGCCCCACCTATCATAAGAATCAACTACTCCATGCGTGCGTGAATGCAATGGGAAGGAAGTGATTGTGTCACTTTTTTTAACCTATATGATTCTTTTTCCTTCTAATTTTCTGTTTCTGACCTTTGCACAAGTCAAAGTATTATTTAACCCAAGCAATCCTATATTTATATATGTGGTATTGAATTTATACTGATGGTTGGCATATTAATTCATGTCAGGCTCTGATGAAGTTGCTTTACTTGTGATTGCTTGAGAAATCAAGAAGGCATCCCTTGTGTACCAGGAGAGATTGCATTACATCTGAAGGACTCTGCTTCTTATAGCAGTGGAAGTCAACGGATGATTTTTTGATAAACAAATTGCAATTTTTAGTAGTCATTTTCATCTTGGTAACCTATCATTAGGCATTCTCAACGATTTGTTTAGATTTTACAAATTAATTGGAAGCATAGTTTGACTTTATGATCCAAAGCAAAAAGTTAATGATGTAAATGCTTTCAGGTAAATTCTTGTATTGTATTGGCAACTGACCAGCGAGTCAGTGACTGTTCTCAATTTCTTTCTGCATGAAAAGGGTTTCTCTAATATTGTTTATTCCTAATCATTCATCCTGCAAAACAAATTAATTTCAGAAGCCTCTTTAAGGTTAGATGGCTGGAAGTTCTTTTAAAAAAAAAAGTCTAGATACATGTGATTGATTGTTACTCAACTGAAATTAGTCCAGTGATTTTGTATTAAGCATCAAATAGAGTTGTCTATTAAGAGTTCTATCAGGAGTCTAGAATTGTCTTTAAGAGTTCCATCTGAAGCCTACTCTGGCTATGCAAAGCCAATATATACATCAATAATATTAGTGAAAAATGTTTACGAGTAATAAGGTAGCAAGTTGTGATTGTTATATGATAAAAATGTTATATTAGAAGGGAAAAGTTAACAAATGTCTTAAGAACATTTGTTAGTGAATTATTTTAAGAAAATATTTATGGAAAAAGAATAAAAAATTTAATGTTTTGACGGCTTTTAAAATTTCTCATAAAAATGGTATAAAAATTTTTTTAAAATAATTTATTAACAATTGTCTTAAGAGCACTTGTTAATATGACCTATATTAGAAATAGTCATTCATAGCTTGACACTTCAACAAGTTATGTAAAAGATCAACAACTTATGTAAAAGATTGTGTTCCCAGCAATACTCAACCTGCAAGCTGGTTAAAAATACAATTGGGTATTGCTTTTTTCCCATGTTTGGCATTCTACTTTGGTACAAACCTTGTGCTGGATTCTAGCATGAAATCATGTTCCTGACTGTAACATCAATGTTACCCCTTAAGCCACAGATGTTTATGTTGAATAGCAAAGTACCACCCATAAACCAACCCATGCATCATCACAGGAAGTGAGTCTGTAATGGGGTTAAAGAGGGTTTATGTTTTGGATCAATTAAATGAAATGTCAACCATCAAAGATTCAAAGTTGCAAAATTAGGTTCATACAATCTTAGGCCATCAGGCTATACTGAGGCACTACTCATTTAGCATGAGTAGAGTGTGGATGTCCAATGCATGACATCCCACAAAATATATATAATTCAACAAAAGTGGGTTATTTAGCCAATTAATAAGGATGAGAGGGGAAAAAATCTCAAAAAAAGGAATAAAATAGTTAGATGTGCATTTTCTTTTTTTAACAAACGAGCTCGGGTGTATGCAGCCCTCTGTTTATCTCACACGCATCAAATTATTACAAAGAAAAATTCTATTGGGGGTAGCTCTAAAATGCTGACAAAAAATTTCGAATCCAAAATCTTTTGAATCTCATGAGACTTTATAAACCACTATATCAATCTCTCGGACAAAGTTATTTCAAAGAATAGAATATTAGTGACCCCAAAGGCCCAAAAGCACAAACTTGAGGGGTCCACTAATGATATTTGGTAACCCTATGGGGCCTATACTATTATAATATCCTCCCTTACAACAACATACCAGACAGGAACGCACCATAAACCGAAACAGACTTACAGACCCATTATCTAACAAACCAAACTCACTAACCAACAAGACCAAACTATAAAAACTTGATGAAGACCTTCTCGGAATGCCCAGATTTCCGCTATAAAAACTTCAGTTTAGTCGCATTTTTGGGTCCTCACTTGGCATGGAGTTATGAGCACTAAAAGACTACTTTCTACGGCTGATTTCTATGCAATCCCACCCATTATCCGAAACTCCCTTCAATGGGCCCACAACTCCACCACCCAATCGAACACACCTTTCTTACCAAAGGGTCCTCCCGTGTCAGCCACAAACCTCATTAAATTGTACTCTGGAAGGGGCTTGATAAAAGAGGCCTGGATACTGTTCGATGAAATGCCTGAGAGACATGCGGTTGCATGGACTGCCATGATTGCAGGGTACACGTCTTGCAACTACTACAGCCATGCATGGGCTATGTTCTGTGAGATGGTAAGGAATGGAGTGGAGCCAAATGCTTTTACTTTGTCCAGTGCTTTGAAGGGTTGTAAGAGCATGAAGGCTCTTTCAAATGGGGCATTGGTCCATGGCTTGGCCATCAAGCATGGTATGAAGGAGTCTATGTATGTTAATAATGCACTTATGGATATGTATGCAACGTGTTGTGTTAGCATGGACGAGGCATGCATGGTATTTCATGAGATAGATGCAAAAAATGCTGTTTCATGGACTACTTTGATCACTGGTTACACTCATAGAGGTGATGGCTATGGTGGGCTTCGAGTTTTCAGGCAAATGTTGCTGGTAAGTAGTTGAAACAACCTCAAATTCTATGAAAACACTTGCGTTCCGAAGCTCACTTGTTATTGTGTATCTACAATTAGAAAGGTTTCAATTTTTAAAAAGAATTCATATCAGCTTTATATATCTCACAGTATACATTAAGTTCTTTTAATTTATTTAACGAACAGGAGGAAGCAGAACTCAATCCATTTAGCTTTTCAATTGCTGTTAGAGCTTGCAACTCAATTGGCTCATACGCTTTGGGCAAGCTAATACATTCAGCAGTGATTACACATTATGGATGGGAACAAGATTAAAGCATTTGTTTAGAATGCACTTATAAACTAGTTTATTGTTTATTTTCCTACGATTTGCAGACCTCACGTAATGTACTTATAAACTACTTTATTGTTTATTTTCTTATTATTTGTAGATCCCAAGTAAATCACATACTTATTTTATTTAACTTTTATAGTTACTTTACTTTAAGCAAAATACTAGAATAAATCATGCCAAAAACAAAGCAGAACTTTAGGCCTGGGGGCCAACATTACACAGCATAGCGAAAAAAAAGTTTCCCATAGTACCAAATTAATTATTAAAAATTCTTTATAAAAATCCTTCATGATATAATTCATAATTAACAGGATTTTCTCATCTAGTATTATAATCAATATCGGTGGCTGTAACCTCCAAATTAATCTTGAACACTTTTTGTCTAAAAAAAATGCATCAATTGTAGATAATCCCCCCCCCCCTCCCCAATAAATTACTCATACTTTGAAATCTGAATATTAAATTTTATAAATTAGTTACATAGCCATTTTTTTTTTTTTATAAAAAAAGATTAAATAGTGAAGTACATGTAATCAATACAAAGGTAATTAAAGACAGAACAAAAAAAAGATTAAATATTGTTTCATACTTGTTGATCTACACTCTTAGTAGACATAACATCCATACTTTTACATCTAAGTGTCCATATTCTTTCAAAAATGTTCAAATTTAATACATGAGACTAACGGTGTGTAGGAAAAGTGAGTGGAACCTAATCATTGGCCGAAAAAATAAATAAATAAAAGGCAAAATACATTTATTTATTTATTATTATTATTTTCTTTTCTTTTCACTTTTTTTTTTTTAGAAAAGCAAAAGACAATATAAGTGGGCTACCTAGTACACTATGCATCTTGATATCAAATTTTTAATTGCGTACAAGCAAATAACATTATATATTCTTGCTAGGTCCACTATGAATAATATTCCTGCTACAGTTTTCTAACAAGATTGGGCGGCTAATCTTCATTCGAAGCTTCTAAGGAATAATTAAAAAAAAAAAAAAAAAAGGTAGAAAGAAAGAAAGAAAGAGAGCGAGAAAGAGAGCTAGCTCCTCTACCTGAATAGATGTGATTTAGTGGCACTATAGCTCGCTCTTGTTGGTGTTCCAACTTCAGTTTGATCGTCTGTAAATTTTTAGAGACAAACCGTTAAATTTATAGACTAGAGCTGAGTAACAGGCAAGTACAAGCTAAGAATATATCATATCAACGTATCCAAGTTAGGTATATTATAAAGGAAACATAATTAAAGAAGATTCTTATTATTGTCGTTTTGATTTTTGAAACATAAACTAAACAATCCAAAAAAGAAGGGAAAAAAAATAGATTCTTATGATTGTTCTTTTGATTTTCTAAAGTTTTTCTATCAAGGCCCTAAACTTCTTTAGATTGTGGTCTTCGTAGTTGTGAGTTGGTGACTTTGGAAGAGTAGAACCGTAATAAGGATTTTGACTAGAACCATGCTCAAGGTGTTTGGTAGACGGATTGATATACCCTGGTAAACAAGGAGACATCAGTTAATCCAAAGACCAATCGATGAGGCTGACCAAGGAGGCTTCAATGGCTAAATCAGCAAATGTAAATAAAGACACTTTTATTTGTTTTGGAAGAAATTAAATTATGTACACAACACATAGTAAATTTCTTCCTACAAATTAAATGGGAGCTTTTCGCTCGAGCTTATGACATTCAACTTACCAATTAGAGTTCTATTCTTTTGAGCACGGTTTTAGTCTTATTTCTCAAAAAAAAATAAAAATAAAAATAAAAATTAAAGTTCTATTTTTTCTTTCAGCTTAACCATTTGTTGCGGAGTAATAGGAATTGAATTTTGATATAATATTCCATGTTCTTATAAAATGTAGAGAAAAAAAACATTTGAAAAATATTCACCTCCTTTATCACTTCTAAGAGTTTCAATCCTTTTTTTTTTTTTTTTTGTTCTACTTCATTTTTATAGTGTTTAAACTTTAAACATGAAAAAAGATTTATCCTTATCTCTCTTCAAATATACATATGTAAATCACTTTTTATCACCTCCAGTTAATTTACCACCCATCTCACATACAAATGCACAAGTTCTAACGAACTATAATTTCTATATGATATGAAATGACTTCTTGGTCATCCGGGTTTGAATATACTTCTTACTCAATGCATTAAAACATGCTTATAAAATCCAATCTTTCTATTTGCATTATTATCATATATATATATATATATATATATAGGGTAATTCCACCGTACCTCCCCTTTTTTGAGGGGTATGGTACCCACTAGTAGGCAACCGACCATATCAAGTTACCAAAACATCACATTTGATGGTACCATTCTCGTATTGTGTAATACTAACATCACATGTGACTGTACTTTTATCACATTCGGCGGTTCCCTTATTTTTTTTCTCACATTTGATGATATCATCCTTACATTGTGCAATACCAACATCATATATAACTGTACTTTTATCACATTCGGTGGCTCCCTTACTTTTTCTCACACTTAATGGTACCATCCTCATATTGTGCAGTAACAACATCACATGTGACTATACTTTTATCACATGTGACTATACTTTTGTCACATTCGGAGGTTCCCTATTTTTTTTTTCTCACATTTAATGGTTCCATTGTCACATTAAACAGTACCAACATCACATTTGATCGTACTTTTCTTACATTCAGTACTACTTTAATTTTTTCCTCACATCTGACAATTCTATTGTTACATTTGGCAATGCCAACATCACATGTGACTGTACTTTTGTCACATTTGATGATTCCCTTATATTTTTCTCACATTTGATGGTTCTATTGTCACATTAGACAGTATTAACATCACATTTAACCGTACTTTTGCCACATTCAGTTGCACTCATATTTTTTTCTCACATTTGATAGTATCATCCTCAAATTATGCAATACCAACATCCATTGTCACATTGAGCAGTACTAACATCTTATTTGACGATACTTTTCTCACACTTAGTGGTATTTTAATTTTTACTCACATTTGTGCTAGGAATTGGGAAAATTTGGCAGTTGAATTCGAGGACAACAAGCCTCTAAGAACAGGGGACAAGTGAGAACAGAGAGATAGAGAGAATAGAGAGAGGAATTCTAGAAACAACAACAATCAAGTTCATTCCCTTTCCATACACATCTCCCTAGTCTAATACCCCTCAGTAACTAACTCCAAGCTGTGTAACCACCTTGCTAGCCCATTCCCTCCAACTAACTAACTATATCAACAAACTCTAATGCCACACAAGTTTGATGTAAACCCATCACCAATACAAGTAATACATGTATATCTATACTAAAATACAATATACAATACCAGCTAATCAAATACAACATTATCTAAAGCACAGACATATTACACACCTAGGTTGCACTGGCATATGCACACCTCATCAACTATGCACGCATGCCCCATCAGCAGCAGACACACCCCTAATCAGTAGCCCAAGCTCACCCTACAGCACCTCACTATGCAGCAACACACGCATACCTCATCAGCACCACACGCACTCCCCATCAGCACCCCATACACACATACATCTACACACTCCTAACAATTTGACAGTTCCATCGTTACATTGGAATTTGGATAGTACCAACATCACATGTAACCATATTTTTGTCACATTCGATAGTTCCCTTATTTTGTTTTCTCACATTTGATGGTTCCATTATCACATTAAGCAATACCAACATCATATATGACAGTAACTTTTGCCACATTTGGTTGTACTCATATTTTTTTTCTAACATTTGATGATACCATCTTCAAATTGTGCAATACCAAAATCACATGTAACTGTACTTTTGTCACATTTAGCGGTTCAATTTTTTTTCTCGCAAATGATGGTTCTATTGTCACATTAGGCAGTACCAACATCACATTTGACCGTACTTTTCTTACATTTGGTTGTACTTTAATTTTTTTTCTCACATTTGACAGTGCCGTCCTCATATTGTGTAGTACCAACATCACATATAATTGTACTTTTGTCAGATTTGGTGCTCCCCTTATTTCTTTATCACATTGGATGGTTTCATTGTCACATTAGGCAGTACCAACATCACATTAGACCGTACATTTCTCACATTCGGTGATACTTTTTTCACATTCGATGGTTCCCTTTTTTAACCAATTACCATAATACTCCCAAAACCAAAAAATGACCAAAATACCCTTAGAACCTAAAAAATGACAGAATCACCCTAAAACTCAAAAAAAAAATTACCATAGAACCCAAAAAATGACCGAAATAATCATGAAACTTAAAAAATAACCAAAATACCCTTAGAACAAAAAAAATGACCAAATAACCCTGAAACTTTAAAAAAAGACCAAAATTACCATAAAACCTAAAATCTAAACGAAAAAACAATGAAATCTGTTAAGGAAATATTTTATGTAATTGGCTAATTCTTTGACAAAACGCACTTTACTTGTAATTGGGTAGATCTAGGATGTGTTTAATACTTCAAGAAACATGTTGTTCAAGCTAAATATTAAAGCCATGAAAATTGGACCAAGAAACAAGTGAAGAAGGGCGGTTCATTAAAGCTGGACAAATTCCTAATAACTACTCGACAAATACTATCTATCGAGATTTAAAAAGTTGCTGAAGCCCGATGCTCTACAGCTTCTCGCCAGATAAGCTATCTATCGAGATTTATGAAAATCAGTTTTTCAGATCAGATTTCACTCCAATCCATGAATAGATGTTTGGGCTTTCTTTTCTCACAACCCGAAACATATATAAGGATTGTTTTAAAGGTCGTCACATAAGAGAATACATGGAGAACACATGCAAAAAGTGACTGAGTGCCTTATTCTCTTTGAAAGAAGCTACTGTGTCTTAGGGTTTTGTAACCAAGTGCTTCTTGATCTTCACTGTTGATGAAGTGAAGAACTTTGCATCCAACATCTTCTTCAAGTTGGTGTGTTAGTTACGTACTGGGAGCCGTGCATCATTGGTTAATCACGTACTGGGATCCGTGCAAAAAGGATGGCATTCATATATTGAAAAGTTCAAAAGTTCTGAAGCGGTAGAAAATTTCTACTGTAAGTTCATCTACGGGGATTGTAGAGTCTAGGGAGAAAGGTTTTGTACTATATCTGAAACTTCTCTTTACTAGAGTGAATTGCTTTTCGGGAAGGTTTCCCCCCAGGTTTTTTACTGTGAAACTAGTTTGTTTCATTGGTTTTCCTGGGTCATCATATCTTGTCTTATTTACTTTTCCACTGTGCATGATTTTGACATGATATTAATGTTCGTAATAAATCTAATTAACAAGGTTTGTTTTATAACAAGGTTTATTCATAATAAATCTAATTAACAACTTGGATTTAAAACTTGTTAACTCTATCAACCGGGGTCTAAATTTCCCAACAAAATCTAAAAAAATGACCGAAATAACAATGAACCATAGAAAATTACCAAAATACCCCTAGGACAAAAAAAATGACCACATGACCTTTAAACCATGAAAATGACTAAAATGACCTCATAACCTAAAAAGTGACTAAAATACCCTTAGGACTTAAAAATGACTTAAATATTTATAATCCACTTAATAATATAAAATTTACTAAAGAAAAAAAAAAAGTGAAAAAAATTTACCGAGTACATGATTTCTTAAAAACAAAGTACCATAAAAAAAGAAAAGAAAAAATATAAAGATAAATCACTCCACAATCCACACTCTAACTACTAATTACTATCTTAAATATTTATAATTCACTTAATAATATAAAGTTTACAAAGGAAAAAAAAAATTACCAAGTACTTGATTTCTTGAAAGTAAAGTACCATACAAAAAGAAAAAGAAAAACAAATATAAAGATAAATCACTCCACAGTCCACACTCTAAATACTAATTACTATCTTAAATATTTTACAAAAGAAAAAAAAAGTGAAAAAACAATTTACTTAGTACTTGATTTTTCGAAAGTAAAATAAAATACAAAAAGAAAAAAAAAGGATAAAGATAAATCACTCTGCAATCCACAATTTAAATACTAATTACTATCTTAAATATTTATAATCAACTTAATATTATAATATTTACAAAAGAAAAAAAATGGAAAAAAAATTATTTAGTACTTGATTTTTTGAAAATAAAGTACCATATAAACAGAAAAAAAAAAAAAAAAAAAAAAAAAAAAAAAAAAAGAGATAAAGATGAATCACTACACAGTCCACAAGCTAAACAATAATTACTATCTCAAATATTTATAATCTATATAATAATATAAAATTTACAAAAGAAAAAAAAAATTACCCAGTACTTAATTTTTTGAAAGCTAAGTACTATACAAAAGGAAAAAGAAAAAAAAAGGATAAAGATAAATCACTCCGCAATTCACAATCTAATACTAATTACTACCTTAAATATTCATAATCCACTTAATAATATAAAATTTACAAAAGAAAAAAGGTTTAAAAATATTTTTACCTAATCCTTGATTTCTTGAAAATAAAGTACCATACAAACAGAAAAAGATAGAAAAAGAAGATAAAGATAAATCACTACACAGTCCACACTCTAAACAATAATTACTATCTTAAATATTTATAATCCACTTAATAAAATAAAATTTACAAAAGAAAAAAAGGTGAAAAAACAATTTGCCCAGTACTTGATTTTTCGAAAGTAAAGTACAATACAAAAAGAAAAAAAAAAGGATAATGATAAATCACACCGCAATCCACAATCTAAATATTAATTACTATTTTAAATACTTACAATCCACTTAATAATATAAAATTCACAAAAGAAAAAAAAATGGAAAAAAAAAATTACCTAGTACTCGATTTCTTGAAAATAAAGTACCATACAAACAGTAAAAGATTAAAAAAAAAAAGATAAAAATAAATTACTACATAGTCCACACTCTAAACACTAATTACTATCTCAAATATTTATAATCCACATAATAACATAAAATTTACAAAAGAAAAAAAAAGTGAAAAATAAAATTTACCTAGTACTGGATTTTTTGAAAGTAAAGTACTATACAAAAGGAAAAAGAAAAAAAATGGATAGAGATAAATCACTCTGCAACCCACAATTTAAATACTAATTACTATCCTAAATATTTATAATCCACTTAATAATAAAAATTTACAAAAAAAAAAAAGGTGAAAAAAATTTACCTAATACCTGATTTCTTGAAAATAAAGTACCATACAAACAGAAGAAGATAGAAAAAAAAAAAAAAGATAAATCACTACACAGTCCACACTCTGAATACTAATTACAATTTTAAATATTTATAATCCACTTAATAAGATACAATTTACAAAAGAAAAAAAAAGTGAAAAAACAATTTACCCAGTATTTGATTTTTCGAAAGTAAAGAACAATACAAAAAGAAAAAGAAAAAAAAATGTTAAAGATAAATCACTCTGCAATCCATAATCTAAATATTAATTACTATCTTAAATATTTATAATCCACTTAATATTATAAAATTTACAAAAGAAAGAAAAAGGAGAAAAAATTTACTTAGTACTTAATTTCTTGAAAGTAAAGTACCATATAAACAGAAAAAAATAGAAAACAAAAAGATAAAGATAAATCCCTACACAGTTCACACTCTAAACACTAATTACTATCTCAAATATTTATAATCTACATAATAATATAAAACTTACAAAAGAATAAAAAGTGAAAAAATATTTACCCAGTACTTGATTTTTTGAAAGTAAAATACTATACAAAAAGAAAAAGGAAAAAAAAAAAGATAAAGATAAATCATTCTGCAATTCACAATCTAATACTAATTACTACCTTAAATATTTATAATCCACTCAATAATATAAAATTCACACACAAAAAAAGTGAAAAAGAAAATTACCTAATACTTGATTTCTTGAAAATAAAGTACCATACAAAAAGAAAAAAAAATATAAAGATAAATTACTCTACAATCCACACTCTAACTACAAATTACTATCTTAAATATTTATAATTCATTTAATAATATAAAGTTTACAAAGGAAAAAAAATGAAAAAAGAAATTACCAAGTACTTGATTTCTTGAAAGTAAAGTACCATACAAAAAGAAAAAGAAAAACAAATATAAAGATAAATCACTCCACAGCCCACACTCTAAATCATAATTACTATCTCAAAAATTTATAATCCACTAAATAAGATAAAATTTACAAAAGAAAAAAAAATGAAAAAACAATTTACACAGTACTTGATTTTTCGAAAGTAAAGTACAATACAAAAAGAAAAAAAAGAAGATAAAGATAAATCACATCGCAATCCACAATCTAAATACTAATTACTATCTTAAATATTTATAATCCACTTAATATTATAAAATATACAAAAGAAACAAAAGTGGAAAATAAATTTTACTTAGTACTTGATTTCTTGAAATAAAGTACCATATAAACAAAAAAAGATAGAAAAAAAATAAAATAAAATAATGATAAATCACTACACAGTCCACACTATAAATACTAATTAGTATCTCAAATATTTATGATCTATATAATAATATAAAATTTACAAAAGAAAAAAAAAAAGTAAAAAAAAAATTACCCAGTACTTGATTTTTTGAAAGCAAAGTACTATACAAAAAAAAAAAAAAAATCACTCCACAATTGACAATCTAATGCTAATTACTACCATAAATATTCACAATCCACTTAATAATATAAAATTTACAAAAGAAAAAAAGTGTAAAAAAAAATTTACCTAATACTTGATTTCTTGAAAGTAATGTACCATACAAACAGAAAAATATAGAAAAAGAAGATAAAGATAAATCACTACACAGTCAACATTCTAAATAGTAATTACTATCTTAAATATTTATAATCCACTTAATAAGATAAAATTTTCAAAAGAAAAAAATGTGAAAAAACAATTTACCCAGTACTTGATTTTTCGAAAGTAAAGTACAATACAAAAAGAAAAAGAAAAAAAGAATAATGATAAATCACACCGCAATCCACAATCTAAATATTAATTACTATCTCAAATAATTATAATCCACTTGATAATATAAAATTTACAAAGGAAAAAAAAAAACAGCGGAAAAATTTTTTTACCAAATACTTGATTTCTTGAAAATAAAATACCATACAAACTTAGAAAAAAAAAAGGATAAAGGTAAATCACTACGCAATCCATACTCTGAACACTAATTACTATCTCAAATATTTATAATCCACATAATAATATAAAATTTACAAAAGGAAAAAAAGTGAAAAAAAAAATTACCAAGTACTTGATTTTTTGAAAGTAAAGTACTATACAAAAGGATAAAGAAAAAAATGTATAAAGATAAATCACTTCGCAACCCACAATTTAAATAATAATTACTATCCTAAATATTTATAATTCACTTAATAATAGAAACTTTACAAAAGAAAAAAAAGTGAAAAAAAATTTACCTAATACTTGATTTCTTGAAAATAAAGTACCATACAAACAGAAAAAGATAGGAAAAAAAAAAGATAAAGATAAATCACTACAAAGTCCACACTCTAAATACTAATTACTATCTTAAATATTTATAATCTACTTAATAAGATTAAATTTTCAAAAAAAAAATGAAAAAAACAATTTGCCCAATGCTTGATTTTTCGGAAGTAAAGTACAATACAAAAAGAAAAAAAAAAAAGATAAAGATAAATCACTCCACAATCCACAATCAAAATACCAATTACTATCTTAAATATTTATAATCCTCTTAATATTACAAAATTTACAATAGAGAAAAAAAAAAGTGGAAAAAAAATTTCACTTAGTACTTGATTTCTTAAATATAAAGTACCATACAAAAAGGGAAAAATAATAATGATAAATCACTACACAGTCCATACTCTAAACATTAATTACTATCTCAAATATTTATAATATACATAATAATATAAAATTTACAGAAGAAAAAAATAAATAAATAAATTTATCCAGTATTTGATTTTTATTTTTTTTTGAGTAAAGTACTATACAAAAGAAAAATGAAAAAAAAATGATAATGATAAATCATTCCGCAATTCACAATCTAATACTAATTATTATTTTAAATATTTATAATCCACTTAATAATATAAAATTTACAAAAGAAAAAAGTGAAAAAAAAAAAAAAAAAAAACCTTACCTAATACTTGATTTCTTAAAAATAAAGTACTATACAAACAGAAAAAAATAGAAAAAGAAGATAAAGATAAATCACTATATAGTCCACACTCTAAATAATAATTACTATCTTAAATATTTATAATTCACTTAATAAGATAAAATTTTCGAAAGAAAAAAAAGTGAAAAAACAATTTACCCAGTACTTGAATTTTTGAAAGTAAAGTACTACACAAAAGAAAAAAAAATGGATAACGATAAATCACTACACAGTCCATACTCTAAGCACTATTTACTATCTCAAATATTTATAAACCACATAATAATATAAAATTTTCAAAGGAAAAAAAAAAAGTGAAAAAAAAATTTACCTAGTACTTGATTTTTGGAAAGTAAAGTACTATACAAAAGGAAAAAGAAAAAAATGGATAAAGATAAATCACTCCGTAACCCACAATCTAATTACTAATTACTATTTTAAATATTTATAATCCACTTAATATTATAAAATTTACAAAAGAAAGAAAAAGGAGAAAAAATTTACTTAGTACTTGATTTCTTGAAAGTAAAGTACCATATAAACAGAAAAAAATAGAAAACAAAAAGATAAAGATAAATCCCTACACAGTTCACACTTTAAACACTAATTACTATCTCAAATATTTATAGTCTACATAGTAATATAAAACTTCCAAAAGAATAAAAAGTGAAAAAATATATACCCAGTACTTGATTTTTTGAAAGTAAAATACTATACAAAAAGAAAAAGGAAAAAAAAAAGACAAAGATAAATCATTCTGCAATTCACAATCTAATACTAATTACTACCTTAAATATTTATAATCCACTCAATAATATAAAATTCACACACAAAAAAAGTGAAAAAGAAAATTACCTAATACTTGATTTCTTGAAAATAAAGTACCATACAAAAAGAAAAAAAAATATAAAGTTTACAAAGGAAAAAAAAATGAAAAAAGAAATTACCAAGTACTTGATTTCTTGAAAGTAAAGTACCATACAAAAAGAAAAAGAAAAACAAATATAAAGATAAATCACTTCACAGCCCACACTCTAAATCCTAATTACTATCTCAAACATTTATAATCCACTAAATAAGATAAAATTTACAAAAGAAAAAAAAATGAAAAAACAATTTACACAGTACTTGATTTTTCGAAAATAAAGTACAATACAAAAAGAAAAAAAAAAGATAAAGATAAATCACTTCGCAATCCACAATCTAAATACTAATTACTATCTTAAATATTTATAATCCACTTAATATTATAAAATATACAAAAGAAACAAAAGTGGAAAAAAAATTTACTTAGTACTTGATTTCTTGAAATAAAGTACCATATAAACAAAAAAAGATAGAAAAAAAATAAAATAAAATAAAGATAAATCACTACACAGTCCACACTATAAATACTAATTAGTATCTCAAATATTTATGATCTATATAATAATATAAAATTTACAAAAGAAAAAAAAAAGTAAAAAAAAAATTACCCAGTACTTGATTTTTTGAAAGCAAAGTACTATACAAAAAAAAAAAAAAAAAAATCACTCCGCAATTGACAATCTAATGCTAATTACTACCATAAATATTCACAATCCACTTAACAATATAAAATTTACAAAAGAAAAAAAGTATAAAAAAAATTTACCTAATACTTGATTTCTTGAAAATAATGTACCATACAAACAGAAAAATATAGAAAAAGAAGATAAAGATAAATCACTACACAGTCAACATTCTAAATAGTAATTACTATCTTAAATATTTATAATCCACTTAATAAGATAAAATTTTCAAAAGAAAAAAATGTGAAAAAACAATTTACCCAGTACTTGATTTTTCGAAAGTAAAGTACAATACAAAAAGAAAAAGAAAAAAAGAATAATGATAAATCACACCGCAATCCACAATCTAAATATTAATTATTATCTTAAATAATTATAATCCACTTAATAATATAAAATTTACAAAGGAAAAAAAAAAACAACGGAAATTTTTTTTTACCAAATACATGATTTCTTGAAAATAAAATACCATACAAACTTAGAAAAAAAAAAAAAGGATAAAGATAAATTACTACGCAATCCATACTCTGAACACTAATTACTATCTCAAATATTTATAATCCACATAATAATATAAAATTTACCAAAGGAAAAAAAGTGAAAAAAAAAATTATCTAGTACTTGATTTTTTGAAAGTAAAGTACTATACAAAAGGATAAAGAAAAAAATGTATAAAGATAAATCACTTCGCAACCCACAATTTAAATAATAATTACTATCCTAAATATTTATAAATCACTTAATACTAGAAACTTTACAAAAGAAAAAAAGGTGAAAAAAAATTTGCCTAATACTTGATTTCTTGAAAATAAAGTACCATACAAACAGAAAAAGATAGGAAAAAAAAAAAGATAAAGATAAATCACTACAAAGTCCACACTCTAAATACTAATTACTATCTTAAATATTTATAATCTACTTAATAAGATTAAATTTTCAAAAAAAAAATGAAAAAAACAATTTGCCCAATGCTTGATTTTTCGGAAGTAAAGTACAATACAAAAAGAAAAAAAAAAGATAAAGATAAATCACTCCACAATCCACAATCAAAATACCAATTACTATCTTAAATATTTATAATCCTCTTAATATTACAAAATTTACAATAGAGAAAAAAAAAAGTGGAAAAAAAATTTCACTTAGTACTTGATTTCTTAAATATAAAGTACCATACAAAAATGGAAAAAAAATAATGATAAATCACTACACAGTCCATACTCTAAACATTAATTACTATCTCAAATATTTATAATATACATAATAATATAAAATTTACAGAAGAAAAAAAAATAAAAAATAAATTTATCCAGTATTTGATTTTTTTTTTTTTTTGAGTAAAGTACTATACAAAAGAAAAATGAAAAAAAAATGATAATGATAAATCATTCCGCAATTCACAATCTAATACTAATTATTATTTTAAATATTTATAATCCACTTAATAATATAAAATTTACAAAAGAAAAAAGTGAAAAAAAAAAAAAAAAAAAAAAAAAAAAAAACTTACCTAATACTTGATTTCTTAAAAATAAAGTACTATACAAACAGAAAAAGATAGAAAAAGAAGATAAAGATAAATCACTATATAGTCCACACTCTAAATAATAATTACTATCTTAAATATTTATAATTCACTAAATAAGATAAAATTTTCGAAAGAAAAAAAAGTGAAAAAACAATTTACCCAGTACTTGATTTTTTGAAAGTAAAGTACTATACAAAAGAAAAAAAAATGGATAAAGATAAATCACTACACAGTCCATACTCTAAGCACTATTTACTATCTCAAATATTTATAAACCACATAATAATATAAAATTTTCAAAGGAAAAAAAAAAGTGAAAAAAAAATTTACCTAGTACTTGATTTTTTGAAAGTAAAGTACTATACAAAAGGAAAAAGAAAAAAAATGGATAGAGATAAATCACTCTGTAACCCACAATCTAATTACTAATTACTATTTTAAATATTTATAATCCACTTAATATTATAAAATTTACAAAAGAAAGAAAAAGGAGAAAAAATTTACTCAGTACTTGATTTCTTGAAAGTAAAGTACCATATAAACAGAAAAAAATAGAAAACAAAAAGATAAAGATAAATCCCAACACAGTTCACACTTTAAACACTAATTACTATCTCAAATATTTATAGTCTACATAATAATATAAAACTTACAAAAGAATAAAAAGTGAAAAAATATATACCCAGTACTTGATTTTTTGAAAGTAAAATACTATACAAAAAGAAAAAGGAAAAAAAAAAAAGATAAAGATAAATCATTCTACAATTCACAATCTAATACTAATTACTACCTTAAATATTTATAATCCACTCAATAATATAAAATTCACACACACAAAAAAGTGAAAAAGAAAATTACCTAATACTTGATTTCTTGAAAATAAAGTACCATACAAAAAGAAAAAAAAATATAAAGTTTACAAAGGAAAAAAGAATGAAAAAAGAAATTACCAAGTACTTGATTTCTTGAAAGTAAAGTACGATACAAAAAGAAAAAGAAAAACAAATATAAAGATAAATCACTCCACAGCCCACACTCTAAATCCTAATTACTATCTCAAAAATTTCTAATCCACTAAATAAGATAAAATTTACAAAAGAAAAAAAAATGAAAAAACAATTTACACAGCACTTGAATTTTCGAAAGTAAAGTACAATACAAAAAGAAAAAAAAAGATAAAGATAAATCACTTCGCAATCCACAATCTAAATACTAATTACTATCTTAATATTTATAATCCACTTAATATTATAAAATATACAAAAGAAACAAAAGTGGATAAAAATTTTACTTAGTACTTGATTTCTTGAAATAAAGTACCATATAAACAAAAAAAGATAGAAAAAAAATAAAAATAAAATAAAGATAAATCACTACACAGTTCACACTATAAATACTAATTTGTATCTCAAATATTTATGATCTATATAATAATATAAAATTTACAAAAGAAAAAAAAGTAAAAAAAAAATTACCCAATATTTGATTTTTTGAAAGCAAAGTACTATACAAAAAAAAAAAAAAAAAAAAAAAAAAAATCACTCCGCAATTGACAATCTAATGCTAATTACTACCTTCAATATTCACAATCCACTTAATAATATAAAATTTACAAAAGAAAAAAAGTGTAAAAAAAAAATTATCTAATACTTGGTTTCTTGAAAATAATGTACCATACAAACAGAAAAATATAGAAAAAGAAGATAAATATAAATCACTACACAGTCAACATTCTAAATAGTAATTACTATCTTAAATATTTATAATCCACTTAATAAGATAAAATTTTCAAAAGAAAAAAATGTGAAAAAACAATTTACCCAGTACTTGATTTTTCGAAAGTAAAGTACAATACAAAAAGAAAAAGAAAAAAAGGATAATGATAAATCACACCGCAATCCACAATCTAAATATTAATTACTATCTTAAATAATTATAATCCACTTAATAATATAAAATTTACAAAGGAAAAAAAAAACAGTGGAAAATTTTTTTTACCAAATACTTGATTTCTTGAAAATAAAATACCATACAAACTTAGAAAAAAAAAAAAGGATAAAGATAAATCACTACGCAATCCATGCTCTAAACACTAATTACTATCTCAAATATTTATAATCCACATAATAATATAAAATTTACAAAAGAAAAAAAAGTGAAAAAAAAATTACCTAGTACTTGATTTTTTGAAAGTAAAGTACTATACAAAAGGATAAAGAAAAAAATGTATAAAGATAAATCACTTCGCAACCCACAATTTAAATAATAATTACTATCCTAAATATTTATAATTCACTTAATAATATAAACTTTAGAAAAGAAAAAAAAGTGAAAAAAAATTTACCTAATACTTGATTTCTTGAAAATAAAGTACCATACAAAAAAAATATAGGAAAAAAAAAAAAGATAAAGATAAATCACTACAATGTCCACACTCTAAATACTAATTACTATCTTAAATATTTATAATCCACTTAATAAGATTAAATTTACAAAAAAAAAATGAAAAAAACAATTTGCCCAATACTTGATTTTCAGAAGTAAAGTACAATACAAAAAGAAAAAAAAAAGATAAAGATAAATCACTCCGCAATCCACAATTTAAATACCAATTACTATCTTAAATATTTATAATCCTCTTAATATTACAAAATTTACAATAGAGAAGAAAAAAAAGTGGAAAAAAAATTTTACTTAGTACTTGATTTCTTAAATATAAAGTACCATACAAAAAGGGGAAAAAATAATGATAAATCACTACACAGTCCATACTCTAAACATTAATTACTATCTCAAATATTTATAATATACATAATAATATAAAATTTACAGAAGAAAAAAAAAATAAAAATAAATTTATCCAGTATTTGATTTTTTTTTTTTTTTAAAGTAAAGTACTATACAAAAGAAAAATGAAAAAAAAATGATAATGATAAATCATTCCGCAATTCGCAATCTAATACTAATTACTATTTTAAATATTTATAATCCACTTAATAATATTAAATCTACAAAAGAAAAAAGTGAAAAAAAAAAAAAAAAAAACTTACCTAATACTTGATTTCTTAAAAATAAAGTCCTATACAAACAGAAAAAGATAGAAAAAGAAGATAAAGATAAATCACTATATAGTCCACACTCTAAATAATAATTACTATCTTAAATATTTATAATTCACTTAACAAGATAAAATTTTCGAAAGAAAAAAAAGTGAAAATACAATTTACCCAGTACTTGATTTTTTGAAAGTAAAGTACTATACAAAAGAAAAAAAATGGATAAAGATAAATCACTATACAGTCCATACTCTAAGCACTATTTACTATCTCAAATATTTATTAACCACATAATAATATAAAATTTTAAAAGGAAAAAAAATAGTGAAAAAAAAATTACCTAGTACTTGATTTTTTGAAAGTAAAGTACTATACAAAAGGAAAATGAAAAAAAATGAATAAAGATAAATCACTCCGTAACCCACAATCTAAATAATAATTACTATTTTAAATATTTATAATCCACTTAATAATATTAAATTTACAAAATAAAAATAAAAAGTGAAAAACCAATTTACCCAGTATTTGATTTTTCGAAAATAAAGAACAATACAAAAAGAAAAAGAAAAAAAAATGTTAAAGATAAATCACTCTGCAATCCATAATCTAAATATTAATTACTATCTTAAATATTTATAATCCACGTAATATTATAAAATTTACAAAAAAAAAGAAAAATGAGAAAAAATTTACTTAGTACTTGATTTCTTGAAAGTAAAGTACCATATAAACAGAAAAAAATAGAAAACAAAAAGATAATGATAAATCCCTACCCAGTTCACACTCTAAACACTAATTACTATCTCAAATATTTATAATCTACATAATAATATAAAACTTACAAAAGAATAAAAAGTGAAAAAATATTTACCCGGTACTTGATTTTTTGAAAGTAAAATACTATACAAAAAGAAAATGGAAAAAAAAAAAGATAAAGATAAATCATTCTGCAATTCACAATCTAAGACTAATTACTACCTTAAATATTTATAATCCACTCAATAATATAAAATTCACACACAAAAAAAGTGAAAAAGAAAATTACCTAATACTTGATTTCTTGAAAATAAAGTACCATACAAAAAGAAAAAAAATATAAAGATAAATTACTCTACAATCCACACTCTAACTACAAATTACTATCTTAAATATTTATAATTCATTTAATAATATAAAGTTTACAAAGGAAAAAAAATGAAAAAAAATGAAAAAAAAATTACCAAGTACTTCATTTCTTGAAAGTAAAGTACCATACAAAAAGAAAAAGAAAAACCAATATAAAGATAAATCACTCCACAGCCCACACTCTAAATCCTAATTGCTATCTCAAAAATTTCTAATCCACTAAATAAGATAAAATTTACAAAAGAAAAAAAAATGAAAAAACAATTTACACAACACTTGAATTTTCGAAAGTAAAGTACAATACAAAAAAAAAAAAAAGATAAAGATAAATCACTTCGCAATCCACAATCTAAATACTAATTACTATCTTAATATTTATAATCCACTTAATATTATAAAATATACAAAAGAAACAAAAGTGGATAAAAATTTTACTTAGTACTTGATTTCTTGAAATAAAGTACCATATAAACAAAAAAAATAGAAAAAAATAAAATAAAATAAAGATAAACCACTACACAGTCCACACTATAAATACTAATTAGTATCTCAAATATTTATGATCTATATAATAATATAAAATTTACAAAAGAAAAAAAAGTAAAAAAAAAATTACCCAATACTTGATTTTTTGAAAGCAAAGTACTATACAAAAAAAAAAAAAAAAAAAAAAAAATCACTCCGCAATTGACAATCTAATGCTAATTACTACCTTCAATATTCACAATCCACTTAATAATATAAAATTTACAAAAGGAAAAAAGTGTAAAAAAAAAATTATCTAATACTTCGTTTCTTGAAAATAATGTACCATACAAACAGAAAAATATAGAAAAAGAAGATAAAGATAAATCACTACACTGTCAACATTCTAAATAGTAATTACTATCTTAAATATTTATAATCCACTTAATAAGATAAAATTTTCAAAAGAAAAAAATGTGAAAAAACAATTTACCCAGTACTTGATTTTTCGAAAGTAAAGTACAATACAAAAAGAAAAAGAAAAAAAGGATAATGATAAATCACACCGCAATCCACAATCTAAATATTAATTACTATCTTAAATAATTATAATCCACTTAATAATATAAAATTTACAAAGGAAAAAAAAACAGTGGAAAATTTTTTTTACCAAATACTTGATTTCTTGAAAATAAAATACCATACAAACTTAGAAAAAAAATAAAATAAAAAAGGATAAAGATAAATCACTACGCAATCCATCCTCTAAACACTAATTACTATCTCAAATATTTATAATCCACATAATAATATAAAATTTACAAAAGAAAAAAAAGTGAAAAAAAAATTACCTAGTACTTGATTTTTTGAAAGTAAAGTACTATACAAAAGGATAAAGAAAAAAATGTATAAAGATAAATCACTTCGCAACCCACAATTTAAATAATAATTACTATCCTAAATATTTATAATTCACTTAATAATATAAACTTTAGAAAAGAAAAAAAAGTGAAAAAAAATTTACCTAATACTTGATTTCTTGAAAATAAAGTACCATACAAAAAAAAATATAGGAAAAAAAAAAGATAAAGATAAATCACTACAAAGTCCACACTCTAAATACTAATTACTATCTTAAATATTTATAATCCACTTAATAAGATTAAATTTACAAAAAAAAAAATGAAAAAAACAATTTGCCCAATGCTTGATTTTCGGAAGTAAAGTACAATACAAAAAGAAAAAAAAAATAAAGATAAATCACTCCGCAATCCACAATTTAAATACCAATTACTATCTTAAATATTTATAATCCTCTTAATATTACAAAATTTACAATAGAGAAGAAAAAAAAGTGGAAAAAAAATTTTACTTAGTACTTGATTTCTTAAATATAAAGTACCATACAAAAAGGGGAAAAAATAATGATAAATCACTACACAGTCCATACTCTAAACATTAATTACTATCTCAAATATTTATAATATACATAATAATATAAAATTTACAGGAGAAAAAAAAATAAAAAATAAATTTATCCAGTATTTGATTTTTTTTTTTTAAAGTAAAGTACTATACAAAAGAAAAATGAAAAAAAAATGATAATGATAAATCATTCCGCAATTCGCAATCTAATACTAATTACTATTTTAAATATTTATAATCCACTTAATAATATTAAATCTACAAAAGAAAAAAGTGAAAAAAAAAAAAAAAAAAAACTTACCTAATACTTGATTTCTTAAAAATAAAGTCCTATACAAACAGAAAAAGATAGAAAAAGAAGATAAAGATAAATCACTATATAGTCAACACTCTAAATAATAATTACTATCTTAAATATTTATAATTCACTTAACAAGATAAAATTTTCGAAAGAAAAAAAAGTGAAAATACAATTTACCCAGTACTTGATTTTTTGAAAGTAAAGTACTATACAAAAGAAAAAAAAAAGGATAAAGATAAATCACTACACAGTCCATACTCTAAGCACTATTTACTATCTCAAATATTTATTAACCACATAATAATATAAAATTTTAAAAGGAAAAAAAATAGTGAAAAAAAAATTACCTAGTACTTGATTTTTTGAAAGTAAAGTACTATACAAAAGGAAAATGAAAAAAAATGAATAAAGATAAATCACTCCGTAACCCACAATCTAAATACTAATTACTATTTTAAATATTTATAATCCACTTAATAATATTAAATTTACAAAATAAAAATAAAAAGTGAAAAACCAATTTACCCAGTATTTGATTTTTCGAAAGTAAAGAACAATACAAAAAGAAAAAGAAAAAAAATGTTAAAGATAAATCACTCTGCAATCCATAATCTAAATATTAATTACTATCTTAAATATTTATAATCCACATAATATTATAAAATTTACAAAAGAAAGAAAAATGAGAAAAAATTTACTTAGTACTTGATTTCTTGAAAGTAAAGTACCATATAAACAGAAAAAAATAGAAAACAAAAAGATAAAGATAAATCCCTACCCAGTTCACACTCTAAACACTAATTACTATCTCAAATATTTATAATCTACATAATAATATAAAACTTACAAAAGAATAAAAAGTGAAAAAATATTTACCCAGTACTTGATTTTTTGAAAGTAAAATACTATACAAAAAGAGAATGGAAAAAAAAAAGATAAAGATAAATCATTCTGCAATTCACAATCTAAGACTAATTACTACCTTAAATATTTATAATCCACTCAATAATATAAAATTCACACACAAAAAAAGTGAAAAAGAAAATTACCTAATACTTGATTTCTTGAAAATAAAGTACCATACAAAAAGAAAAAAAAATATAAAGATAAATTACTCTACAATCCACACTCTAACTACAAATTACTATCTTAAATATTTATAATTCATTTAATAATATAAAGTTTACAAAGGAAAAAAAAATGAAAAAAGAAATTACCAAGTACTTGATTTCTTGAAAGTAAAGTACCATACAAAAAGAAAAAGAAAAACAAATATAAAGATAAATCACTCCACAGCCCACACTCTAAATCATAATTACTATCTCAAAAATTTATAATCCACTAAATAAGATAAAATTTACAAAAGAAAAAAAAATGAAAAAACAATCTACATAGTACTTCATTTTTCGAAAGTAAAGTACAATACAAAAAGAAAAAAAAAAGATAAAGATAAATCACTTCGCAATCCACAATCTAAATACTAATTACTATCTTAAATATTTATAATCCACTTAATATTATAAAATATACAAAAGAAACAAAAGTGGATAAAAATTTTACTTAGTACTTGATTTCTTGAAATAAAGTACCATATAAACAAAAAAAGATAGAAAAAAATAAAATAAAATAAAGATAAATCACTACACAGTCCACACTATAAATACTAATTAGTATCTCAAATATTTATGATCTGTATAATAATATAAAATTTACAAAAGAAAAAAAAAAGTTAAAAAAAAAATTACCCAGTACTTTATTTTTTGAAAGCAAAGTACTATAGAAAAAAAAAAAAAAAATCACTCCGCAATTGACAATCTAATGCTAATTACTACCTTAAATATTCACAATCCACTTAATAATATATAATTTACAAAAGAAAAAAAGTGTGAAAAAAAATTTACCTAATACTTGATTTATTGAAAATAATGTACCATACAAACAGAAAAATATAGAAAAAGAAGATAAAGATAAATCACTACACAGTCAACATTCTAAATAGTAATTACTATCTTAAATATTTATAATCCACTTAATAAGATAAAATTTTGCAAAGAAAAAAATGTGAAAAAACAATGTACCCAGTACTTGATTTTTCGAAAGTAAAGTACAATACAAAAAGAAAAAGAAAAAGTGGATAATGATAAATCACACCGCAATCGACAATCTAAATATTAATTACTATCTTAAATAATTATAATCTACTTAATAATATAAAATTTACAAAGGAAAAAAAAAACAGTGGAAATTTGTTTTTACCAAATACTTGATTTCTTGAAAATAAAATACCATACAAACTTAGAAAAAAAAAAAAGGATAAAGATAAATCACTACGCAATCCATACTCTTAACACTAATTACTATCCCAAATATTTATAATCCACATAATAATATAAAATTTAGAAAAGAAAAAAAAGTAAAAAAAAAATTACCTAGTACTTGATTTTTTGAAAGTAAAATACTATACAAAAGGATAAAGAAAAAAATGTATAAAGATAAATCACTTCGCAACCCACAATTTAAATAATAATTACTATCCTAAATATTTATAATTCACTTAATAATATAAACTTTACAAAAGAAAAAAAAGTGAAAAAAAATTAACCTAATACTTGATTTCTTGAAAATAAAGTACCATACAAACAGAAAAATATAGGAAAAAAAAAAAGATAAAGATAAATCACTAAAAAGTCCACACTCTAAATACTAATTACTATCTTAAATATTTATAATCCACTTAATAAGATTAAATTTACAAAAAAAAAATGAAAAAAACAATTTGCCCAATACTTGATTTTTCGGAAGTAAAGTACAATACAAAAAGAAAAAAAAAAGATAAAGATAAATCACTCCGCAATCCACAATTTAAATACCAATTACTATCTTAAATATTTATAATCCTCTTAATATTACAAAATTTACAATAGAGAAGAAAAAAAAGTGGAAAAAAAATTTTACATAGTACTTGATTTCTTAAATATAAAGTACCATACAAAAAGGGAAAAAAAATAATGAAAATTCACTACACAGTCCATACTCTAAACATTAATTACTATCTCAAATATTTATAATATACATAATAATATAAAATTTACAGAAGAAAAAAAAAATAAATTTATCTAGTATTTGATTTTTTTTTTTTTTAAAGTAAAGTACTATAAAAAAGCAAAATGAAAAAAAAATGATAATGAAAAATCATTCCGCAATTCGCAATCTAATACTAACTAGTCGCTAACCCGTGCGATGCACGGGAAATGTATTGAGTACAATATATAATTTAATCTTTGTTTATTTTACTGCAACACCAAAATTGAATTTGTAAAATAAAATCATATAACTAAAACATTTGTTAACAGCTATACGTTTCAGACATTTATTATTATTATTATTATTATTATTATTATTATTATCAACTTAACAGTATTTTAATATATGATACCAACATGCTTCAAGAAAATGTCCAACACTGAAAACAATTTCGAAAACAAACTCAACTAAACAATTTGATGAATAAATATATTACAATCTATAATATAAGCCAAGAAATAAACTTTGAAACCAATATGAACAAAATCCACATCAAACAAAACCATTTCGATCATTAAGAATATGACTCACTAAAGTCATGAAAAACACAGGATTCATTATAAAAAAAAAAAAAAAAAGCATCTTTATTCTTTATAGATTTTACCTAAGTACCCAGATACGATGACACATACACAAAAATCATTAAAGAAAGAATCAAAGAACATACACAACATGTACATACGCTATGAAAGTAAAAATAAGACAAACAAAAGAGACGTAAACACGGACAATTAAAGAAAAAATATAGGAAAAAAAAGTTAGGAATAGAAATATAAGATAAAGATGGGTTACCCTAAAAAAGAATAATTCATGGATATTCATTGAAATCTTCTAGATAATTTCTGATAATAGAAAAAATAAAACCCAAAAGTTATGATGTTAAAACTTCCAAAAGGCCAAAAAAAAATCAGAAGATTCAAAGCTTCAAAAGTATTGAAATAAAACAATATATATATATATATATATATATATATAATTACGCAATAGAGAAATACGATTGAAAGAAGGGAATCCATGATTATAGCTTTTCTAGTATTGAAATTGGCCAGACAATTAAATGTATCGCAAAAAAGGAACTTAAAAATTCATATGTAAACCAAACAATTAGAAGATTTTGAGCCAAGAATTTATTAAAACAAAACAAAAATTATGTGACTACACAATGGAGAAATATAATAAACAAAAAAAATATGTCTACACAACATAGAAATATTAGAGAAATATGAGTTACCTTTTAAATGTTAAAATTCAAAATATTAAAACTTTTAAAAGGTTAAAAAAATTTCAAGATTTAATTAAAAGATTCAGGTCTAGCAATTAAATAAACAAAACAACAATTGACAAACTTATAAGAAAAAGCAACAAATCTATAATTTTTATTGAACAAATCAAATAACCCTAACCTTGATGCATTGACCGAAGAAGGAGAGGAGTCCAATACATAAGTGGAATATGTGAATTGTGAAGCATGAGCCGCCCTCAAAAAAAATCTTGAAGAAAAATAAGTTTTAAGGAGAAAATTGTGATGCGGCAAAAATAAGTTTTTGGGACTTAGGTTTTCTACGCAAGCAATTCTTAAAAAGGAGAGAGTAGAGGCGGTGGGAAAGTGTCCTTATTTGGCTAGAAGTCTAATTTGCATTGGAAAAAGAAAACAGTCATGAGGTGGAAAATTTAATTTAATTTAAATATTGTGCTGACGTGGAAAATTGTGAGAACTTCAAAAGTTTCGGTTTTATATATATATATAGATTACTATTTTAAATATTTATAATCCACTTAATAATATTAAATCTACCAAAGAAAAAAGTGAAAAAAAAAAAAAAAAAAACTTACCTAATAGTTGATTTCTTAAAAATAAAGTCCTATACAAACAGAAAAAGATAGAAAAAGAAGATAAAGATAAATCACTATATAGTCCACACTCTAAATAATAATTACTATCTTAAATATTTATAATTCACTTAATAAGAAAAAATTTTCGAAAGAAAAAAAAGTGAAAAAACGATTTACCCAGTACTTGATTTTTTGAAAGTAAAGTACTATACAAAAGAAAAAAAAATGGATAAAGATAAATCACTACACAGTCCATACTCTAAGCACTATTTACTATCTCAAATATTTATAAACCACATAATAATATAAAATTTTCAAAGGAAAAAAAAAAGTGAAAAAAAAAATTACCTAGTACTTGATTTTTAGAAAGTAAAGTACTATACAAAAGGAAAAAGAAAAAAAATGGATAAAGATAAATCACTCCGTAACCCACAATCTAAATACTAATTACTATTTTAAATATTTATAATCCACTTAATAATATTAAATTTACAAAATCAAAATAGAAAGTGAAAAAACAATTTACCCAATATTTGATTTTTCGAAAGTAAAGAACAATACAAAAAGAAAAAGAAAAAAAATGTTAAAGATAAATCACTCTGCAATCCATAATCTAAATATTAATTACTATCTTAAATATGTATAATCCACTTAATATTATAAAATTTACAAAAGAAAGAAAAATAAGAAAAAAATTTACTTAGTACTTGATTTCTTGAAAGTAAAGTACCATATAAACAGAAAAAAATAGAAAACAAAAAGATAGAGATAAATCCCTACACAGTTCACACTCTAAACACTAATTACTATCTCAAATATTTATAATCTACATAATAATATAAAACTTACAAAAGAATAAAAAGTGATAAAATATTTACCCAGTACTTGATTTTTTGAAAGTAAAATACTATACAGAAAGAAAATGGAAAAAAAAAAAAGATAAAGATAAATCATTCTGCAATTCACAATCTAAGACTAATTACTACCTTAAATATTTATAATCCACTCAATAATATAAAATTCACACACAAAAAAAGTGAAAAAGAAAATTACCTAATACTTGATTTCTTGAAAATAAAGTACCATACAAAAAGAAAAAAAAATATAAAGATAAATTACTCTACAATCCACACTCTAACTACAAATTACTATCTTAAATATTTATAATTCATTTAATAATATAAATTTTACAAAGGAAAAAAAATGAAAAAAGAAATTACCAAGTACTTGATTTCTTGAAAGTAAAGTACCATACAAAAAGAAAAAGAAAAACAAATATAAAGATAAATCACTCCACAGCCCACACTCTAAATCTTAATTACTATCTCAAAAATTTCTAATCCACTAAATTAGATAAAATTTACAAAAGAAAAAAAAATGAAAAAACAATTTACACAGTACTTGATTTTTCGAAAGTAACGTACAATACAAAAAGAAAAAAAAAAGATAAAGATAAATCACTTCGCAATCCACAATCTAAATACTAATTACTATCTTAAATATTTATAATCCACTAAATATTATAAAATATACAAAAGAAACAAAAGTGGATAAAAATTTTACTTAGTACTTGATTTCTTGAAATAAAGTACCATATAAACAAAACAAGATAGAAAAATAAATAAATAAATAAAGATAAATCACTACACAGTCCACACTATAAATACTAATTAGTATCTCAAATATTTATGATCTATATAATAATATAAAATTTACAAAAGAAAAAAAAAAGTAAAAAAACAATTACCCAATACTTGATTTTTTGAAAGCAAAGTACTATACAAAAAAAAAAAAAAAAAAAAAAAAATCACTCCGCAATTGACAATCTAATGTTAATTACTACCTTAAATATTCACAATCCACTTAATAATATATAATTTACAAAAGAAAAAAAGTGTAAAAAAAAATTTACCTAATACTTGATTTCTTGAAAATAATGTACCATACAAACAGAAAAATATAGAAAAAGAAGATAAAGATAAATCACTACACAGTCAACATTCTAAATAGTAATTGTGGGGCCAGAGAATTCCTGGGCCAGGCCCGCTCTACATCAGGGCCCAAGGCCTAAGCCGAGGAGACCTATTGCCGAGGACGCATAGTGAAAGCCCCAAAAAAGGCCCAAGGGTATGGCCGAGTACGATTTCACGCCCAGTACCCCACAAGACACCTAAAGAAGAAGGACGAGTTTAATGCAGGGACAAGACACGTGAAAAGGCTGCCAATACTGTAATAAAGAACTCTGCGTCTGACAGGCCCATGCTCTTAACCATGCTATTCAACATTTACATTTACTCCCAACCACTTGAGGTATGGGCTGATAGGACAAGTCCCCTTCCCAGAAGGTAAAGCTTACACGTGGACCCTAAAGAGGGGGAGGAATACGAGTATAAAAGGAAACGAAAGCAAAGAGGAGGGGGGGCAAAAAGAAGAGAAGAATGGGAAGAATTCAATGCTCCTCGGACTAAGTCCGAGGAGCCAAACCCTTCGGGCTACATCGATGTAGGGCTTGGCTGTTCAGGCCAAACCCACTTCTGCATGAGCTCCCTTAAAATCAGGACCAGACCGTTGCCAAGCGATCAAAGGCAAGCCTTTTAAGCCCACTCTCTACAAATCATATTGTGAGGGCCCTTTTACGTACGAGCCCAACGTCATTCTTGAGCCGTTAAACAATCGTGTCCTTACAATTGGCGCCGTCTGTGGGAAGCTTGCGCGTTGGCGCCGGTGGTGGTGGAGTCAAGTCTCTGTCAAGCAAGGGTCTGCAAGAGCTCCATCATTTCCAGCAACATGCTGTTGTTGTTCCGACATAAATTTCAGCTAGGGGCTACGCCTAGCAGTGTCAACGGCACGGGCAGCTCTAGGGGCTTCCAACATCAAGCTAATGCCCCCCCCCCACTTTGGTCGAGGGGCTAATTTTCGAAAAAAAAGAAAAACTACAAGTTTTGGACAGAACCAAGGCCTTGTATGGTCCTCGGACTCAAGCCTATGGAGAAACCAACTACTTAAAAGAAAAACTACAAGTTTTGGACAGAACCAAGGCCTTGTATGGTCCTCGGAGAGGAGTTACCCATTGATAGTAGGGTTAACCCATAGGCTGAATGGGATCCCCAGTCTACCCTCGGGTCCTTAATACCAAGGGAACTGATGCGACTATCATAGGGCGAAGTATTATCAAGAACTCGGCCAATGTCCCTCACTGCTCGGCAACCCTCTCGGACGGTTTATTTAGGATTTATCGTTCTCGGGCGGTCGCCTTGCGCACGTTGCGGAGCACTCAGCTGTTATCTCGATTAGTATTCATGAGTTAAATCTACTGTGAGTTAGCATTATTATACTTGATATTGTCGATAAGTTCGAATTAAGAGGATTATGTTTCAAGAATTCCTGCTCTAAGTATCATTAAAGGAAAATATAAATGTAGTATCCCATTCACAAAGTAGTTGTTGCAGAAAAAGAAAAATATTCAAAAGGAAACAAACCCATTTCTTATTAAGACAAAGAAACAGTACAGCGTACAATAAAAGAGCTTAAATAAGCTCATACTGAAACTAACTACATAAGCGAAAAGAAAAAATACAAGGGAGTGAAGAAAAAGCCGAAGAAGAGGTGCAGACAAGAGACGTGTTGCCGTTCCAAAGTTTTGTCTAATGAAACCATTCCTCAATACTTTTACATGCCTATAACTCAGGCAGCAAAAGAGCCCAACTTGGGGCTAGCACCGTTGAAGAAAAGGTGCAGGGAGTCCAACTTGAGGCCAGCACCGTTGAAGAAAAGGTGCAGTGAGCCGGAATTTGATGAGCCTCCACGTAACCACACCTGCGATAAAGCAGACGGCGCTGATGGCGGAAAACCTTACTTCTGACGCACCAAGAATCTGATGCGACCAGTACCTGCTTCGGATTTTGACTTAAAGAGGAAGGAATACCATTCCTCCCTTGCCAAAACGGAAGATTATCTTGAATCTGTGCCTCCCCTGTCCAGGCCACACCACCTTGAGTCTCGGAAGGACCCGGCGCCTCTGTGGCGGGTGTAAATTCTTTACCCCTGTCCGTGTCTCAAACATATTGCACTAAGGATATGGAGGCTGTGATTATAGCTGATGGTTTGTGACTCTGAAGAAAGCCAAAAGGTTTGTATGCAAGGAGAATAACCTCCTATCCTACTTATATAAAGGGTAAGGTGGTGGCATTTAATTTGTGCAGCTTTCCAAGGAGTGCTACGGACAAGGCAGGTTTGGCTCAATTTCCAACGCCATCCGCAACCATAGGATTTGAAGATCCTCGTGAAGGCGCGCTTCGATTGTTGAAACGTCAGAGGACTCCACGTGAGTGAAAAAATGAAGGGCTGACTCTTAACTTGGCACGTCTCCCATGTAAATGTAAAAACACAAGTATTAGTGGAGTACAGAATTTGAACGAGCCATGATGTGGGCCCAACGTCACCAAAACCCTCCTCCCCAACTAAAAAGTCGGGCAGCAGGATTTTGAGGGGCTATTGTGGGGCCAGAGAATTCCTGGCCCAGGCCCGCTCTACATCAGGGCCCAAGGCCTAAGCCGAGGAGACCTATTGCCGAGGACGCATAGTGAAAGCCCCAAAAAAGGCCCAAGGGTATGGCCGAGTACGATTTCACGCCCAGCATCCCACAAGACACCTAAAGAAGAAGGACGAGTTTAATGCAAGGACAAGACACGTGAAAAGGCTGCCAATACTGTAATAAAGAACTCTGCGTCTGACAGGCCCATGCTCTTGACCATGCTATTCAACCTTTACGTCTACTCCCAACCACTTGAGGTATGGGCTGATAGGACAAGTCCCCTTCCCAGAAGGTAAAGCTTACACATGGACCCTAAAGAGGGGGAGGAATACGAGTATAAAAGGAAACGAAAGCCTAGAGGAGGGGGGGGCAAAAAGAAGAGAAGAATGGGAAGAATTCGATGCTCCTCGGACTAAGTCCGAGGAGCCAAACCCTTCGGGCTACATCGATGTAGGGCTTGGCTGTTCAGGCCAAACCCACTTCTGCATGAGCTCCCTTAAAATCAGGACCAAACCGATGCCCAGCGATCAAAGGCAAGCCTTTTAACCCCACTCTCTACAAATCATATTGTGAGGGCCCTTTTACGTACGAGCCAACCGTCATTCTTGGGCCGTTAAACAATCGTGTCCTTACAGTAATTACTATCTTAAATATTTATAATCCACTTAATAAGATAAAATTTTCAAAAGAAAAAAATGTGAAAAAACAATTTACCCAGTACCTGATTTTTCGAAAGTAAAGTACAATACAAAAAGAAAAAGAAAAAAAGGATAATGATAAATCACACCGCAATCCACAATCTAAATATTAATTACTATCTTAAATAATTATAATCCACTTAATAATATAAAATTTACAAAGGAAAAAAAAAACAGTGGAAATTTTTTTTTACCAAATACTTGATTTCTTGAAAATAAAATACCATACAAACTTAGAAAAAAAAAAAGGATAAAGATAAATCACTACGCAATCCATACTCTGAACACTTATTACTATCTCAATTATTTATAATCAACATAATAATATAAAATTTACAAAAGAAAAAAAAGTGAAAAAAAAAATTACCTAGTACTTGATTTTTTGAAAGTAAAGTACTATACAAAAGGATAAAGAAAAAAATGTATAAAGATAAATCACTTCGCAACCCATAATTTAAATAATAATTACTATCCTAAATATTTATAATTCACTTAATAATATAAACTTCACAAAAGAAAAAAAAAGTGAAAAAAAATTTACCTAATACTTGATTTCTTGAAAATAAAGTACCATACAAACAGAAAAATATAGGAAAAAAAAAAAAGATAAAGATAAATCACTACAAAGTCCACACTCTAAATGCTAATTACTATCTTAAATATTTATAATCCACTTAATAAGATTAAATTTACAAAAAAAAAAATGAAAAAAACAATTTGCCCAATACTTGATTTTTCGGAAGTAAAGTACAATACAAAAAGAAAAAAAAAAGATAAAGATAAATCACTCCGCAATCCACAATTTAAATACCAATTACTATCTTAAATATTTATAATCCTCTTAATATTACAAAATTTACAATAGAGAAGAAAAAAAAGTGGAAAAAAAAATTTTACATAGTACTTGATTTCTTAAATATAAAGTACCATACAAAAAGGGAAAAAAAATAATGAAAATTCACTACACAGTCCATACTCTAAACATTAATTACTATCTCAAATATTTATAATATACATAATAATATAAAATTTACAGAAGAAAAAAAAAAATTTATCCAGTATTTGATTTTTTTTTTTTAAAGTAAAGTACTATACAAAAGAAAAATGAAAAAAAAAATGATAATGATAAATCATTCCGTAATTCACAATCTAATACTAATTACTATTTTAAATATTTATAATCCACTTAATAATATAAAATTTACAAGAGAAAAAAGTGAAAAAAAAAAAAAAAAAAAAAACTTACCTAATACTTGATTTCTTAAAAATAAAGTACTATACAAACAGAAAAAGATAGAAAAAGATGATAAAGATAAATCACTATATAGTCCACACTCTAAATAATAATTACTATCTTAAATATTTATAATTCACTTAATAAGATAAAATTTTCGAAAGAAAAAAAAGTGAAAAAACGATTTACCCAGTACTTGATTTTTTGAAAGTAAAGTACTATACAAAAGAAAAGAAAAATGGATAAAGATAAATCACTACACAGTCCATACTCTAAGCACTATTTACTATCTCAAATATTTATAAACCACATAATAATATAAAATTTTCAAAGGAAAAAAAAAGTGAAAAAAAAAATTACCTAGTACTTGATTTTTTGAAAGTAAAGTACTATACAAAAGGAAAAAGAAAAAAATGGATAAAGATAAATCACTCCGTAACCCACAATCTAAATACTAATTACTATTTTAAATATTTATAATCCGCTTAATAATATTAAATTTACAAAATAAAAATAAAAAGTGAAAAAACAATTTACCCAGTATTTGATTTTTCGAAAGTAAAGAACAATACAAAAAGAAAAAGAAAAAAAAATGTTAAAGATAAATCACTCTGCAATCCATAATCTAAATATTAATTACTATCTTAAATATTTATAATCCACATAATATTATAAAATTTACAACAGAAAGAAAAATGAGAAAAAATTTACTTAGTACTTGATTTCTTGAAAGTAAAGTACCATATAAACAGAAAAAAATAGAAAACAAAAAGATAAAGATAAATCCCTACACAGTTCACACTCTAAACACTAATTACTATCTCAAATATTTATAATCTACATAATAATATAAAACTTACAAAAGAATAAAAAGTGATAAAATATTTACCCAGTACTTCATTTTTTGAAAGTAAAATACTATACAAAAAGAAAATGGAAAAAAAAAGGTAAAGATAAATCATTCTGCAATTCACAATCTAAGACTAATTACTACCTTAAATATTTATAATCCACTCAATAATATAAAATTCACAAACAAAAAAAGTGAAAAAGAAAATTACCTAATACTTGATTTCTTGAAAATTAAGTACCATACAAAAAGAAAAAAAAAATATAAAGATAAATTACTCTACAATCCACATTCTAACTACAAATTACTATCATAAATATTTATATTTCATTTAATAATATAAAGTTTACAAAGGAAAAAAAATGAAAAAAGAAATTACCAAGTACTTGATTTCTTGAAAGTAAAGTACCATACAAAAAGAAAAAGAAAAACAAATATAAAGATAAATCACTCCACAGCCCACACTCTAAATCCTAATTACTATCTCAAAAATTTATAATCCACAAAATAAGATAAAATTTACAAAAGAAAAAAAAATGAAAAAACAATTTACACAGTACTTGATTTTTCGAAAGTAAAGTACAATACAAAAAGAAAAAAAAAGATAAATATAAATCACTTCGCAATCGACAATCTAAATACTAATTACTATCTTAAATATTTATAATGCACTAAATATTATAAAATATACAAAAGAAACAAAAGTGGATAAAAATTTTACTTAGTACTTGATTTCTTGAAATAAAGTACCATATAAACAAAAAAAGATAGAAAAAAAAATAAAAAAAAATAAAGATAAATCACTACACAGTCCACACTATAAATACTAATTAGTATCTCAAATATTTATGATCTATATAATAATATAAAATTTACAAAAGAAAAAAAAAAGTAAAACAAAAATTACCCAGTACTTGAGTTTTTGAAAGCAAAGTACTATACAAAAAAAAAAAAAAAAAAAAAAAAAATCACTCCGCAATTGACAATCTAATGCTAATTACTACCTTAAATATTCACAATCCACTTAATAATATATAATTTACAAAAGAAAAAAAGTGTAAAAAAAAATTTACCTAATACTTGATTTCTTGAAAATAATGTACCATACAAACAGAAAAATATAGAAAAAGAAGATAAAGATAAATCACTACACAGTCAACATTCTAAATAGTAATTACTATCTTAAATATTTATAATCCACTTAATAAGATAAAATTTTCAAAAGAAAAAAATGTGAAAAACAATTTACCCAGTACTTGATTTTTCGAAAGTAAAGTACAATACAAAAAGAAAAAGAAAAAAAGGATAATGATAAATCACACCGCAATCCACAATCTAAATATTAATTACTATCTTAAATAATTATAATCCACTTAATAATATAAAATTTACAAAGGAAAAAAAAACAGTGGAAAATTTTTTTTACCAAATACTTGATTTCTTGAAAATAAAATACCATACAAACTTAGAAAAAAAAAAAAAAAGGGATAAAGATAAATCACTACGCAATCCATACTCTTAACACTAATTACTATCTCAAATATTTATAATCCACATAATAATATAAAATTTACAAAAGAAAAAAAAGTGAAAAAAAAATTACCTAGTACTTGATTTTTGGAAAGTAAAGTACTATACAAAAGGATAAAGAAAAAAATGTATAAAGATAAATCACTTCGCAACCCACAATTTAAATAATAATTACTATCCTAAATATTTATAATTGACTTAATAATATAAACTTTACAAAAGAAAAAAAAGTGAAAAAAAATTTACCTAATACTTGATTTCTTGAAAATAAAGTACCATACAAAAAGAAAAGTATAGGGAAAAAAAAAAGATAAAGATAAATCACTACAATGTCCACACTCTAAATACTAATTACTATCTTAAATATTTATAATCCACTTAATAAGATTAAATTTACAAAAAAAAAATGAAAAAAACAATTTGCCCAATACTTGATTTTTCGGAAGTAAAGTACAATACAAAAAGAAAAAAAAAAAGATAAAGATAAATCACTCCGCAATCCACAATTTAAATACCAATTACTATCTTAAATATTTATAATCCTCTTAATATTACAAAATTTACAAAAGAGAAAAAAAAAAGTGGAAAAAAAATTTTACTTAGTACTTGATTTCTTAAATACAAAGTACCATACAAAAAGGGAAAAAAAATAATGATAAATCACTACACAGTCCATACTCTAAACATTAATTACTATCTCAAATATTTATAATATACATAATAATATAAAATTTACAGAAGAAAAAAAAATATAAAATAAATTTATCCAGTATTTGATTTTTTTTTTGTTTAAAGTTAAGTACTATACAAAAGAAAAATGAAAAAAAAAATGATAATGATAAATCATTCCGCAATTCACAATCTAATACTAATTACTATCTTAAATATTTATAATCCACTTAATAATACAAAATTTACAAAAGAAAAAAGTGAAAAAAAAAAAAAAAAAAAAACTTACCTAATACTTGATTTCTTAAAAATAAAGTACTATAAAAACAGAAAAAGATAGAAAAAGAAGATAAAGATAAATCACTATATAGTCCACACTCTAAATAATAATTACTATCTTAAATATTTATAATTCACTTAATAAGATAAAATTTTCGAAAGAAAAAAAAGTGAAAAAACAATTTACCCAGTACTTGATTTTTTGAAAGTAAAGTACTATACAAAAGAAAAAAAATGGATAAAGATAAATCACTACACAGTCCATACTCTAAGCACTATTTACTATCTCAAATATTTATAAACCACATAATAATATAAAATTTTCAAAGGAAAAAAAAAGTGAAAAAAAAATTACCTAGTACTTGATTTTTTGAAAGCAAAGTACTATACAAAAGGAAAAAGAAAAAAAATGGATAAAGATAAATCACTCAGTAACCCACAATCTAAATACTAATTACTATTTTAAATATTTATAATCCGCTTAATAATATTAAATTTATAAAATCAAAATAAAAAGTGAAAAAACAATTTACCCAGTATTTGATTTTTCGAAAGTAAAGAACAATACAAAAAGAAAAAGAAAAAAAAAATGTTAAAGATAAATCACTCTGCAATCCATAATCTAAATATTAATTACTATCTTAAATATTTATAATCCACTTAATATTATAAAATTTACAAAAGAAAGAAAAATGAGAAAAAATTTACTTAGTACTTGATTTCTTGAAAGTAAAGTACCATATAAACAAAAAAAAATAGAAAACAAAAAGATAAAGATAAATCCCTACACAGTTCACACTCTAAACACTAATTACTATCTCAAATATTTATAATCTACATAATAATATAAAACTTACAAAAGAATAAAAAGTGAAAAAATATTTACCCAGTACTTGATTTTTTGAAAGTAAAATACTTTACAAAAAGAAAATGGAAAAAAAAAAAGATAAAGATAAATCATTCTGTAATTCACAATCTAAGACTAATTACTACCTTAAATATTTATAATCCACTCAATAATATAAATTTCACACACAAAAAAAGTGAAAAAGAAAATTACTAAATACTTGATTTCTTGAAAATAAAGTACCATACAAAAAGAAAAAAAAAATATAATGATAAATTACTCTACAATCCCCACTCTAACTACAAATTACTATCTTAAATATTTATAATTCATTTAATAATATAAAGTTTACAAAGGAAAAAAAAATGAAAAAAGAAATTACCAAGTACTTAATTTATTGAAAGTATAGTACCATACAAAAAGAAAAAGAAAAACAAATATAAAGATAAATCACTCCACGGCCCACACTCTAAATCCTAATTACTATCTCAAAAATTTATAATCCACTAAATAAGATAAAATTTACAAAAGAAAAAAAAAATGAAAAAACAATTTACACAGTACTTGATTTTTCGAAAGTAAAGTACAATACAAAAAGAAAAAGAAAAGATAAAGATAAGTCACGTCGCAATCCACAATCTAAATACTAATTACTATCTTAAATATTTATAATCCACTTAATATTATAAAATATACAAAAGAAACAAAAGTGGATAAAAATTTTACTTAGTACATGATTTCTGGAAATAAACTACCATATAAACAAAAAAAGATAGAAAAAAAATAAAATAAAATAAAGATAAATCACTACACAGTCCACACTATAAATACTAATTAGTATCTCAAATATTTATGATCTATATAATAATATAAAATTTACAAAAGAAAAAAAAAGTAATAAAAAAATTACCCAGTACTTGATTTTTTGAAAGCAAAGTACTATACAAAAAATAAATAAATAAATAAAAAATCACTCCGCATTTGACAATCTAATGCTAATTACTACCTTAAATATTCACAATCCACTTAATAATATAAAATTTACAAAAGAAAAAAAGTGTAAAAAAAAATTTACCTAATACTTGATTTCTGTTAGGAATGCTATAAGCATATGGATAATAATTGTTGTATTGAGATTTAGTTAGTTAGTTAGTTAGTTACAATTCCAAGCATGTTAATCACATTTAGCACATGTTGGAATTATGAATACACATGGGGAATAATAGAACCTAGTTAGTTAGTTAGTTAGTTACAATTCCAAGCATGTTAATCACATTTAGCACATGTTGGAATTACTAATGCACATGGGGAATAATAGAACCATTAGGATGAGGCCATGTGGACCAATGAGATTAGAGCTAGTCTCCTATAAATACATGATTGTAATCCAATATGAGGAATCAATGAAGAATAAACCAATTTGTTAGTGCATTTCTCTCTCTTAATCTCTCTCTTTCTCTATGGAGGGTGACTACCTCGAATTAAGTCAATTTCCCTACAATCCCCATCCATTCCCCTATAATTTCCATCAATCTCCATTAGGAGCCACCGGGTTCCAAACAATTTCTTGAAAATAATGTACCATACAAACAGAAAAATATAGAAAAAGAAGATAAAAATAAATCACTACACAGTCAACATTCTAAATAGTAATTACTATCTTAAATATTTATAATCCACTTAATAAGATAAAATTTTCAAAAGATAAAATGTGAAAAAACAATTTACCCAGTACTTGATTTTTCGAAAGTAAAGTACAATACAAAGAGAAAAAGAAAAAAAGGATAATGATAAATCACACTGCAATCCACAATCTAAATATTAATTACTATCTTAAATAATTATAATCCACTTAATAATATAAAATTTACAAAGGAAAAAAAAACAGTGGAAAATTTTTTTTACCAAATACTTGATTTCGTGAAAATAAAATACCATACAAACTTAGAAAAAAAAAAGGATAAAGATAAATCACTACGCAATCCAAACTCTAAACACTAATTACTATCTCAAATATTTATAATCCACATAATAATATAAAATTTACAAAAGAAAAAAAAGTGAAAAAAAAAATTACCTAGTACTTGATTTTTTGAAAGTAAAGTACTATACAAAAGGATAAAGAAAAAAATGTATAAAGATAAATCACTTCGCAACCCACAATTTAAATAATAATTACTATCCCAAATATTTATAATTCACTTAATAATATAAACTTTACAAAAGAAAAAAAAGTGAAAAAAAATTTACCTAATACTTGATTTCTTGAAAATAAAGTACCATACAAACAGAAAAATATAGGAAAAAAAAAAAGATAAAGATAAATCACTACAATGTCCACACTCTAAATACTAATTACTATCTTAAATATTTATAATCAACTTAATAAGATTAAATTTACAAAAAAAAAAAAGTGAAAAAAACAATTTGCGCAATACTTGATTTTTCGGAAGTAAAGTACAATACAAAAAGAAAAAAAAAAGATAAAGATAAATCACTCCACAATCCACAATTTAAATACCAATTACTATCTTAAATATTTATAATCCTCTTAATATTACAAAATTTACAATAGAGAAGAAAAAAAAGTGGAAAAAAAATTTTACTTAGTACGTGATTTCTTAAATATAAAGTACCATACAAAAAGGGAAAAAAAATAATGATAAATCACTACACAGTCCATACTCTAAACATTAATTACTATCTCAAATATTTATAATATACATAATAATATGAAATTTACAGAAGAAAAAAAAATAAAAAATAAATTTAACTAGTACTTGATTTTTTGAAAGTAAAGTACTATACAAAAGGAAAAAGAAAAAATATGGATAAAGATAAATCACTCCGTAACCCACAATCTAATTACTAATTACTATTTTAAATATTTATAATCCACTTAATAATGTTAAATTTACAAAAACAAAAATAAAAAGTGAAAAAACAATTTAGCCAGTATTTGATTTTTCGAAAATAAAGAACAATACAAAAAGAAAAAGAAAAAGAAAAAGAAAATGTTAAAGATAAATCACTCTACAATCCATAATCTAAATATTAATTACTATCTTAAATATTTATAATCCACTTAATATTATAAAATTTACAAAAGAAAGAAAAAGGAGAAAAAATTTACTTAGTACTTGATTTCTTGAAAGTAAAGCACCATATAAACAGAAAAAAATAGAAAACAAAAAGATAAAGATAAAGATAAATCCCTACACAGTTCACACTTTAAACACTAATTACTATCTCAAATATTTATAGTCTACATAATAATATAAAACTTACAAAAGAATAAAAAGTGAAAAAATATATACCCAGTACTTGATTTTTTGAAAGTAAAATACTATACAAAAAGAAAAAGGAAAAAAAAAAAGATAAAGATAAATCATTCTGCAATTCACAATCTAATACTAATTACTACATTAAATATTTATAATCCACTCAATAATATAAAATTCACACACAAAAAAAGTGAAAAAGAAAATAACCTAATACTTGATTTCTTGAAAATAAAGTACCATACAAAAAGAAAAAAAAAATATAAAGATAAATTACTCTACAATCCACACTCTAACTACAAATTACTATCTTAAATATTTATAATTCATTTAATAATATAAAGTTTACAAAGGAAAAAAAAATGAAAAAAGAAATTACCAAGTACTTGATTTCTTGAAAGTAAAGTACCATACAAAAAGAAAAAGAAAAACAAATATAAAGATAAATCACTCCACAGCCCACACTCTAAATCCTAATTACTATCTCAAAAATTTATAATCCACTAAATAAGATAAAATTTACAAAAGAAAAAAAAAATGAAAAAACAATTTACGCAGTACTTAATTTTTCGGAAGTAAAGTACAATACAAAAAGAAAAAAAAAAGATAAAGATAAATCACTTCGCAATCCACAATCTAAATACTAATTACTATCTTAAATATTTATAATCCACTTAATATTATAAAATATACAAAAGAAACAAAAGTGGATAAAAATTTTACTTAGTACTTGATTTCTTGAAATAAAGTACCATATAAACAAAAAAAGATAGAAAAAAATAAAATAAAATAAAGAAAAATCACTACACAGTCCACACAATAAATACTAATTAGTATCTCAAATATTTATGATCTATATAATAATATAAAATTTACAAAAGAAAAAAAAAGTAAAAAAAGAAATTACCCAGTACTTGATTTTTTGAAAGCAAAGTACTATACAAAAAAAAAAAAAAAAAAATCACTCCACAATTGACAATCTAATGCTAATTACTACCTTAAATATTCACAATCCACTTAATAATATAAAATTTACAAAAGAAAAAAAGTGTAAAAAAAAATTTACCTAATACTTGATTTCTTGAAAATAATGTACCATACAAACAGAAAAATATAGAAAAAGAAGATAAAGATAAATCACTACACAGTCAATATTCTAAATAGTAATTACTATCTTAAATATTTATAATCCACTTAATAAGATAAAATTTTCAAAAGAAAAAAATGTGAAAAAACAATTTACCCAGTACTTGATTTTTCGAAAGTAAAGTACAATACAAAAAGAAAAAGAAAAAAAGGATAATGATAAATCACACCGCAATCCACAATCTAAATATTAATTACTATCTTCAATAATTATAATCCACTTAATAATATAAAATTTACAAAGGAAAAAAAAAACAGTGGAAAATTTTTTTTATCAAATACTTGATTTCTTGAAAATAAAATACAATACAAACTTAGAAAAAAAAAAAAGGGATAAAGATAAATCACTACGCAATCCATACTCTTAACACTAATTACTATCTCAAATATTTACTATCCCAAAAGTGAAAAAAAAATTACCTAGTACTTGAGTTTTTGAAAGTAAAGTACTATACAAAAGGATAAAGAAAAAAATGTATAAAGATAAATCACTTCGCAACCCACAATTTAAATAATAATTACTATCCTAAATATTTATAATTCACTTAATAATATAAACTTTACAAAAGAAAAAAAAGTGAAAAAAAATTTTCCTAATACTTGATTTGTTGAAAATAAAATACCATACAAACAGAAAAATATAGGAAAAAAAAAGAAAAAAAGAAAAAGATAAATCACTACAATGTCCACACTCTAAATACTAATTACTATCTTAAATATTTATAATCCACTTAATAAGATTAAATTTACAAAAAAAAAAATGAAAAAAACAATTTGCCCAATACTTGATTTTTCGGAAGTAAAGTACAATACAAAAAGAAAAAAAAAGATAAAGATAAATCACTATATAGTCCACACTCTAAATAATAATTACTATCTTAAATATTTATAATTCACTTAATAAGATAAAATTTTTGAAAGAAAAAAAAGTGAAAAAACAATTTACCCAGTACTTGATTTTTTGGAAGTAAAGTACTATACAAAAGAAAAAAAAATGGATAAAGATAAATTACTACACAGTCCATACTCTAAGCACTATTTACTATCTCAAATATTTATAAACCACATAATAATATAAAATTTTCAAAGGAAAAAAAAAAGTGAAAAAAAAATTACCTAGTACTTCATTTTTGAAAGTAAAGTACTATACAAAAGGAAAAAGAAAAAAAATGGATAAAGATAAATCACTCCGTAACCCACAATCTAAATACTAATTACTATTTTAAATATTTATAATCCACTTAATAATATTAAATTTGCAAAATAAAAATAAAAAGTGAAAAAACAATTTACCCAGTATTTGATTTTTCGAAAGTAAAGAACAATACAAAAAGAAAAAGAAAAAGAAAATGTTAAAGATAAATCACTCTGCAATCCATAATCTAAATATTAATTACTATCTTAAATATTTATAATCCACTTAATATTATAAAATTTACAAAAGAAAGAAAAATGAGAAAAAAATTTACTTAGTACTTGATTTCTTGAAAGTAAAGTACCATATAAATAGAAAAAAATAGAAAACAAAAAGATAAAGATAAATCCCTACACAGTTCACACTCTAAATACTAATTACTATCTCAAATATTTATAATCTACATAATAATATAAAACTTACAAAAGAATAAAAAGTGAAAAATATTTATCCAGTACTTGATTTTTTGAAAGTAAAATACTATACAAAAAGAAAATGGAAAAAAAAAAAAAAGATAAAGATAAAGATAAATCATTCTGCAATTCACAATCTAAGACTAATTACTACCTTAAATATTTATAATCCACTCAATAATATAAAATTCACACACAAAAAAAGTGAAAAAGAAAATTACCTAATACTTGATTTCTTGAAAATAAAGTACCATACAAAAAGAAAAAAAATAAAGATAAATTAATCTACAATCCACACTTTAACTACAAATTACTATCTTAAATATTTATAATTCATTTAATAATATAAAGTTTACAAAGGAAAAAAAAATGAAAAAAGAAATTACCAAGTACTTTATTTCTTGAAAGTAAAGTACCATACAAAAAGAAAAAGAAAAACAAATATAAAGATAAATCACTGCACAGCCCACACTCTAAATCCTAATTACTATCTCAAAAATTTATAATCCACTAAATAAGATAAAATTTACAAAAGAAAAAAAAATGAAAAAACAATTTAAACAGTACTTGATTTTTCGAAAGTAAAGTACAATACAAAAAGAAAAAAAAAAGATAAAGATAAATCACTTCGCAATCCACAATCTAAATACTAATTACTATCTTAAATATTTATAATCCACTTAATATTATAAAATATACAAAAGAAACAAAAGTGGATAAAAATTTTACTTAGTACTTGATTTCTTGAAATAAAGTACCATATAAACAAAAAAAGATAGAAAAAAATAAAATAAAATAAAGATAAATCACTACACAGTCCACACTATAAATACTAATTAGTATCTCAAATATTTATGATCTATATAATAATATAAAATTTACAAAAGAAAAAAAAAAGTAAAAAAAAAAAATTACCCAGTACTTGATTTTTTGAAAGCAAAGTACTATACAAAAAAAAAAAAAAAATCACTCCGCAATTGACAATCTAATGCTAATTACTACCTTAAATATTCACAATCCACTTAATTATATAAAATTTACAAAAGAAAAAAAGTGTAAAAAAAAATTTACCTAATGCTTGATTTCTTGAAAATAATGTACCATACAAACAGAAAAATATAGAAAAAGAAGATAAAGATAAATCACTACACAGTCAACATTCTAAATAGTAATTACTATCTTAAATATTTATAATCCACTTAATAAGATAAAATTTTCAAAAGAAAAAAATGTGAAAAAACAATTTACCCAGTACTTGATTTTTCGAAAGTAAAGTACAATACAAAAAGAAAAAGAAAAAAAGGATAATGATAAATCACACCGCAATCCACAATCTAAATATTAATTACTATCTTAAATAATTATAATCCACTTAATAATATAAAATTTACAAAGGAAAAAAAAAACAGCGGAAAATTTTTTTTACCAAATACTTGATTTCTTGAAAATAAAATACCATACAAACTTAGAAAAAAAAAAAAGGATAAAGATAAATCACTACGCAATCCATACTCTGAACACTAATTACTATCTCAAATATTTATAATCCACATAATAATATAAAATTTACAAAAGAAAAAAAAGTGAAAAAAAAATTACCTAGTACTTGATTTTTTGAAAGTAAAGTACTATACAAAAGGATAAAGAAAAAAATGTATAAAGATAAATCACTTCGCAACCCATAATTTAAATAATAATTACTATCCTAAATATTTATAATTCACTTAATAATATAAACTTTACAAAAGAAAAAAAAGTGAAAAAAAATTTACCTAATACTTGATTTCTTGAAAATAAAGTACCATACAAACAGAAAAAGATAGGAAAAAAAAAAAGATAAAGATAAATCACTACAAAGTCCACACTTTAAATACTAATTACTATCTTAAATATTTATAATCCATTTAATAAGATTAAATTTACAAAAAAAAAAAAGTGAAAAAAACAATTTGCGCAATACTTGATTTTTCGGAAGTAAAGTACAATACAAAAAGAAAAAAAAAAGATAAAGATAAATCACTCCGCAATCCACAATTTAAATACCAATTACTATCTTAAATATTTATAATCCTCTTAATATTACAAAATTTACAATAGAGAGAAAAAAAGTGGAAAAAAAATTTTACTTAGTACTTGATTTCTTAAATATAAAGTACCATACAAAAAGGGAAAAAAATTAATTATAAATCACTACACAGTCCATACTCTAAACATTAATTACTATCTCAAATATTTATAATATACATAATAATATAAAATTTACAGAAGAAAAAAAAATAAAAGATAAATTTATCCAGTATTTGATTTTTTTTTTTTAAAGTAAAGTACTATACAAAAGAAAAATGAAAAAAAAATGATAATGATAAATCATTCCGCAATTCACAATCTAATACTAATTACTATTTTAAATATTTATAATCCCCTTAATAATATAAAATTTACAAAAGAAAAAAGTGAAAAAAAAAAAAAAACTTAGCTAATACTTGATTTCTTAAAAATAAAGTACTATACAAACAGAAAAAGATAGAAAAAGAAGATAAAGATAAATCACTATATAGTCCACACTCTAAATAATAATTACTATCTTAAATATTTATAATTCACTTAATAAGATAAAATTTTCGAAAGAAAAAAAAGTGAAAAAACAATTTACCCAGTACTTGATTTTTTGAAAGTAAAGTACTATACAAAAGAAAAAAAAAATGGATAAAGATAAATCACTACACAGTCCATACTCTAAGCACTATTTACTATCTCAAATATTTATAAACCACATAATAATATAAAATTTTCAAAGGAAAAGAAAATTACCTAGTACTTGATTTTTTGAAAGTAAAGTACTATACAAAAGGAAAAAGAAAAAAAATGGATAAAGATAAATCACTCCGTAACTCACAATCTAAATACTAATTACTATTTTAAATATTTATAATCCACTTAATAATATTAAATTTGCAAAATAAAAATAAAAAGTGAAAAGAAAAATTACCTAATATTTGATTTCTTGAAAATAAGGTACCATACAAATAGAAAAAGATAGAAAAAGAAGATAAAGATAAATCATTACATAGTTCTCACTCTAAATAATTATTATTATTTTAAATATTTATAATCCCCTTAATAAGATAAAATTTTCGAAAGAAAGAATAGTGAAAAAACAATTTACCCAGTACTTAATTTTTTGAAAGTAAAATACTATACAAAAGAAAAAAGAAAAAAAATTGATACAGGAAAATCACTATACAGTCCAAACACTCTAAACACTAATTACTATCTCAAATATTTATAATTCACATAATAATATAATATTTACAAAGAAAAAAAAAAGTGAAAAAAAAAAATTTAATCAGTACTTGATTTTTTGAAAATAAAGTACTATACAATAGAAAAAAGAAAAAAAATGGATAAAGGTAAATCACTCCGCAATCCACAATCTAAATAAGAATTACTATCTTAAATATTTATAATCCACTTAATAATGTAAAATTTACAGGAGAAAAAAAAGTGAAAAAAAAATTACTTAGTACTTAATTTCTTGAAAATAAAGCATCATACAAATAGAAAAAGAAAGAAAAAAAGATAAAGATAAATCACTACACAGTCCACATTCTAAATACTAATTACTATCTTAAATATTTATAATCCACAAAATAATATAAAATTTACAAAAAAAAATGTGAAAAAAATAATTTACCCAGTACTTGATTTTTTGAAAGTAAAATACTATACAAAAAAAAAAAAAAGGGATAAAGATAAACCGCTCCACATTCCACACTCTAAATACTAATTACTATCTTGAATATTTATAATCCACTTAATAGTATAAAATTTACAAAAGAAATAAAAAAAAAATCCGATACTTGATTTCTTGAAAGTAAAATACCACACCATAAAAAGAAAAAAAAAATTAATCACTCCATAGTTCACAATCTAAATACTAATTACTATCTTAAATATGGGTAATTCTACTGGATACTCCATTTTTTTTGGGTTTAGTACCCACTAGTAGGCAACCTGCTATACCAGATTATCCAAACATCACATTTGACGTTTCCATCCTCACATTGTGCAGTTCCAACATCGCATGTGACAGTTCTTTTGTCACATTTTATGGTTCCATTATTTTTTTCTTACATTTGACAGTTCTATCTTTACATTATACCGTTCCAACATCACATGTGACAGTTCTTTTATCACATTTGAATCACATGTGACAGTTCTTTTGTCATATTTGGTGGTTCCTTTTTTTTTTCTCACATTTGACGATTTTATCCTCACATTGTGTAGTTTCAACATCACATGTGATAGTTCTTTTGTCACATTTAATGGGTCCCTAATTTTTTTTTCTCACATTTGACGATTTCATCCTCACATTGTGCAGTTCCAACATCACATGTGACAGTTCTTTTATCACATTTGATGGTTCCCTTTTTTTTCTCGCATTTGACAGTTCCATCCTCACATTATGCAGTTCCAACATCACATGTGACAGTTTTTTTGTCACATTTGGTAGTTCCCTTTTTTTTTTTTCTCACATTTGACGGTTTCATCCTCACGTTATGCAATCTCAACATCACATGTGACAGTTCTTTTGTCATATTTGTTGGTTTCCTTATTATTTTCTCACATTTAACGGTTTCATTCTTACATTGTGCAGATCTAACATTACATGTAACAGTTCTTTTGTCACATTTGATGATTCCATTTTTTTTCTCACATTTGACGGTTCCATCCTCACATTGTACAATTCCAACATCACATGTGATAGGTCTTTTGTCACAATTGAGGGTTTCATCCTCACATTGTGTAGTTTTAACATCACATATGATTGTTCTTTTGTCACATTAGATGGTTCCTTTATTTTTTCTCACATTTAACGATTTCATCCTTACATTGTGTAGATACAACATCACATGTGACTGTTCTTTTGTCACATTTAGTGGTTCCCTTATTTTTTTCTCACATTTGATGATTCTATTGTCACATTCGGCAATACCAACATCACATTTAACGGTACTTTTGTCACATTTAATGGTTCTCTTTTTTTTTTTTTCCTTATATTTGACAGTTCCATCATCACATTGTGTAGTACCAACATTACATGTGACTGTACTTTTGTCACACTTGGTGGTTCCCTTTTTTTTTTTTTTTTTTTTTTTTTTTTTCTCACATTTGATAGTTCCATTATCACATTAAGCAGTACTAACATCACATTTGACCGTACTTTTCTCAAATTTGACCGAAATGGCCCCTTAACCTAAAAAATTATTGAAATACAGTTTGAACCTAGAAAATGACCGTAATGCCCTCCGAAACCTGAATATTATTGAAATACCCCTAACACCTAAAAAATGACCTAAGGACCCTTGAAATCTAAAATTGACCAAAATACCTCTTGAAACCTCTATTTGCAAGACCAAAATGACAATAAAAATGTTATACAACAACTCTAAATGCTTGATTTGAAACTCATTGATTTTAAAATTAACAGATTTTAAAAGCTTGATTTGAAATTAATGGACTTAAAAAGCCATTGATTTTTGAATTCCTTGTTTGGGCCTTTTTATGCAATGAAGGATTTGAAATTCCATTGTTTGGATACCTAAATTTGGATTTGAATTTAGATTTAGATTTAAGATAAATAAAATAAATTTTCCAATTATTACTCCCTCTGTCCCACTTTGTTTGTCCTCTATTCCATTTTGGGATGTCCCAAAATATTGTCCTGTTTCTAAAAGTAAAAGTCATTAATTTACTAATGTTTTTATTATACCCCTATTTTATGTCATTAAAAACTCTTTTTAAAAAAAAAAGCTGATAAATTTATTTAAGGGTAGTTTTGTAAACTTATACATTTTTATAAGGCAGACAAGACAATAAATGATGTTCTTTTAAAAAGTTTGATTTTTCAAACAGAACAAACAAAGTGGGACGGAGGGAGTATTTTTCTTAAACTTTCTTTATTTTAATTTTATTAACAGTAATAAATACACGAGGTCATGAAAAGTCATTGATAATCCAATTAACAAGATACTGATTAAAAATTTATCATCTCGGCCAACTAAATTTTTTTTTTCCAACTATTGACCACTAAAATGTTCTATATCAACATAAAGAGAGAACCCAAATGCATGAGTTTTTTCACAAACATTTAAAACTCAAACTAAAATTTTTTTTCAAAGTTCTTAACAGCTAAAAAGTTTTATATCAAGAGAGACAATAAAGTATCCAAAATATATGTTTTTTACACAAAATTCAAAACAAAGAGGCCATTAATACACCAATTGACAAGATAATGACTAAATATCCATCATAACCAACTAAAAAAATGTCTTGCCAACTCTTTCCAACTAAAATATTTTAGAGAGAGTGCCCAAAATACATGGGTTTTTTTGTTAACAACATTCAAAATCTCAAACTAAAAAATTGTTTCAAAGTGGATCTTTTCTACTCTTTTTTCTTTGGCAAGGCTCAATTGCATAACTTATTGATACCAAATGTTGATGTGTTGTTGTGCAATAGGAGAATTCATCACTTTTCTCCTTCCTCAGTCATAATTTCAATTGCATCATCCATATACTTTGCACCAACACTGGTAGCTCTATCCCTCCCACACAAGATCTCAATGTCCTCCAATTGTAGCAAGACTGGCAACTGCTTTCATCAAAATGGCTTTCAAAAGAGAAAATGTGAGCCATTGCTTTATGTCAGCATGAAGGTACTAGAGATTTTCTGTAAAATGTGTGATGGGCAATTATCAACAGCCATCAATTACCAAATGCCAACCCTTACCAAGCTCATCTAGCCCTCACATATACTTCCTTTAACCTATACAAACTCATATAGACATTTTCATGCAGTATTTCAACCAAACATAAATTTTCCTTTGATAAACAAAACAAATTTATTAGCAGGAGTTTGAACAAGACCAAACATACCGCATCAGAGATGTTGCTGTGAAGCTTAGTGACAAAGTCTCCATGGCCAAGCTCCTGAGCAACTCCATACACAATATAAGTCTTGGGACTCATATCTGATTTTTTGGGCAACTGGAGAGCAATGTTTAAAATACCCTTATGTGGATGTGTATATTCCTTAAACGGCAAGCAACAGATAAACTCATCACCATGACATGGCAAGTGTTCAAATAAAGTAGATGCATGGAGGCCAATCTTTTAGCTTCAGTATCAAGGGCCATGAACGACAATCAAACCAACCTTCTGTATACCCAGTAAAAAACTGGCGGATGTTGATATTAGTCTACGATTCATCACAATAATTAGTATCACAAAGCAAAATTATCAAGGACTATTTGCATATCATTTTATTATGCCTGAGTAGATAGGTGGAAAGTAAAAAACACTTTAAACAAGAAGGGAAAAGTAAAAGGAAAAATAATGACAATAACTCCAAAAAAGAAAATTGGTCTTAACAATCACTAGAGTGAATGAAGAACCACCATAAAGTGGTGGTCCTCCTATTTTTCATGGGGCTTTTTATCATATATTAATTTGAGACTGAAAGGCAAGGGATAAGAAGGCAGTCATCTCCCCTTGAAATCAATTGGAAGGAGTACATGCAACTGCTAATTCTCAAGTGAGGAGTATTTAAAGCACTTATTTTTTGTAAATGACCCGAAACACTAATGAACAAGTTGCAAGATAGCATCTCCATTTTTCCCTTGGATTGAGTAAGATAACCATACTAAAACTCTATTCCTATTTCTTCCAAATTGAAAAACTATTATCAGTGGTCATCAAAGGTTGGGAATTGAATTACTGTGTTCAAAAATAAAAGGAACCTTCTTGAGAATAAAATAAATTTAAAATTCCTGGGAAAAAAAAAACTTTTTTTTTCAAGAATTTTCAAACAGTCTCACTAAAAACTTGTTAGAACATATGTGAAAATTGTTAGAGACATATGTTATGTAAATTAGCTAATCTTTTGACAAAACACACTTTACTTGTAGTTGGGTAGATCTAGGATAGGTTTAGTACTTCAAGGAACAAGAATTCAAGTTTAGTATTGAAGCCATGTAAATCTATCCAAGAAACAAGTGAAGAAGTGTTGTTCATTAAAACTCAACAGAATCATATCTATTGAAGTTTAATGCTAAAGCTCGACAGTAGCTCGACGAAAGCTGTATCTGTCGAGAATTACGAAATTAGAATTTCCAGATCTGATTTCATGCATATCCATGTGTATTTGTGTAGGGTTTCTTTTCTCACAACCCTAGACATATATAAGGATTATTTTAAGGACCGTCTCAAGTGATGCAAGGTGATGCAACTTGATGCAAAGTCATTGTGCATGCAAATTGTGACTGGAGACTGAAATTTGACCTAATTCATCATATTCTCTATAGAAACTACTGCGTCTTTGCGCCAAGGGTTTTGTGACCAAGGAGCTTCTTGATCTTCATTATTGGATGAACTGAAGAACTTTGCAGGCAACATCTTCCTCAAGTTGGTGTGTTAGTCACATACTGGGATTCGTGCATTAAAATGAGAGATTGTCGCTACATCACAAGTCCAATTGGGTATTGGAGTAAGGGTTCAACTGTAGGTTGGTATTAGGTACTGGGATTCCTATTACTTGTAACCACTTGTTTTGATAATAGTGAATTCTCAGGAGTGGTGACCTTAAATTCACCTGGTGGGGTTTTGCTTCGGTGGTTTTCCCCATTCGTAAACAAATCACCTGTGTCAAATTTATTTCCCACTGCATTTAACTTAGTTAGTGATTTGTTTGTGCTACCACGCTTATTGCACGTAATTGAATCAAATTAATTCACTTGGCTAATTAATTGATTAATTTACCAAAAGGGGCCAATAAATTCTTGGCCTATCAAAACTAATAAAGCACAATAGATCAAACACAAACTTCAAGCTTTAGAAATATTTTCTGAACTTCAATCTAATCATATTTTTCATCCAATTTTATAATTTTTTGAAAAGAAATTAATTTGAAATATAAATCATTTTCATTATCTTTAAAAGTCAAAAACAAAAAATAGTAAGACCCAAATGAAATATTCTTGACTTGGAGACCAAAAACATCCTAAATATTAGACAGGAACTAGTTTAAAATGAAACAAAAGATGGGGTTCACTATCTCTTTCAAGGTCTATATTACTTGAATGAAATTTAAAAATGCTATAACACACAATGACCACAGAGTTTTTATTTTTTAACAAAACACAAACAGAGCATACTAATTGCAAGTATACATATTTAGTCATTCTCTCAAACACCTAGCATGCATGCCCACTAAAACATTGCAACTTAAATAACACAAAGTTATAAACTTTATAGTGTGTATGAATGAATAACACAATCTGATTAAATAAATAAATTATAAAAAAAAAAAAACAATAATACATACAAGTTGGACTAAAAGAAACACAAATTAAATGGAAGATGTTTGACCCAAAAAAAGCACCTATTAAATTTAAGATTTTATTCTCAATAGTTTACAAACCCATCAAGGGTTTGCAAAAATAAGAAAAAAGAACAACAAAGTGATACTGACCTCTTTATGCACCCAAACCAAATCAGAAAAAACTACTTATGCTCATCAGGAACTAACTTAACCAAATCTATGCATAGATATTAACATTATAAAACAACAATAGAAATTACTTGTGACACCACAAATGATATTTGATATTTACAAATCATAGTAATAAAAGTAACATGTTATAGGGTGCCTCAATAAAGTAAAAGTGAATTCAAAGTGAGTGAAAAGCAGGGAGGGAAAAAAAAAGACATGTGAACAAAGAGAGATCCTTCTTTGTGAAAGGTTCAAAGGATTTCTCCAAGAACCAAGAAGAAGAAGATGATGAATTAACAATCAGAGGAATATAAGCCATATTGTGCCACTTAGCAAACAACAGATCAGGGAAGAGTAAAAATCAAACTTGAAAATTAAATTAAAATGATTAAATAAAAGAAAAAGTATCTAACCATTCTTCAAGACTCTATGAAGGTCATTTAGGTGTAGGATTTGATCTTTCTAGGGTTTTCTAGTGACTTCAATCAATAAATAGGAAAAGGATTAAAAATCAAAATCCTGATTTGAATACCAAACACCGAACTCAAGGAGGCAGAGCCATGAAGATTTGGGAGAGGCGGCTAGAGGGAAGAACCCGTTAATTAGAGATCTCTCTCAAGTGCTTGACAAAAGAAGAACCCGTATGTTTTGTTTTTTAGGTTTTATAGAAAACCTAGATGACTGGTAGCAAGTATCTTATTAAAATTAAATAAATGGACCATATTAAAACAAAAGAAATCTATAACTAAGATTTAAGTGGGTACCATACCTCCCAAAAAATATGGGGTACCGTAGAATGACCCATATATATATATATATATATTTGAATTATTGAAATTTGATATGCTAGCCAATTATGTGACAAGGATTATTTTTATTCCATAAAGGATGACTTAAATAGTACATACCATTTTTTATCACTTTTAAAACACTGAATGTAAACAAACAAAAAAACATTTGCATTATCTGTCCCAAATAATCCCATTCTTTCACAATATAAATTCAATTTCTAGTACACAAAGAATGTTAGTTGAATCTAACTTCTTCTCTATTCACAATTCATTATCATGAATCGCTTCTTCATCTTATGTTTCTTCTTTTATTCTGCCCCATTTTTCTTCTTCTTCTTTTTTTCCCCTTCTCTTCCTTCTCATTTTATTTTCTTTCTTCTTATTTGTTGCTTCTTCCTCCATTTTCTTTTTCCTCTTACTCTAGATTCTTTTTATCTTCTTATATCATATTTCATATTTATTCATTTTTGCTTTATTTCTATTGGTTAAAGAGCATAGTGAAATGGGATAAAACTATCCGTTTATATAAAGTATTTTTTTTTAGGGATAGGAGTGTAGATAATCACATTTAATCTTTAAACCAAATTCATACAAAAGGAGGATTGAGTGTATGATTTGCAATCAAATATGAAAAAAAAAAATGCTAGGAGCTTGTTAGTAAGTGGATTTAAAAATAGTTTTATGTTTTTGTAATTAATAACAATTTGTTTCTCTCTCTCTCTCTCTCTCTCATGTGGTAGTCGAAGACTTCAAGCCTAAGAGCCCGAGTCGCTTTCGACCAATCAAGACTGGGTTTTTGTAGTTTGGTGGGTTGAAGACAACTAATGGAATTTGTAGTGAATTTTTGTGGTGGTGGTAGAGTAATAGTAGGGTTTTTTGTTAGTTTTGGAGATTTTGTGCTAGGGTAGTTGTGATTTTTATTTATTTTTAAATAGATTGATAAAAAAAAGTAGAGGAAAGAGAAAAAATAATTAGATGAGAAAACAAACAAAACTGAAAGGGTTTTTAAAAAATGTCCAGCTACCCAAAGCCATCAATCCCTTTTAATTTTACGATATGTCACTTTTGACATGATAATCACTTCATAATTATAAATGTTAGTGGGTACGAGGATCCTTTAATTTTACCACAAGCCACTTTGATGTGATAGTCACTTCATAATTATAAGAGTACGTGGGTCCGCAAGTCTATGGGTGTTCGGGTTCAAGTAACTATGTAAAAAATAAAAATAAAAAATCCCTTCAACTTCAATAATAAAGTACCATTCTGATTCTCAAAAAACCAAACAAAATTACCATTCTCTCTCTCACGCACACTCTCTCTACTCAAATAGTGGTGGGTGGGAAAGTATGGTGATTATAACTGAGGATTTAGGAGGTGGGCAAAGGTTCAGGGCAATGGCAAAGCCAAAGGAGGGCGAGAGGGGGCAAGTGCCCCCCCGACCTCCCCATAAACTCCTATATAATATACCTATAAAGCAATTTGCCCCCTTACAAAATTTTTCTATCTCAACTTTGCCCCAAGCATAAATAAGAAGACTTCTCTACTTCTAAAAGCAAGCAGTCTAATGTCCTGTATAAGTATATAACACATTTTCATCTTTTTCCAATGAAAACAAAGCTCAATGGCCCCACATAAAACTAAAAGTAATGTCATGTTGACAAGTTTCCGAATTACTAACAGTAAATAATGAATTTATACAATATTTCTCACAATAAATTTCACAATGATTAAACACTCAATTTCATTTAGGCCCACCACTTACACTACTTTATTGTCTACCAATTATATAATTCCCAATGTCAACTTGTGAAAATAACAACTCTCCTCTTGTTGGGTTCTACATAATCATTATTTTTTATTAAAAAAATGGCCTACTTATATTCATATATACCACTAAAACCATAGCCTCCACTCTTTTTCTTATTTTTTAGTTTTTAATTTTTTTTTTTCAATCTTGTTTTTGCTATAATCCAAGTTTTAACAGCTTAAACGAATAGAGAAAAAATGTTGAATTCAATATTATTTTTTAATAGCATTCAAGGCAACGAGGATACAAAATTGCTAGTACATTGTTATACTCTTAACACTTTTACAATAATTTATTTTAAGAAATAAAAGTGATTGTTTAAACTCTATTTATTTAGATTAATCTCCAAATTGCATTAATATATATTTGTGTATTTAGTATGCTATTAATATCAATTCATTTTTTTTAGATTAATTTTTTTCAAGGTATTGTTCAAAGTCAGAGACACGAGGGAGCAGAGCGGGTATGGGATGGAGGATCTGAGGTTGCATAGAGAATAAATTTATGGGGGACTCGGCCATTTGTGAAGGAATAAGCAGAGGTGGGAATTTCGTTTCTTTCTTCTTCTTCTTCTTTTCTCTTTTTTTTTTTTTTTTTCATCCTTCTTTGGTTCTTTGGGTTTTATGGGTTAATGGGTTTTTCCCCCTTGTTTAATGGGTTTTCTTAATAATGGTAGTGTTTTTGTTTGGTCTGGCTTAAAATGTTTATGGGAAGATTTAGTCGTGGTTTCTGCTATTTGTCAACTTGACACTCTCTGCGTTTGGCTATTTTATGATCAAGAAAGAAAAGAAAAAAAAAATAATTTTGTAATTTATTAATCATGATGGTTCTTCCATTCCAAAGGAATGACAACCTCAACTTGTCTACATTATTCAAAAGAATGTTTTAGAGGAGAGGACGATCTTCTTGACTCTTGAGAGTTGAGACTTACTTTAGTGCTTAAGAGCAATATATTCATTGCAGGTATTAGACTTAGGAGTTTACTATTATAACATTTTATCACTGAATCACTCTAATGTCATTTTGATAAGATAGAAAATGACTGGGAGAATTTAATGGATGCCAGATTTGTGTAGTCAAAGGAATGCACACAGCAACAACAACTAAGCCTTAATCCCAAAATTTTGAGGTTGGTTATAGACCCTCAACAAACTAGCCATGTTCCACCATTTTATTCTATATGAAGTCATGCCATTTGGTATTTCCTTAATTGACATGTCCTTTTTTACTTGTATTAAATTACTAATTAAAAAAAAATTCTTCATTAACATATTCTACTTTGTTTTATACATTGTCCCACATTGTTTAAGAGAGTGTGTTTGTGTGTAGTCAGGGTCGGCTCAATAGGTGATGCAATTGATGCAATCGCCTAAGACCCCCAAATAAAAGAAGGCCCCAACTTGTAAAAAAAATTATATATATAATATATTTATCTATATATTTTAATTAAAAAAATTTTTAAGTACTTTTATTAGTCAATAAAATGCATTAAAAAGGCCCGATTGTATCCTAAAATGTAGAAGATTAAAAAGGGAAAAAACAAAAATAGTCAAACTTCAACTAACAAAATTAAATTTAGGCTAGACAACATGTTTTCTGCATAGTTGCAAACTGCACAACAGCACAGGCTGCACAGTTGCGCACTGCGCACTGCACACTGCACAGCCTAGTAGCCCATAGTAATAGGACAATATGTTTTCTTACTTTATCAATTATTATAAATTATCATACCAATTAATAATTTGATGTGTATCATATCAATTCATTTGTATTATAGTGACACTAATTTATTGAACCATGTAATAAATTAATTTTTATTTGAAAAGAAAGATTAAATGGATTAGCTATATTAAAATTAAAATTAACAAAATCTTATTTAAGGTCTACTATGTCACAAGAAAGATTAAGTGAATTAACTATATTATCAATTGAAAAAGAAATGTTAGAGGAACTTAAATACAAAAACTTAATTAGTAATTTTGCATCTCAAAAAGCAAGAAATAGATTTTAAATAAAAAATTCAATATATATTATTTGATTAATATTTAAATATAAAAAAGACTCCACTTAAAATTTTCACCTAAGGCCCTCAAAGTTGTTGAGCCGGCTCTGTGTGTAATATAACTTACTCTACCCTCCCTTAAAAGTTGTCATGGCTTTTGAATAGAGTTGTGGTATGTTTTTATATTAGAACCCATTTCCTTCTCTTTTGTGTGTGTGTTTGTTTCTCAAAAAAAAAAAAAAAAAAAAAAAAAAAAAAAAAAACTTTGTTTTATACATTCTTTTGTTTATCCTCGTAGAGGTCATCTTTTGCCCAGTTTTTGAGTGTAGTTCACAAGGTCAGCTTCCTTAAAACTGAATTGCAGAAAATGTCAATTTTGACAAAGGTGAAAGCTAGTAAAGCAACAACACAAAAGATGTTTAACAAGGGGCGGGACACTAGTTGAGGTTAGCAGTGATGAAGATGGTTTTGAAGGTGCTTGATTTGCAGCAACTGTTGTTGAAGCAGCGGGAAAGGACAAGTTCCTTGTACAGTACCAGAGCCTGAGGACAGATGATGATTTCAGACTTTCTGAGAGAAGAGTTTGATACCCTGCATATTAGGCCATGTCCACCAGAAACTCTTGTTGTTGATCGTTTGAGTCGTTTTGAAGAAGTTGATGCTTTCTACAATGATGGGTGGTGGGTGGGTGTGATTTCTATGGTTCTTGGTGGCTCAAAATACTTAGTTTACTTTAGGGACACAGATGAGGAAATAGAGTTTAAGCATTCTGACTTAAGGCTACATCAGGACTGGATTGATGGAAAATGGATTATGGCTTCCCAGGTATGACTTCTCTAAACTTGAAACTTGAGAACCTTTGTTGATCTCATTTTGTACTTTGGCGTTAAATGAGGTTGTCTGTTTTGCAAACTTGGCATGGCTTGCTCAATGTTACAAATAATTTAAGGTTAGTTCACAACCATTTGCTCAAAATTAATTTTTGGCTATGAAGCATGGGTGCGGATTTGGGTTCGGGTTCGGGTACAAGTATGGATGCAAGTGAGGGACTCGGTAATTTTTGAAAAAGTAGGATGCGGGTGCGACAGAATACGTTTACTAACGTATTATTAAATATATTTTTATTTACAAATTATCAAATATATTTTCATATAAGGGTAAACATATGCCAATTTAAAAGCAATAATAGTTACAAATAATTCAGATATTTCAATTTAAGTTGTTTAGCCTACAAATAATTTGACAAATATATAATAAGTTAACAACTAAATAAGAAATCAACTCAAGTTTTTATTTTATTTTATTTTTTAACATGTATTTCGGCCAGTTTCTCGGCTAGTTTCGAATGATTTCGGCAGATTTAGGCTGGCTTCGGCCTGAACCCAAAAAAAAAAAAAAAAAAAAGCAAATCGGCACCTAGCCGAGTGTTAGGTGCGACGGCCCTGGAGCCGTACCCGTGCTTTTTGGATTTTTGGGCAAGGAGCTAATTGACAGTACAAAGTTCGGTTATTTTCCAAGATTTTCTCTTTGAAACTTGAATTTCATTAATTATTTTTGAACTCTGCCACAATCCACCTATTTGGAAAATTTGGAAACTTGTCAAAATAAAGTGAATTAAAAGAATTGAAAAGAGGTAAACCCCAATGAAATTTCCAAAAGCCTTGGCCAGCTTGTTGGGATTCTTTGATCCAAAAGTAATATCTGATAAGCTGCCCTACCTATCATAAGAATTGACTTTGACTACTATATGTGTGTGAATGCAATGGGAAGGGAGTGATTGTGTCACTTTTTCAAACCTATATGATTCTTTTTCCTTCTAATATTTTGTTTTTGACCTTGAACAAGTTAAGTAGGATTGAGATCTGGTGCAATACCCTAGCAAGTTAAGTAGGATTGAGATCTGGTGCAATACCCTAGCAAGTTAAGTAGGATTGAGATCTGGTGCAATACCTAGGGTATTGCACCTGATGCAATTCTTATGAATAATTGAGATTGATAGTTGCAAAAAGCAACTTTCAATTTCAACCATTGATTCAAAAAAATTAAGAAAAGTAAAAAGTAAAAGTTAAAAAGATGAAAAGTGTAAAAAATTTATAAAGGATTTGGATGAATTGCACCCGATGCAATACTCTAGGATTTGCCCCGGATCCCTATTTAGCCCAAGCAATCCTATATATATATATATGGTATTGAATTATACTGATGGTTGGCTAAACATTAATTCATGTCAGGCTTTGATGAAGTTGCTTTACTTGTGATTGCTTGAGAAATCAAGAAGGCATCCCTTGTGTACCAGGAGAGATTGCATTACATCTGAAGGACTCTGCTTCTTGTAGCAATGGAAGTCAACTGATGATTTTTTGATAAACAAATTGCAATTTTCAGTAATCATTTCAACTTGGTAACCTATCATTAGGCATTCTCAACGATTTTGTTTAGACTTACCAATTTATTGGAAGCATAGTTTGACTTCATGAACCAAAGCAAAAGGCTAATGAAAAGGGTAAATTCCTTCAGGTAAATTCTTGTATTGTATTGGCAATTTCTTTCTGCATGTGAAAAGGGTTTCTCTGGTACTGTTTATTCCTAATCATTCAACTTGCAACATAAATTAATTTCAGAAGCCTCTATAAGATTAGATGCCTGCAAGCCTCTTTAAGCATCAAATAGAGTTGTATTTAAGAGTACTATCTGAAGTCTACTCTGGCTGTTCAAAGCCAATATAAACATCAATACTATTAGTGACAATGTTTATAACTAATAAAGTAGCATGCTGTGATTGGCATATAATAAAACTAATATATTAGAAATAGGGTCATGTTCTTATTGGTATATAATAAACATATTAGAAATAGGGTCATTCACGGCTTGACACTTCAACAAATTATGTAAAAGATTGTGTTCCCGGCAATGCTCAACCTGCAAGCTGGTCAAGAATACAATTGGGTATTATTCCTTTCCCAAGTTTGGCATTCTAATTTGGTACAAACCTTGTGCTGGATTCTAGCATGAAATCATGGTTCTGCTTGTCACATCAGTGTTACCCCTCCAGCCACAGATGTTTATGTTGTATAGCAAAGTACCACCCATAAACCAACCCATGCATCATCACGGGAGGTGAGTCTGTAATGGGGTTAAAGAGGGTTGTTTATGTTTTGGATCAATTAAATGAATCGTCAACCATCAAAAATTCAAAATTGCAAAGTTAGGTTCAAACAATCTTAAGCCATCAGGCTATATTGGGGCAGTACTCATTTTGAATGAGTAGCAAAATGAGTGTGGATGTCTAGTGCATGACATCCCACAAAATATATACAATTCAACAAAAGTGGGTTATTACGGTTAATAAGGATGAGGGGGCAAAAATCTCAAAAAAGAAGGAAAAAAAGGGTTTGAAGGGCATTTTCTCTTTTCTTTTTTTGACAAACGAGCTCGGGTTTATACAGTTCCCACTCATCTCCCACGCACTAAATTATAACAGAGAGAAATTCTATAAGTGGCCCTAAAATGCTGGCAAAAAGTTTCAAATCCAAAATCTCATGAATATCATGAGGTCTTATAAACCACTATACCAACCACCTAGCCAAGTTAAAATATAGAATATTAGTGACCACAAATGCCCAAACACAAACTTGAGGGGTCCACTAATGATTTGGTAACTCTATGGGGCCTATACTTCATAATAACTCCCTTAGAGCATTCTTAACAAGACTTGTATATGCTATATATGCTATTTTTTAGCATTGAAACTCAAAAAACCCACTCCATCAAATTGTGTATATGCTATTAAATTTACAATCTTGCTACAATGCACTCTTATTTTTGAGAGCGCACTGGAGCAAGATTGTATAATATTTTATTAATTTCTTTATTCTCTCTCCAGCTCTCTATCTCCCACATCTCTCTCCTTTCTGATTTCTTTGGTTCTCTCTCCGTTCCCACATCTCTCTCATTTCCTCACTCCCTCTCTGTTTCCTCACTGCCTCACAACAAGATCATACGTTTGAGATCGGCTTGGTGGCGAGGAGAACGGCGTGATGGCGTGAGATCAGCGTGGAGGAGATCGACGTGGAGACCGGTGTGGAGATCAGCGTGTTGTGTGTTTTCTTGTGGCGGTTTTTTGTGGTTCTTGTGGTGGTGGTTCTTGTAATGTTTGGTGGGTGTTTGGTCCATCTGGGTTGAAGTTGGTTGTAGTGGTTAGGCTGCCAGGTGGTGGTCATCGGAGAGGTTGGGGTGGGTTTGGCTGCGGCGTGTTGTGGTGGGTTCAGATCGAGGTTGAGGTTCGGGTTGAGGTTGAGATCGAGGTTGAGGTTTGGGTTGAGGTTCAAATCAGGGTTTCTAGGGTGGTGGGTTTTGGCTGTGGTTTGTGCCGTGGGTTTTTTTTTTTTTTTTTTAATATTTTGATGGTTGGGGGTTGAGGTTGTGGTTGGTGGTGGTGGCTGTAATTGTGGCCGTGGTTAGAAGTGATGAGCTTGAAAAGCTCAGGCTATGGAGGTTTTGAGAGCAAATATCAGAGAGAGGGAGAAGCTTCTAGACCAGGTTGAGAAAGATGGAGAGATAATGGGAGAGAGATAAAAAAAAATGAATAAAAAATAATAAAGAAAGAATATTTAAATAAAGTGTTAAAAAAATAGAAGTTTTGATATTAGGTGTATTGTAAAGTGATGTGTTAAATGCTATAAATTTAGGTTTTTAGATGCTACATACTAAAATTTTTAGTAGTCTTGATAAGAATGCTCTTAAAGCATTCTCACCAGGTGTGCTAAATGCTAAATTTTTAACATTTAGCACACTCAACACCAAAAGACTACCTTCATCAGATGTTCTATATGTCAAAAAAAATTTTGAAACATGCTACAATAATGACTGATCGACGGACTCTTTAGCCTCTCCTTTTCCATCTAATTTAATTGGTTTATGTTCATTCGAGGATAATAAGATGGTTAGAAATTACGGCCAAGTATGTTATAATAATTAATATTATCTTATTCTCTTTTTCCCCTTTCTCTCTCATATGGCTGTTGTCCTTCTCCCTTTTCCTTTTTGTTTTTTCCTCTTTTTTCTTTGCACTCTTCTCTCTTCTCAGACAACTCTCGTCACTCTCCTCCCTCTCTTAGGCATCTCTCCATTCTTTTGTCCCTCTATCTTCGATGGTGGTGGTTGTGATTCCTGAGGATTCAGATGGTGGTGGCAGATCGTGATGGTGCTAGCTGTTGTGGCGGTGGATCGCGGTGGTTGGGTCCGTAAATCCTCCATTTTTTTTCTGTTTTGAGCTCTCCCTCTCTGCATTTTTCAGCCAAACACCTCAAGTAAATTCATTTTCGCATTGATTAAACCAAAATTTCTTTATTTTGGGTTGATTTTTGGTGGTGGCAGGCTGGGTCGTGGGTTTGTTTGATTAATGGGTTGTGGGTTGTGGGTTGTGGCTATGGCTTGGCTTTGCTGGGCTGATTTTCTATTGATTTGTGTTTGATATGTTTGGTAACTTGGTTTGATACTAGATTTGGTTTGGCTAATTTGGGTTTGATGTTTGGTTTGTGTTTGATATTTGATTTGTGTTTGATCTATTGGGTTTTGATAAGAAAAAAAAGTTGAACTGGGAAGGAGGAGAGAGAGCTTCAAAGAGACTGTGAAATGAATTTGGGGAGGAAGAGAGTGCTTCGGGGAAAATGAATGAAAAAAAAAAGACTTTTTACTTTTTTTTGGTTGTTTGTATTATTATTTTAATGGGATGATATTATTATTTAATGCAATGAATGTTAAAATATTATAAAACAAGGTGATAAAATAATAAAATAGGTTGTTGGTTTATAAAAAGACAATTTTTTATAAAAGAGCCTATGGGAATGCTCTTACAACCACATACCAGATAGGAAGACACCATAAAGGCATAAACTGAAACAGACTTACAGACCCATTATCTTACAAACCGAACTCACTAACCAACAAGACCAAACTATAAAAACTTGATGATGACCTTCTTGGAATGCCCAGATTTCCGCTATAAAAACTTCAGTTACAGTCGCATTTTTGGGTCCTCACTTGGCATGGAATTATGAGCACTAAAAGACTACTTTCTACGGCTGATTTCCATGCAATCCCACCCATTATCCGAAACTCCCTTCAATGGGCCCACAACTCCACCGCCCAATCGAACACACCTTTTTTACCAAAGGGTCCTTCCGTATTAGCCACAAACCTCATCAAATCATACTCTGAAAGGGGCTTGATAAAAGAGGCCCGGATACTGTTCGATGAAATGCCTGAGAGAGATGTGGTTGCATGGACTGCCATGATTGCTGGGTACACGTCTTGCAACCACTACAGCCATGCATGGGCTATGTTCTGTGAGATGGTAAGGAATGGAGTGGAGCCAAATGCTTTTACTTTGTCCAGTGCTTTGAAGGGTTGTAAGAGCATGAAGGCTCTTTCATATGGGGCATTGGTCCATGGCTTGGCCATCAAGCATGGCATGAAGGAGTCTATGTATGTTAATAATGCTCTCATGGATATGTATGCTACGTGTTGTGTTAGCATGGATGAGGCATGCATGGTCTTTCAGGAGATAGATGTTAAAAATGCTGTTTCATGGACTACTTTGATCACTGGTTACACTCATAGAGGTGATGGCTATGGTGGGCTTCGAGTTTTCAGGCAAATGTTGCTGGTAAGTAGTTGACACACCCTCAAATTCTATGAAAACACTTGGGTTCCAAAGCTCACCTTTTATTGTGTATCTACAATTGAAAAGGTTTCAATTTTTAAAAAGAATTCATATCAGCTTTATATATCTCACAGTATACATTAAGTTCTTGAATTTATTTGACAAACAGGAGGAAGCAGAACTCAACCCATTTAGCTTTTCAATTGCTGTTAGAGCTTGCACCTCAATCGGCTCATACACTTTGGGCAAGCTAATACATTCAGCAGTGATTACACATGGGTTCGATACCAATCTTCCTGTCATGAATTCTATACTAGACATGTATTGCAGGTGTGGTTGTTTATCGGAGGCAAATCAGTATTTCCATGAAATGAATGAGAAAGATTTAATTACATGGAATACCTTGATAACTGGTTATGAAAGGTTGGACTCTACTGAGTCTTTACATATCTTTTCACAAATGGAGTCAGAAGGTTTTAGTCCAAATTGCTTCACATTTACCAGTGTTACAGCTGCCTGTGCAAATTTAGCAGTATTGAATTGCGGACAACAGGTTCATGGAGGAATTGTTCGCAGAGGCCTTGACGGGAACTTGGCATTGGCTAATGCAATTATTGACATGTATGCCAAGTGTGGGAGCATAAGTGATTCACGCAAAGTTTTTAGTGAAATGACTTGCAGAGATTTGGTCTCTTGGACTACTATGATGATTGGATATGGGGCTCATGGATATGGAAAAGAGGCTGTTGAATTGTTTGATGAGATGATCAGGTCTGGTATTAGACCTGATAAGATTGTGTATATGGCTGTTCTGAGTGCTTGCAGCCATGCTGGACTTGTAGATGAAGGTTTGAGGTATTTCAAATCAATGGTGGGTGATTATAATATTACTCCAAATCAGGAGATTTATGGCTGTGTAGTGGATCTGCTAGGGCGTGCGGGGAGAGTTGAGGAGGCTTATGAGCTAATAGAGAGTATGCCATTTAAACCTGATGAGTCTGTATGGGGGGCACTTCTTGGAGCTTGTAAAGCACATAAGCTTCCGAATTTGGGCAAATTGGCAGCTCGCAGGGTTTTAGATTTGAGGCCAAATATGGTGGGGACTTACGTGATGCTGTCAAATATATATGCAGCTGAAGGTAAGTGGGGGGAGTATGCAAATATGAGGAAGCTGATGAGAGGGATGGGGAGTAAGAAAGAGGCGGGGAGGAGTTGGATTGAGGTAAGAGACCAGGTTTATAGTTTTGTTGTTGGAGATAAGATGGGTTCTCACATAAAGTGGGTGTATGGAGTTTTGGATTTGTTGATTTGGCATATGAAAGAAGCAGGGTATGTACCAGATTTGGATTGCTTAATACATGACCAAGAAGATGCAACTTGAAAAAAATCTGAAGTTGTGGGGTGGTTTGAATACCAAATTGATAAAGGTGGAATGATTCTAGAACAATTTTTGGTTATTCCACACAACTTTAAATTGGGTATACACAGACAGAAAGAAGAAGGAATTGTGTATGAGCGGATTTGGTATTCCTCTTGAAACTTTCAATTTTGATACATTTGAATCCAGTAAGTGGCAAAAAAGAAATGAAGAAGAAACTTAGCAACATCAAAAAAGGGCATTGTTTAATTAACCTGTACTAACAATTTAAGATATTATTTTAATTAACTCTTCATTTTGTGCTGCAACCAAATTAAAAATGATAGATAGTGTCAATGTACTAAGTTGTACTGTTAGTATTGTTTGGTTATGCAATATCTACATTCTTTCCCTCTTCAAATTTATTTCAGTTGCGCTCTTTTGTAGAAGATGGAGTAAGAAATGAAGAGCATTATCAAGAATCGAGAAATATAGTGTTATATAAATATGGTGTCAGCATTTTAAACATATGGCAAGTACAAGCAGGAACAGACCAAACAGAGAGGTATAAGCCAATTAGACAGTGGAAAACCAATTCTTGTGCTGCTGCAAACTTCAAAATTGAAATAAAACAGGGTCCTGCATAAACAATTAACAGGAGTGAAGCTTAACCCCCATTTTTTTTTTTCTTTTTTTTGGGATGGGAGGATCACTCATTATAATCCAACATACATGATACAAATTTCAGGGAAGAACCATCTTCCTGGCGAGTACATATCTCAACCAAAAAAGACCTGAAACAGCGGTACATTTAACTTGGCGACAGTATTTGTGCAACAACATTGAAACAGCTGAATAAACCCGCTTCAAGGAATCACACACACACAAACACATCATTCATTGAATAATATTCCTACAATTATGCCTCCACATGTCACCGCTTGTATATACCAGTGTCCAAGCTCACCATAGAAACCGATTCTGCCAAAACACATTCCCAATGCATTCGAGTTTCTAAAGGTAATCTAGTTCTCTGGAGAAATTCCACAGTATTTCCAAATGTGATAGTGACTTGACTTCAAACAGTATTATACATTGGATGCATTGTCATTTGTGCCTTGGAAATACATGTATTCCCCAACCATTTGACATCAAGTGCGGTAATGAATGAATCCATCAATGGTCTATCTGTAGCATTTGGACAACAAATGGAGTTTTGCTTATCGGAAAAGTCTACCGTTGATAAGTCTTAACCCCAAATTGTCATTTTTGTCTCACACAACTCATACGCTCACTCTCCACCTTACTCTTATAAGTTATAAGAGAATGAAGTGTCATTTGAACTAGAGCTTATTGAACCATTGGCTATTTTTATCTAGCACAATTAAGGCACAAGCACTACATTCCTTCAAGTCTCACAAGGGAGATGTATCAATAGTCATCACTGATTGTATAGCACATGATTGTGGAATGTTAAAAGATAGCAAGCTCTGATTGATTAAAGTAGACTGTTGTGCAGAGAGGAATAATCAAATTTTTGTTAAAAGGATTTTCACATTCACGTGAAGTTGTGGTAATAGAATAATTTTAAGCTATGCTTTTTTATTGTAAATATATAATTCTTGTAGTTGGCATCAGCTTGGTACTTCGGTTCAATGCAATGATGGAGATGGGATAGTGGCACTGATATTACTAGGATTTCAGGGTGTAAGGATTGTGAACAGAGACAAGAATAAGTTTGTCACGTTTTTGGATTGTGAATATATAATTCTTGTAGTTGTCATCAAACATGAGTTGTAGTTCCTTTTTGCATATCTCAATAATCTCTCAAGCTTTCTCAAATTTTTGTACCCAAAATTTCTCACTGAAATTGGTACTGACATAGCTGACTAGGAGGACTGCGTTTATTTTTTTAAATACCTGCCACGACTGAGAGAATAAACAAAAATTTTAGTCGAAACATTAGTTATTAATTTATTATTACAAGCATGATAAGTTTTTTAAAAAATTAAAAATTCTAGCTATCATTCACAACAAAAAATTTTTTTATATGAATCTATTACCAAAAAAGAGAAAAGTGTTACACTTTTTTATTCAAGAAGTGTGACACTATTTGAATAAAAATTCTATTTTTATATCCTTGATTAGCATTGTAAATGAAAAACCATTGCACTATGATACATCCACTGATCCAACTCAACCAAATGAAATCCACCACTATTCCACATCTATAAACAACAATTCCTCTATGCCCAATCTAGCACAAAACAAAGCAAGCCAACTCAAACCCCAAAAGCCCACATTAAACACTTGCAATTGCCCAGCCAAACGATATAAAAATATAAATACGATAAAACAAGAGAAAAGAAAACCTTTTTTTTTTAAGTAAAGTAAGAAATTTTATTTTTAAAAAAATCAATTAAGTACACTATGAGAGAAAAGAAAACTATTAAACATAATTACTGCAACATGGAGAAGTAACACCTTTAAAACAAGCATAAAACATCATTGTTTCATACCCTTTTTTCCTGGTTTATGTAAAGACTAATCAATTACTAAGAAATGGCATATTGCCTTCTCGTCACACCAATTATATTTCTCTAGTTGAATCCATGTGTAGCAAATTATTCATTGTTCCAGAATTGAGATTTCAAGTGGATTGAAAATAAATAAATGTCATAATTAATTTGCGAAATCCAAATCATCAAATACAGTATCACTTGAAGTTCTAGCCATGTTTAAGCCAACCTGATCTTATGCTTGCTAGTAGTTGCATCCATTTCTTCAACAAGATCAGCATAAACTTCATTATTGGCATATTTGGCTCTGTAGTTCTCCGTGGAACACAGGATGCAATTGCATCAATTTCAAGTTGGTCACTCCCTCCAAGAAACCATGTCTTTCTCAAGCATCTCATTAAACAACTGAGAAGCCTCAATCACATGAGCTGTCCTGCCCAACTACAAAATCAAAGCATTCAAAGCAATCGTATGCCTTTCTGGCATCATAAAATATATACACTTGGCATTATCCACACCTCCAAGATTCTGAACATAAACTGCCAAAACATGAATGATGAAACCGAATCCAAAACAAGACTTTCATCAAACTGACCAGTTTGGCATTTTCCAAGATGCAGGGAAAAACGCTTTGGAAATCAGCCCATTATTAACATTGTCAGTTGGAGGTTCAATTTCATTAATCTTTTCATGAAATCTTCACTGTCCACCTATTTCGGAAACAAAAATTCTAGACCTGCATATAAAAATATATAATAATAAAAACTGACAACTTTTGTAAATAGGACAAATTAAGAGTGATAGAGAAAAAATATATAAAAGTGACTGACAACCAATTACAATAAGTCATGATAGCAAAACTTGTGGTCATGTGTCATAAGGTGAAATACTAAAAAAAAGAGGTGGTAAAGCAACTCCCCATGTTGGAGTTAATGAAGTGTGATGCTGCTCTATGCAGCTCTCAGTTCTTTTTCTAGTCATTGTTGTTTGAGATTAGAGAGTATTATTATTGCAGATATAGGCTGTTTGATAAGGTGTTTTGAACAACAGTTTTTGGTACTAAAATAACATTACATGTATTTTTACATAATTTTTCACTCATATATATTTTTAAAAAATATAAATAACGTTATTAAAACAATATTACCAAACGGCCCAGGATTTCTTACAGAAATTTATTTGAGTTTCTGTAGTTTCAATTGGGTGTATAGAAAAGTTAGCTTCCCATGTGATCTGCAGATGGACTTTAAAGTTGTTTAGATTTTGGTAGTATTCCACTGAATTTTATTGAAGCTTCTTGAGAAGAATTCATGTACTATTTTGATGCTTTGATTTAATAAAAGTTTGCAGAGAGCCCTGGCTAGCATGTTGCTATTCTGTGAACAAAGCATATATGACAAGGAGTATTTGATTAGCTACCTGTCAGAAGATTATAACTCCTCCATGTGTCGTGTATGTTGGCGGGAAACGTTGTTTCATAATGTGACAGTTTTTTTTTTTAATGAAGTACTATATAATAAACAGGACTTAAAAAGTGTATTACTGTGGAATATATATCGTATAAGGCTTAAGAGTATGTAACTGCAGGATGACAGATAAATGGGTCAAAATAGAACGAGGGTCTATTTAGATATCGTTTATTATTAAAAATTAAAAATTAAAAATATTATAATAAAATGATTTTTAAATATGTGAATAATGTCATTAGATCCAATTTTAATGAAAATTTTGCTAAATTAGATAACTTGTGAGTCTTATGAACAGTGTACTGGACCCACTAACAGAAACGCAAAAGTGCTAAAATTTCATTTTAACGCAATCCAAACGTGTACTAAACAAGGGCATTGCTCAAGCATGTACAAAGGTCTTAAAAATTTAGGGAGTGTTTGATAAGGAATTTTAAATAACGTTTTTTAGTGTTTAAACAATATTGTACGTATTTTTATATATTTTTTCACTTACACATATTTTTAAAATGTACAAACAATATTATTACAACAACATTACCAAACACATCACCCAAAAACAAGTTAGTCTGAACTACAATTGGATTTTTTTTCTTTTTACTGAAGTTTCAGTTTCTAACCTTGCACAAGAATTAATTAGCCCAATCAACTGTAATTTCTAATTGTAAAATATACATATGGTACTGAAGATTTCACTAATGGTTGGCTAAATGTAAATTCATGTCATTCTCAAGATGTGATTTGTGATTGATGGAGAATTCAATAATCATTTCTTATTCAGCAAATAAAAGCATTTCTTGAGTACGTGGAGAATTCCCCTTCTTCTCAAGGGCGTTAATCAATGTGAGTTTCCTGCATAAAGACATATGGCACATCAACCAAAAACTGGTTTTGGTGGTCCCTATTTTCTGATATTGATGGACCAGCCACCCCCTACTATGTGTGGTTAAATGAAAGGCGAGACTCGAGCTTGAAATCAATTTCATGTAGATTAGCTCCGTGTGCTGCTTTCTACCACATTTGAACCCCAAAGACTTTTATCCATAAAGGAATATTTAATTATAAGAAGACTTTGAGAGAGTGATATAAGATGGGAAATTAAAAAAAGAATTGAGTAAGATGGCAGTTTATGTAATTCTGTTTAGAACAAGGTAGTTTTTTTCATTTGTTGCTTGTGTACTATCTCTGATACTGTGCTAAGAGTCAACAGTCAAGTGTAGCCAATAATTGTGGTAAATTTCAGGGTGGCTAAGCCTTGAAATGTTGAGCTGGGTGTTTGTTTCTTATTAGCTGCAACCGGCTGTGTAGTTATTGAACTGCTTGTAAATTGCTAATTGAAGAATGAAACTGTTTATTCATTTAAAAAACTTGTTTTTTTTTTAAAGGTAAAGATTGGATCCAATGTTCTAATGTATTGAATCATTACAATAATAACATGTATTTACTTTTTAACCATGTGCCGCCATTGTTAGGGATCCGATGAAATTGAGGCATTGGACCCAAGCTAAGCTCTAAATAAAATAAAAAGTAATAGAAAAGAAAGGAAGGATGGGAGAAGAGAGGGAAGGGAATAAATAAATATATATATATATATTTCTACTTTTCCTACCATGTGTTTTGTTTGCTAGGGTGGAAGAGAATGGAAAATAAACACATTGTGTGAGACAGTGAGTCCCACTCACTCTTCTATTATTTGAGAAGAACTAAGACGGTGGGTCACAGGGTCAGGGAGAAAAACTGCTCATCACTTTTCCTTTCCTCCTCCCAAATTCCCTCCAACCAAACAACAAAATTGTTGTCCTTTTCTTCCCTCTGCCCTCAAACATAATGACAAACACATCAAACCAAAAAGGAAGAAGCACAAGAACAAGAGCAAGAAGGATTAGCCTTTCTTTTAAGTTAAGTTTTCTTCTTAATTAGCTACACACCAGTTTTATGGTTGTGTCATTACTACATCTATCTACTTTTTTTTTTCCTTTATGTTTCCAGCAGACATTCTAGATTCATATTCCCCAAGCCAAAAAAAAAAAAACTATTCTTTTGCAGGTGAGTTCAATAATAGCAACTTTACCGATGGTCCCTGTTTTTTTCAACTAGTCCGTGTAGCATATTCTCCATTTAGATTTTAGATATATCGTTGACAAAAAGCGAAACTTCATTAGCGTCAAACAGAAGAAGAACTTCCTGACCATGATGTGTCAAAAAGTGAGAAAGACAGGACAGCTGGTTTCTTTTCTATTCCCAAAATTTTTTTAATATGCTCTTTTTTTTTATTATTATTACTTCTCCCTATTAACAGCTTGTATTGTATCTGTAGCTCTATCTTTTGCTGCAATTTACTCAACAAATTGGTACACATCTTTAAACTATGTTACCTAATCTAAATTTCTATAAATTTTAAAAGGGCAAAACTACATTTCTTAGATATTGTAACTAAGTACCTCAATTAAATTTAATAATAAATACACAATGTAATGTGGTTTCAATATATATATTTATAAATAGAAAAGAACCTTGCGTGAGAGTATGAGATTTTGCGATGTAATACATTCTTTGATAATTCTTTCATTAGTCTTCCTCCTCATCTCCTCTTTTTTAGAAGATTCAATATCATCCTTTAATTAGCACCATCTGTCACTCTTCTTTGAAAGGTAAGTAGGTACTATTCTTCATTTAACCTTCCACCTAAGGAAATTTTTTTATAATTTGATTCATTTAATCTTCCGCTTAAGCAATGGTTTTAGTGAATCAATAAGTTTTTTTAATATTTATTTATGTTCAGTAATAAATTATTTATTTCCATAATATTTAAATTTTAATAACATTTTTAGGCCACCACTTAGCAAAGAATATAAAATAAGTAAAAAAAAATTCCAAAACATTGTCCACCATAAATGACTTGCCAACTTGTAAATGCCAAGTAAAATAAGGCATTGGGTGATAAATCTTCAAAATCAAAAGTTTCTATGTTATCCCAAATTCCGAACTAATCATTTTATTCCACACGTTTATTCAAAACTTTGAGAGTCTAAGGTTTGAAATGTGGCACATTTCTTGAGAATGAAGGAATATATTTATGTAACCTTCCACCTAACCAAATATAATACTACTTAATGAGTTTCACAAAAACTTTTTTTTTTTAATCTATTATACATGAACTAAAAAGAGATTTTTATATGACCTTATAATATACCCAAGCATTCAGCAAGACATCTACTTGTCAATCTCATCTCTTTTTAATGATATGTTATATAATAAATGGGTTTTACTAACATGTACACTTAGGACATATATCAGTAAATTATTTTAGAAAAATGAAAAAGTGATTAATTGTTTTTAATAGTTTTTTCAATTCTTCATAAAAATTTTCACAAAATGAATGGTTAATATATATACCCTAAGGATATACGTTAACCGAACTCTAAAATTAGGTTAACTCTAAAATTTTAACACATAATACTACGATAGAGTTATACATAAACTTTTTTTTTAAAGACTATTATACATGAACTATAAAGATATTTTCATATGAATTTATAATATACTCATGTATTGAGCAGACATCTATGCATTGATTTTAGTCGGAGAACGTAACATACACCATTAAGATACCATAACTAAAATTTACACATTTAATAATAATATATCATGTAATTAAAAATTAAAAAAAAAAAGAGTTTGAATTTTTATCCAAAGAGTATGATTACTTTATTAAAATTATTTTTCAATTGGGGACTGCTTGAGAAACAAATCTTGGTAAACCTTTACAAGCATGGATCTAACAACTATCCTCCAAGCTATAATCTCTATTATCTAAGGTATCAAAAACTCGATCTTCATAAAATTCTGTAAAGTTCACTTTTTTATTATCAGTAACACCGGTATAAAAGGTAACAAAGCATCACAACAATAAACAAAGCTTTTTTAGAACTCATGCTACTTCTGAAAATCAGAGATCTTTTCCATCCTCAATTTCAAAAGCTGAAACTGGCAAGGTCCTGGACAGCCCTGTAAGACTCTTGATAATAATTTTATCAGTTGGAGGATCATCCACAAAGATTTCATTGAGTGCAACCCAAATCAAAAGCTCCTTGGCCTTGACCCCACTAAGCCTCTTGATTTTTTCGTGCTCAATATAAGCTGAGACTTCAGTGGCATAAGAAACAAGCTTGCCAATCTTTTCAAACTTGTGGGTTATGCTCCTTTTCTGCCTTAGCCACACAAAGCCAGTTTCTTTCACATACCCACATTCCTCAATGTCTTGCAGTGGCAATAAGCCATTGGGCAAGCCCATTTCTGTGAGCAAAAACTTTGACTTCTCTTGACAGAACTGATGCCCTTGGTAGTACCCAGCCTTGGCCTTGATTTCCTCTGTAACCAGAGACATTTTTGTGTTCTCTGTTTGTTCCAAGTGAATAAGTGATTGTGCTTGTGAATAACGTAGAATGGTTTGAGGAAGAGGTAGAGTTGAAAATTGATAAATACTGTAGTCTGTGTAGTGGTGAAGCGGTACTTTTGCCCCTCCTCTTTTTTTTCTTTTTTTCAAAATTCCCATCATGCTATTAAGGTTAACCGACATAAATATATGATGGGTTTGGTAAGTTTAGTTAAGACATTTAATATTTTTATATAAATAGTATATTTTAAAAAAATAGAAATTAAATTGTGTATAAATACTGAAAACAAGTACATACAATGATAATAAATGTGTTAATAATTTAACGAAAATTGAATTCTTCTAAATTTTTAGGTGTGTATTATAATTCATAATTAAATTTTTTTATTCATTAATGTAATGACTCAATTAGTAACGATCCCAAATTCATATTGGGTTCGAACGTTAAAGGCCCAAATAATAAATTTATAGAGAGTGGGCTAAAAGGCTAAGCCTTGGTGAGTGGACAGTCGTTGGTCATTGTGTTCAAGATGATTGCACAGAGATAAGCTGAACTTATCCAAGAAAGACTTTCTCCTTGGCACGGCCTGCCTGGCTCCGGTTATTCGACTCCCCCCTCCTCCAAAGAGGGATTCTTACATTATATAGCCCCTCTCAATTGATCCTAACCTTCCATCTGTTGGTCAGGCAGGTAACTACTTGAGTGCATGTCTCATCAGCCGCCTTCCCCCACCTTCTGTTAGTTGCAGTAACCAAAGCCATATTGTTCAAGGGTCTTTTCCCCATTAATGCGGCCAAGACGTTTGTTGGTGCATTCAATGCGGAAGTGACAGTTTTTTCTTGAACCGCTCCTACACTGTACTCCCGTACACGTTCTACTATACTCGCCCTTTCTTCTGGAAGCGCTCTAGGGGCTGCCTTTGATGACATGCTATTCTTCCCTTTTAGGTTTTGGAATGCTGAGGACAGGATTGTCCTCGTCTACATTTCTAAGCCATTTGGACTTTCATTGCATGTCCTCGACAATGTCTCTCCTCGACGCAAGCCTTGGGCCCTAATGTAAAGCGGACCGAGGTCACAAATTCTCTGACCCCACAATTAATATGTACCTTGTTACTAACAATACCTAATACTATTACTATGCATTATTTTTACTTGTAAACTTTTCTTTTTCTTTGAGAATCAAACTAATTATAGATTAAAATGGAAAAAAAAGAAAATCAAATTCGGTATACCATGATGAGTATAAAGTGGAATATAGAAAGTAAGATTATTATAATCATTGTCTTTCATTCAACTCCAAATTTGTGTGTGCAAATTAGTAAATTACTAAAAAAAATTAATTTTTGAAAGTGTATATTATAACTCATAATTGAATATCTATTATTCATTGATATGTGGCTTTATAGTACTTATTAACAAAATCCAACATTGATTATATCTACAATTATCATTCATTTATCCAAATCCAAATTGAAGGGTATTTAGGTTTGAGTAGCTATGCATTTTTCTTTTGTGTGTGTCTCATTTTAAGCAAGTATCTCTAGCTGAAGAAAATGGACAACATCATGAAGATTAGGGTGAAAATAAATAAGGACTGAAGTCGTCTATATCTCCTAAGTAACTTCATCCTAAAATACTAAGAATTGTATTCATCCATTTTAAAATGACTAGATTGGGTTATATTACATCATAAGTATTAGAATTTTCTCCATTTGAAAATGAATTATTTTATAGTTCAAGTTATAAATTATAAATTTAAATGTGTATTTATTACCACGGTCAAATCTAACATATAAAATTGTAATTGTGAAATAAAAAGCTTGTGATAGTCAATTATTTTTCTATTTATATATATAGACAATTTTTGTTCAAAGGTTGATAGCTTTATAAAAACTAATCTACACATTTCAAAAAAATTTCCTGAAAAAAGAAAAAAAAAACAAAACAAACAAACAAAAAGAGAGGCAACATGATAATATAGGTGAACCATAACAGGGCAGTTTGACTCAGTATGGTGCTTGTGTTTATGATACACGGTCGAACACTTTACGGCAGAATTTTAATAATAAAAAATTGTACACTGAAAGTTTAAATTTCTTTAAATTTATATTTCCCAAATATTGTAATTTTGTAACTAAAGTACCATTTCATTAACAAAAATAATGTTATCTTTTTTATGAACAATTAAATACAATGGTATAATTCACTGGTCAATTGACTCAATACAATTATATAATTGATTTTAATTAGCGAACCAATATATGCCATTAAGAAATTTTACTAAATTTTACACATTTAAAAATATGTAATTAAAAAATTGCATTTTTATTCAAAGAGTTTGATTGCTTGATTATCATTATTCTTTAATTGGGGACCAGTTGAAAAAAGCAAATCTTGGTAACCCTTTACCAAGCTTAGATCTCAAGCTATAATCTTTAACAGCTATGATGTCAAACAATGAAACTCTTCATAAAATTCTGAAAAGTTCACATTTTTATTATCGGTAACACTAGTAAAAGACAGTAAAAAAAAAAAAAAGCATCACAACATTATCAAGATTGAAATTTAAGAACCAAAGAACAAAGTCTTTTTAGAACTCAAGCTTCTCCTGAAAATCAGATTTCTTTGACAGCTTCCACAGTTTCCTTTTCCTTGACTTCCTCCTCAACTTCAAAAGCTGAAACTGGGAATGTCCTGAACAGCCCAGTAGGAGTCTTGAAAGTAATCTTTCCAGTTGGAGGATCATCCACAAAGATTTCATTGAGTGTAATCCAAACCAAAAGCTCCTTGGTCTTAACCCCACTTAGCTTCTTGATTTTTTTGGGCTCAACATAGGCTGTGACTTCAGTGGCATAAGAAACAAGCTTGCCAATCTTTTCAAACTTGTGGGTTGTGCTCTTTTTCTGCTTTAGCCACACAAAGCCAGTTTCTTTCACATACCCACATTCCTCAATGTCTTGCAAAGGCAATAAGCCATTAGGCAAGCCCATTTCTGTGAGCAAAAACTTTGATTTCTCCTGACAGAGCTTATCTCCTTGGTAGTACTCAGCCTTGGCCTTGATTTCCTCTGTGATTAGAGACATTTTTTTCTTGGTTTTCCTCAAACTTCTTCTGGGTTGTATTCTTTGTTTACTCTTGAGTGACTGTGTCTGTGAATAATGTAGAATGGATTGAAATAAAGGTGGGGTTGATAATAGATATATAGTGGTGAAGCTGTACTTTTGCCCTTAGTTTTTTAACAAAATTCCCATCATGCCATTACCGACATAAACCGTGGCAATTTGGACAAGAACTGCTTTTGTAATTATTATATTTATTACCATACAGGTGAAACATTGATTTATGCCATTAAGTTTTTTCCAGCACTAGACCAAGATCATGAATTTATGATCATCACAAGATTGAATGTTCCTTGGGTTTGTTTACCTACACACTTTTGATGTGAATGTTTTTTTTTTATGAATGCTCCTTGGGTTTGTTTAGCTACACACTTTCAGTGTGACCGATTTCTTTTTTAAATGTCGAGAAAAAAAAATCTTGATAGTAGATATTTTTAGAGTATTTGTTAATATACTATTTTGAGAAGATTTTAATATTATTTTTATGAAAAATATAAAAAAATGGTTAAAAATTCTTTTTTTTGGGTTAAAAATTCAATGTCCATCCATTAACATTTCTAAAAAGATAGAAGAAAAAAAAAACAAAACAAAACCAAACAAAGTGAGAGTCAACATTATAATTTAGGTGAACAATGAAGTATAGGGGGCAGTTTGACTGAGGATGGGCTGTGTTTATGAGACGGTTGAACAATTATGGCAGAATTAAAGGGGGAAGCGGTGGTGATGAGGCAGTAGCCAATGAGAGAACTCCACATGTAATATGGTTGGGTACACTAATCTATTTATTAGGGTTGACAAGTATCCACTAACAAACACCCACCCAGATTTATCACCAAAAAAAAAAAACATCCACCTAAATAACTCTGTTTTTATTTTTTTTTTGTGAAAACATCTTTGACAAATTGAGTATGAGTCCGTAGAATCTGCATTCCATTATGCTTCTACTTCTTTTAAATTTTTTTTTTAATATTAAAACATGTTAGCGAAATCTCAGTGTGAAGTTTAGTGATGAAGCACATCATTCACTTCTCATTTAGCGCTTGAATTCGAATAATGTCTGATATCAAGATGGTTAGTTCATGCACAAGTAGGATTTATCTAGAATTATAAAGAAAGAGTCTCACTCTTATGATTTCACCCTTTTTTTCTAAGGAAAAAAAAAATGTATGAAGCAATCATGATATATTGATATTACATATCCTATCAAAAACCTATATATATATATAATAATAATAATAAGTGAAACTGAGAGAAGCTCAAATTAGAATTTCAAATTAGAGTTTCAATTTTACGCTATGTGTCATAAATTATTTATTCTTAAAGAGCCTTATTTCTTAATTTTATAATCAAATATGGGACCACATCATAAACATTCATCCAAGTGAATTATTAAGTACGAAAACTAAAGAAATTAGAATAAATAAATCGTATAAAAAAAGTACATCACAATAATTATACAAAAAAAAATGGATAATTTACATTTTATACCTAATAATATTCTTACAAAATTTTTTAAAGAGTTAACAAAATATAAAAATGACTATCAATAATATTTAAATTATATTATACATCTTTTTTTTTTTTAAGTTTTAACCTATGACGTTTGTTTCTAATTATATTATGCATCTTATTGTATATCTTTAAATGTATTCATGTATAAACATAGAATTACAAGTTACTATATATAATATATTACACTCACTTCGTAATAAAATGTGTATATCCTGCATTTAAAAAAGTAAATGTGCTGTGAGAGGTAAAAAATATATATATAATTTGAATATTGGTAGGGTATTATTTTTTTTTCTTTTTTTTTAATGTCCTACTCATTGCACAAGAATCTTCCTTACGTTAGTCCTGATTTCCAAGCTCAAGTTTGCGATATATAGCTTAAGCTTTGAGGAGAAAGTACTTACCATCGCATCAAAGTTTGACAAGTGAAAAATAATTCGTGGTTCCAGCTTGAAAAATAATTAATTGCGGGACCAACTTTTTTTTTTTTTGGTTAATAATTGCGGGATCAACTTGAAAGTGAATCTTTAAGGCACAGGTTTGGCATCTAACATAAAAAATGCTCAAGGTGGTTCTTAAATTGTCTTATTCGACCAAAGAAAAAAAAATGTAATTTAACTATCAAGAAAATATTTATTTGAATTTTGTACTTTTTACCCAACTTAAGGACACACCTATGAACTTCTATAGTTCTATTGGTCAGCTTATTGTGATACTCCATTTTCATTTAGTAAATATTATGTTGATAATTATATGCTTATAGATACAAGAATTTTTTTTATTAAAAAATATGTTAAATTATAAAGTATACCCCTAAAGATTGAGAGTATTTGAGTTTTACATTATAAAGTATCAGAATTTAAAATTTACCTCATGAAATTCTATTCTGCTTGCATCAACAGCTCCTCCATCTATATTTTCAGTTAAATGCCACATAAACTTGTTACTCTGTTTAGTTTGTCCAGTAAAACAATGTGACATCATTTTTATTGTGCCATGCCATTTTTAAATACTTAAATTTTAACCTTTTTTTTAGTATTTAAAAATTATGTGACATCATTTTATTAGACAAACTAAACACATGTGGCAAGTTTATTTAACACTTAACATAAAATATAGATGGAGAAATTACTGATACAAATAAAATAGAATTTTAAGAATAAAATTCAAATTCTGAAATTTCATAGTATAAATCCAAACAATCCCAAATTTTAATAATGTAGTTTGCAATTTAACCAAAAATATATATATTCATGACTCCCTTGGAAATTTTCAAAATGACCGTATTCTTGTTAGTGTAAAAATGTCTATAGACAATACCCAAATAAATTAAGTTGTAATCTTCTCAAAATATATGTTCAATGTAAACGTGTCTATAGATAATAGTATAACACCCAAATAAATTAAGTTATACTCTTCTCAAAATATATTTTAAGTGAAGTGGTGTTATTTATAAGTTGTTTTATATAAAGATTTTTTAAATATCTCTCAAACTTCCATTAATCTTTTATTATGCCATTTAGTTTTCCATTGTTTTGATCATGTCTTTACGAATTAGAATTGATTTAATCAAAATTTTAGTTCAATATGCTTTCAGCAATTTGTTAACCAAAGTGTTTTACACTATATTCATATGGCTTTTAAATCATTATGTACATGACAAATAATGAATAGCAAGATATATATAATTCACTTTTACAAATAAAGGGATTAAAAAAGAGACAAAATCAAATATAATAATAGTTCTTTAAATATTATTATTATTATTATTATTATGAATAAGCAAATCTTATTAACTAAAAGTGGAACAAATACAGCTCAAACAACTCAAAGAACACAAGCAGCTAAGCTGCAAACACCATATTGACAAAACAACCCCAAAGAAATCCCAGATGCTCATAATCTCCTACACATCTAACCTCAATATATATATATATATATATAAATAAAATAAAAAAAGATCACACAAATAGATTTCCCAAACTCCAGACATACTTTCAATTCTTGCCACATTAACCACAAAACAAAAGAGAGCAAAGCTTCAAGCCTGACAACAAACAAAGCCAATTTGTGGTTGAATTCTTAATTTAGAGCATAGAGCATGATCAGTAACTGAAGGATTAAGAGGAAGAAAAACTCTAGTCCTCTCCATCTCACATCATTTAAGATATTCTTTATTTAGAGCTCCTATGAAATCAAGGGCCCCTGATGCAGTAACTGAATTCTCAACCTCCAAATGTGATGTACAATTGCTGCCATAGAAACTTTATCCACTCTTGTTGTAAATTTCTTACTATTCAGCTGGAAATAGCCCCATTGTATTAACTCTAAACAATTGAATGGGGGCATTTCTACCAAGACAACACCTATACTCACTTGCTTCCATACACAAAGAGAGAAGGGACACTCCATAGAACAAATGGTCCCTACATTTTTCTTTACTTTTTCTTTTAGCGAAGAAAAAAGGGGCTTATTTGTGTAATCATCGCCCCCATGCACTAAGGTACAAGTTAGATAAAAGCTCAAGAGCGCACAATAGGACATACCACTACTCACTCACATTTTACTACCTTGCCACCAAGCTACCATCCTATCACAAATGGATGGCATGTCTTCCAATTTTACTAATAATAATAATAATAACAATGTAAATTTTAAATTATGCATGACATACTTATTGGTTTATTGTCCTATGAATTCCAATAATAATATTCAAGTGCAATATATGAAAGTGGCGTGATTAAAGAAATCCTTAGTCGCATGCTTTTAACTAAAACAATAGTAAAGCGCATTTCATCAAAAAAAAAAAAAAAAAAATTAAATTAAATAGTAAAACGCATGAGGTGATTAGAAAATAGACAAAACCGAATGGATATACGTACATTTGTCTTTTTTATTAGTATTATAAAAAGAATTATTTTCTAAAATTAAGAATATACATTGTAATCATTTTAATAAAGCAGTATATCATATTTCACTAATGATTAGTTTCAAAATAAGCATTATTTTGAGATTTACTTTTTAGTTTTTTATTTTATTTTTTGTTTTGTTTTAGATTTAGAATAATTCATATTAATTCAAAATGGATATACAAGATTAAAGGTTAACACCACCACCCCCTCCCCCCAAAAAAAAATCTGGCCTTTCTACTGTATGGAATTCACACATTTGTCACAAAGATTATACATATTTCAGATACACAAGACACCCCCTCTCCCTTAAATACACAAATAACTAAAAATTGAACCATATACTTGGTGTATTATGTCTCTCTCTCATATAAAAGTGGATTTCATGTATGAAACCTACATGTAAAGTTGCATTTAGGTGAGAAGAATGTGTATTAAATAATTCTACCAAATAACACATGTTCGTACATACATGACAACCCAAACCAGCCAACTGCCTCCTTTATGGTCTCTGAGGGCCATGACACTGATATAGAAGCAAACCCTCAAAAATATTCAATATAAAACCAAAATTGGACAGTTGAGCACATCAAGCAAACCTAACAAAATTTAGTTGAATGTTGGGGGTTCAACTAGCTTTATTAATGGTTCAAGTATCATCCAAAAACTTTCTTAAACAAAAATAAGGTTACAAATTAAACCCAACCGGTGCACAATTTGTGCAAGAATATGCCTCAACGTGCAATATAAGTCACCCCCCCCCCCCCCCCCCCCCACCCCAAACAACAAAATGCTTCAAAAATGAAACCCAAGCACCGGAGAAAGCCTCGTGATTGATTTCCTCTTACAATAAATCACTGTCTTAGCTCTTTAATTTATCTATTGGATGCAGCCCTGATATTGTTATGGCTCTCCATCCCCATTCCAGGGTGGAAGTTGTTTAGCAATGATTCAATGTGTTTAACTTCTTTTGGCATTGACCCGGTGAGGACCTGATATAAAAAACAGTGTGAATTCTTATAAATAATCAATGGGATCTTCATTTACTTAAATACAAAAAAAAAAATGTGGCATATTACTGCACCAATGAAAGAGAAAATTACAAAGCTTAAAACATAGCAACAACTTTCAAATGACATCTTAATCAACTAGATCAAGCTACAAACTATAATGATGGTTCTCATTAACGATAATTGTTGGTAAAACTGTTGCTTTTCTCTGGTTTCAACCAATAAACAAAGATAATATGAAATAATTATATTACTTTAATATCATTATCAAGGAATTATGTAAAAGATGAAACATAGTAACTGTTATTAAAAATGACCAAGATGGTAGTCAGTAAACATCAGTAAAAGCTGCAACTGCTACAAATAAAGAACACTTATCTTTTAATATATATATATATATATATATAATTGTAAGGCTCAAAAGGACTGGAAAAACCAAATTTTCTCCAGCAGTCAGGCAACCAATAAAATTATTACGAACTTCAATCTAATTTATACCTCATGACCAGTGTCTGTAATGAGGACCTCATCCTCAATCCTTATCCCAATGCCTCGATACCTGCATCATACATTCTCAGTCCTCAATATATGAAGGGAAATGTTAACAGGCACCATGCAGTGCTTGTCAAGATTTCCCTTAATGGGTTGTGTTAATAAAAGGACAAAAATTTATTAAAAGGATTGCCAAAAAGGATAAAAAAAATTGCTAAAAAACTGTCAAAAAGAATAAAAAGCTGCAGAAAGTAAAAAAGATGTGCAAAAAGCTGTTGTTAACGGGCACCGTAACACAGCCCATATATGAATAGCATGTATAGTTTATCAAAACATTCAATGCTAAGAAACTAGAAACCTATGGTTTAATGTTATCACATCCAGGTAGGAGGTATCAGATTTGATATTCAGTGAAAGATGGAAATTAAGAATAACATGTCATGAAAGAGATAGATAGCTAATTGCAATGGCGATAAAAGCAACTAATTGGCAATTAGCTACACATCAAGAGTAATATTAGGGAACCTACAATGAAAGTTAAAGGAAAATATATCTGACATTGGAAGACCGCAAATTATGAAGGAATAGGAATTTAGTCACCAAAAACAAGGCTGAAAATTTAAAGCTGGACACTCTTGTATCAAGGCTTCCCACTCAATTCACTATAGTAGGCATGCCACCACATAGGATGAGAGGAGATAAGAGCAAAAGAAACATTGAATGTTTCAAGCAATTTACAGTTTCTTTCATAAAGAATACTCTTGCAGTTAAGGCTGGTGGGCAAAACCCCATTATTTTTGCACTGCTTGAGCAAATAAGAAGATAGCTACAAAGTACAAACTGTGCTAACAGCCAAGTTCATAAAAGTCTCAATATATAAGTACAAAATTAGATGTAGCAATTATGTCATGAATTTCAACAAGTACCTCTCTGGAACATCCAAAAAAGATGAGATGTAGACTCCTGGTTCAATTGTTATCACCTACCCATGAACAAAAATAAGGTCAAAATTGCAGCAAAAAAATCAAAGTATGCTAACAGTGATACAAGCGGACACAGACATACTTGCAGTTGGCTGTTTATCACAAAACACATATAATTTGCTGGCTTTTCTATCCCATTCCCATGTGATCAATTATATCACAAGGATATTTAATACGATGTATTTTCTTTTCTTTTCTTTTCTTTTTTGAAAAGAAATGTGCCTGAGAAAGGGAGGGCCGTGAACCTTTTTTTTATTTTTCATTTTTATGAATAATTTCCTCTAGGTGCCAATACTAAAAAAATCATCTTGAGACAAAAATATATATAAAAATAAAAAAGAGCGCACACACACACTTTAAACAAACAAACAAAACAAATAGTACACACTCACCCCACCCAAAAAGGATGTGCTAATATTAAAGTATCACCATTTCAGCCACAATATGCCCAAAAAATACAATATCTCCAAGGTAGAGAAAGTCGAATTGTTGTTCAATCAGGGAGGGAACTTACAGCACCTGGCTCCAAGGGCCGGCTATAGCTGATCATGGAAGAATCATGAACATCCATTCCTAGATTGTGACCTGGACAGCAAAAATTTTGTATAAAAAATAATAATAATAAGTGACTAATTGCATAAGCAATTTAGTAATTCTTATCTTCTTAATGAACCAATTCTATATATAATAAACTAACACATTTGAAATACTATAGTGGTGATGCAGAAGCATAACCATAAACTATCTCAATATTTTATTTTGGATTTTCATTAGATAATTTTAGATTTTAATTTTTTTATTTATTTAGTTTGAGTTATGATAGGGATGGAATTTCATATCCTTAGATAAGGATTAGTTTAGTATTTGGATTAGTTTGGATTGATATTTGAGTTCAATTAGGATTTGTTTTAGGATGTTTATCTTTATCTCTTGAGATTTTCTTGGAAGCTCTATATAAAGCTCCAGATGATTTATTCTGTAATCAGACTATTCAAACAATTATTAATATTATTAAGTGATTATTCATGCAAAGTTTGCATTGAGTTTGATAGTGAATCCAAACAACCTTAGGAGGTGAAGCCTAAGGTTTACCGTGTGATTAATCTAGGTGGGAAGCCTACGGTGTCGTGCGTCAAGTGGCCATTGAAGAGTAATCAATATTTTAAGGCTATATCTTTGCATTCCTAACATTTGACTAAATATAAAAAGAATAAAAAATATATAAATTAACTTGAATGCATGTAAAGAGGGGCATAGAGAAACCTATAGAAGTGGGGTTCAGCATATTGTATAAACTGTTTCCCTCATCTTTTAAAATTCCAATCTCCTTGAATCCTTTGCGCAGCATTTCCGCCTATGAAAACCATACAGTTTTACAGAGATTACATCATTTATTTACAATTTAACATTATTTAACCTTCGAGCAAATAGTAGATAGAAGGCAAGACCATAAAGTAATACATACTTCCACAAGGAGTAGGGGTGTGGTCAAAGGTGAAAGGCGGCCTTAAGGTGCCAAGTCCTTGTATAAACTGAGACATGAGGTGCCAAAAACACACTCACCCGAGTGAAGCAATATGCCAAACTCTAAATATAGTTAATATACATATAATGAATTCAAATCATTTGTTACTAATGCTTATTAGGCACAGTTTAATTTTTTTCAAATGGTAGGAGGCTCTATTAATTAATCTAAGAACAGAATTTATAACAATCTCATATAAATAAAAAAAATTTCTAAAAAAAAAAAGGAAAGGAGAACAACTATTACAGTCAAAAGTTTATATGATTGAAATTATAAATAAATAAATAACTATTTCTAAACTGATGCGGAAAGAAAGAGAGGTGAGAGAACAAAGCAAGAGAAAGAGACACCTGCTAACTTGAATTTAAGTATAGAACTATCCTTTTTCACCAAATTACAAAAACTGACCTTTTTTTGGCTGAATTTCATTGAGGTTCTCACCTCAAGTGCCCTACAGCCTGTTTAAGGCACTTGGGCGCTCACCTTTGACTACACTAAGTAGGGCCAACTAGGTAATTGCCATGCCAATGAAATATTGTGATGACCACAAACATTAGCATAATTCCTGACAAGTTAAAAATGTTTTGTAGGTCGGATGGTTGTGAATTTTAATTTCCCTACATATATAGGTGCCTTTCAACTGATAATGTAACAAAGTAAAATAGAGAAAGCTACAGATATAAAACACAATGCAACAAAGATTTAAACTTGAGCAGCAGAGAGAAATTGCTATTCTTTGCTCTCATACTTTCTGAATTTTCTTTTTCTTTCTTTTTCCCCTTTTTTGGATAAGTTCTTAATGGATGAAATTTTAATCTTTTCTAAAGACAGCTGATGAAAAGCAAAACCAAAGAAAAGGAAACAATTTAGGTTCAAATGATCATACTGAATAATTGTGTATTTGACTTATGGTAGCACCAGGTTTGCAAAGCTTCAGGCATTCCTTGTTTGTTTCTAGTATAAGATCATAAAGTTCTTCCTGAAATAAACACACTGCAGGCATAAGGGGTTGTAATAACAGAATATTCAGATAACAAAAGCTGATACAAAATAGAAAAACTCAAAGAAAGAAAGCTGACAGAGAATGATTACAAGGAATTTTAAGATTATATGAAACTTTTCAATGCAATTTGGTTTGCAGTTGGCAAATTCCAACCAGAAAGGGAAGGAGAATGGGGGGAGTGCATAAGCCTAGAGTAATAAAAATTGTTTCCTACCATGGTGCTTAAATAAATGCATGTGAACCTAGATTTTAAAAACTGTTTCAAGAATGGTCATTTTGTTTACTAAAACTGATGCAGAACAGATAGGAAATTGGAAATAAAAGAGGAACAAAAGTATCAACAAAACAAACCCTAGGCATCACCATCTAAGGGCATTTGGCATCACCACCAAACAGAGAAAACAAAGGAGGAGACATTCTCAACACATATCAATTATTCTTATTCAAATTCATCTGTCTTTACCATTACAGGAGTATTAGTTATATATGGTTTAGGGGATTACACCAATATGGAAAACATATAATTTAAATCCCTAAAAACCCTCAACATTAATTACCAAATTCAAAATTCAAATTCAAAAATAATATTAATTGCAAATTAAAACATAAAATCTTGGCTCCCTGCATAAAAAACACTAGAAAATTACGTGAAACAAACTTCATAAAAAATTTAGTTAATATTTTTTAATTTGATATACAAGATGGGGCAAATATATCTTATCAAGCTTTTGTCATATATCAGATAATGGAAGAACATTCAGCAGTGCGTTCTACAGCAGAAGAGAAACCAAATTTTGATGGCACATACTTGAGCAGAAGAAAATCTTCCACAGGGTGGCCAGGTACGAGTAAGGTCACTGGCATAACCATGCAACTCACATCCAACATCCATCAAAACAAGTTCCCCATCTTTAATCTGCAAAATAAATTATAAAAACTATTACAAGCATGGATTTTTCATATCTAATAAAATATCATTTGGTTCCTTGATTTTAAGAAGACAATAAAAACTAGATACCAGCTTTGATTAATGGACTCACCTTCTGATCATTTCGAGAATAATGTATAACACTAGCATTTGGCCCACCACCAACGACAGGGTTGAATCTGGTCAGTGATTATAAAATTAATAAATCATTGGCAAGAACCTAGCATTAAATAATATTGACAACTCAGACATCCAGGCTCGTTTGAAACTTCAGGAAACAATTTTGATTACAAAAGTTGGACATATAAACTGAGTTAGAAACCAAATCATTCTTTTGGATCCAATGATCCAGAAAGGAAAAGAACTTACGCCATTCTTTGAGCACCTCTCATTCGGCATTCATATTCAACCTTTGCTGACAGCATGCCTTCATAAGGATATGTCTTGGAGTGAAACATCGTCTGCAGAAGTGCCTATTCAAGACCAAAATACATATTATATATATATAATTTATTACTAGGAATAATCCAATTTACATTACCAAGTTATTCATGTTTTAGAGAGACATAGCATCAGTTTAAAGTACTGTGAGTACTACAATTTGATGGCGAAGAAATATATTTCACAGTGGAAGCAAGACTAACTTACTAGAAGGCTTGCTTCCCCGCCCAGTGCCCAATCCCCTTTCTTTTGTGTAAATGAATGAACTTCAGCACAATGAGCAAGACTGAAGAAAATATAATTGACCCATATCCCACTCAAAATTTAAATTTCTTGGCTCCAAATTTTTATGTGACATCTATTTGAATTAACTAGGCCTTGAACCAACTGATTGTGTTGGCTACATGAATTCTTTTTAAAATAAGTAAACCAACTGATTTTTGTTGGCTACATGATTGTGTTCTTTCTTTACTTTTCCTTTATTATTATTATATGTCAATTAGGAAATAACAAAGAGTATGTGATGCAGAAGCATAACCAGAAACTATCTCAATATTTTATTTTGGATTTTCATTGGATAATTTTAGATTTTAATGTTTTTATTTATTTAGTTTGAGTTATGATAGGGATGGAATTTCATATCCTTAGATAAGGATTACTTTAGTATTTGGATTAGTATTTGAGTTCGATTAGAATTTGTTTTAGGATGTTTATCTTTATCTCTAGAGATTTCCTGGAAGCTCTATATAAAGCTCTAGATGATTTATTTTGTAATCAGACTATTTAGATGATTATTAATATTATTCAATGATTATTCATGCAAAGTTTGCATTGCGTTTGGTCCTGAATCCAAACAACCTTAGGTGGTGAAGCCTAAGGTTTACAGTGGGACTAATCTAGGAGGGAAGCCTCATCAATATGACTTCAAATAGAATCAAATTGAAGAAAAGAATACATGTGGCCGGCCCTAACTAATCTATTGAGGATCCATAGCTGATTGCAAAATTTTAGGACTAAGACTTCGTTTTTGTTGTTATTGTTCTAAGTTATGCATGCACCTAGTGGGTTTGATCCCAAGACCACACCCTCTACCCATTCTTATGGGATAAAAAAGTGCCATGTGAGCTAGAGCTCTTTGGCTTAACTAATTACAGAACTAATTGTAAAAGCAAACAGAACCATAAAGTAGAAATTCTTCTTAGAATGGTGGCGAATCAAACCTGGTCTATCTTTTTCAAGGAGAAAACAGACTTGTAGGGTTAAGTGACCTAACTCTATGTAAGAAAATTTTGATCTCTTCCAACAAGTAATAATAACTATGGTATGAAAAGTAATACTGTCACGTTATATAAACATTATAACACCAATTCAACCGGGAAAAAAAAAAATTTGATGCCCAGCAACTGCTCATTTACAAAGACCAAAATTAGATATAGCATAGACCTATGAGTACCTGGCAAGCAATTGATGCAGATTCTTTCATTAACTTGAGCTCTGCTGGTGACTTTATCCAACGTAACTCATGAGTCAAAGTAGACAGGTCTCCCACTTTGCCATTCTTAGCAAGGTTTTGAAAGTACTCCAATTTCATATATGTTGGTATGTCTGTCACTTTGCCATTCTTAGCAAGCTTTTGAAAGTACTCCAATTTCATATATGTTGGTATGGCTGTCTGCCTGTTGTGGAACAATTTGGAGCGTCCGTATATCAAATCTGGAAGGTACTGCAGTCAGTAAAAAAAATGTTACCGTTATTTATAAGCACATGAGCAGCCATAGTGTTGAACTTTTATGAAGATTATAGGATAGGAAAAACTGTGAAGGCTTAGTTTATATGTCATGCCAACTTCTGATTAAACACTAGAGTAGCATTTACAATTCAGATTACTAAAAAATCAGATAAAGACAAAATTCTTCTGTGAGACCAGCTGTCAGACTTTGGTATGAATGAGTAAGCTCACCAAATGCCCAAAAAAAGAGAGGAGAAAAGAAAAGGACAATGATCTGGTCATGTAGTTAACTGATGACAGTTGATCAAATGTCACTGTTTACTACAAATTACAACTATGTTAATTGTTTCAAACAAATTGTATTGTGATTCCAGTATGGTGCACCACCATGGATCCATATGTATATATATATATGCTACTTGGCTAGGAAGATGCATGTCATATTGGAAAGGAAAAGAAGAGATATAGCAGCCAATTTAATGATACCTCTATGTCCTTAATGCTTAACCTTCCATGCCAAAATATTAATTGATTAATGCCTACTACCAGAAAAAATGGAGACAATTTCCTCAATCGAGTTCTCTACTTTTCAATGTCACCTCAGTAGTCAACACACCTTATGTAATTTGCGCATTGGATATGCCTTCTTAGCACGGAAAATTTCTAATGCTGCATCAACTCCAGCAATTTGCCCTTGCCAAATAACATCCTATATGAATAATAAAGAAAACAATTTAGTGACTTCTTCAATTACTGCTTTATCTATGTATTATATACAATAGCCAAAACTAAGAAAACATCTGTAGATTAATGTAACTACCCTTGCTAAATGACAGCTTTCTCAGCCCTGCAACAGGGATAGTAATATAACATCATGTATCATATATGCAACTTTGGGTTTGCAAAAAAAAAATGATCAGAAAAATACATGTTTGGATATAATTACATGCAAGATTGCATGTCTAAACCAAAAATCATAGGAATCTAATGCCACAACTGCAGTAGATATGCAAATGCAACAGAACTTCATAGGGTATGAAGAAAAATCTGTCATTGTCTCATAGAAGACTGAGCATACATGAGAGTCTGCTTCTGGCATGAACATGCATAAACCACAGCGATGACCTAAAACTGCCACGCCACCAGGTTGTTGGCAGCCAGTAATATACAAATAATCAGCATCTTGTCGAAATGTGTAAGGCACAACATCTGTCATCATCTTTACAGGGGCAGCTGCAATTATGGCCAGACTATTTTCTGGAAGAAGATCCAACAACCTATTTCTCCTTGAGATGTATTCCTCGGTAGTTATTCCAGGTGTCATCTCCCCTTCTTTCAGTAACTGAAAAGAAAAAAGGCAAACAAAATCAAGTCCATAAATTTTACTAGGGAAAATTAGAATCTTACTGGGAAAAATTAAAATTAATAACAATACCAATTCATAAAGCAAAATCATTCATCAAATATATAGATATATATACGCACAGAAAATCACTATACTACCCAAGAAGGTGGCCATAGTGATGTGACTAGTATGTGCAATTTCCTAGTCGCTTTGTGCATGCACATAAACACACATAGATGTTAAGTAGGAGAACCTGAGGATGAGATGCATGAGTCGGCTGTCCAATATCAGCAACCATCTTCGTACAATATGCACGACAACCTGTAGCCTACAGAGCCAACTCATATGAAACCAAATTAGAATAGAACTGTGAAGATAACAAACAAGTTATCCAATTTTTCATCATAAAAAAGTTGGATCATTAACATGAACTAGACCACCAATTGCTCGATTTTATTGACAGAACATTTCTACCCTAGGGAGGGAGCACCATGTGAATTTGGAGGGAAAACCTTGAATTCTTCATGTTGAATAGAAACTAAAGGGAGGGAGAAAAAAATATAAAACTTGCACTGGAACAAACTAGACACCCACAAGCATCAGAGACTACACGAAAAGTGAACCCACAAACTACATTTTTGACAAAATGTTTAAGAGAGGAAGATAAAAGCAGCAGCAACAACAACGAGGACCATAAGAAAAGAGTACTTATTGCTATCAAACTCATGAATAACTCTCACCATAGAGAGTAGATGATTGACACTCTTATTTCATATGCAAGAATTAAAACAAGCGCCAAGTACAATATTGAGACAAGGCCAGAAAACTACACTTCAGCAAAAACCAAATTTGTAAATTTCCATAAACATAATATATTACCAATCCCAATACAACTTTGAAAATTCCATTTAACATACTCAACAAATTCTCATCAAGCTTTATACCAAAAGCTAAACGGTAGTTGTTCAACAAAAATCTAAGCTTTAGTCCACGATACTAAATGACTATTTGAGCAGTACCAATGTGCTATTTCAATCCCAGTATTAGAGAAACCAAAAAAATAAAAAGCAATAAGAACTCTTTGTTAAAAAATCCCAAGAAAATTGCTTTAGAAAATGTTATAGACCAAAACATACAAGTAAGTCCCTTAAAGCTACCATCTTTACCAACATTCAATACAAATGGGACAATTTGAGAAATACCCACTTCATAATTCAGTCCAAATTTTACATAAACTCAATAATAATAAAATGAAAAGAAAAAAGGAAACTAATATGAATACTTATTCAGTTCTCAAAGCACATACTTGTTTGTGAGAGATTCTCTGCATTAGTTTTCTTACAAGAATCTGCATTTTGTTGCTGACTGCTTCTTCTCTTTTTGATATTCTCTCTCACTCACTTTGGTTGATACCCTGTTTCACTGTACAAACTACAAAGTGATTAAACTTTGGTGTCACTGAGATTTTCAGGGTTGGGATTTTTTAGAAAATAACAACAAAACCCAAACAATATCATTAGTTAGGAAACGTTTTAAACTATTTTGGTTTCTAGCAATTCGAGTTAAGGAGGGTCGATTTCTGGGTTTTTAGCTGAGGTTGGCGGAGTGGCCACGTAGGCAGAAATCGAGTTTAACTCTGTCGGTTTCTAAGCCTGAAAAACGAGTTTAATGAACTCGGTTTCCAGGCTTGGAAACCGACAGCGTTGAACTCGATTTCCAGGCTTGAAAACCGAGTTCAATGAACTTGTTTTTCAGGCTTAGAAACCGACTCCTTTGAACTCGGTCTCTTTGTCTGCAGAACCACTCGTTCCTGACTGAAGAATCAGAAGGTGCAGGGAAAAATTGACAAAACCAGTCGTTCCAACACTCAATAAGAACAAGAAAAAATGAATTGCAATTGATCAGAAGACTCAAGAACAAGAAAAAATGAAATCAGAAGGTGCAGGGAAGAAAAAATGAAATATACTCGCCTACGTTCAGTACTGCAGTAGCCTAACCGAGTCCAATGGACTCGGTTTCTATGACGGCGACGGTGACGGCGACGGAGAGTGAGAGACCGGAGCTGAGACTGAGACGAAGCGAGATGGAGGGCCGACGGCGACGGAGAAGGACGGAGCTGAAGAGAGGGAATGAGTGCGACGGAACGGCGACGGAGCCGGATCCGAGAGCGGAGCTGAGACCGAGATGGAATGGACGCACTGTGAGTGTGGGAGGGAATGAGAGAGTTTTGTTGAGTTCTACGTGTGGCAAAAGAAAATAGAAACCAAGTCCAGGACTTGATTTCTGTGTAGAAAAACCGAGTGTATTGGACTCGGTTTGTATGCATAGAAATCGAGTATATTGTTATAAACCAAAATAGTTTGAAACGTTTGCTAACTAATGATATTGTTTAGATTTTATAGTTATTTTGTAAAAAAATCCGGGTTTAAGGGTTCGTAAAAGTTTGTGACTTTTTCACAGGTTAAGGTGGTCGGGAACTGAAAACGGTGCGCGTTTTCACAGAAGCCCAATGGTGTTTGTTCCTTCCTGTTATCTAAACGACAAGCCGCATGGGGTGTAAGCCTAACATTTATAAGGGCTGTAGAAAACAACTTGTCGGACTTAGTGGCCAAACAACATGCGTAAGAGCTGATACACTCTTTTTGATATATTCTTTATCCATAATAATAGATGAAAGTGTATAAAGTATAAACAGCATCCATAAGAAAAAATTATAATAATTTTCATATATTGCCGAGTGTAACAGGGTCACGGATGTGAGTATGTAGTCTTATAGAGTTCTTAAAATCTGAACCATTCATTGATAAGTAAATAGTTTAGAGTTTATTATGTTATCAATATTTAAACTAAAATTTATTATTTTAGCATCTATTTGAAGTTGTTAATAATGTAACGAAATCTAAATGACTCGTTTGTTAATGAATGATCAAGATTATAAAATTTTTATAATAGAGTTACCCTTGAAATTTTAGAGATATCAATCCAAGGTAATTTTATATAAATGGTTCATCTATAATACTTCAATTTATGATTGCATGTCTTTGATTCAATTTTTTGAGGATATTTATCTCCAACACACACCGCAAAGGAAACTTCTATGCTAACCTTTTGGCAAAGGCAAGGAATTTCTCTATGGAACATTTTTTGTTGTAAGCCAAATTTGGGCTATATTTGGACCATTTTGTGCCCCATATGGCAATGATTACGGTTGATGTCATTTCAACACAACACATAATAAATAAATGTCTTAATTACTATTTTATGATTATTTTATGATTGATGATGCATCAATCTATACTCCCTAATGTCACTCTTTTTTAGATATGCCAAGTATAATGTTGCATTATAAAATTACATGCACACAGTACATACTCATAACCCTAGCTTACTTCTAGGAATAATATTTCTTGTGAACCAACTGTGACAATTGTTTCAAAGGGAGTACCATTCTAGGCGTGAGTTGTGACTGGCACCGGTAACTGCCAAGTTTGGGAGGTGATAAGATTTCGATTGGCTCTGCATTTATCTGGAGATATTTAGCTTAATTGTTTATATATCACTTTTTTTTAGGTCCAAATTTACTTTTATCCACTTTTAACAAATTAGCAAATAAACTAACCTAAACGCACACTTAAAAGAAAAAAAAAAGGGCAAGTATCAACACCATCTGAGTATATAATTGCCTATATTACCAATTAGTCACTATTTCCTTGCAATGAGAAATCCATCTTATGCAACTAACAGAGTTTGTAAAGACCAAACAAGATTTCAAGATTTCATCTCAAGCATAGATTTGATAGCATCATCATGACCAATGAATGTTCATATGGTGTGAATTATGAAACCATTTCCTCCCCTTTTGAATTCTAAAGTCCCAGATGTAAAGATGATATTTAAAATGTTCTATGTAAATTCCTTTATAAACAGTAATCACTAACCCACCCTTGATATTACATAACTGCAAACAAATTGAGTCAAAATCTTGCACTGAGACTCTGAGAGTACCAAATGGGATGTTTAATTCTATTAAAGGAAACGAAGAAGAAAATTTCTAATCTCATCAATATAAGGAGACCGACTAGGAATTATATGACCAGAGTCGTGTTCAATTATCACAGAGCATCCATCATCAAATAAAGAAGCAAGGTCCCTGCTAGCTAGGTTTGCAATCTGCCTGTCTTTGCCACGGTCACTACCAAAAATGTGAAGTGAAGGGCAGTTGATCGCTTGACATTCAAACTCTGCCAATTTAATAGCAAACCCAGAACACAAAATCACAAATCTAAAATCCATTTCACTTTTGAGCCTCTCTTGTTGTGCAGAGACTAAGGCAGCCATTGCTGCACCCTGAGAAAATCCCAGAATCCCATCAAATGGCCCTTTCTGAGAAAACACAGACTTTAAATATGCCAGAGATACATCAAAGCCATCAGTTTGCTGCAGGTACTGGAGAGGGTCAAATGAACCATTTGCTATTTTCCAATCAACTTCCCCACTTATATTGAAATCGGGGGCTACTAACCATGCAAACTTTTTCCTGCAATTCTCGGATGGTGGAGGATGTGTTTGCTGTAATGAAGATGATGCACACTCTCCATGTGACTCTGTGATGCAGGGCTGGTAAATGAAGGGTAACTCATGAGGTGCATCAACAAAAACAAGCTCAACAATGTTTTTGAGTTTTTTGGCTAATGATGCAGTCCTTCCTTTGAAACTGGAGGCATTCTGCCGAAACCCATGCAGGCATAAGATTCTTAGTTTTCTTGGAGATTCATTACCTGTAAAATTGCATTTATTAGGGTGTCAGAAACAATAAGAATGTGGGAAAGCAGGAAATACTTGTAGAGATTAGCTGTCCAAAAAAAAAAAACAAAACTTTAGGAAGGTTAATAGATTTGGCCATATGTACATGCAGTCTGTGTACGCATGTATGGTGTTTAACTACCAGCCACAGAATCAGTAATTTTAATCAATTTACTCTTGATAGAAGGGAAAGCAAGGTCATTTGAAGTGATTTAGATTACAGACCTTACCATGGCTCCAAGGCAGTTGAGGTGAGAGTTTGGTATCCAAGGAAACCAGTTTATGCTCTTCTTGTATTTTGCCATTTTCGAGTGATGGAACTGACTGAACACCCTTACCATATTTCTGACATAACTCACAAATGTATAGAGCACCCTCCATCTGTGGACCATGATAACAACAAATTCAGAAGCAAAAGTACAAGATATGGAGCTCAACTTTAACTATTTGACAGATTGTTCAGACAGGCTTTAGTGGGGAAAAGGGATAATTTTTTTTTTACAAAAAAAAACTATCACCTAAAGGCCAAAAATAAATAATTCAATCTCAATTCACACCAGTTTCATCTAAAACAAGTCAAAGTTAGATCTAAAATCGCTCAGCCAATTTCAAATAATGAATAGGATTATTTGTGTGTACCCTGCAACTATCACAGACCAAAACAAGCATCCTACAATGGGTGCATCTGCAGCGTGAAGAATAATCATCAAATGAGGAGCCACAAAGAAGGCAGGTACCAATGATATTTGGATCTGAGCTCCCAACTGATATCCTACCAGACATGGAAAAAAAAGGTACAAATTACTACTTCAAAATTTGCAACATCATACTGCTGTTTTCACCAGATCTCAGAACATTAATCGCATACACATGAAGGAAGCATATTTGCAATAAAGGGTAAAGTAGACATGCCATTTGCTCTCTTCCTCTCTTTCTTTCTTTCTTTCTTTCTTTTTTTTTTCTTTTTTTTTTTTTTTTTCCTTTTTACTTGGTAAATTTACTAGCACACTCAAGGGAACATACAATTTACTTTTTGTAATTCTTAAAATTGGATAAATTGATCAAAAAGGGGTTGTAGATAACAGGGATCCTAAAGGAAGAAGGGAAAAAAAAGGAAATTAAAAATCAGATCCCAAAAGTTGAAAAACAACAGTGATATCTATGGAAGAATACCAGGTCAGCATGTCATTTATCAAAGAAAATTTTCAAACTGCTTACAACAAAGACTTCCCACGGATCTAAATGTGTTGTTTCAAATGCTCAACGCACAGTCAGGCCCGCAAAAAGGTAAGACCTGTGATCCTTTTTGAAGTGCAAGTTTTCACAATGGGAAAAACAAAGGGAAAACCACTTCTTAGGTAAGCAAACATAGGATTCTCAAAAGAACCTAGAAACCAAAGGAAAATCTTCTCGTACACTGTGAAGCAAATAGGCGTGCCGAAAATATAACACTATTGCCATTTGCCAATTCAAAATGTCTGTCCCATATGCCAGTCTTTAGATGATAATAAGATAATAGTACCTGTAAAATAATTAGAGGCATTGAGAGATTAAGACATCATACCGATGGTCAAAAACAAAGTTCTTTCCTTTGAAAAAACCACCATCTGGAAATTGTTCCAAATAACGCTGTATCCCGCCATATAACTGCAATAAATTCCACACCACCATGAAATATAATCACTATCATCATCAACAAGAACCATGTCCTTATGCCATATTACCAAGGTGAGTACATTTTTCTATTAAAACATGCCAAATATTTTTGCAAATAACAACCGTTTAGAAGAAAGTTTAGAAGAAATAGGTATAACTTCGAACTTGGTATCATCTTTAGAGTCCTAGTAGATCTCTCTAGTTCAAACATGTCATATCACATAACATTATACAATATGACAGCCAAACAACAAAACTGCTGACATAAACATTTTTTTTTTTTTTTTGATAAGTAAGAAGAGAATATTATTAATAAAAGAAAAGTAAGAAAAATACAAGGAGTTCACGGTAGTGAACGAAGGAAAAAAGAAACAAAAAGATAGAAGTAGCCCCTAATCTATTCAAAAAGACGAAAGAAAATCCATAAGGGTAGAGCAATCCAAGAAACCCCAACAACGAGACCAATCAAAGAGGGTCCGTTGGCAAAGCTCTAATAACTGAACCACAGTCTTCCCATCATCCTCAAAAGACTGTCGATTCTGTTCGGTCCAAATGGTCCACAATAAACAGTCTGGAACCAAATTCCAAATATTAGAACTATACTTCCCAAGCCAATTATACCAACAAAATAATAAGTCCACCACTGAACCTGGCATGTCCCAATCGACCCCAAACAGTCGAAGCATATACATCCACAAAGAATGAGCTATTGGACAAAAAAGTAACAAGTGATCCACAAATTCCACATTACAACAGCATATACAACAACGATTCGCCAAACGGTGACTACGAAGCATAAGGTTATCCAAGATAAAAATCTGACCATGAGTTGTTGTCCACGTGAAAAAAGTCACCCTTTTAGGAACCTTAGCTTTCCAAATGCCCTTCCAAGGGAAAGTGGAAGAAGCTGCATTTCGAATCTTATGATAAAAAGACCGAATATCGAACTTCCCACTTCCATTAAAATCCCAACAAAGCCTGTCACACCCTCTGCCCCTAGGGATTCGGGTTTGGATGAAATGAAGTAGGGACTAGGAAGCCGCTAACTCCCAATCATTGAATTCCCTATAAAATCTTAAACTCCACACTGGGGGGCTTAACACTTCAAAAATACAAGCTTCCTTATTGGCTGAGCACAAAAATAACTGAAGATAAAGAATTTTAAGAGAAAAATCCCCAGTCCACTTATCATGCCTTAAAGAATGCGAGAACCATCCCTTACCACAAAAGAGAAATGCTTAGCGAAAGTATCCCACCCTTCACTAATACTCCACCATAACCAACAACCATGAGCCTCTCTACTAGCTCTAGTGCACCAACCCCCTTTTCCCTCCCCATATTTCATGGCTATGACCCTTTGCCACAGATGAGTGGCTTCATGGCCAAACCTCCAAAGCCATTTCCCAAGTAGGGCCTAATTAAAAGACGCCAAATTCTGAATTCCCAACCCACCCAACTCATGCGGTAGGCAAACCTTTTCCCAAGCCACCAAAGGATATTTGAAACACTCAACTGACAAACCCCACAAGAAGTTCCTCTGAATGCATTACAATCTAGTAGCCACAGCTTTAGGGATAGTAAAAAGGGAAAGGTAATAAGTCGGAAGGCTTGAAAGGGTACTTTTCAGCCATAAACATGGCAATGCAGTCATTCCTTGTCTATGGTAACTTAAATACCTTAAGCCATATACAAATCATTGCAAAGATGATAACCAAAAAAACCAAAACCCAAATTTAGTGAGGTTGTCAAATAAGCTTATTATAGCTGATAGTTCAGAAACAATTTTCAAAGAAATCAACAGAAACAGACACAATTTTTTTTTTTTTTTTTTTTTTTTTTTTTTATATAAAAAGATTCACTTAGGGGAGAAATTTCCTCTACAGGAGCTAACCTGAAGCACATTCTCAAACCCAGCACCTTTAGACCTAATATATGCTGAAGCCATCTCACACCTAATCCCTCCAGTGCAGTACCTATAACATAAACAACAAATGGAGATTAAGAGTCAAAATGATATACAAATTGCAAAATTAGAGGGAAAAAAAATGTTTCAGATGAAGTTTGGACAACATACAAGGAAAGTGCATAAAGGAGAAATGTTTTTTTTTCATACTGTCCCTTGTTATTACCATTCTGAGCAAAGTGCTTTAGCAAAACTAGATTAGTATTCTGGCTTCAAATGCAAACAAAAAGGTTCTTTAATGAACAGCATCGTTAGCCATTTCTCAAAAAGCTACAATCTCACGGATTAAATCAAAGAATATTTACTTATCAAAAACATATTTAAAAGAACTTATCAAAAAGAATATAAATAATTATAACAAATCTAGAAAATACAAGCAAGAAACCTAAAAGGCTAAAACAATACCAGGAAACACAAGCACACTGAGGAAAGAAAAACTTGGCTGTAGTGCAATTCTAGGAAATAAACAGGCTCCACACGTAGCTATAGATAAGACACACATGCATCATGTTTTCCCATTTTAAGTTTCCAATTCAGGCTGAAGTTCAAGTTAAATCATTCAGCAATGGAAAAAGCAATATGTGTCAACACAATTTGCATCACAAGAAAACAAGTATGAAAAAAAATTTAAACAGCTAAGTGAACCAAAGACAGTTCTCAAAGCACCAGTTACAAAATAAAATTTCAAATTCAATCATACAACTATGTAGCTCCAGCTGTGCAGTATGATAAATAAAAGGAAATATCAGGAGCCATCTTTGGTTCCAAAGGGGCACTCACATAAGAACACGTTTCCCTTTTAATTGCTCAGACTTATCATCTATCCACGAGGGCAGATCACTATACTGCCTAATTCCTGGATCCAAAGTTTCCACATTTGGCACATGGAACTTCCCAATTCTTGTCTCATATAAATTCCTTGCATCCAATAGAACAAGGTCTTCATTGCATGTTGGGCTATCTTTCTCTAAAAGTGGTCCTAGCAAATTTTTCATAAACAGCAGGTGACCATCAATAACCAATTAGTTTCTCTAAAACAGTGCATCAAGTCTCAACAAATTAAGCAAAAGAATAACTTATCATGTTATTACTTATAAGTAGGAAAAAAAACACTTACCAGTGCCCTGAAGAGCAGAATGAAACTCAGCTGCAGAGAGATGCCTCCCAGCATTTGAAATTTCAGGTGACTTCAACAGAGGGTCAGAACTAAGAGTAACCAACTCCTGAGAATAAGGAAAAGTAGGATTATACTGAAAACCCATAATCACGATTAACAATATGTCAAGATACTCAAAATACTAACAGAATTTTTTTTTTTTTTTGGGACTGGCACCAGGTGTCCAGGACTTTGTCCCGACTAATCCTAGGAGTGCAAAGGCCCTCGGCAATGAGTAAAATACTAACAGAAATAAATAAACGAAACCCTGAAAATCCAAATATTCATGACATTATATTAAAAATTATATTTATGGGAACTATATCATTCTCAGCCAAAGGTATTGGAGACAAATCCATCCAATTCAAACTATGTTGAACTGCAGGAAAAACCATAATCTCCAGTAAGTGTGCAACAACACCACTTTTGGGTGTCTTGTACACGCAAAAGTTTTGTATGCGCCAAGTGCGTATGCCCTTTGTCTCACTGACAGGGCGCCCACCTATCAGTGAGACTAAGGTCTCATAGGCACATTAACATTTCACAATAGAAATGAAAGGATCTTTTTGTTATCAATTCTGAACTTTCAAATTTTGTCTCTGTCTGTGACAGGAATATTGAAGCAAATTGCACAATTAATGCATTACTCCTCTCCCCTCCCTCCCCTCCTTTATTCCCTCTTTTCCAAAAATCAAAAACCTAACAATGATTCTATAAGAAAATTTAAGGAAGTGCACATACTGCAATATCAAACCCCAACAGCAAGCAAATTTCTACCTATGCAAGTAGAAGCATGCATGCCATATCCTAAGCAAAAATCTCTCTAATATCCCATGACATAATAGAGATAAAAATTAATACTCTTAAACTTATTAAAAACAAACAAACAAACTCAAATTAAGATAAATTATTCAAAGCTAAAACATTTCAAAAACCACAAACTATGAAAAATTATTTTGCACATACAAATTTTCTATTTTTTCTTTTGTAACAAGAAATTTTATAGAGGAGAAACCTAAGAAGACACTTCTGCTGCCTGCATGCATGTCCTCGTTATGTTCAAAGAAATTCCTTTAATCTTAGATATGTTTTTAAAGATTTTGATAGTTGTTAGTTATTTTGAAAAGTGAAAACTTATAAATAACCATAAAATATATCTAAAAGTACACATTATTTAAGAGTGATACTACAGCTTAGTTGGTAACAGGTAAGTTATTACTGGTTCTAATTTGCCCACAACTAACATCACTTACATACCCACCAATAACAGTTGTTGCGTACATAGCATTACTCAATATTTAATTATCAATGTGGTATTCCCACCATGTCAAGTCCTAATTTTTCAACAATTTACATGTCCCCATTGTCTCGTGTCGTATATCGTGCCCGTGTCAGTATTCGTGTCCGTGCTCAAACTATCACAAAGGTGAAACCAAAGACAATTACCTTAACTATTCTTATTGAAAGAGAAGTGAATCCACATTCCTTAGCAACCTTATCATCTACTGGGTGATCACAAGTTGCGAGCTTGAAATCAGTCCCTTCGAACAAAGCATTTGATTTCACAGCAGCAATGTGTTTCTCCAACGATGATAGCTTCCCACCAACCTGTTCAAATTTCAAACCCCAATCTTTATCAGCATTACTGAAAATTCATACATAGAAAATGTGAAGAGGGAGCGCAGGTACAATACGTACAGTGACATTGACGCCGTGGGGAGAGAGGCGGACACGGCCTAGGAGAGAGAGGGAGTTGCAGTTGGTTTCGTAGAAGGAGAAGAGTGAGTCTAGGTCGGTGATCTGTGCGTACTTGTAGTAGAGGAGCACTCCGTATTGGTCTTCGTCTGTCATTGCTAGGGTTTTGAGGTTTTGCTTTCGAGGGGTTGGGTTTGCAGAGAGATTGGGGTTTTAACTTTTTATTGTTTTCTTTATTTATTCATAGAGTGGAGCCGTGGAGAGAGAGAGAGGGACTAGTTTGGTTCTCGTTTTTTTTCAAAAATGAGTTCGGCTCTCGATTTTTTTTGGTTTTAGAGGTTTTTATCAGACCAAATTGAGGTCTAGTTTTTGATTGAATTAATTGGGGTATTTTCGTCAATTTCAAAACTCAATCTATTTCATAGTTCGGATTTTTTTTTTTAAATTTATCAGGGTAGGACTGGCAACTGGCATGTTTTATTTTTATTTTTTTTATCTAAATGACATGTTTAATTTTAAATAACATGACAGTCTATATACCTTAAGATATGAATGATGCTAGGGATAGTTTTAAAAAAAAGTTTTTTCTTAAATTGATATATATATATATTTTTTTTTTTTAATATATATAAGAGTACCTTAGCACATAAGATTGTGATATGAATTTAAATTTTTTAGCTAGATAAAATTATATATTATAAAATTCTCAAATCCCTATCTCTTTTTTTAATAATAATAATAATAATAGTAATTGCTATCCGTTTTACCCTAAAAAGTTCACAAAATGACAAAATAATTATTCTATTAATGAATTTAATTTAATAATGTTTTTTTGTTTTGTATTTAAAAATTATTAATGCATTAATGAGTTTTAGATTCTACCAACAAAAGGATTAGAAGTATTTATTTTTGATGTTTTAATCTTAATAATCTTTATTCATATTCATCAAAGAATTACAGAGATTAAAATACTTAAAAATACATTATTTAATTACAATAGATACCATTCCTTTAAAAATTGTAGAAGTGCTATATAATTTATTATTTTTTTCACAGTTTGATGTAATCATTTGTTTTCTATCCTCAAATTTGACCACAGAAATGAGTACAAATCATATCTCCTTTTATCCTATAACGATCAAAGTTAATTACAAGTTAATTAAGTCAATTTGTAAAAAGAATTTCATGAAAAATCAGTCAACCTCCTTCACTCCCTTTTTTCTTTTTCTTTTTTCCCCCTGCAGTTTTCAGCTTATGAATGTTTAATCTCAGTATTGTGAGTAATGCTAAATGGTTAACATTTAAACATGTTAAAACTATTGGAATGAATCAATGGTCCTATAATCCAGTGCTACTTTCCCTCTCATTCAAAGATGTTAAATTAATGGAATTGGGGACTCTTTCACCGATTGTCTGAAAAGGGTGTAAAACATAGAATAAAATGAATTTCTAAAAAACAATTTTTTTACTCTATTTCCCTCATTATTGTGGCGTTCAGTGAACTGAGCATACATTTATGTGCATTAAATAAAATGGTGATTCTTCTCATCAGAAAAGTAACTAGAAAGTCCATAGTTCCTAAATTTTCACTTTCCAGCAAATTTCTGAGGGGCATTGAAAGCTGCTATAAGAGTGAGATACTGGGATATAATGGCAGCCAGGCAAAATCCAAGTTTTTGTGCTGCATTACTTCCAATCAAAAAGTCTCACTGTCTCATATTTAATATTTTCCAGTCCAAGCAGACTGACTCTACTACCAATTACTAGTTGCATAGAAATCACTAATCCAAGAATCACAAGCACAGCCACAGAAACTAAGAAGCAGAAAGCTTAAGCTGATTTCAAGTAAATGCAACCACAATAATAACTTTTTACCTATTGATCATAAAAATATAAATCAAGACAGAAAGCCGCAAGTTGAATCTTTAACACTTGTACCAAATTTCATAGACAATTAATTGCCTATGTGCCAGAACAAAAACCCTGACCCTTGGCAATAGGGGAAAATGAGAATGAGTTTGAAAATAAACCAAAATAGGGAAAGTAAGGAAACCCTACAAAGCTAGAAACCAGAATCCTAAACTGCCAATTTACCCAAATTTAAAACCTCCAGGGGGAAGGTTGGGCTGGTTTGTTCCGAAATTAAATTCCTGTTGATTTGCATTCCCATTCTCCTGGAGTGTCTGCTCTTCCTCATCTTCCTCGGCCCAATATCTCTCCAAGATCTTCACGGCCTTCTCATAAATCTCATTGTTGTCATGGGACTGTAGATTCTCTATCTTATCCAAACCCTCACATTCATCAATCATTTGTGCATGGAGGTTGACTCCGTTATTCAGTCCCATGTCTTTATCAGCCTCACCCACCTTCAGAATGTTCTCAAGCCCTTCTAGGCACACTGTCACAATCCTTGGGTCTGGACAGATTAGAAGATCACATAGCGGCTTAATGCAACCTTGGGCCACCAGGAATCTACAAGAACATTGATCGCACGTGTAAGTCCAAGGCTTCATCTGATGCATTATATTGTGAAAAAGACAGAATTTTCCTCCAAACTACTGGAGCTCAAATGACTAACCACATATACTTTAGTCACATTACCTATTAAAAAGTCATGTGACTTGTGTAGATAACTTAATGACCCATACAAATAAAATTCACATGGATAATCATTTGAACAACTACAATAGGTTGAAGGAGATTCCTTCAACCTGATGGGAAAGTATATAAAGTGAATCAGCCCACAAAGGCATCAGCAACCCATGTATCTAGCAATCTGTGCAAGTTATAGGTGAGCATATCTAAGCTAGAAAGTAAGGGTAAAGAAGAAAAGCTATTGTAAGAGTAAGGCATACTGAATCTGCTCATGAGATCCTCCAGAGGTGGCATTTGATACAGCCCATGCAGCCTCCTTCTTGATGTCAAACTCAGCATGTTGGAGAAGATGTACAAGAGGGAGAATGATATTGGCCTCAACAACAGCCTGTAACACAGAATTATAACAGATAATATTTTCAGGGAGCTCATCAACTAAAATTCATAAAGCCTTGATTATCTGTGAGCAAGTCATTTACTAGAAAAAGAAAGAGGCTTCATTTGCTATCTAGAGTCAATGTTACTATATGATTGGCACCTTGTACTTTAAACATTAAATTCATCTAGCACTTTAGCAGCCCTGTGAAGAACCAAATGCAAGTTGTATTAAAACTAGTTGTCCATTCAATGAGAAGCACATGCAAGCCCACAACTGTCCTTGTGAAGAACCAAATGCAAGTTGTATTAAAACTAGTTGTCTATTCAATGAGAAGCACAAGCAAGCCCACAACTGTCAGTATTTATAGGCTATCCACAGCAGGTTTTGTAGAAGGATTAATTTCCCAACAACAAATATCTCTTAGGGAAATCAATTCAAGTGAACAAGAAGGTTCAAATGCAAGTTTGTATTCATCTAAAAAAATGAAAACCAAAGGGTTTACATACAAAATACTATGTTGTGTGTGGTTCTTCCACTATCTTTGTGGAAATCCAGAATTACACAGACATGCCCCTCCAATAGGGAGGGAGGTGCCTATTGGCGCCAATAAGCAAATTATTTTTTTTAACAAGTAATCTTCCACTATCTTTATGGAAATCCAGAATTTCCAAAAACCAAGAAGCAATAAAGGACAAGGAAAAATGACTCAAGACAAGCACATTTGATGAAGCAATTGCTAACACCCTTCCCCCCCCCCCCACCCCCAAACCACCCCCCAAAAAAAAATAATAATAATAATAATTATCAAGTAATGGTTACAGGGAACATTTTTAATTAGCACTATTTCAACCAAGTACACCATACCATCCCTTTTTCTGTGCTAATGATAATTGAACTCTGTCATGCAATCCAAAGACTCTAGTACTTTGTGGATTTCTGGGGTGCTATAAATAAGTTTTAACACGTGGAAGAATTGAAGAATCTTGATGTTAAATCATATAGAAAGTGAACCACATACCTGTATTTGACCTTTATTCCCAGCAGTGATATTTGAGATCGTCCAACAGGCTTCTTTCTTGATGCTTTTTTTGTGATTTTGTGTGAGAAGTTGATAGAGACAAGAGAGCACTTGGTTGTCAATTACAAACTGGAAAATACATAGCAAAGTTACTTTGTTGCCATGTATAGGGAAGAAACACAGCACTTTCATTCAAAATGTATACATGAGAGAGAGAGAGAGAGAGAGAGAGAGAGAGGGGGGGTAATATGGCTTGTTTACTAATTAATATAGTCTTCTAATACATGTTTATCAAAGAAAATTTTTATTTTCTTGCTTATCCTAGTTCAACAACAGGAATCAGAAATACAGCTTGGCAGTAAATTGTACTAAAGTAACTATTCTGTAGCCCCTAACTAATTCACACCAAACAAGTAAACATGGGTACACGAAATTTAAGATAAGCCAAAGGCAATACAAAAAGAAGATAATCAAGCTCAGTACGCAATACGATAAACCTCCAACAGTTTAAGCAATAAACCTCAACATATGAACAACATGGTAAGAATTTTAAACAGGCATACAAATTATTATCAATACCTGAGTCTGTGCATCATCACCCGTAACAATGTTTCCCACAGTCCGAAGTGCAGGTATAAGAACTGTAGGTGAAGGATGACTTGAAAATGAAAATTTTGTCAGTAACAGACTCATACAACAATATTAAAGAGGTTTGTAGAGAGTATTAGAACTTACAGCAGAAGCTCCACAAGGCGTGGACAGACACCTGCTTCAATAACAGCCTGAATTTTATCATTCGTGCCATCTGAAAGATAAGACAGGGCCCAGCAAGCATCTGTAAGAACTTCTTCATCATTCATGTATATAAGTTGCCGGAGGACAGGTAAGGCAGCTCTGACCTGACATGAACCAAAGAATGTTTTTACAACCACCATTATTTTTCAGCATAAATGTCGGTAGAAAAAGATTCAAGTTGACATTCATAATCTAACATACTCTGCATGGTCTAAATGATTAACAAGTGAAATTCCGTGGATCACTTCTCACCTGCTCAAATGGTGTTGGTGGCTTGCCACGACAGAAGTTAGATAAAGTCCATGTAGCATTCCTCAGCATGGACAATTTTGAATGTTCATTTAACTGCGATAGTAGTGGCACAAGTGCACCTTGACCAATAACAAGATCCCTACAAGTTGGGGAATCACCAGCAACATTACCTAAAGCCCACACTGCCTGTTCAAGATAAAAGAACGTGAGAATTGTAAACATAGTAAGAATCACATCTAAGAAGATAACATAACAAGTGGGAAAATAATTAAGCTCTCCGAATAACTCTGAAATTTAGAATAAGGCCAGCACAATCAAACAAGAGTACAGAAAAATTCAGAGGGAGAGGGGGCCAGAATGATTTTGACTGGGAGAAAAGCACTGGATTTAGAACACAAAAAAGCCTAAAGAGATGTCAAGCAAAGGACTTCCAGATTTTTATACAATAAAAGAAGTGAACCAACCTGCTCCCTGACATCATCACTGGCGGAGCTAAGAAGTTGCACAAACATGGGAACAGCACCTTGTTCAATGACAACTCGTGTATGCTCTGATGTTCCGGATGCGACATTGGTCAAAGCCCAAGCAGCTTCAAACTGCACACAAAAGAAAAGTCAGTCCCAGTATTACATTAGCATTTCTTACTGAAAAATTCATTTGCACATAAAATTAAAGCTACAAAGAGCCCCTACTTGCAGTTGGGGCAGATCATGCCTTCCAAGAAACTCCACAAAACGAGGAACCACACCTGCCTTGATTACCTCATCAATTGGAGGGCTGCGCTCTGCACACAAATATACAGAATGCAAATCAACAGTCAAGAACATTCCAGGATTATTACCTAAAAGTAAATTGTTAGGAGATGCAGTCATACCTATCGATAATAACTTTCTAAACTGAGTGGTTGATTCCAATTGAGCAGTAGGATCATCAGACCATACTCCTTGTACCATCACAGGAATGCTTTCCAGCTATTAAACAACCATAACATACCCAACAAATAAAATCAAACAACAACACCACAATATTAAAATCAAATGACACTAACTGTAACATTGAAACTTCAGTTTCCAAATAGATCACATCAATGGACATTATACTTCATCAAGAAAATTCAAACAACAAAAAAATAACGGTAAGCTCATTCAATTGAATGTGCATGATACCCGGATCTAAGCTGCTCTTTTCTTTGGCACCCAAAAATCAAAATATACTAAAGTTCAACACTCCATTTCTTCTTCTTTCCCACATTCAAATTCAATAATCCCTTTAAACAAGTGTGCGCACGCTCATGAGCGCATATTGAATAGCAAACAACATCCGATTGATATAAAGATTGATATAAAATTTGGTGTGCTGTTTATATATATCAAAGAAGCCAAAGTTGTTTGTCTTTATCACAGTTGACTTGAAATTCAAGTTTCTCGTAGCTCCAAACAACAAGAAACCCAAGATTCAGATTACTAATCTTTATATATCTCAGCAACCAAGCATATAAAACAGGGGAGAAAAAAACCATCAAACAATACAATAAACCTATACTGAACCAAGCTGTTGTAATTTTTTTCCCTTCCAAACAATAAGATTAGAAATCCTAATCATACATTCCCTAATCAACCAAACAAACCCCAACCCAAATCCCACAAAAAGATTAAGAAATAAGAAAAACCCATCAATCAAATACCTAATACCACAAAGTTCATCAAACCAAAAACAAAAAACCCAGAAACAAAAATCTAAAATAACAAAAACCCATCAATCAAAACCCCATAGATTCATAATTGAAAATTTCAAAAAAAATTAAATAATAAAAAAGTATTAATTTTTGTTAAAGAGTGATGGTAAAGTAAAAGTACCCGTTTTTCCAAAGCGGCAGCGGTTTGGGTGGCATCGAGAAGTTGCTGCATGGGCTGAGCCTGAAGGCCGAGAAGGCCTTCTCTCCGTTTCTTCAAAAGGTTATCTTCCCGTTTGTTCTTCCTGATCTCAACCAGATTGTCCTCTCTTCTTCTTCGAGCCTCGTCGGCGTCCACACCAGTCTTGTACGACTTCTTACGCACCTCGGCGCGAGTGCTGCTTGGACGGAGAGACATTGTTGGGGTTCGGAATTTGGGGTGAGGGAGATTGCTCTGTAGGTGTTCGAAAAAATGTCGCACAGAGACTGGAAAGAATAAAAGAGAGAGACAGAGGAGGGATTATATAAAAGGCGGGTTGGGTAACTTGTATTTTGGTGGTGAGTCTCTATTATTTTTTTGGGGGGAGTAAAAGGAATAAACTTGTGGGCTTGAGGCCTTAGGTTATGTTTGTACGTGTGGACAAAGGTATGGCATGTGGTTCAAAGTTCAGAGTTCAGACTTCATACTGGGGCTTCTTATAGTATGCAATATTCATTTCTTGGGTCATTCTTTGGCATACTTTTATTTTTTATTTTTTCTAATGTACTTTACCTATTTAATCTTAAAATTCTATATATTATTATAAAAAATTAAAAAAAATAAATAAAAAGATGATTTCTAACCTTAACCGTTAAGATTAGATAGGTATGACACACACCAAAAAATAAAAAGTATATACTATAGAATTCTCCCCATTGGTAATGGCTCAGAATGTGGTTCATATTGGGACTCCCTAAAGAAGGCAATGCACATGCAATACTCATTTCATAGGTCAATTTTATGGTATACACTTTCTTTTTTTGGATATCTACGTCACCTACCTAATTTTAACATTTCCTATAAAATTATATAAATATATATTGAATAATAAAATACAAGGTAATACCGAAATTAACGGTTTAGATTAGGTAGGTATAATGTATACCAAAAAAATAATGTGTAATGCATAATTTTGTTCATTTCATATATATCTAAGACTCAATACACGTTAGCCTACCTTGTATACGTGTACGCATGTGAGACTCATACATGTTACCTTGTTTATATGTATATACGTGAGACTTAGACATGTGGGCCTCATATATCCTAGGGATGTTAAGTGGTGCAATTGACCAGTTTTTATTTGGAGATATGACGGGCAATATTGACATGGTGAGCAAGCTGGGGGTTCCTTAGGATTTGTGTCAAAATTGTCGATTTTTTAGACTAACTATCACCCACCAATCCCTCCCCTCTTTGTTAAACCACTTAAGCCAATGCTATTAGAAGCCGCCATTGCTAATCAATTGGATTGTGTTTTAATTAGTTTTGTTAGCACCAATACATATGATCTTACTCTCATATATCATCTATTTATGAGATATCACCTTCTTCAAGGATGATAGCTAATCTTATAAATAGTCATATAAAGTCAAATAAATTAGGAATAAGATCCTCTTCAATATTTAGTTATATATGAGACACGTTACATTCGTTTGATTTTGTGTGGTTTACATGGATTTTTTTTAAAACCATTAACATTTTTAAGTGAAGCATAAATTATATATAGCTAAAAATTAGAGGAAAATGGAGAATTTAAATGATAGGGGATCATTTGAAAAAATCAATTTGGTTTTAATTTTGAAGAAAATAAAAATTGATTCAAATTTACCCTTGCTCCCCATTAGCATTTTCAAAATCTGTCATACCCATTAAAGTGTGAGCAAGTCAAGTAGGTATAATACAAGACCAATAAGTTCAGAAAGAGGCACGATTTTATACGATTTTAGCAATTACTTTTGACAAGAAGTGGGGGCAAATGTAACATTGTCACATTGATATGATACATATTCAAAAAATTTAGAAATCAATTTAATATAATTGCTAGGTTGTGAACGAAAATAAACGTCGACACTTGACACAATTCAATGACCAAAATAGACTAAATAGTAGAGCTTTTTTAATTAAAAAAAAATTGTTATGTAATGTCACTTTCACCTTTATGAGGAAGGTAAATATTATATATATAAACAAAATTATATTACAAAATGTATTTTTTTGGTCAGATTGAAATTTGGAATTCAATGAACAAATATATGATGATTTGGAGGACACACGTCACAATTAATCCATCATGTAAATGACATAGAGAAATGCAAATTGATATGATCCATGCATTGATATGATAGTTATTTCCTGCTTCGAGCAGGAAGATGATCATTATAGTTTTACAATAAATCGACTGACAATAGCACACTCTTATTTAATATAACAAGTGTACCTAAATAAATAAAAAAAAAAAAAAATTAACGACATTTACAAATTTCAGTTAACATATATGAATTTAATCATGTTGAAGATGACCATTTTCATATTCCATTACATAAAGGCAAAATTAAATTGCCAATTCTCGTGAGTTGAATGTTATTACTCATAAAAAACAAGAACGAAGAATTTATTCGGTACATTTGAAGGTACTAGTTAGATAATTAGATGGTCTAATAGTTATCCAACAAAATAGAAAAAAAAAATGGTAAATATGGAAGTGAAGTGTAAGTGTATAGTATAAATTTTGTAGGAGAAAGATTAAAAAAAAAAAAAAAAACTTATGGACATGGAATTTTATTAGGCTAAATTAAGTAAATTAATAATTTTGTGTTAAAAACAAGTCTAACAACCTGTTAGATTCAAATAAAAGTACAAATTTTAATTAAAAAAACTCACTTTAAAGCGTATATATGTGTATCGTACAACATGTACAATTATAAGATATAATACACACATTGTATCATATGATTTATAAACACTTATGGTATGCTCTTACGATACAGATCTTTTTACACATGATACGATATGTATTGTGTATCATACAATATTGACAACTATGATAACAACAATTGAATTAGTCACAAATTTTTTATATCAATTATGGATCCTCAACAGATTAATCAAGTTTGGTCATATGTAATTTTTTTTTTTTTTTTCCATTCTATTTTTTTTAAGTCATATTTTGATATGCTCTTTTTACTACTTTTGTTAATGTTATTTTTGGTTTCTCTATTCCCTTTTTCATTCCATCAATTCAAATTAACTTGTTCGTTCTTATTGGTGCAATAGTTGTTCTTTTCATGATCAAACCATTTCAAACAACTCTCCCTCATCTTTTGATATGCATATTTATAACTGAATTTTTAATTTCAAATCCAATCTTGCATTTCCACTTATATAAAGGATGAACCAACCCCACTAGTTGGGTCACTTATGCTTATTGGGCGTTAAGCCCACCAAATACTTCTGACAGAAATTCAGCCCACGATTTACCTTTAATGAATGGAGATCCATTATCTAAGCCCATGACAAAATCAAATATCAAGCTTTAGTGTGCGTTTGGATTGATGAAAGTTGTTAGCTTATTTTACTATTCAACTTATTTTTACTACTATTCATGACCTTACTGCACTTTTTGGTACTATTTGTGAGTTTCACTGTACTATTTCAGTTAACTTTTACATTTATATACAGTACTTTTAGTAAAAAGTTTTCAGTTTCAGCAAAATAAGCGAATCCCAAACAGACTCTTAATGGAAACAAACGGCTTGGCAAATTCTTTTCCACAGTCCACATTCGAAGCATCCTTCATTTCACTGTAAATGTTGGATTTACTATGATGAGAGTAAGAACTTTCCATGTGAATATATCAAATAGAAGTTTGTTTTCTTCATCTTCTTTTTGTTTATTTATTTTTTTATACAAGATAAAATTCTATTTTAATACAATCTAAGTGTATATATGTATGAAACTCCTTTTTAAAAACTTAAACTATGACCCTTACCATCCACCTCACAAGATTTTTGTAGTAACCATCATGCCAAAGGTGCACAGTGGTAAATAGAAGTTTGTCTTTCTTGATTTTCATAAACTTTATTAGATTTTCTTTTTCTCTTTTCCTTTCAAAGCTTTGTTTTGATTAAGAGAACCCAGGATACCCAAACTATTTGGCTGAATGGGTTTGGATTCTCCTCAATTACACAAGAGTTCTAAATACACTTCATTATAGTTGTTAGTAGTAGACGATTCATATAAAGTCAAATCATAAAAATATTATATTGTAAGTAGGTAACGACCGTGCGCATAAATCATACAACACATAATTATGTATCGTATGAATCATATATATCAAATGACACGTAAACATGTGAGTTTAAATTGGTTTTTTTTTCTTTTTTTTGTTAAATTTTGTGCTTTAACTAAAATCCAACAAGTTATTGGACTTGTGTTTAACATGGGCTATTTAGTTGAGCCCAATAAAATAAAATGTGACATGAGGTTGGGCTTTTTGTACAAATTGATAATTAAATTAGTCATTAATTGAATATATTCTCAATTTTAATAAATATACCTTTTATATGTGTATATCTATCATTTTTCTATAAATGTTATAAATTTTTTTACAATACAGAATACTGTACGATACGATACAACCAAATGATAAATCGATTCACTATACAATTCATGTTTTGACTCTTACGCACTTCATAACAAAGAAAGCACTCCCAATGGATGGAAAAAAAAATATTATACAAGATGGTCTTGTAAAATATCGTTCACATTATGTACGGGTCTCTGTTGCATCCACAATACTGCTACTAGCATTCAATTGTGGATTATCATTATATTTTATTTATCTATCTTAAGTCTTTGAATAATGAGGAAAATTATCTTTATCAGTTAGGAAGTCTTTGAATAGGAGTTGATTAATAAGGGCGGCTTGATGCATTTGGGAGCCTTAGAGCATTAGCATCTAGAGATGCAAAAAAAAAAAAAAAAAAAAAAAACCTATTTTGCATCCTCAAACACTATTTTATTTATTTTACCAACTCATTTTATAACTCACTCTACATCCCAATTTTTATTTTTACATACAACCTAATAAAATAATACTAGCCTTTGAGCACACGCTCACACGCGTGCTTAGAGGCTCTTCTATTTTTTGCATAAATTTTAATAATTTACATCCATTATAATTGGGATTACTATATTTTCGAATCACAAAAAGAAAGAAAAAAAAAAAAAAAAACCTAGGGTGTGATGAAAATCTGATAAGTATTTTGTAGTACTTTATAAAAATCTGATGGATTTGCAACAATTTGAAAAAAAAAAGTAATAGATGGACTTTAAATATTCTATGAGTAAATAGCAAACACTAATTCTTTTATAGATTAAGATAAACATGAAAGTTAGTTTGTTTTTTATTTTGCACATAGGAAAGACATCCATTAACTATTTAAAATTTAAAATACTCAACTTCTAATTCTTTTCCTTTCTTTTCTTTTTTAATAAAATAAAACTTTTAAAATTGTTTAAAAATCTCTCTTACTTGGTTACTCCTTAACTAAATTTGAAAATTTTAGATGAGTAAAAACTTAAAAATTCCTTACACCTACATGTTTAAGGCTTGATAAAAATTGGTTAGGATAATCAATTATCACTTTTCTTTACACGTTTCTTTTTTATGAGAAATTCTATTCAGAAAATGTGGGGAAGGTAAATACGTGGGGAGTTTTTAAAGCTATTAAGTGGAAGTAGGAATTTATATCAACGTAAAAGTAGGAATGGGTAGTTTTTTTAGCTATTAAGTAGAAGTAGGAATTTATATCAACATAGAAGTAGAAATTTATTAGAAGTAGGAATGCATTTCAACGTAGAAGTAGAAATTTATTATTTTTGTCAATTTACTATTTTAACCCCATTTTTAAGTTTTAGGTAAGGGTATTTTTGACAGCAAAAAAAGCAATAACTAATTTTCTTTTGTCCATTTACTATTTTAACCCCATTTTTAAGTTGTTAGTTAATTAATTTAGGAGTATTTTTGAAAGTAAAAAAAGCAATAACCAACTTTTTGAATCCTCTTAATATATACAGATAAACTACCTAATAAAATAATATAAAGTACTATTCTCTCTCTTTTTCCTCCGACTCACTTTTTCTCCTCACACAAGCACAAGATTAAACTAATTTTTTTTTTTTTTTACAACTTATGAATAGTAAGGTTGCATATATGCAACCTTACTATTCATAGATTGCAAATTTTTTTAAGTTTACAAATTCGGATGGAGTGAGTTTTGGATGGCTTAGGTTGTAAAATAGCAATTAGGGGGTGTTTACAGCCCCCAATGCTAGTGCTCTGAGGCAAAAACTAGATTGATGTTATTTATATATTTAAATATGACTTTAAAAAAAAATTAATATTACTTAAACTTTATTATCTTGTTTAGATGCAAAATTACTAATGAACCGTGTAGATTTTTATTTTTTGAGAAAGTTTATAGACAGAAAAAAATTTATAAAACTTTTCACATAATTTAATGTGACATTTTGATAGTGGTAAGTAAAAATATGATGTTAGTGGTGGATTTTGATGAGAACTAATAAAAGTTTTCTAACTCTATTGATCAAAATTTGTGAGCCTTCTTCTACTTGGAAGCCTTAAACTACCGCCTCGCCTATACCGATGAGATGCTCCTAAGTTGATAAGCATTGTGCATAACCTTATTTGTTGCTTAGGTCGATTAACGCTTTGCACAAAAATATCAATGAGAAAATTATACCAGACGTTAGTTTTTTGGGAGGTCAGATTTTTCCTCGAATTAAAACCAAAACACTTTGTTTTGACCAAGAGAGTCAGAGCATTCACATCCCAAAATTCTATCCCATCTTATTTTACCATCTCAAAAAATTACTTTATCAATTATACCATACCATTTTACAATACTCTCAACGTCCCAACTTTTATTTTACAATACAATACATTAAAATAATATTTCTACACAATAATATAATATATCCCAAAACCCAAATAAAAACAAAAACCGAAAACCCGGTGTGAGAGAGAGGAATTGATAAAGTTACACAATAAAATATTAGTTTTTTTTTTTTTTTTTTTAGAATTGGGCTACAGTGCAATTCTACCTTTTAGAATTGCACTGTAGTACTATTGCAAATTTTTTTGCAATAGTTGGTTAATACAAGTCCGACTGTGGGCTGCTTTTGGGCTGAATTGTAAATTAGAGCTTACAGTTGGCATATCCAAGTGTTAGTGTGAATGCTCTTAGAGATTGTAACACTCTCACGTGCTATGAGAGAATGGTCACACTCTAATGATACTTGTGAGCTTGGAGGATGGTCCACATGCTCCATATGATTTATTTGCTAATGGAAATTTATGAAGTTTTTCAGATAACACATGCACTTATTTTGATAGCACCAAACTTACACCTAATCCAAAATTTTTATTAAGGGATAAAGTTTAGCTACAAAACTTGTTGTAGTCTAAGACTACAACTTTACTTAATAAAATAAATATTACTATATATTTTGAAAATCTAACCGTTGAATTGCAAGTTTTACATGCTCTAATTACACATGCCAACTTTTGTGTCAATCCGATATTATTACTATATAATCTATAAGCTTATATATTATGCATAATTTTAAACTATAAAAACTTGCAATTTAAACAATTTATTGATGATAAAACTATTGATTTTTATTTTTTATTTTTTAAATTTGCAAGCATAGAGGATATAAGAAGAATATGTAGTTCAATGGTAGATTTTTCAAAATTCACTTTTAATAAAAAGATATTGAATAAGTTTGTAATTTTAGGTTACAACCAATTTTGTAACTAAATTTTGTCAAAAAGAATTATATAATATAATAAGCATAAGTCACGTCAATAGCTAAATTCCAAAGGATCAAAAAACAACCCCAAAACTTATGGAACAAGGGGTTTGTTATTGTTGTTTCTGTCATCGACGATGATGAGTGATCTTTTGTAGTGGAATCATTGACCATGGCTAAATTAAAAAATTAAATAACGTTGAGAAACTTCACTTCGAAGTTCAAACCTTTACTTCATGTCCAAGAATCATAAGGTGTTGGAGGTTCTATAAAAAATAAATAAATAAATAATGTGTTGGAGAACATAAGAAATTATATCTCAAATAGTTATATGAAGTACAATAAAGCCAGTAATTCACTATACACGTTACAACTTTTTAATACATTGTTCAGTAATAATTACACATTCTTTTTTGGAGAGTTTCAACGGCGTCCACTCTTGATGGTAACTTTTTATCATCAAATCAAGATACCAAACAATTTTTGGTGTAAGCGGGGATTGAATTCCAAATATCTTATTCAATCATTAGAGACTTTACCAGTTGAGCTAACTGGAACCCACGTAATAATAACACTTTTAATTTGCTACATTAAAAAAGCAAAACCTAAATTTACATACTACTTATGAGGTTCACCTTGTTTAGCCTATTACTGTGCTTTAGGCAGCTTGAACAACTCATCATCAACAATAATATGACTTTAGTCTAAAAATTATTACATTATCTTACAATGTGACAATGCCATTCATTTCTACCTTTCCCTGTGGGAAAAGGTTCATATTTATATATTTGATGCATGTCGATTCTCAGTCATGTCATTGTTTTGGATTTTGCTAAATGTGCTCAAACTGGTAAAGACTAAAGAGACAATTATGAATATCACATATGTGATTGACGTATAAAATTTGAGGTATTTTCTTGAATCAAGAAAGACTAATGTGCACAAATACCCTAATGTTGTTACATGTATTTCTCTGGGGGGAAGGGGGATTGATTAAAAAGTTGAGAGTCTTTGCATTGAAGTTTTTTGATGATTTTCTTTAATTTGGGTCTTGACAATGAAGACCAAGCTGATAGTGAAGAAATGTTAGGCCACCTTGCTATGCTAATTTGAATTTTGAAATACTGAAAGAAACATATGGTGGGAAAGTACATTATATCATAAAATATGTTTTCCATAAGATAATTGAATATATATTCAAAAGGATTGAAAGTGAAAGGTTTGACTTAGCATTTAGCAATACAAAAATATATACCTTTTCTAGCCGTATATGAGAGGGAAAAAAATCCATAAAAAAAAAACTCTTGCATGAATTGCAATATTAAAGGGTGTTGTCCTTCACGTTTAGAGCATTAACATTGGTGGTGCTAAAATTAATAGCTTCTTTGGTAAAACTTATAAATTAACCTATTTTTCCAAATTACATATGTTTATGTGGAAATTTTAAACTTTCATTATTTTTAAGTAAAATTACACTTTTGTGGGGCCCAACAATTCGCGGACCAGGCCCATTTGCCCTTAGAGAGTCTGAAGGCCCAATCCGAGGAGAGCTGTGGCCCAAGCTCTATAACGCAGAGCACAAAACAATTTTTGGGGAGCAGCCGAGGACAGTTTAGTCCTCGGCAGATCCATGATTCCACCAGAATAAAGGGGTAAAACTGGTATAGGGATGAATTGGTAAGAAAATCCAGAATATCTTGGAGAAATTATCCATACTACCCTTCCAGATAAGGCCCAGCGCCTGACAGAGCCGTATTCTGCAGCTTTATCAAACCATCCCCAACAATTCCGGGATTGGACTGATGGGACAAATATCAGTGTCCGTAAAGATTGACCCTACACGTGGACGAAGGGCAATGAATGCACGCAAGTATAAAATAAGGAAGGAAGTAGAAAAAGGGGAGCCCATTCCACCTCCAGAAAAAGGGAGGCTACATGGGAGAGAACGTCTCAACGACACCGGACTTCATGGAAAAGGTCCATGAAGGGGTAGCCGGAGTAAGGCCCTAGTGGTCCTCGGATCACCTCCGAGGAGTCCCATCCCCTTGGGTGCGACGTCTTAGGGCTTTAATGTTCGAGCCCAAGAGCCCAGAATACCGCCCCGTGACCAGCGGCTAGCCTTTCAAGCCCACTCTCTACAAATAATATTGCGAGGGACCTTTATTGTGTCAGCCCAAAAATGTTAGTGGGCCGTAAAAGGAATCGTGTCCCTACAATTGGCGCCGTCTGTGGGAAGGCTTGCGTGTTGGCGCAGGTGGTAGGTTGAAACAGTTCCTCTGTTATTTCTAACCATTGGTTATAGAATTCAAGTATAAAATCTCACTAGGGGCTACGTTTCTTGACGAGGGGCTCGGCTGAGGAGCTAACTCCCCTGAAGCTAAAGCTCCTCACAAAGAACAAACTAGGCGCTTGGTAACGTTAACCGTATAGTTAAACTCAAGGGGCTTGGCTGAGTAGTTAACTCCCCTGGAGCTAAAGGTAAGCCAAGGCCCCATGCAAAGAGAAAACTAGGTTTTGGACAGAACCAAGGCATTGCATGGTCCTCGGACTCAAGCCTATGGGAAAACCAACTACCTGGATGTGGAAAACTAGGTTTTGGACAGAACCAAGGCATTGCATGGTCCTCGGACTCAAGCCTATGGGAAAACCAACTACCTGGATGTGGAAAACTAGGTTTTGGACAGAACCAAGGCATTGCATGGTCCTCGGACTCAAGCCTATGGGAAAACCAACTACCCGGATGTGGAAAACTAGGTTTTGGACAGAACCAAGGCATTGCATGGTCCTCGGACTCAAGCCTTTGGGAAAACCAACTACCCGGATGTGGAAAACTCGGTTTTGGACAGAACCAAGGCATTGCATGGTCCTCGGACTCAAGCCTATGGGAAAACCAACTACCTAGATGTGGAAAACTAGGTTTTGGACAGAACCAAGGCATTGCATGGTCCTCGGACTCAAGCCTATGGGAAAACCAACTACCTGGATGTGGAAAACTAGGTTTTGGACAGAACCAAGGCATTGCATGGTCCTCGGACTCAAGCCTATGGGAAAACCAACTACCCGGATGTGGAAAACTAGGTTTTGGACAGAACCAAGGCATTGCATGGTCCTCGGACTCAAGCCTTTGGGAAAACCAACTACCCGGATGTGGAAAACTCGGTTTTGGACAGAACCAAGGCATTGCATGGTCCTCGGACTCAAGCCTGTGGGAAAACCAACTACCTAGATGTGGAAAACTCGGTTTTGGACAGAACCAAGGCATTGCATGGTCCTCGGACTCAAGCCTGTGGGAAAACCAACTACCTGGATGTGGAAAACTCGGTTTTGGACAGAACCAAGGCATTGCATGGTCTTCGGACTCAAGCCTGTGGGAAAACCAACTACCCGGATGTGGAAAACTAGGTTTTGGACAGAACCAAGGCATTGCATGGTCCTCGGACTCAAGCCTATGGGAAAACCAACTACCTGGATGTGGAAAACTCGGTTTTGGACAGAACCAAGGCATTGCATGGTCCTCGGACTCAAGCCTATGGGAAAACCAACTACCTGGATGTGGAAAACTAGGTTTTGGACAGAACCAAGGCATTGCATGGTCCTCGGACTCAAGCCTTTGGGAAAACCAACTACCTGGATGTGGAAAACTAGGTTTTGGACAGAACCAAGGCATTGCATGGTCCTCGGACTCAAGCCTATGGGAAAACCAACTACCTGGATGTGGAAAACTAGGTTTTGGACAGAACCAAGGCATTGCATGGTCCTCGGACTCAAGCCTTTGGGAAAACCAACTACCCGGATGTGGAAAACTAGGTTTTGGACAGAACCAAGGCATTGCATGGTCCTCGGACTCAAGCCTTTGGGAAAACCAACTACCCGGATGTGGAAAACTAGGTTTTGGACAGAACCAAGGCATTGCATGGTCCTCGGACTCAAGCCTGTGGGAAAACCAACTACCTGGATGTGGAAAACTAGGTTTTGGAAGGGGTTGATCCGGTACAACGCAATTCATTACCCAAAAACACAATCAAAGTCCCTCGCTACTTAGCTACCCTTTCAGACGAATTACTTAGAGATCGTCGTTCTTGGACATTGGTCTAGCATGCATCGCGTAACACTCAGCGCTTATCCTGGTTAGTTCCAAGAATTTAACTTATTGAAAGTTACCATGGTTATACTTGATAATATTTGTGAGTTTACGCTAAATAGGAATCTGCGTTAAATTGTTTTTCTGCCTGGAATGTCATTAAGGGCAAGCTTACATTTAATATTCATGCATAAAGTAGTGGTTACGGAGAAGAAAGACATGTATAGAGAAATAAATACATATGTGGTTAAGACAAAGGGATGGTACAGCGTATAATGAAGAACTGAAACAAGCTTACACTAAAGCTAACCACGTAAGTAAAGGAAAAATACAAAAGAGTGGAGGTAAAGCCGAGGAGATAGCTCAGACGAGAGGTTGGCTACTGTTCCAAGTTGTCGTCTAAGGAAACTATTCCTCGACGCTTCTACATGCCCATAACTCAGGCAGCCAAAGAACCTGACCTCAGGCTAACACCATCTACAGAAAAGGTGCAGGGAGCCGGAAGTTGGGAGGCCCCCGCAGAAATTTGCCTGCTACAGGACAGACGGTGCTGATGGCGAAAAATCTTTCTTCTGACACACCAAAATTCTGGCGTGAACAGAACCTGCTTCGGATTTTGACTAAAAGAGGGAGGAGCGCACTCTTCCCCCTGTCAAAACGGAGGACTGGCTCGAATCTATGCCATCCTTGTCCACACCGTATCACCCTGAGGATTTGGTGCCCCTGGAGCGCGCGGAGACCTTTCACCCCCATCCACGCCTCAAACATCTTGCTTTAAGGCAGTGGCACTAGAAAGAGAGATCGCGGATATGGGAGAAATATGGCTCTGAGGAGAACAGGAGAGTTCATGTGCAAGTGGAGTGATCCCCTATCCTATTTATACCCAGAAGGGAACAAATGCCATTTGATTCGTGCAAGTTTCTAAGGAACGCTACGGACAAAACAGACTTGGCTCAATTTCCAACTTCATCCTCAGCCGTAGGATTTGGAGATCCTCGAGAAGGGGCACCTCGAACACTGGGACGCCAGAAAGTACCGCGTGACCTAAGACTACGAAGATACCCCCTAATTTTCGGGCCCAGTAAATTCGCGGCCCAGGCCCAATTCAGCACAGGGGCCCAAGGACAGAACCAAGGCCTTGCATGGTCCTCGGACTCAAGCCTATGGGGAAACCAAGTAAAAAAAAAAAAAAAAAATTACAAGTGTTGGACAGAACCAAGGCCTTGCATGGTCCTCGGACTCAAGCCTATGGGGAAACCAAGTATAAAAAATAAAAATTACAAGTGTTGGACAGAACCAAGGCCTTGCATGGTCCTCGGACTCAAGCCTATGGGAAAACCAAGTAAAAAAAAAATATAATAAAAATTACAAGTGTTGGACAGAACCAAGGCCTTGCATGGTCCTCAGACTCAAGCCTATGGGGAAACCAAGTATAAAAAATAAAAATTACAAGTGTTGGACAGAACCAAGGCCTTGCATGGTCCTCGGACTCAAGCCTATGGGGAAACCAAGTATAAAAAATAAAAATTACAAGTGTTGGACAGTCCCAAGGCCTTGTATTGTCCTCGGAATCAAGCCCACGGGGAAAACAACTGGTCGGATAAAAAAAAAAAGGGGAGGTTTTGGACTTCGCAATATGGGCTACTGGGTAAAAATGTCGGGTCATTTCATCCACGGCGTAAACACCCTAAAGGGTTAGGCCCAACGAAGGAGCAAGGAAGGCGGCGGAACGCCCCAGTATACAATGACCTAGGAGGTCTGTTCATTTAGTGGGCGGTATGTTTTGAAACGGTTATTCCTCACACGGCATCAAGCCTTCGTTTCTCTCCTCGGCTAGCAGGGGTAAGTATTACTTTTTACTGGTCTGCTTTATTATGCCGAGCACTACTATTGAAATTATGGCAACGCCTTTTTATTATTAAGTACTTTGGTCTTATTCGTCATTGATTTAAATGCGATATTATTGAGCCGAATAGCATTTGCAAATTCATAAAAACAAAGAGACAGAACATGTAAAGTAAAAAAGAAACTTTTATTAATATGAAGAATTATTACAACGTACAAAAAGGGGCTTCAATAAGCCTATACAAAAGAGGGGCTGCCGAAGCAGCACTAACATCTACAATACAGATAAGCAAACGGTCAAGCGCCTTTTAAACTTGTCTTCGAAGTCTCTTCAATCTCCGCCACGTTGTTGTTCATACTAAGAAAAGAACTCACTTTAAAAAAAATGATAAAGAAGGAAATAGTAAAGAAGAAATCAATGAAGAAGATGGAGGAGATGAGTAAAGAAGATGGAGGACATGAGTAAAAGAAGGAGGAGAAGAGGAGGGAGAGAGATGAAGAGACAAAGAGAGGAACAAAAGATAGAAAAGAAACAGCACCAGAGCGGAACTAGTGCTGGGAAGACAATAGGAAGAGGGAGGGGGAGGGCACCAAGGAGCAAAAGAGGGAGAAGCAGAAGCACTTAGCCCCTGCCTCAGCCCTGACTCCTAACACGTTGGTGCCATATTAGGTACGCTCGTGAGGAGCCGGGTGGTGCTGGTCTTGGTTGTTCTCGACTCAGTCACGCCGAGAATTCGACATGACGAGCCCCTGCTTCGGATTTTGGCTAAAAGAAGGGCGAGGCAGATCTTAAGTCTGCGCCACCCTTGCCCTGACCGAGCCATTTCAAGTTTTTTCAGAATATGGTGTTTTGAGGAGGAGTGTGGTTCCTTCATCATTTGTTATGGAGGGCATGTACGGATATGATGTATAACAAACGGGTTAAATGGACGCTAAAGGAGGATGCGGATTTCAGATTTCAGAAGGAAGGAGAGGGGTCTGTACGAAAGTGACTGCCTCCTGCTTGTCTTCTTATAGGAAGGGCAAAACAGGTGGAATTAAATGCATTCAACGTTTCCAAAAGAACCTGAAGAAAAAGAGGCGTCCGTTCCGTTTCCCCACCTTATCAGATGAGCCGCCAGACGTAACTGAGCCTCGTGAAAGGGATTCATTTAAGGGCGCATCTGGAACAGCCAAGCGGCAGGAGCGGATCACGAACAGAATAAATAGGATCCCTTGAAAACCGGCTGACTTCCTGGAAAAACCGCTCACATAAATGCGGATTTGAACTGGACAGGCCATATTAAGGGCCCGGGTTTGCCAAAACCCTCCTTTCCGACTCGGAAAGTCGTATAGAAGGGTTTTGAGGGGCTATTGTGGGGCCCAACAATTCGCGGACCAGGCCCATTTGCCCTTAGAGAGTCTGAAGGCCCAATCCGAGGAGAGCTGTGGCCCAAGCTCTATAACGCAGAGCACAAAACAATTTTTGGGGAGTAGCCGAGGACAGTTTAGTCCTCGGCAGATCCATGATTCTACCAGAATAAAGGGGTAAAACTGGTATAGGGATGAATTGGTAAGAAAATCCAGAATATCTTGGAGAAATTATCCATACTACCCTTCCAGATAAGGCCCAGCGCCTGACAGAGCCGTATTCTGCAGCTTTATCAAACCATCCCCAACAATTCCGGGATTGGACTGATGGGACAAATATCAGTGTCCGTAAAGATTGACCCTACACGTGGACGAAGGGCAATGAATGCACGCAAGTATAAAATAAGGAAGGAAGTAGAAAAAGGGGAGCCCATTCCACCTCCAGAAAAAGGGAGGCTACATGGGAGAGAACGTCTCAACGACACCGGACTTCATGGAAAAGGTCCATGAAGGGGTAGCCGGAGTAAGGCCCTAGTGGTCCTCGGATCACCTCCGAGGAGTCCCATCCCCTTGGGTGCGACGTCTTAGGGCTTTAATGTTCGAGCCCAAGAGCCCGGAATACCGTTCCGTGACCAGCGGCTAGCCTTTCAAGCCCACTCTCTACAAATAATATTGCGAGGGACCTTTATTGTGTCAACCCAAAAATGTTAGTGGGCCGTAAAAGGAATCGTGTCCCTACAACTTTCATCTAATTTTTTTTTGGAGAAGATTTATCTAACTTATTTCTTAAAAAAAATAAATTATTAAAAATAAACCTATCCTATAAACGAGCTTGGTAGGGCCAAAATGGCCAAATATCATTGTTGGCCAAAATATTTGGCAATCTACTACTGTTTTGAAAATATATGTGGATGTACTACTCTCTTGGAACTCGTGTTTGTGAAACTCGAGTTTGCTATGTAACTCAAGTTCCAAGAACACAAGTTCTTTGAAAAAAATAGCCTATAAGTTTGCTATATTATTTTTTATAGAACTTGAGTTACATAAAAAATTGGTAGCTATTTTTTCTGGAACTCGAGTTTCAAAAAAATTATAAATTCCTAATTATTTTGCAAACAGTGATAGATCGCCAAATATTTTTGCTAAAAATGGTATTTAGCTATTTTGGCCACTTGAGAGCATTCTCATCAGGTGTGTCAAATGCCAAATATTTGGCATTTGGCACACCAAACACTATTGTTCAAGCTTCATGAGGTGTTCTATATGTTCTATAATTTTAGAACATGCTACAGTACCGTCTCAAATATGAGACAGTACGGACACAAATGCCATTTCAGAAAAATAGTTTTTTATTCAACATTTTCTCTCTCCTCTCAATATTTAATTCAACGTTTTCTCTCTCTTTTCACTGTTTTCTCTCCCTCCGACCCATGTTCTCTCCCTCTTGCTTCTTTAGATCACCTCCCTCACCCTCAAAACAATGGTATGGTGGCCTCACCAATCAAGTCGTCGATCACAGATCACCCTCCCTCACCGTCTCATCGTTCTACGTATGCCATCGTTCAACGGTATGGTAGCCTCATCGATCAACGGTACGCCATCGTTCTACATCTCTGTCTGGCATTCTCATCGCTGATCTCACCACGCCGATCTTGCAATTGCCGATCTCGCCACGCCGATCTTGCAATCGCCGATCTCGAGTTTGTGGGTTTGTGCCGGTGGATATGGGTTTGTGCCAGTGGTGGATGTGGGTTTGTGCCGGTGGTGGGTTTGTTTGGTATAGTAAATGTGGGTTTGTGCCGATCTCTCTAGTTGTGTGTTTTTTTTTTTTTTTTTTGAGGTGGCGTTGGTGGTTGTGAGTTTGTGCCGGTGGTGGCTGTCGGTGTTATTGTGGCAGTGGTTGTTGGTGGCCGTTGTTGCGGCAGTGGGGGTTATGGCGTTGTTGTTAACGATGAGTATGAGGATGATAGGGAGTAATTAATATATTATTTTAATGTATAGTAAATATTATTTTAATGTGTTGTAAATATTATTTTAATGTATAGAATTGAAGTATAGAACATCTGATAAATGATATGTTGTAAAATGATGTGCTAAAATAATAAAGTAGGTTTTTAAAGTGTCAAAATGACATTTTTTATGAGAGAGCTCATGAGAATGCTCTGATAGTATATAAATGTTCTTTTTCTTTTCCTTTTTTTTTTGGTTGTGCTAAATGTGCAAGCAATGTGTAAATGTTCTATTTACAACATTTACCTTTAAAGGTGAGATGTGTAGTCCAAAGTTAAATCCAAAAAAATGAGAGAGAAAATAGCACGTTGAGGTTAAATTGTTTTTAATAAATTCAATAATTATAAGAGGAAAATGAAGATTTAAACCATAAATGTCTGTGTTTACAATACTAGGAGGTATGGATTAACTTACAAGACTCTTGGTGCATATCAAAGTTAAATTAGTTTTACATTTGTGTCATAACAAGCTATTTTTATTTTGTTTATTAAAAAATATATAATCCTAGTGATTTATAATCAAATTTGAAAAAGAAAAAAAAATTAAAATTTAGGCATTAGAAAACACAAAAAAATTCATTAAGTAATAAACCAACCATTGGCTTCTCACTCAACCACTTGTCAAGTCGCAAATTGATAGTTAACTTGACTTTTTATCATTATTATTTTTCATTCCTACGATAACATTTTTTTTTTTTTTTGAGAATGATTCCTACGATAACATGAACCATGGATATACTTCAATTATATTTTCTTATTATGATAGTGTCTTAATATTCATAAGTCATAACTCTTTTAGCTAGTTTTGAATGCAATCCAATTAATTTTCTTATCAATTGAACTTTTTTTTTTTTTTTAGGTATCGATTGGATGATTATATATAGCACACCTTTTGTGTGTAAATTGCAAGTTAATAGTATAAGTAAAGTAATTAATAGTATAATTAGTGATTTAAAAATATTGTTTAATTTCTCCCCAAGAGAATTAAAGATCAATTCCCCTATTAAACAGTAAAAACAAATTTTATATTTTTGTAATGACCGATGACTCTTCAAATAAACCAAAATGATGCATAATACTATTTATTAAGCATATTGCTCTTAGTATATGATCATGAAATCATGCCTCCTAATAATATAATTTTGTAGACTAATTTTTGAACAAAATTTGAATTTTGTTTTGACTCTAAATTTCCCTCCAAGTTTTTTTTTTTTTTTTGGTTTAAGAAGAAAATATCCCTCCAAGTTAAATTTCAAATCATATCCATAAACAATTGTCTTTTTTCAAAAATTTTGGCTGCTTAATAACTATGCACATTTGTCTTACATGCCGCTGAACTTTTCCTCAGAAAAATCCTAGAAAAATTTGTCCACAAATATATCTATACTCCACACATTCCAAAGCATGTAATTTCAATCACAACCGCCCATCACTACTGCCAACTCATCCCAACCCGACCACACCCTACGTTTCGGCGCTAATTCATGGCCTGCAGGCCCTGCACCGTTCATTGGTCACATATATTTGATTGTTTTCATCGACATTGATTTTTTTTTTTAAAAGCTTCATTTTTATAAAAAAGTCTAAGTATTATTTTTTAAAAGACTATTTTAAAAATTTTCACTTTTTTAGACATAGCTTTTAAAATAATCCAATTTCAAATATTAAAAAAAATAAAACTTATATTCAAGACAAACAATAAATCTTGACTGTGAAATCAAGATGATGTCTTTAAAATTTCAAAAATATATAGAGAAAATAATGATATTATTTATTTTTTATATAAATAAATAATATATATAATTTTTAAGGGAAGAAAAAGGGGCTCATGTGCAAAGTCATCGCCTCACATTTCATAATACATTGTTGCTTGAACTTTTTGATATACCCATGGATACCACTAACAACTCTAACATACAATAGGGTGTGACACTAATTATAAATCATTCCACCCTTTAAAATTTTATTATCTAAATTTGACCATATTAAATACTATAAAACCGAATACATGTTTAGATTTATAAATCGGCATTATAGAATTGTAGAGTTATTTCTAAAATTGAAAAATGAGGATTCTAATTCCACATATTCCCCATCAACTATAGTACTTATTATGATTCACAAAGCAAAGATTTGGCTTATATCTATTGCATCTTGTTCTTGATTATAAATTAGATTATATATATATATATAAATTTTTTTTTTCCTTTTTGAGATGGAAATGATCAATCAACCAATTCTCACCACCCACCAGTCCCAAAACATTCAAAAACATACTCCCATGAACATGATCCAGGCTGTCCGCTGTCCCCTTCTTCCCTCCACCGTTTGATAACCAAAAACGTGCGCCCCACCTAAACTCAAATCTACACGCAAAAAGCACCTTATCACTCCCTCTCATCCAATTGACTATCATTATTTTTCTTTCTCTCTATATATATATAAACCCATAAATCCCTCCCCACTCACATTGCACCACATGCTCCTAGAACATTTCTAGTTCTAGAGAGAGAGAGAGAGAGAGAGAGAGAGAAACATAGACAGACAATTTAAGAGAGAGAGAGAGAGAGAGAGAGAGAGAGAGAAACATAGACAGACAATTTAAGAGAGAGAGAGAGAGAGAGAGAGAGAGAGATGTCGTGGGCCACGTCAGCATTCCGGTGGTTAGACGCGGAGTACTTGTCTCTCGGCCGCTCGTCGATCCTGAGGTGGTCGGGCCTGTTCTCCTCGTACCTCGCTCCGAGAAATTGGGCCCCACGCGGCGGCATCGGCGTCAGGAACTTGCTGTCGTGGAACATCGTGGACGACGTCGTTTGGAGCCTCGTCACGGCCTTCGAGTCCGTCGCTTTGGTCTCCTTTCTCGGCTTCTTCTTCCTCTTCTGTGGATGCACTCTATAGCATAGCAAAGCTTTTTTCAATGTTTTCATTTTAAGAAACTCTCTGTCTAGTAAAAGATCTACTCGAAGATCTGACGTGGCGGTGCGTGATTGGATCGCCGGGGTGGAGTTGACGATGTTGTCGATGTTGGTTGGAGCTAACTAATGTCTATGGCTGTGTTGTTGAGAGTTTTGAAGATGGGGAAAGTGAGGTAGATGAGCACGTGGTCAGTCACGTGGATCAATCTGCAAATTTTTGTTTTTGTTTTATTTTAATTATTATTGTTTTACTTTTCTTCTTTTGTACGTTGTTGTGTAATGAAGTAGTTGTAATCCATTAGGAGGAGGTGAGGCCACATCGGTCGGCTTTATGAACGTTTTTTTTTTTTTTTTGAACATTTTAATTTGGGGATTTATGTTTGTAATTTGAGCTGGACTGTAATACTAATGCTGTTATCTTAGCAGTACATTATTACTTAATATTCTATTTCAAGAAATTGAGTTTATTTTTTTTATAATCAATTAAGAATGATGTCTCAAAATTCTGTGTTATTATTGACTTATTGATTTGCTTTTGGTGTTTCGGAAACAAAAAAAAAAAAAAAAAAATTTACTCTTTATATCATAGGGTCAATATAGTATACTAATGAATTTGCAAGATTCAAATTCATAGTCTCTTTTTGGTAATAAGAGATTATTATTATTATTATTTGAGTTAATTGGAGATTATATTTTTGTTTTTCCTATATCAAGACTACAACAAGAGGTCCAATCGGGGGAGGAGGTCACGCCAGTCATATTTCGGGTTGTTGTTTTCAGTGTTTCCGATGCGTTTATTTATGTTTGCTTTTTCAGTTTTGCTTTGGATAAATCAGAAGTGGGAATGAATGGAATTATATTCTTGTCCTAATTTTTTGGTATGATTTAATTAATTAATTTTTTTAATTTTATTTTAAATGAAATTGTTTGAAAAGATGCACCTACAAAAAGTGCTATTTAAAAAAGCTGCATAGTCCCATCAAGAAAAAAAAAAAAAAAAAAAAAAAAAAAAAAAGCTGCATAGTTTGAAAATATAATGCCAGTGGGACACTCGAGAAAAATGAGACTTTAATAAAATAAGCATATATAAAATCATTCTCATAGCTTAATAATTAAGGGAAAAAAAAAAAAACGCATTTTGCATTATCAAAAATTATTTTATTTATTTACAATATCATTTTTATAACCCTCACTCTAACCCCACCGCCCCCACTTTTTTTTTTTTTTTTTTTTTTTTTTTTTTTTTTTGCATTACGTTGCATTAAAAAAAAAAAATTATCCACAATCTTAGAGTATTTACAGGAAAATTATTAGGTATTTCTGGAGTATTATAAATGCGTACTCCTCCCTCTCACATAAATAGTGGGTTATACCATAAAGGGAAAGGGGATGCACAGTTGATGGAAAGAGACGAAAGCACAGTAATATTGTAGTGAAGATAATGTAAATAACTTGAAAGTAAGAACAATAAATAGCTTGAAAGTAAGAACAATTATAAGGCGGTAGAACTAGCCAAGTATATATGAAAATAACTAAAAGTAAATGAGAACAATAGTTCAAAGTAAATGAAAGCAATTTAGAACCGTCCGGTATGGCGGTAATCCGTCCAAGGTGGCGGTAGCAACAAGTAAAATAATGAACATAAAACTGAAAATATTTGTTATTGAAAGTAGGATAAATACTTACAGTAGTAGTGAATACAAGATCTCAACAGTTACAGGTTAACAATTACAAAGTTTAAACTAGTCCTAGTTACAAGGTTTGTAGGATTACAAGGCTTATAGTGAACAAGGATGAACAAGGTAGTAGTAGTGGAAGTAGGGTGAGTTCTCTCTCTAAGAAGGCTAGTTCTAAGAGAAGAGAAATCAGAAGTAAAACTTGACTTGAAAAACCCTGAAATTTAAGGGACAACCCCCCTTAAATAGGCAAAATTTCGGAGTGAACAGTGTCAGTGAACAGTAATCCGTGAACAGTAAGGTGAATAGTGTTTTTTCTACTTTTTGAATTAAAAACTTCTGAACTTTTGTCTTTTACTTGGTCCAACGTTGTCAGGAGAAGCATAGCAAAAGGGCAAAAGGAAAATCATGCATGCCACCAAGTACGTAGATGCTTATTTCTTTTCTTAAAAGACTTCAAAGGTGACATTTTTTGTTGGCATAAATGAAGCCTTTGTCAGAGCATCTTCTCATCTCTACCATCATGGCTTGTGGCATTTCAGACTCATTTTGAATATTGTAATAGTTTTGGCCATTGTACAGGCTAGACAAATAGTGGCTGTTGTGCAGACTAGACAAATAGGGGAATCAAAATCTTCCGCAAAATCCGGAATATCATGAATCAGTTCCGGATTTTTCGCAACATATTTGAAGGACAATAAAATATTTTGGCTTTTGTGTAAGTCGGACAAATAAAGTAGCACTAGTCTTGTAACAGTAGTGACCTCATCAATTAGTAGAGGGAGCATCAGATGGATAACCATCAAAAGGATTAAAAGGACCTTGTGGAGAATCACATGCATGCTCATGGTAAATAGCGTACTGGTTACAGAATCCACAATATAAAATTGGCTCAAATGTTGGAGTTTTAACCGGGATGAGAAGACTCCTTGGATTACAATGATTAGCAATTCGCAAATGAGCAATGGCATCAGAATATGGTCTAGGACCAAAGACAGAAATCCTATCTGTGCTTCCCATGAAATGATAATTTTTCCATAAATTATGAGAAACATTAATAATATGGTTATTAAAATAATTTCTCCAACATTATGCAAGACCACGAGGATTAACAAAAGATAATTAAGAATTTCCTTTAAACCATGGTCCTTGGTGAGTGTGACCATTAATGAGAATGAGATGCTTTAAAGGCTGGACGTTCATCCAGTTATCTCTTTCCCATTGTGGCAACGTACTCCAACACCTGATGGAAGCAAAAGGACTGTTAAATTCTTTAATAGCATCCTGAATAATTTGTGGGAGTTGGCTAGCTTGATAATGACTTGTTAATTTTATAGATTTGATAAAGCCATATTCAAACATTTGTGAAAGCCAGTTAGGGTCCCTGTCATCATCATCATCTGAATCATTAGCAACAATTGCACCATCATCATAATTTATCAAGAGGCCGGGAAATGGGTGTTTCTTTTCATATACTCTGAGAGTACTCCCAAAGTGTTCTTTCCAATCAAGCTGAATAAAGACATTATCACCTTCGTCCAATTCATCAGGATCAGGAATAGTGGCTGTGATTAGCTTCTTAAAACATTTGAACCATAGGTTGAACGACCTAAACATAGCCTTGCTTCTCAGAATACGAGATTGTATATCTGATGACAAGTTGGCAAAAGCACTTCTTATCATAGATTGGGTCTTAAGACTCAATCTAGCATAGTCAGTGCCCATTATAGTCATTTTATCCTTTGAATGGATATCCTCTTTGCCAAAGAGTTGACTAATGTAAGAATCAATTGGAATATTTGGATGGTCAGCAAGATGGCTTCTAAAAGCCTCATTTTCTGAAATAAGAGTATTTCTTGGAACAAGGTTTGAAATAAGGTAATTTTCCGAAGTAAGGATTTTTTCTGAAATAAGGTTAGCATAGCTTATATAAGCTTCATTCTGAGCAGTAAGATTAACAAGGTGGATTTTGAGAGCTTGGAGGGTTGTTTTAAACAAGGAACGATTGTTTCTGGTAAAAGCAGCATAGAGATTATCAAGAATATATTTTATGGAATCTGGTAATTCACTATAGACTCCATTATGAAATTGTAAGGATCTAGATAAGACTTCCTGTAAAGCAATTATCATATTACCACTGGAATATGTCATTTCAGCTGGGACATATCCTTGAAGGGATGTTGATCCGCTGGGTTTTATCCCAAAAGATGCGTCTTCATGCATTGCAAAATGTTCAACTGGGATTCTTTTGTTTTGAGAATAGTCCTGTGTAGGAGCTTTTCTCTTGTTTTTCTTTTTCATAATAATCCACTTACTAGTGGTATAAATATGAATATTATTATTATTATTATTATCCCACTTATTAGTGGTGTTTACCCGCGCATCATTGTCCGATTCCTGCAAAGAATCATTGATAATGTTAGGACAATGGATAGTATTCAACATTTTGGTACTATGAAAATTACCTTTAAAATCATCAGTAAAATATTGGTAAGAACTCATCACTAGTTCTTGAATTCATCTCCATCGTTGTGCTCATTTTGTTTATCCTGTTCATTATCGGATTTATCTTTATCAATTTTTAACATTATCAATTCTTGTTTGAGATTATTGTTACCACTTTTCATGCTTTTAAATTCATGTTTTAGTTCATCTATCTCTTGTTTAACAGTATTAATTTCATGTTGGAGATCATTAACAGTTAGTTCTTTAGATTTCTTTTTATTAAATCTTTCCAAAGTTTCTTCAAAGCTTATAGTAGATTTTGGTTTTTTACCAGTTTCATCTCTTATCAAATTTTTCTTAAACCTATCCAAATATTCTTTTTGCAGTTCAGGGTTTTGAATTTGATTTATTAGTTGAATTATTAATTTTTCATCTTCTTCACTCTTGGTGAGAGCATTAATAATTTTTATAACATTGCAACAAGAATCTCTACAACCAATTTTAATATTAGGAGAATCAGAAGAATCATCAGCAGATTGATAGCAAGAATCAGATGAAGAAGAAAAATCATCTTCCAAAGAATCAGACGAGTTGTTTTATTCAAGGATTCTGAATAACTTTTCTTGCCCTTTATCATCAATATTTAGCATATTAAATTTGTTTTTCAACTTACCGGGTTTTTCTTTACAGTCTTTACTGAAGTGTCCAGATTTACCACAGTTAAAACATTTACCTTTACCTGATCTTTGTTTAAGATATTTTTTAGAAACATTTTTCTTCTTAGCATAAAATTCATTAGGTTTAACAAAGTTATTTCTGTGTTTTTTATATTTTTTATGACTTTTATCATGTTTTTTACTTTTTTGCCTAGAAGGAGTAATAGGAGGCAAACCATATTGTTCACAGAAATTTCCTATTTCATATTTAGCTTTTCTTTTATTCTTTAATTGGTGTTTTAGCAATTTTTCATCATTACACATATTGATACATAGTTTTTTAATAGTACTGAAAATATCACCATAAGTCAAATTATCATAATCAATAGAATCATTTTTACCCATTAATTCTTATTTTACCTTATGAGCAAAGATAGGAGGCATACCATCAATAAACTTTTCTTTCCAATAAGGCTTATGACAATCTTTTTGGAGCATCACTCTGGAAGTAAAAACATCTTGATACCATCTGTAATCAGACATAGTAGGACAACTCAAATTATTCAAATAATCAGAAACACGAGATGAAATATTGGATGAAGTACCAACAAAATGTTTGAGAATAGTATAGATTAAGGTATTAACACCATCAGGAATACCACGACCAATACTTTCATCAAAAATAGGCAAACCTTCATCATTCTTTTTAACAGCATGTTTAATAGACTCTCTGGATTCTTCAGTGATGTATGAATCCCACCACCCACAAAGAGTACCAGAAAAACTAGTAACAAGTAGATTAACAATTTCAGGTTGATCAAGATCATGATTATTTTGATAAGCAATACCAACCATAGACATGTGACTCATTTTATTGATGATTTCTTGTTCAGACAAACCATCAATATTCCATTCATAAAGCTTATCAGCAGAAACAGAAAACTGTGTTTGAAAAGATCTCTCTTCAAACTGCATATCAGGAGGAGTGGGTTTTGAATACCAGTTTTTAGTAAAAGACGGGTTTGGAGTTTCCAACAAATATTTTAATTTCTAGGAAATCATCATCAAAGATTCTTTTTGCAGAAACAGAAGAAACAGTATCAGAATCTGTATTTTCTTCAGAAACTATTTCTTTTTTCAAAATAGTTCGAGCAGTTGGAGTACTTGTGGAAGTACCCTTAGTTTTAACTTTTAAATCAGAAAGCATTTTTTCAACAATTTCAAGAGTCTTGGACTGAGAAGTTTTAAACATAATTTTTTCTCTTTGACTAGGTAAATCAATCAAATGTTTCTCAGTTTTAACAGGAACAGATTTTTCAAAAACAGGTTTTTCAACAATTTTTTCTTCAATACAATCAAGCTGTTGACCAATAATATGCAAGGATTGATTAGTAAAATTGTTTTGTTCAATAAGACTAACAATAGGAGTTTGATCTCAACAATTTTAAAAGGAGAGGCCTTCACTTCCTCTTTTGTCACTTCATCTTTCTTGGTAGTTATCAAAATTGAGTCAAGAGGAGGATGACTAGACCTAATAATGGTTTTATCAATTTTAACAAAATTTGATTTCTTTATTACATTTAAATGTTGTTTTGAAACCTCATCATTTGAAACATAATGGTTTTCAAGAAAATCAAAAAACAAAATATGTTTTTTCAATTGATTCATCTTTTCCAACCATTTTCTTTTAACATGGTCTTTTTCAGATTGAGCAAAATTATTTTGGAAATATTTTCTTTTAACCTTGTTTTTTGAAAGCATAAACTCATTGTACAGAGAATCCCAATCAGTTTCAAAATCATCATTTAAAACAGTCAAAACTCTTAATTGATTTTGGAAAACAAGAGGATTTTCAATAGGGGGAGAATCAAAGTCAGACAGAGTAACAGAAATAGAGTCTTCCTCATCTTCATTAGCAGTTCTAGTAAATGGAGAGGAAGTTTTAGGTTTAGTAGAATAGTAAACAGAGCTAACTTGAGATTTATAATTCGGTTCATGCATTGATACATCATTAGTCCCCCCCTAATTATATGAGCCCTAAGTATATGAGCAGAGTCCGATTGAATTGGCCTGGCCCTAGTTCAACTCTTTCTCCTGTGTGTAGGTTTTGAGTTGTTCGAAGAGGAGCTAAACCAACGATAACAAGATGCATCTCCAACTATACATAACCGCATCCACAGAGGAGGGAGGGTTAGTCAGTTTCGGCAGGTCTGGTCACTTGAGCAGAATTTATGGCCATGTTAGATAGAAATCAATAAAGTAAGTGGCCTTAGTTTCATAACCTAAAGCATCGGTCTTCTTATGAACAGCAGAAGCAACCCTATGGGAGTCTCTTGTGTTCTCCTCTATGATTCACTTGGGCATGTATTACGGATCGAAGGAATGAAAGGGGGGGTTGTTGTCCCCCCTAAACTGAACACATTCCGAATCAACGCACTTTTCGCTATTAAGAATTGGGGGAATCGAAGGGCGGTCCACACACGAACTAAGAGAAAGGGGGAAAGCCAGACTAGCTAATCGAATGGACAAAACAAAGCTAGTTTACCAGTTAGACGAGCTACATATGAAGTTTCTCATCTAGGAAACTATACTCCATTAGGAAGGCATGGTCCACTATGTCTTTGAAACTGAGTCCTTCCGGTAATCGCATATTTTCATTCGTATTTCTATAAGAGTTCCAAAGCACCTCTAGTTGAAGATCTGGCCTAGACCCCTTCTCGGACTGAGCGGGTAAGGTAGTTGCTTGCTCCTTCGTATAGTCCCGAGGAAATCAAATGGATGGAACCAGTAGGTATTGATCTAAGCTTAGAACGGGTTAGTGAAATTCCTTGTCGCATAAGTAGCGACCTGCACGAATGGTGTAACGACTGCCCCGCTGTCTCTGCTCTTTTTTTTCGAGTGTACCAACCTTCGATTTGCGGCACTCGCATTTAAACAGTCATTGTCTCGAGTCCAAGGTGACTCAACAAGGCTTCCCCCAACAACGTACCCGGCTATGGCTATCGAAATTACAGGGAAATTACTGTTCCATTCAAGGGGTTATTGAGGTAATTTTCATTCAAATTACGTGGTTATAGCGGGTTTTTACCTCAACATCGGCTCTTTCAAGCTCCATTTATTGATTCCCTGGGACCAATAGCAGCTACATAAATTGCTTCATTCTCTTTCCGGTTTGCTTTCCCTCAACTAAGGCTATTGGGACCCATAGAAGCTCAATTGGTTGCTTTCTTCCCCGCCTATCGACATTGATAGATGGATTCCCGGTGTTTATTGAAAGCAAACTCACCTTTCGTTTGACCCCTTGAGCTCCCTCCCAATAGTTTAATCAAACTCGCAGCGGAATCAACTGAAGCAGCTGAATCAACTGAAGCAGAAGTTGCTATTTCGGTGGTTGTTGGTGGGGCATCTAACTCAATAACGATTGAAAAGGCAAGTCGTGCGTACTAGGCCTAAAGGCGTGGGGCTATCGGCAAGAAGGGCAAGCACGCAAACAGGCAAGCCTGCCAAAAAGCCAGCAACAAGAGGGTTTGGTGGCCCGAAATTGACTTGGCTTTGCCAAAAGACGTCATCTCGTTGAAGCCCGACTCACGAGGCGTCCCTCTCGCAGTAGAGTATAAAGGGGTTCTCTAAGTTTTTGATGGGCTTGAGGCCTGAGTTCGAGAATGTTAGATCCTCAATTCAACATCGAGTTCCTCCACCAGACATTGAGAGAGCAGTTGCTGATGTGAGATCCGAGGAGACTCGACTTTCTCTCCTTTGCGATAGCTTGATTTAGGCCTAGGCCAAGGTTGGTACCTAATTTTAAGTTGAATCTAAAGCTGAAGTTAGGGCTGGAGCCTGAGTTGGTGTTTAGCTTTAAACCAGAGGATTTTTCCAAATTCTTTTTCAAAAATTCATTGAGCTCAAGATCTCTTTTTGAAATACTTTCAGATCCAGCAAAGGAATGTCTTCCTTCGTTGATCCTCAAAGGTGGATTATTTTGAAAACTTATTTTAACAGTACCATCAATATATTGTTGAATATGGGTGAGATCAAGTTCATCAAAAATGGGTTTAGTAGGAGGGGTTTCTTGTTCTAACAACCAATCATTAGGAAGTTTAACATCTTGCCATTGAATCATTTTTGGAACTTGAATTTTAGCATCAGGAGTTGAACATTGAATTAACATGGTTTTACCCGAAGGTTCTCTTGGAATCATAGCACAAGGATTCATTTGAGTAACCATTAGTTTATAATAAATGCGATAGATCAAAGCAAAAGGCTTACTACCCTCTTCCATGTGATAACCAGATGAAGTAATATTCAATGTCAAAACTTTAACAATATTAGGATCATCCAAAGTAAGAGTAAGATCAGGATAACAGTTAAAATAAACAGGACCATTATACATAGAAGCAGTAATCATACCAAGAATGCTATCTTTAAAAATCTTAAATCTAGCATCTCTTAAACATATGAGAACAGAAGCATTAATACCCTTTCGGGTAAGTGGTTTAATAGCAGCTTGAACCATACCAATATGCAAATAACTGAATTTTTTAGTAGCAAGGAAGTCATTAATATTCTTTTTAGTAAATAAACAACATTTTTCATGAACTCTCGAAATAGAGAAAATTTGTTCAACAGTTTTAGCTTTGTAAGCAGAATGAAAAGTACTTTCAACAAAACTAGTTTTATAAATAGTTTTAGTATTAACTTTAGGAATAGTCCAATTACGAAAATTAGGGATCAGCTCATTATCATCAATAGTGTGATCTTCTTCATTTACAATATCAGGAGGACAACTAGTCCTGGAGCTGATAGAGGAGTTGGATCTCCACAACCTATTCATACTATCCTAGGTTCAACACTTAATTATCATGTTTTTCTCACAACCGTTGCATTTCGTAACACATACCCTAACCAACTTTATACCTCTCATGCCCTACATGCCCTCTCTTGGCTCAAACGGGCTTCACCATGGTAGGACCCACTATTTATGTGAGAGGAGGGAGTACGCATTTATGGTACTCCGAAAGTACATAATAATTTCCCGTATTCACATATAAGTGAATGTAAAATAGAAAATGTGCTCCATTTTGCACATTCAACTCCAAAATTCTTTCATGTCAATCAGGCTATAATTGTGCAAATTTACACAATTGTTACAGTACATTTACATGGTTTTACTATAACTTTGTATCCCAATATTTTAATATTTTTTCTCTCACCTGTATAGCTCTCATCAGATCCCCTCTCCCTCTTGTGCTCTCATCACTCTCTCTCGCCCTCTTATTCTTTCCCACAGATCCTCTGCAACTCAACACCACCTATATCCAAACACAAATCTCATCCACCCACCACCATTACCATTAAAACCCATTACAAACAATGGAAATTCAACTCAAAATACAAACTCAAAATTGATGAAAAATTAAACCATTAACAGAAAACCCATAACCTGAACCCAAAATCAAAATCAAACCCAAACACAGTGGTGAAAGAAAGATCTGAAAGGAGAAGGAGGAGGAAAAAGAGAGACCTGTGAGTAGTAAATAGAGATATATGAGAAGAGAAAGTGAGTTAAGATAATAGAGATCTCTAAGAGGAGAAAGAGAGATTTGAGAGGAGAAAGAGAGATGTGAGATTTGGTAGGAGAAAGAAAGCTAAGAAATTGAGAGAAGAATGAGTGTTTGAGAAGAGAGAGAAGAAAGGCCTGATGCTGATGAAACATGAGAGAAAGAGAGGACATATGTATTATTAAAAAAAAGAATAAATACGAGTATTTAAATAAAATGAAGGATAGAATAAATGGACTGATATGTGTGTTTTGTAAAAGTGGATGTACGTGCAAGTTAGATTTGAGCTTATTTATATGAGTGAAATAAGTTATCTAACAATACATTTATATGAGAAAGCTTGACAAGATGCAAGATTTGACATGACACTCAAACAAGAAATAAAGAAAGCCATGGTAGGACATGAAAAAGATGCACATTTAAATAATAAGAAGAAACTGATTAATAAAACAATATAGGATGCATGTGAAAAACCTTAGAAAATGAATAAAAAACCACGATTTGAGCAAGAACAAAACATTCTTGCTCCAACTTGTATTATGCAAGGGAAAGAGATCAATTTACAATGAAGTTGCCTTTCTCTCCTACCAACTCTTTACTTTCATCTCCAAATATTTGGTTGGGTTCTTGCCTTAATAGCACAGCTACATGTTCCTTTTATACTCTAAGGAACATGGCTGGATATAACAACAGGTGTCAAGTCATCATATTTTCTCTTTTGAATCTTTTCACAGCTGTGATATTATTTGCTGACTAAGGGATAAGAACTACGCCAACATGGCACTAGGGCCCTTGGGTAGGTAGCTTTGCCACTACTTGGGAGATAAGTCTTAGACATTGAGAGGGATATCAGGAGTACTGTGATTGGTACACATGTTCCCAAGGTGACTCATGGTGCACTCAGCTAATAAGGAGTGTCCTTATAGCTTTTGACCTTAGAAGGTCACTATTTCCCTTTTTGTGAGTGCTTGAGTACCATGTCAGGTGTAAATCTTACTTCCTTCCCAAGGTAGTCACGCCTTCAACACTGACCAAGACAAAATCTCTTAGCCATCATCTACTCTCCCTTGCCTCACAGCTACTCCACGTGTAGAGTCTAGATTCAACCACTTACGCATTCTTTCATGTCAATAGTGTTATGCATTTTGCATTTGTAAGAGCATTCGCATTTGGGGATGTAAAAACGTCTCTATTTTATACCCTAAAAACTTATTTTATCTATTTTACCATCTCATTTTACAACTTACCCAATATCTTAGTTTCTATTTTTACATACAATTTATTAAAATAATATAAAATACACTATTAAATAATATAAACAATTCAATTCTCTCCCTTCTCCCCCATCTCTTTCTTCCCTCTCTTCCTCCATTAAACCCACATAGTCACTTTTCTCCTCGATCTCTCTCTTCCTTCTCTTCCTCCATCAAACCCACACAGCCACTCTTCTTCCCCATCTTCCTCCATCAAACCCTCACACCATTGAAACACCACCAGACCGAAAAAAAAAAAAAAAAAAAAAAAAAAAAAAAAAAAAAAAAAAAAACCACCACTTCAACCACCCTTTTGAACCAACCACCCAACTAAATCACTGGAACAACCACCATCGAAACCACTGGAATGACCACCATCGAAACCCACCACTTAAACCAACCTAACAACCATCGGAACTCACCATCGAAGCCAACCCAACCACCATCGAAGCCAACACAACCACAACTGAAACCAACCCAACAACCACCAAAACCCACCACCAATCCCAATCCAGCAACCATTGATCAACCCAACCAAAAATTTCATCTGAGAAAGAGAGAGAAGAGAGAAACAAAGTGAATAAAGAGAGAGAGAGAGAGAGAGAGAGAGAGAGAGAGAGAGAGAGAGAGTAAAACCCCTCTAATTGCTATTTTAGCAACTCACCCACTCAAATTAAGTTATACTTGGGTGTGAGTTGGTAAAATTTTTTAGCAACTATGAATAGAAGGTTTGTATATATAGAACCTACCATTCATGAATGCTAAATATAAAAGTAAATATAAAAGTATATAAAAGTACAAAAAAGATGGAAGAGAAAGATGGGAGAAGAGAGAAAGAATGAGTTGATAGGGTAGTTTATATTATTTTAATGAGTTGTATGTAAAAATAAAAATTGGAATGTTGTGTGAGTTATAAAATAGTTTGGCAAAATAGATAAAATAACTTTTTTAATTATAAAATAAATACTTTTCTACAAACTGGGATGTGAATTCACTTTTGTATAGCTAGCAACTTTATTGTAGCTAGAGGGTATAATTTTTTATATTGCATATTTTTAGTGGTTTGTGTTGTAAAGTTGTAACTTGGGGGGTTTTTTACACCTCCAATGCTAATGCTCTGAGATTTTTGTATCATCCAATGTGAATGCTCCAATAAGTTTAAAACACCAATCTAAACATACCTTAAAAACCAAAGCCCAAGAATTAATTGTTTTTTTTTTTTAAATAACAAAATTCAATAGTATTTTAATTTTATGATGTTTGGTCAATTAAAATTATTCTATAAGAGCATCCCAATAAGGTTGCTAAATTGACTAAAAATTCAATTTAGCAACCAATTCCCCTAAACTGTTTCTATAGCAAAGAAGCTAAACTAAAAAAAATTGAGTTTGAGCTACAGTGAGTTGCTAGGGATAGCAGCTCACTGTAGCTTAAACTCAAAACAAATATATATTTTTTTAATGTAGGATGTTAAAAAAATAGTATTTTAATGTGTTAATAACTGTAGTTGTTGTTTATTGTGTTAGATATATTATTTTAATGTGTTGTTTATATTATTTTAATGTGTGAAATGTTAAAATAAAACTTTTGATGTTAGGAAAATTATAAAATGAAGTGTTAAAATAAAGTGTTTTCCATTACTAAAAAAACCTATATTTTTTAGTAACCTTGCTGTGAATGCTTCAACAACCAAAAATTAAAAATTAATTTTCTTGTATCTTAAAAAAACTACAAGAACAAGAGTCCAATACGTGGAGGCCATTTTTGTCGTATTTTGCTTTTACTTTTGCTACATGAAAAGTTAATTTTGGCTTGAGCTTTGAAAGTCCTTTGGAACAAACGGAATTATATTCTTGTCCTAACTGTAACAATTAAATTGAAACCCAAGAATTTGCTTTGTTTCGACATTAATATTTTCTAGAAAATTATTTATTTTTCAGAGAGTATTTTTTGGAAAATTATCTTATTTTTTGGTGTTTGGTAATAATCTTGAAAATGAGCTTGAGAATTTTTTCTGCCATTTGGTATTCATAGTTTTTATAATATTTCTTATATAATTTAAAACATGTATAATATGTTTATTGTGTAAACCCACCTAATGTAATCAATATAAATAAATAATAATAATAAAAACCAAGAATGAATTTGGTTTTCAAACTAAAATTTTGACAACAAATACAATTAAAATTAGCTATCCAATTTTCATGATCTCAAATACTCATCTTGCTCATGTATATAAATAGTAACGTTCATAATATATATATATATATATATATATATAAATCATACTTCTCATAATTCAAAATAACCATTATAACCTTAAGTTCCATTTTAAATAGTTCAAAATGCCACATAGGCCAAATAGTTTTACTGGCAAACTAATCCAGTACAAATAGTTTGATAAATATATTAGAAATTGTTATAGAACCGTTGACCAATCTATGAGGAGAAAAAAAAATACAAATCTTATTAAAGAGCGGTGTTATAGAGGGGAGAACAAATAAGGAGAAAAAAGAGAAGAAAGACAGATAGAGAGAGAAGTTTATGGGAAGATAAGAGGCCAGAGGGGGTGATAGTGAGGATATGAGAAGAGAGAAAAAACAAAGGGAGGAGAAGAAGTGAGAGAGTTTATTGTGAGAAAGGTTGAATGAGTAAAAGAAAATATTTTTTCCTAGGTCAAAAGAAGATAATATTTATAAGAGTTATGCACTGTGTGTGAGAGAGATTGTTTTCCAATTTTTTTTTTGGAAAGCAACCTATAGAAAATAAGTTTTATTTTTATTTTTATAAAAGTTTTCTGTTGACTAAAGATAATTTTCTGTTTACCAATTTTTTTTTATGTTACCAAACACTGGAAAAGGAGAAAAACTATCTTTATGGAAAGTTTTCCAATGAAACAAATAGAGCGTATATTTCTCACTTTGATAAATCCAGAGAAAGTGAAAAAGAGAAGGTGACCTTTATTGAACTTCTCCTTCGGTTTTTTGTAACATACAAAGTTAATTATATGCTAAAGGTTAATGTGATAAAAGATTAAAGCATAAAAGAAATTTGTCAACTTTTTAGTGAGGTGATGTAATGAGAGGCAGTGTTGTGAATTTTGGTCCCGCTATTTAAAGTATTTTAGCTTTAGAGAGTTTGGGAATGGCCCATGATTTAATTACTAAAATTATATTCACGTACAAAATATAATCTCAATTTTTTTAACATACAAAGTTAATTATATGCTAAAGGTTAATGTGATAAAAGATTAAAGCATAAAAGAAATTTGTCAACTTTTTAGTGAGGTGATGTCATGAGGACAGTGTTGTGAATTTTGGTCCCGCTATTTAAATTATTTTAGCATTAGAGAGTTTGGTTATGGCCCATGATATAATAACTAAAATTATATTCACATAATATAATCTCAATTTTTTGTAACATACAAATAATATAATCTCAATTTTTTGTAACATACAAAGTTAATTATATGCTAAAGGTTAATGTGATAAAAGATTAAAGCATAAAAGAAAATTGTCAACTTTTTAGTGAGGTAATGTCATGAGAGACAGTGTTGTGAATTTTGGTCCCACTATTTAAATTATTTTAGCTTTAGAGAGTTTGGGAATGGCCCATGATATAATGACTAAAATTATATTCACATAATATAATCTCAATTTTGAAAATGATTCAACAAGATTGCATGAAGCTTAATAAAACACTATCCAAGTTTGTAGTTCAGTCCTTAAAGTCATATTATGCGATCTAGAAAGCAAAATGTAACATTGGTATGATTTAACATTATTATTGTTGATAACTCTATAAAGTTTGCACTTGAGTTGCTTTTTGTCCATTTATTCAGTTTAAATGAGATTCTAGAGAAACAAATCAAGTTGCCCATGTTTTACCTTTATGGTCTTTAAAATACAAGTACTCAGGTTGTTTTGTTCTTGACTCTGCTCCTGTTTTTTGCAATACATTAGTTCTTGAGCAAGCTAGAGTTTTAGTTTCTTACCTTAAATTTATGGTTCTTTTGTTAATAAAAGTGTTGTTTATAAAAAATTATCTTTGCTAACTTCTTGGGTGGGATTAATGTCAGGCTATGATTTAACTAGCATGAGGGAGCATTTGTGGATCCCCACTTGCCCACTTGGGTCCTCTCATAAGTCATAGGTCATAAGTCTAGTATACCTAGCTTCCTTCTTCTCTTTCTTTTTTTTGGTTGTTGTTGTTGTGTGTGTGTGTGTGTGTGTGTGTGTGGAGGATTGGAGTAGGGAAAAGCTTAATAAGCTTAATATAAAAGAAGTCTTTGTCAACGGAATCACTTGCACAACAATGGCAAGGAGAAAGAAAAAAAAAAAAAAAAATCATTTGCACAACAATGGCCAGCTTGCTGACTGCATTGCTTGCAATGGGCCTAGCAATTAACCATATAATAAAGCCTAAATTAATGGAATTTACCCTCCACTTTTTTCACTTTTAACAACCATTTCTCTTTTGTCCTTTCTTTGGTATTTAGTTTTGTAGTTGTGCCGGTGATTTTCTTTTCACCTCTCAACTTAGCACATCTGCACATGCATTTTCCTGTTCTTCCAAATTTACAATTGGGCCTGGAAAATTTCGCTGTCCGCATTTCTTTAAATTTTGCCTTCTCGAATTTAAAAACTTGAGTCTGTCAAAAGTCGACTAATCAAACCATCAAGAAACTTAAATTAGGATATCCAAACCCAGGAGTTTGTGATATTATGGGCCTATTGTTACGGTTGTTTAAACAACAGTTTTTAGTATTTAAACAATATTATTTGTATTTTCAAAAAATATAAACAATATTACTGAAAATCTTTTACCAAACAGGCCCTGGTTTTCATTGTGTGTACATAAAAAATACAAAAGGGGAAGGGGTAATTTTTGCAATCTATAATAAAGTACTAGCTTGTAACCCATGCATATATGCATGGTTGCATTTAATATAGACCACAAATTACACTCCTTGCAAAAAAACACCATCCAAGGTGCTTTTATATTGTCTCATATTGCCATAAGCTTTTCAAATAAATGGGTAATTTTTGGGCATTTGACATCAAACCAAAATCAAGAAGTACAAAATATTAGAGAAAGAGAAACATGTAAAGTTGATATTGAAAAGATTATCTTACCAAAATTATGCAAGGATTGATTTGATGGTGCAATTCAATGATGTACCCCCTATTTTATCATGAAATTGGTGTATCGGACTTAATTCAAATTACTGTACTAATTAATTAAAAGAACAAAAAAAGAAAAAGAAAAAAAAAGAAAAAAGAAGAAAAAGAAAATAGTTAGAGTAATAAATATTTTATTGAGATTGATGGAGAGAGAATGAGTTGATATTATTTATAAGAACCACCAAGTGTGGCCTAGTGGCTTGTCCACCACTGGATAAGGCTCTGGGGTTCGATTGGGTTTGCTCCCCAGTTCGAATCCCAGCAGCTTCAACACCTTGTGACTAGTGGTAGTCTCCCATTGCGAATGGGGATTAGTCAATGTGTGCGTAAGCTGGCTTGGATATCCCGTGGGAAACAGAAAAAAAAAAAAAAAAAATTATGAGATGAGTATAATTATTGTGGTCCCTACCTTTGGCACCAAAATTGAGACATATGATGCAAAATTAAACTCCAACCACTACAAAAAATTGACCTATACTGGCATTTTAAAACCGTTACTATAGGTCTAGAAAGTGTCGATATAGACTTGATTGGGCTATCTCGATGCTTTTAATGCTTGCGATTTTAACTGCTTGCCAAAAAGTTAGACAATAGCCCTGGATGAGCTACATTGTTACTTTTAAAACCGTTGGTACAAGTCCTAACGTTTTGTTTTTTGTATTTGTTTTTTTTTTTTTTTTGTTTTTTTGTTTTGTTTTTGTTTTGGTAATTAATTGAAAAATAATTTGGATTCAACTTAATGTTATCTTTACTTCAACTTTAATATAATACTATATATTATAAGAGAAATGTTATATCCAAAATATTTTCACAACAGTCGTAAGTGGCAAGTTGTTTCTGGCATACAAAAAAGTAATTTCAGTAATAAGATCAAATTAGAACTAGTAACAACTTACCATATAGGATATGTTGTGAAAATATTGTAGACGTAGTATTTCTATTATTATTAAGTACTGTACACAAATCAATACTGTAATTTGAAAATAAATTATAGTCCAATTTAGTGATGAATATTGTAAACACTCTCATAGTTTATTGTGTACATTTTCAACAGTCTTATGATTTAAGCGTGTACAAGTACTCTAATGATTTAAGATGAATTGTTGAACGCTAAAGATCTTTTTTGACGCTAGTTTTGATGCTGAGATATATAGGGTTTGGGGTTGATGATTGTGTTAACCCAAAAACAATACTTTAAAGTTCGGGCAACGATGTTATGATGGAAGCAAATTAGTGAAAAAGGGTCAACAGTGGTGGTTACAGAAGAAAAAGATTGTTCATCACTTATAATTGAGCACGTGAACAAGTTATAATAAAAGTTGTTGCCAACAAAAATTGTGATCAGAGAAGAACTGATTTAAATGAGGTGTTTACTAGGCTTACTCTTTTCCATTCTTAATTATAAGTTTCTAAAGTGAACAACTTGGGCACATTCATCTTAACCTAATTAAATCACCACTGCTTTGCTTTTGTCAAACTTATTATCATAGCCCTTGTCATTTTTAAGCTTTAGCACTACATATTTGGAAGAACTTATGTTTCGTCTCCATATGTTCTCCAAATATTAATGTAATTAGGGTTTAACTTTGGACTTCAATCTTTTTAATAAAAGATGGAAACCCAACAGGGAAAAGAACTATTTAAACCGTTCTTGCTCAACCACATACTTTCAAGAAAATACAAAAGGTGAAGATGAACTTGATGACTTACTCTCTCAGCCTTGCTATCAAATTATTAATTAAAATACTAAGAAAATTAACAATGAGTTCCTAGATATCAATTAAACACTACTTTATTATGTTAAACTTAACATAGTCCACATCATTTTTAAGAATCAATAAATGAAAGCACCTATGTTTTGTACCCATATGTTCTTCAAATATAATTAGGGTTTATCTTTAAACTTCAACTCTTTTAAAAAAAGATGGAAACCAAAATGGAAAAAGAAAAAAACAATGGCCGCTTTGCTCAACCACATACTTTCAAGAAAACAGAAGAGTTGAAGATGAACCTGGTGATTTGTTTTCTGTGTTGCTATAAAATAATGAATTAAAATACCATAAAAACAAGGAGCTCCTAGTCTTAGATGTCAATTATGAATTAACCACTAGTTAATTTTGTCGAACTTAACATAGTCCGCGTCATTATTTTGGAAGAACGTATGTATGTGCTAGGGTTTAACTTTAACTTCGATCTTTCTAATAAAAGATGGACACTAAAATGGGAAAAAGAAAAATTCAGACAGTTCTTGCTGAACCACATATATATAATTTTCAACAGAAGTACACAGGTTGAAGATGAACATATACATAATGAGGTGCTAGCTTTCTGCCTTGCTATCACATATTAATAAAAATATACTAAGAAAACGATGACCTTCTAACACCGTATATATGCTTTTGCAAAGCTTTGATGTCCATTGTTGTTGGACTTGATTGTCACTGTTTTATTGTTGAAGTAGAGAGACTGCATACACTTGAGTAAATAGTCAGATACTCAAAGAGATCTGAATATTCTCATTTGTCATGGAAAAAAAAAAGAAAAGAAATTATATTAGTATTCTTAGCCTTATTTTTAATCAAAGCATATGGCAGAGAGAGCAACAGCAGCAGGTTTTATGCACCAGCTGGACATTTTCCAGTACTCATCTTGTGGTTTTCACTAGTGCATGCAGAAGGGGCAGAAGGTGGGACGGGACCTTTTCTAAGTGCAGCATGAAATTTATCACCATGAACCCTCATCGGATCATGACCACCACTCATCTTTTGGTTCCCCTCCATGTTTGGATTAGGAAGGCTAGCTAGGGATCTAAAAAACAAAAGCAATATGATCAGTATCAGCCACACGCAAAATCTCAAACTATCCATAAATTTTCACACACTAGCTTGATTTCAAAAGCAATATCAGTGTAAATATTTATTCACATAACTATATAAGGCGTGGAGCAAAATATGAAGTGTGTTGCGTTAGTTTGGTGGGCTTTATAGAGGTGAAAAAACTAGCTTCCAGACATGTCAGGTGAGGCCCAATTGATGGCAGAGCCAATTGGATAATAAATATATATTTTTTTGCCGGTGGGTTGGCCACAGCACTAGAGATACTCAGACCCTGTCCCCAGCACTAGAGATACTGGCATATGAAATGGCGTGCGGGGTTAGGAGCAGTGCTGCATCCACAAAAAATTTGACAATCTTTTTGATACATGTTGATGTGATAAGTTTGTATTAGTTCTCATATATGCCAATAATTGATATTAGTATTTTTTTTTCCTGTTAGTAATAATTTACCGAATAAACACGTATCAAATTTGTTACAATTTTTTTTTTCTTTTTTTTGGGTACTTATGGACTTTCTCGTGGAGGTTGAGTGTCCTCCATGTTAACGGAGTTACTCCAAAAGAAGACTAAAACCAATTTTTAGGAGAGTAATGTTAAGTACAACAATTTTATAACAAATCTTAGATGATAAATAATTATTGGTTCTAATATGAGTTTACTATTGGAATTACTTTTTTGTCTATCAATAATAACTTATCACATAGTATTTGTTGTGAAATTATTATAGATGTAAAATCTCATTTTTAGGATGATAGTTTATACAATCTTTCACAAGTTACTTTTTTCTTAGAAAACTTTCACGAGTTATACAACATTTTTATAATAAATCTTAGATGATAAATCGTTATTGGTTCTAGTATGAGTCCACTATTAAAATTACTTTTTTGTCTATCAATTATAACTTATTACATAGTATTTGTTGTTAAATTATTATAGGTGAGGCCTGTTTGGTACATGTGTTTAAAAAGTGAAAATTGTTATTTGAAAATATTTGTGGAAATATATGTGGGTGAAAAAGTGCATAAAAATACGTGTAATATTGTTTAAAAACTAAAAATTGTTGTTTGAAAACACAAACCAAACTCCCCAAAAAATCTCATTTTTAGGAATGATAGTTTATACAATCTTTCACAAGTTACTTTTTTTTAGAAGACTTTCATGAGTTACTTGATAGTGGTAAGTCATGGTGATAGATGAAAGAGTAAAGAAAATAAGAGGCTGTTTTGTTTTTGTGTTTCCATCGTCCATAACTATGTTTCCATCATCCAAAACTCAAAATATGTGGGTCCCACGGTGGAGAAGTCTATTTGATTTTTGTTTCCAGTTTTTGTTTCCATCACTTAATTCTCTGACTTTTGAGTGATGAGTTATGGAAATTAAAAAGGTGTTTTCAGTTTCCAAAACTCAATTTTCAATAGCATTTTTGTAATTAAACACACACTGGGGGACCCACTAGTCTTGTCAAGTCAGATATTCCTTTTCTCTCCTAGCGGTCACTTTCTCTCTCTCTCTCTCTCTCTCTCTCTCTCTCTCTCTCTTGGTTATTCTTCAGAGCAAAATCTCACCCACGCCGACCCATATGATGGACAACTCACATGCTGACCCATCTCTCTTTGTCCTTCATCGTTCCCTCGTCGATCAGAGATTTCAGATTTGACTCGATCAGGCTTTGTTGTCGATCCAAAAGAAAAAAAAAAGGGATCTATGAAATGATTTTTTTTCATGTTTGCGTTTGTCGTCGATCCGGCTTTGTGATGGACTTGCTTGTGGTCTAACTGGGTTGAAATGTGAAAGGAAGGGAATTGGGTATTGGTGTTGTGGTTGGTGTAGCGAGGTGGGTGTAAAGGTTTGAGCTTTTTGTGAGTGGCGGTAGTGATGGGGGGTGAAGAGTGGTGAAAAAGGTGTTGGAGGAGAGTGTCTAAAGGAACTGAAGAAGGAGATGAGGATTGAGGAGGAAGGGGTGGTAGTGGGAGTGTTGTTGAAGTGAATTTCAAAGATGGGTTCGGCAATGGTTTTGTGGGTTTGTTTGTTGGGATGGGAGGCACTGGCCTGTTGGGAAAGAGAGCACCTTCCATTACAGATTGAGAGAGAACTGGGTTTTGAATTCTTGAGAGATGGGTCTTGCTATTTTTCTACACAAGTTTTTTTTTTTTTTTTTGATTTGGTGGTGTATCATAAATAAGTATAAATGGATTTTTGATTTCCTACTGCATATTTTGAGGGTTGGAAAATGGCTTTTGGGTTTGGTGGAATTTTTATTGATGGGAGTTTTTGTTGTTTGTCCTTCTTTGGTTGCACTTCACTATGACTGTGGTGGTGGCAAAATGAAATGAGCAGTGAAGAAAATGAAATGAAATGAGTGTGAGGCTGGTAGACAAACAGAATTGCTTGACTTGGTGCTCAGGTATGGGTCCTACAGAAAGTACAAAAAATTGAGTTATGAGAAGTTGGAAACAGTGTACCAAACGTGCCAACTTTAGGGAGTTGAGGTATTTTAAGTGATGAGTGATTGTTTTTTTTTAAAACCAAACAGCCCCTAATGGACTTATATTTCATATATATAATCATAACTTATCTTTTGAAGTCTTATTATTTGTCCAAAAAAAAAAAAAAAAAAAAAAATCTTTTGAGCTAATGGTAAAAAAAAAGGCCATGATCATGAGTGCTCTTGTGTATCAGCTAAAGCTAAATTTTATAGTGTAGTTGATTGACTTTTTTTTTTTTCTTTTTGGGTTGTAAAATCACTATCAATTTATTGTCTATATTTTTATTTGTTTTGCTATATTCTAATACAAGTGAGACCATTTTGAACCTCCTTGATGAGAGCATAATGGCGGAGTCAGGGATTTATCCATGGGGGGCCAAATTAAAATGCAACAATTAAATCATTACATATTACATGTTATATATAATAATGTAAAAAATCACAGAAGGTTGGTCTAGTAGTTCATAAGATCTCATAAGATCCATGAGGTATTGAGTTCAAAACTCCTAACCACCATCATGGAGTCAAAAGGATTCTTCTTAGTAATTACTTGATGTGTATAGGAAGGGGGAACTGCCCGTACTCAAGGGAATAGTCATCCTTTTGAATAGCTTTAGACATCTGCGGTAGCCAAAATAATAAAATAGAAAATGTAAAAAGAAAAAAAAAACTATTAATATTTTTAACATGCAAAAGAAGTATTTTGCAAATTAATAGTTGTATAACAAGCCTCAATCAAGCTTAGTAGATATATCTTAAAATTAAGAATAAAATTACACCTTTTACCTATCTTAGATAAAAATCAAAGTGTAAAATAAAAAAGGGCATATCTCGGCTTAATCTCCTGAGAATAGCTTAAAAGAAAAATATTTTTTCATTTTACTTTTTAGTTGAGTCATGAGAAATAGGCCATATTAGTCTTTTTTTTTTTTTTTTTTTTTTGAGGAGTCCTATTTTATGTTAATATATCAATCGAATGGAAAGTTAAGAGTTGGAATAAGATTGTGCATTATGAACCATTATAAAAGAAAGTTAATGATATAATTTAGGAGAATGTGAGTTTAACTTTCAGGTACTAAAAATTATCTTCATGCGTGCACAAACTTGCACACATATATATAATTAAGTTAATTTTCCACCTAACATATGTATTAAAAAATATTCAAAATAAGCCTCTATTATTTAGCCTCTTAGTGGCTACGCCACTAGTAGTTCATACTACATTTCATGAATTATGTGGTAGTGGTAGGTCATGGTTGATAGATGAAAATGTAAAGATAATGTTGGGCTTATATTCCTTTACAATCATAACTTATCTTTTGAAGTCTTATTATTCGTCAAAAAAATAACTTATCTTTTGAGCTAATGGTAAAAAGGGTCCTAATAACGGGTGTCCTAGTATACTCGTTAAAGTTGAATTTTATAATGGAGTTGATTGGATCTTTATAGAGAATCAAGCCATTTTCAATTCAAAGTCTATATTTTTATTAATTTTTGCTATTTTCCAATACAATTGAGGCCATTTTGAAACTTCCTTGATGAGTGCACAAGAGCACCCATTAACAAAAGCCTTGTAAAAAAATTAAGATATTTTGTATTCTCGAGAGGAAATTATCTTATGAATTTTTTATAAAATAATAGTTTGCTATGGACACGGGATAAATAATTGAATTTATCTTAATCACATAACATTTGAGATAGTGCTCCAAAGAACAATGACATAAGCAGAATGACACAAGAAACATAACACATTTGCTTCAAGATGATAACCCTAAATCCACAAGAGATTCATTCATGAATACACTAAAAATAAAGAAGAAAACTCTATGAAATTTTATTGATGAGAAATTTGTATTATGTATTGAAAATTTGTTTACAAACTTTGAGACCTAATGAAAGTTCCAATAGAACTTGATTGACAAGATCAAATATTCTAAAACAAATCTTAATAACCCTAAACCTAAAATTTAAGGAAAAGCATTAAAAGCACATAAAATCAAGGAAATAATAACCCTAAACCTAAAATTATGAAAATTACATGAAAATATCAAATTGATAAATAAAAATATCGTACTTCATACTCTAGCCATCAGCCAACCAAAACACAAAACATAGAGGTGGGCGTGAAAAAAAATCTTTGCAACTTTTTGTGTTGAGAGACTTTTTTTTTTTTTTTTTAAAAGATAATATTAAAACTATTACAAATTTTAATGCAAATAACTTACAATTTTATTGTTATCATTTTAACAATATAGTAAACACATGTTAAGTTATATATTTCTTTTATAATTTGTGACACTTTAGTTTGTAAAATTCTATATAATACCATTTATAGTACTTTTAGTATTATTAGCCTATGATTGTAGGATGCACATGGTATAAAAGGGAAGAAATATATGTCATCCCCTTTAAAAAAGAGTAATATATAATTATATATGAGCTAAGGGAATATATATGCATATTATTTTAGTTTTTGATACACGAAAGCAGTGTCCTAACTTCTAACCTTTGGTTAGACTATTATACTTCCTACCCATTAGACACTCTAGAAATCCCATTATGGTATGGTGGATTGAAGATATACATATGAAGATAATTTATGGATTCAATAAAAAGACAGGTATTTAGCAAAAAAAAAAAAAAAAAAAAGCACAAAAAGGGCAAAATAAAAGAGGTGGCATAAATATTAGATGAAATCATGAGTGCATTTGGCTTTTGCTTATTTCTAATAGCTTATTTGTATGGTATTTATCAAAAGATGTAGTTGCTGGTAAGTTTTATGTAAAAAGTGTGACAAAAAGTTAAAAACTAGTTTATTTATAAAGAGTTAAAAGTTAGACATTTGGACAAAAAAAAAAAAAAAAAAAAAACTAAGACAGAGTAAAAAGTAAAAACAAAAAAATTGTAGCCAAACTCACCCCATAGATGAGTGTCACACGGGACCCTCTTTATCGCCCATGCGCTCAATAAAAAATAAACAGACATTAATGGAAGAGAAAAAGAAGAGATATGTGCGTGTATCATATATAAATTTATTATATATATTTAACGAATTATTATGGATGCCCTTTTTGTATGATTATGATTCAGTGTGCGGATCTTTTTTCAATGATTGATGTGGAATTGCAAAAAGAGAAAAGTTAGATTTATTTTGTGATGATACATCATAAACAATTTGTTAGAGTCATGATTGTATACTAGATGATGTTAACCTCCATTCTTCTTCTTCTTCTTTTTAAAGAATAGGTCACGGAACTTAATAACAGTTGAATGGAAGTTTGGAGACAATAGAAAGTGAGGGCTATGAAGAAAAGGTAAATATGTTTTTCATGTTTGGAAGGTATAATGGTATAAGTCAACCTCCCTACTTGTTCTTCTTCTTCTCCTTTTATTTTTTTAAAGAAAAGGTTACCTAAGTTAATGAAAGTTGGAGACCAATAGATTATAGTGAAATAAACATCATGTTCTTGAACATGGTGAATACGTTAAAGGCAAATTCAAAGATCAATAATGTAAACTAGCATTTATACGTTTTCCTAGTAACACTAAGCATGGACTCATGGCCTCGTTTTTCAAGGGTTTTTCATTCTACTTTATCTCTCATATTTTCATGTTCTTCCATTCTAGAACCTATCACCACGGACAATCCAATTACAATAAATTAAAGTAAATAATTACATTTTTTATCTGAAATTTTATAGTCCACAGTTACAAAAATATATAAAAAAGAATGCAAAAATGAATATATATATATATATATATATATTTATATTCACATGTGCAACTCACTCATATACAACATATAATAACTTTAAAGGAGTATTGAAAGAAATAAAGGGGGAAAAGAAAAAAGAAAAAGAAAAAAACAATAGGGTAAGAAAACAGTGCTATATAGTATATATTCTTTGAACTTTTTCATTGTATGACTTCAATCTCATTTGGCCCTTAGTTCTTAACTTTTGCCCCCATAAAACTAGATATACAATAACTATGCTTTAATAACCCTAAAAATAGTTATAATACAACAAATGAATCAAAATCATATATAACAATCAAAATCATATTAGTAATAAAACAATAAAATAAAGAAATAGAACAAAGAGAATTGCCTTGTAGGAAAGGACTACTCCTTCCTTTAAGAGTGTAAAAAAGAGAGGGTTTTTTTTTTTTTATATATATAAAAAATATTATTATTATTATTATTTTAATTTTTATAAATTAAACATGAAGAAGAGAGAAATTTATTTATGCTTGATTTTAGCGGCTGACTTGCCATTCAAAAGAACTAAAAAGAGATAAAAATACCTAATTTTAAGGAATATATATATATATATATATAAGGGGTTATCTTTGAAAAAAATAAATAACATATTTTGGTAGGATTTTTTAATGATAGTAATTAAGGAGAAATAATTTCTCCTATTTAAGGGAAAGGATAAGTATCCTATGAGAAATGGTAACACTATCGTTTGGACCTTGACCGACCACAGATAGGAAAAAAAAAACTGTTTGATTTTTTTTTTTTTAAGAAAAATTTTGAATTGGACAATACTAAGAGAGGGAGGGTATATATATATATATATATATATATATATATATATATATTGTTTGTTTGTGCGCGCGCGTGGAGGATTGGAGTAGGGAAAAAGCTTAATAATATAAAAGAAGTCTTTGTCAACGGAATCATTTGCACAACAATGGCAAGGAGAAAGAGAAAAAAATCATTTGCACAACAATGATCAGCTTGCTGACTGCATTGCTGACTACAAGAACAAGAATCCAATAGGTGGAGGCCATTTTTGTCGTATTTTGCTTTTACTTTTGCTACATGAAAAGGTAATTTTGACTTGAACCTTGAAAGTCCTTTGGAACAAATGGAATTACATTCTTGTCCTAACTGGAACAATTAAATTAATACTCAAGAATTTGCTCTATATTTCTCACTTTGATAAATCCAAAGAAAGTGAAAAAGAGAAGGTGACCTTTTTTGAACTCCTTCGGTTTTTTGTAATATACAAAGTTAATTTTGTTAAAGGTTAATGTGATAAAATATTAAAGCTTAAAAGAAATTTGTTAACTTTTTAGTGAGGTGATGTCACTAAAGATAGTGTTTTGAATTTTGGACTTACTATTTAAATTATTTTAGCCTTAGAGAGTCTGTGAATGACCAATGATATAATGACTAGAATTATATTCACATAATATAATCTCAATTTTAGAAATGATTCAACATGATTACATGAAGCTTAATAAAACACCATCTAAATTTGTAGTTCAGTACTTAAAGTCATATTGATTGATCTGGAAAGCAGAATGTAACATTGGTTTGGTTTAGGGTTTGTTTGGGATTTACTTATTTTGTTAAAATTGAAAACTTTTTACTGAAAGTACTGTAGATAAAAGTAAAAGTTAGCTGAAATAGTACAACGAGACCCATAAATAGTACTAAAAAGTACAGTGGGACCCATAAATAGTAACAAAAATAAGCTAAAGGTCCGTTTGGGTAGTGCGGTTGTGTCCGCGTTTTGGGCCTTTTTTTTTTAAGTCCAGCACGTTATGTACTCCTTGGCCATGAACAATGATTTTAGGCCAATAAACAGTGCTGAACAGTAAAAAAATTATTTTTTCTATTGTTTTTAGTTTTCAGCAAAATAAGCTGTATCCAAAGGCACACTAACTAGTAAAATAAGCTGTCATTTTAATTTGGAGTCAAATGCACACGTAATGTTATTATTGTTGATAACTCTATCAAGTTTGCACTTGGATTACTCTTTGTCAGTTTATTTAGTTCAAATGGAAACCTAGAGAGACAAATCAAGTTGCCCATGTTTTGGTTTCATGGTCTTTAAAAAACAAGTACTCAGGTTGTTTTGTTCTTGACTCTACTCCTGTTTTTTGCAATACATTAGTTCTTGAGGAAGCTAGAATTTTAGATTCTTACCTGATATTTATGGTTCTTTTGTTAATAAAAGTGTTGCTTATAAAAAATTATTTTTGCTAACTTCTTGGGTGGGATTAAAGTAAGGCTATGATTTAACTAGCATGAGGGAGCATTAGTGGATCCCCACTTGCCCACTTGGGTCCTCTCTAGAATACCTTCCTTTTCTTTTTCTTTTTTTTCTTTTTTTTTTCTTTTTTTTTTTTTTTGTGTGGGGAGGATTGGAATAGGGAAAAGCTTAATAAGCTTAATATAAAAGAAGTCTTTGTCAACGGAATCATTTGCACAACAATGGCAAGGAGAAAAGAAAAAAAAATCATTTGCACAACAATGACCAGCTTGCTGACAATGGGCCTAGCAATTAACCATATCTAAAGCCTAAATTAATGGAATTTACCCTCCACTTTTTTCACTTTTACTCTTTTTAACAACCATGTCTCTTTTGTCCTTTCTTTGGTATTTGGTTTTGTAGTTGTGCCTGTGATTTTCTTTTCACATCTCAACTTAGCACATCTGCACATGCATTTTCCAGTTCTTCCAAATTTAGAATTGGGCCTGGAAAATTTCGGCTGTCCGCATTTCTTTAAATTGGGCCTTCTCGAATATAAAAACTTGAGTCTGTCGAAAGTCGACTAATCAAACCATCAAGAGACTTAAATTAGGATATCCAAACCTAGGAGTTTGTGAGATTAGTTTTCACTGTGTATAATTAAAAATATAAAAGGAGGATGATAATTTTTGCTATATAAAGTATACTAACTTGTAACCCATATATATACATAAATGCATTTAATCTAAGAGTCACAAACTTTTCCACAATTTTGCTACATGATGACTTGTGAGTGATAAAAATAAAATAGTGACTTTATATAGTTTCATGATTTCACTATTCATAAGTCGCCATGTAGTAAAATTGTGGAAAAATTTGTAAAACAAGACTTATTTTTAATCTAGATCACAAATTACACTCGCAGAAAAAACACCATCCGAGGTGCTTTTATGTTGTCTCATATTGCCATAAACTTCTCAAATAAATTGGTAAATTTTGGGTCTTTGACATCGAACCAAAATCAATTAAAATGTCTTGAAAAAAAAAAATCAGTTGATTTTTTTTTTTGATAAGATATCAGTTGATTAAGTTACAGCTAATTTACTTTTGTACAATAAAAATTATTGAATAAACACATTAGAAATCTAACGGAGAGATGTTCAAGAGTACTTACAAGCGTTTTTTTTTTTTTTTAATATATTTTTTTCTCCGCTGGAATGGCTTGCGATTTTGACAGGTGACAACGTCATCTAGGAGCCTAGGATGCATTGATGTGTTGATACATTTATAGGGAAGTAAATCTTTATCAAACTAATTAGCATAGTCCGAGTTAGCTTAATTGAAATGGAGAAAGTTAGGGATGCCACTTTTGGGCCGCAAAACTCATAAATCACAACATCAACAAGTTGTAATAAATTTGTGACAAAAATTGTGATCAGAGAAAGATCTGATTTAAATGAGGTGCTCTCACTAGGCTTAATCTTTTCCATTCTTAATTATAAGTTTCTAGAGTGAACAACTTGGGCACATGCATGAATCAGCGTGATTAACCTAATAACCACTAGTTATCCTCAAAAAAAAAAAAAAAAAAAAAAAAACCCTAATAACCACTAGTTTGTTTTTGTCAAACTTATTATCATAGCCCATGTTAAGCTTCAGCACTATTTGGAAGAACGTATGTCTTGTCTCCATATGTTCTCCGATCCAAATAATAAAGCTAGGGTTTAACTTTTGACTTTAATATTCTTAATAAAAGATTGAAACCAAACTGGGAAAAAGAACGATTTAGACCGTTCTTGCTCAACCACATACTTTCATGAAAATACAAAAGTTGAAGATGAACATAATGACTTACTCTCTGCCTTTCTATCAAAATATTAATTAAAATACTAAGAAAATTAATCTCCTAGTTATCAATTAATCACTACTTCATTCTGTCAAACATAACATATAGTCTGCATTATTCTTAAGAATCAATCAATGGAAAAACCTATGTCTTGTCCCCATATGTTCTCCAAACATAATTAGTGTTTAACTTTAACTTCAAATTTTTTAACAAATTAAAGATGGAAAATAAAATTTAAAAAGAAAAAAAGAGTCATTTTTGCTCAGTGGCGGCTCCAGAAAGTTTTTTCAGGATGGTTATTAAAAACACTTAACTTTAAATAATTTATTAATAATAAAACTTGAATATATTAACATCAAAGAATAAAAACATATTCAAATACATAAAGTTTTAAAATTTTCTTTCACAAGTTTTCAGATTTTAAAATTGTTGTGTAATGTGATAGTTTTACTATTAATATTATCAGTTACATCTTTTTCAATATACACAATCAAACAATTATTAAGTTACTGATCTTCTATTCAATTACTAACATATTGCCTAAATAAGTACTAATATAAACAAAATACATTACCTTTTTGAAAAAATATATTACATAAACCCAACAAATTCAGCTAAAGACTAAAGCAAATACTAATAGACTAGTTATTTGAAAAGTATGCATTTATTTATATAAAAAAATAGTAATTTTAAAATATGCCAATTGAACACAATTTAAAAAATCACAATTAAACATTTGATTTGAGATTTTAGACTAATATCTATTAGGTTCTAAGAAATTAGGAACTAATGTATTAGAACTTCAATTTGTATTATGTTGGCAAACCATGATCAAAACATAGAGTCTAGGTTTAGGCTTGCTCAAAGTATGTTTATTTGTGAAATTGGAATCGAGTGATTGCAAAATTTATTGGACTAAATCTGCAAGGCTTGATCGATCGAAAATTAGACTCGATCGATCGAACCACGTGCAGATTTATTTTTCTGCAGAGTTCTAGTTCAGCCCAAACTCTACTTAAACGTATTAGGGTTCAAGTAAAACTCTCCTATATATAAGGGAAACCCTAGAATGTTTTTCGGAGTTGTTTTTAGAGATATTAGAGTGCCTCTTGTGCCTCTTTTTATTTTTAGGGTTTTGTACCCAAAGGCTTTCTAAAGGTTGCTCATATTGCGGTTTGTGTAAATCTCTTGTGAGATTTAGAGGAGCTTTCGTTTACACAAACTTAGAGTTTTCAAGGAGGAGATATTTTCTACACTTGGAGGAGATATTTTCTACACCTTGATAATCAATTCAGTTGCTGCCATAAAAGCTTAAAGAATACACAAGCGGGGGTGCTTGTAGCTGGTGGGAATCCAAGAAAGAAGGAGTCCGTGGATTCGGAGCTTGCACGTGGTCGTGTCAGTAAGTTCTACTGGTTGGTAGTATTAGGAAGTCAAGCGGGGGTACTTGTAAGTCCTTTTGTATGAACTTCGATTCTTTCAAGATAGTGGATTCAAGTTTACCTTGAGGATAGTTAGGTTAAATCCTCCCCAGGTTTTTACCGGTTTGGTTTCCTAGGTGATCATATCTTGTGTTATTTATTTTCCGCTGCTTTGCATGATTTGATCTTTATTATTGTGATAACCTAGACTTGTTTAATTGGACTAAATAACAACTTGGCTAATTACCTAGGTTTAATCAATTGTTTAAGGGGTCTAAAAACTAACAATATCTTTGTTTGAGCAATTTTTGAAAAGTGTTATCTACAGTATTTCTGCAACACTTTCACAACAAAACCAATGTGGTAAGTTTTTACTGGTTCTAATTTGAACTTACCACTGAAATTATTTTTTATCAATCAAGAATAACCTATTATTTAGGATTTGTTACGAAAATATTGCAAAAATATTGTGAACATGGCATTTCTTGCATTTTTTTTTTGAACATTTAATGGACAAAAATTTTGAAGAGGTTGAATTTTATTTTTAATGGGCTCAGTTGTTATTAAGGGTGTTCAAGTGTTTTTTTTAGGGTGGTCAATTTTTTTTTTAGAGTGGTTAAAAGACCCATATTAATTTAAAACTCAAAATTTTTTAAGTTATATTTAAGAAAAAAAACAAAAAATTCAAGGTGGTCTGTGACCACCCTGATTGACACTCGGCGCGGCCAGTGTTCTTGCTCAACCGTACACGTACTTTCAATAGAACACGAGTTTAAGATGAACCTGGTGACTTGCTTTCTGCGTTGCTATCAACTAATGAATTAAAATACCAGAAAAACAAAGAGCACCTAGTCTTAGATATCAATTAACATAGTCTGCATCATTATTTGGAAGAACGTATGTTCCCCATATTTTCTAGGTTTTAATTTCGACTTCAATATATTTAACAAAAGATGGAAACCAAAAATGGGAAAAAGAACAACTTAAACCGTTCTTGCTTAGCCATAAATTATTTTCACGAAAAGTACAAAAGTTGAAGATGAACATATGTAATGAGGTGCTAACTTTCTGCCTTGCTATCATATATTAATTAAAATACACTAAGAAAATTAACAATGACCTTCTAACACCATATATATGCTTTTGCAAAGCTTTGATGTCCATCGTTGTTGGACTTGATTGTCACTGTTTTATTGTTGTAGCACATGCGAGTTGAAAGAGACTAGAGATCGATCAAGCTCATGTAGTTTTATTTTATTATTATTTTTTCCACGTTTAACAATGTTCACATATCGTTTGGACATGAAACATTTCACGTCCTAGAATATGAAACTATACTTAGCCTTATTTTTAATCAAAAGCATAGGGCAGAGAGAGCAACATAACAAGTTTTATGCACCAGCCGGACATTTTCCAGTACTCATCACTGTCATCTTGTTGTTTTCACCGGTGCATGCAGAAGGGGCAGAAGGTGGGACGGGACCTTTACTAAGTGCAGCATGAAATTTATCACCACGAACCCTCATCGGATCATGACCACCACTCATCTCTTGGTTCCCCTCCATGTTTGGATTAGGAAGGCTAGCTTGGGATCTAAAAAACAAAAGCAATATGATCAGTATCAGCCACAGGCAAAATCTCAACCTATCAAATTCACTCTCTCTAGCTTGATTTCAAAATCAATATCAGTGTGAAATATATATAACTATATAAGGTGTGGAGCAAAAACTGTAGTGTGTTGCGTTAGTTTGGTGGGTTTTATAGAGGTGAAAAAACTAGCTTCCAGATGATGCCATGTCAGGTGAGGCGCAATTGATGGCAGAGCCAATTGGATAATAAATAAATATATTTTTGTCGGTGGAATGTTTGCCAAAGTATGGGACAAGGTTTGCCGCAGCACTAGAGATACTCGGAAATGAAAAGGGCGTACCGGGTTTGGAGAAATGCTACGTGCACAATAAAAATTGATAAGATTTTTGATAAATGTTGATGTGATTAGTTTGTACTAATTCTAATTTATGCCAATAATTGATATTACTTTTTTTTTTTTTTAAATTTATTACTAATAATTTACTGTATCAACACATATCAAATTTGTTATCATATATATAAATATAAATTATATAAATATAATTTTTTTTTTGTGCTTATGGACTTTCTCGTGTGGGTTGAGTGTCCCCCATGTTAGTGGAGTTACTCCACAAAAGAAGACTAAAACCAAATTTTAGGGGACTAATGCTAAGTACAGCATTTTCATAACAAATTCTAACTATATGATAAATCGTTATTGGTTCTAAGATGAGTTTAATACTGAAATTACTTTTTTGTTCACTAATAATAGCTTACTGAAATTATTATAGACGTAAAATCTCATTTTTAGTATGGTAGTTTATACAATCTTTTTATCAAGTTACTTTTTTTTATAAGACTTTCACGAGTTACTTGATAGTGGTAAGTCATGGTGATAGATGAAAAAGTAAAGAAAATGATGGGCTTATATTTCATATATACAATCATAACCTATCTTTTTGAAGTCTTATTATTTGTCAAAAAAATAACTTATCTTTTGAGCTAATGGTAAAAAAAGAGTCATGATAATAAATGTTCTTGTATACCAGATAAAGCTAAATTTTATAATTCATTTGATTGACTTTTTATTTATTTATAGAGAATCACTTTCAATTTATTTTCTATATTTTTATTTGTTTTTGCTATTTTCTGATATCAATGAGACAATTTTGAACCTCCTTGATGAGAGCACAATGACGGAGCTAGGGATTTATCCTTGGAGGGCCAAATTAAAATTTAATGATTAAATCATTACATATTATATGTTATATATAGTAATGTAAAAAATTACAAAAAGGTTGGTCTAGTTGTTCTTAAGATCTCATAAAATCCATGAGGTATTGAGTTCAACACTCCTAACCAACATCATGGAGTCAAAAGGATTTTTTTATGTAATTACTTGATATGTATGGGAAAGGGGAACTGCACGTACTCAAGGAAATAGCCATGCTCTTGAATAGCTTAGTCACCCACGGTAGCCAAAATAATAAAATAAAAAATGTAAAAAGAAAAAAGACTATTAATATTTTCAACATGCAAAAGAAGTATTTTACAAATTAATAGTTGTTTAACAAGAAGTCTGAATCAAGCTTAATAGATATATGTTAAAATTAAGAATATGGTAAATTGCAATTTATACCTCTAAAGTTTGGGGTTGTTTGAATTTTATACTCCAAAATTTAAGAAAATTAATTTTACATCTTGAAGTTTGGTTCCGTTAGTAATTCACCCCACGGTTAGTTTCCAGTTAAGTGAAACATTCTTGTGCTGATATATTTTATTTTTGTCAAATTAGTCTCAAATTACGTTGTTTCATTGCCCAAGAGAAAAGCTGGCACAAGCACAATCAAAAGTACGTAGATTTGGCCTCAAGTTAAAACACAAATCTCTAGCTTAAACAGCACCATTTCAAGCCAAACTCTAAAATCTAAAACACAATCCACGGAAGGAACAGTGAGGGAAGGGAATAGGGAAAAAATCAATTCTAAGGTGAGAATTGCAATCAATTCTCGGCAAGGAAGGGGTAGCAGATGTGTGGGCTAAAGCCATGTTTGAACGCTTCACAGAAAAAACATAATAATTTTAATTGCTGCAACAACAAATATTAAAGCCTTGTTTGAGCACTTCCTACTCTTTCTTCTTCGACCACCTCAGCCAGTGAGAATCGACGGCATAATCCCTCAGGAAGAAGAGCTGAAGATTGCTTTGCTCTCTTCCTACTGGAACTTAATAAGTTTGAAAGGGACTGTGAAACAGCTTCCATTGACGCTTCGATCAATGGAGATGCTGTTGAGTTCGCTGCAATTTATCGCTGTCAATTGAGGTAATAAACACCCTGAGCAACCATTAATTTTAGGCATGTTTGCTGACCCATTGATTTGTTCCCTCACTGTTCTCCTTCCGTGGATATTGTGTTTTAGATTTCAGAGTTTGGCTTGAAACGGTTTCATTTAAGCTAGAGATTTGTGTACTTGACGCTAAAACAAGTTTTGATTGTGCTTGTGTAGCTTTTCTCTTCGTCATGAGAAAACTAGGCCATATTAGTCTTAGAAAAATATTGTTTCATTTGACTTTTTAGTTTGAGTCATGAGAAAACTAGGCCATATTAGTCTTATTTTATGTTAATATATCAATTGAATGGAAAGTTAAGAGTTGGAATAAGATTGTGCATTATGAACCATTATAAAAGAAAGTTAATGATATAATTTAGGAGAATGTGAGTTTAAACTTTCAAGTACTAAATATTATCTTCATGCGTGTACACGCGCGCAGATACATACATACATATATATAAAAGTTAGTTTTTCACCTAATATATATATTAAAAAATATTAAAAGTAAGCCTCTATTATTTGCTATTTAGCCTCTTAGTGGCTCCGCCACTGGTAGTTCATACTTCATACAATATTTCGTGAGTTATTTGGTAGTGGTAAGTCATGGTTGATAGATGAAAATGTAAAGATAATGATGGGCTTATATTCCTTACAATCATAACTTATCTTTTGAAGTCTTATTGTTTGTAAAAAAAATAACTTATCTTTTTAGCTAATGGTAAAAAGGGTCTTAATAACGGGTGTCTTAGTGTACTCATTAAAGTTAAATTTTATAATGTAGTTGATTGACTATTTATAGAGAATTAAGCCACTTTCAATTTAAAGTATATTTTTATTAGTTTTTGCTATTTTCCAATACAAGTGAGACCATTTTGAAACCTCCTTGATGAGTGCACAAGGGAACCCATTGAAAAAGGCCTTGTAAAAAACTAAAAGATTTTGTATTCTCAAGGGGAAATTATCTTATGAATTTTGTTATAAAATAATAGTTTGCTAAGGATATAGGAAAACTAATTGAATTTATCTTAATCACATAACATTTGAGATGGTGCTCCAAAGAACACTGACATAAGCAGAACGCCACAAGAAACATAACACATCCACTTCAAGATGATAACTCCTAAATCCATAAAGGATTCATTGAATCCACTAGAAATAAAGAAGAAAAATCTCTGAAGTTTTATTGATGAGAAATTTGTATTATGCTTTGAAAATTTGTTTACAAACTTTGAGAGCTAATGAAAGTTTCCATAGAACTTGATTGATAGGATCAAATAGTCTAAAACAAATCTTTTTTATTTTTATTTTTTTTATAGGTCTAAAACAAATCTTAATTGACTAGAAAAGCATTAAAAGCACATAAAATCATTGAAACTTTTTGTGTTGAGAGACTTTTTTTTTTTAATAAGAAAATATCAAAACTATTGCAAATTTTACTGCAAATAACTTACAATCATTATTGGTATCATTCTAACAACATAGTAAACACATGTTAAGTTATATATTTCTTTTATAGTTTGTGACACTTCTATTTGTAAAATTTTATATAATAAAATTTATAGTACTTGCATTATTTTTCTATGATCGTAGGACTCACATGGAATAAAAGGGAAAAAATATATGTCCAATCCCTGTAAAAAAGAGCAATATATAATTATATATGAGCCACAAGGAAAATATATGCATATACATATGAAGATAACTTATTGATTCAATAAAAAAACAGAGGTATTTAGCAAAAAAAAACCAAAAAAGCACAAACTAAAAAGCAAAAAGAAAAGAGGTGGCTAAAAATTAGATGAAATCATGAGTGCATTTGGCTTTTTCTTATTTTTGATAGTTTATTTGTATAGTATTTATCAAAAGATATAGTTGTTGGCAAGTTTTATTTTAAAAGTGTAACAAAAACCTAAAAATTAAATTATTTATAAAAATTTAAAAAGTTATAAATTTTGAAATAAAAAGCTGAAACAAAGAGCAAAAAAGTAAAAACAAAAAAAATTGTGTCCAAACTCACCCCATAAATGAGTGCCACACGGGTCCCGCTCAATTAAAAAATAAACAAACATTAATGGAATGGAAGAGAAAAAGGAAGAGATATGTGAATCATATATAAATTTATTATATATTAACAAATTATTATGGATGCCCCTTTTGTACGATTATGATTCGGTGTGCGGATCTTTTCTCTGATTGATGTGGAATTGCAAATAGAGGAAAGCTAGATTCATTTTATAATGATATTTGACTAGATTATAAGAGTCATGATTGTATACTGGATGATGCTCACCTTCATTCTTCTTTTTATTCTTCTTCTTCTTCTTTTTAAGGAAAAGGCTTTGGAAGTTAATGACAGTTGATTGTAAGTTAGAATCAATATGTTTTTCATGTTTGAAAGATATAATGGTATATGTTAAACCTTGATTGTAATTAAGAAGAACATATATCTAGAGTGCATTTGGATTATATAATATAATCATTTGCTCAACACTATATAATTTTAATCTTCTTGATTTGTTTTGTGGGATTTTGTATGATTATGATTCATCGTGTATGGATCTTTTTTTTATTTAACTGATGTGGAGGTGCAAAATGAGGAGAGGAAAGCTAGATATGTTCACATTGTATTCTAGAATCTAGATGATGTTAACCTCCTCCTTCTTATTCTTCTTTTATTTTTTAAAGAAAAGATTACCTAAATTAATGACGGTTAATGGAAAGTTGGAAATCAATAGAAGTGGAGGGCCATGATGAAATTGGATTTTTATAGTTGGAAATGGATAATAGTGAAATCAATATCATATTCATGAACATGGTGAATATGTTAAAGGCAGATTCAAAGATCAATAATGTAAACTAGCATTTACACGTTTTTCTAGTAATATTAAGCATTGACTTATGATCTTGTTTTTCAACGGAATTTCATTATACTTTATCTCTCCTATTTTCATGTCCTTCCATTCAAGAACCTATTATCATGGACAATCCAATTCCGATAAAATAAAATAAATAGAACATTTTTTAAATATGAAATTCTAAAGTTCACAGTTACAAAATTACAAAAAGAATGCAATATATATATATATATATATATATTCATACATGTAACTCATTCATATACAACATATAATAACTTTTAAGGAGTATTGAAAGAAAAAAAAGGGGGAAAAGAAAAGAAAGACAATAGGGTAAGAAAATAGTGCTATCCCGTGAACCTTTTTCATTGCATGACTTTAGTCTCATTTGGTCCTTAGTTCCTTACTTTTGTCCTCCATAAACCAGATTTACAACAACTATGCTCCAATAACCCTAAAAATAGTTATAATACAACAAATGAATCAAAATCATCTACAACAATCAAAATCATATGAGTAATAAAACAATAAAAAAAAAAGAAATAGCACTAAGAGATCGAATTACTTTGTAAGAAAGGACTACTCCCTCTTTTATTTTCATTTTTATTTTTTAATTTTTAAAGATTAAACATGAAGAAGAGAGACATTTATTTATATTTGAATTTAGCAACTGATGACTTGTTGTTTAGAAGGAACAAAGAGAGGTGGGAGTGCCTAATTTTAAGGGATATAAATAAGGGGTTTATTTTTGAATTAAAATAAGTAACATACTTTGGTAGGATTTTTTAACGATAGTAATTAAGGAGAATTAGTTTTTCCTAATTAAGGGAAAGGGTAAGTATCCAATGAGAAGTGGTAACGTTTTTAATGATAGTAATGAAATAATATGTCCATAAGTTTTTTTTCTTCTTTCTCTTACAAAATTTAGACTATACACTTACACTTCACTTTTATATTTACAAATTTCTTTTCTATACTATGAATAATGTATTAACTGACAATATAATTATTTTTTATTTTTGTATTTATTGTTATAAGTTTAAGAAACTAGAATGCCAAGATGAATTATTTAAAAAATATATATATTAAAATAAAAGAACAATAAGAGATAGTGAATGTTGGTGATGATGAAGAAAATTTCAATGAAGAAATAAGTTTACAAAATGATGAATATGATGATAACATTGACTTGGACGGAGTTGATTAGGCAATATGACAAATATGTTGAAAAGAAATTATAATTTTAGGTCATTTTTAATGTAATATCACTTTTGAGTTTAATCAATTTGAATATTTATGTTATTAACACATACTAGTGTGATTAATTTTGTTAGCTTGTTAAACGTTATTACATAAGTGATGATAAATTAGTCATTAGTTGAATACATTCAAAATTTATAATAAATCCCTTTATATATATGTGTGTGTGTGTATATATATATATATATAAATTTTTAATAAATTTCATTAAGTGCTTGTGTATCTTATGATACACAATACAGAAAAATAAAAAATTAATTCACGATACGATTCACATTTTGACAACTATGGATATAATTACATTGTACATGGTTCGGCTATTTTGTGATTAGGAAGACTCATGCAATGAAAGGAAAAAAAATCTGTCTTTGTAACTTGCATGACACTATCAAAAACCATGAAGTGAACAATAGCCTCAAAAAGTGTCATATGGTCAATTTTTCTTTTAAATTTTCTGCCTGTGATGGCACTAAGCCCCTGACTTAGTCACAGCCAACACACCACACACGCACACACTGCAGGAACACTCAGAACAAAATTATCAAGGGAATTCACACACACACACATACCGCACACACAGTATTTACAGGGCACCCACCCCAACCTTTATTACTCAATATCAAGTGCAAAGGAAGCCTGGAGAATACACATGAAATTCTCTAAATCATAAATTACACATTCTGCTGTTGACAGTCCCAACAGTTTAGGATAAATGCACAGAAATAATTGTCACAGCTGTTACTGCCAAGTAACTGCCCCCTTGTCTAGGATTTGCTGCCACATGTGGTCTGACTTAGGACAACTTCAACTGATGTTGTCTTGGCCTGCTCTCCATGTTTCCACCCCTACTCAGCAAGTTTGATTATTAGGAAAGTTAGGAACTATTTGGTAACTACTGCTAACTGCTACTGCATACTCCGCACATGCTGGCCCATGTATCAGCACATCATGGGGCTTTTGCCCATGCTCCAGCAGCCCACACACACTTGTTCTAGCACGTTTTAGAAGGCTTGGCCCCTGCCCAAGCCCTTCTCATTAGCATCACAGCCCACATAGCATGCCCATTTGTAGCACTTCAAGTAATTGTCATCAGCCCACTCACACAAGTCCATGTATTCTGCTAGCACCAATTAGCCCAATGCCTTGCATAACATATCATTATCGCAGCAGCCCAGCACTATCTTGCACTTAAGCTACCAAGCCCACACATAAAGCAACCATCAGCCAAGCCACCAATTCCATGCACCATCTCATAGGGTTAGCACCACCTGCTGCTACCCAACATCAAAATCCGTCTCTGCCTACCATGGTCCTCCTCTACCATGGCCTTAGGGCATCATGTGGAGCAAGATGCCTCCACATGCTGCCCTTTGTCATGCTCATCATTCTAAATCCAGCAGGGAGATCGGGTTTGTCCCCCTCAAAGAGCAGTTAGGAGCTTCATTAGATAGGCATGAGGAGCCATTAGTGTGTTGAGAAAACATAAAGCCAAGTGATTGGCTTGACGTTGCCCAAGCACTCCAATTCCTCATGCCATCATAATCAGCAACTAAAGCTCCTAACAAAAAGATAGTCTAAAATCACTTCGACGGTCAAATTAGAGTCTCACAAGGGTGAAAATAGTTTGCTGAAAGTGTTTGGGTTGAGAATGCATGCTTGGATGATATGGGAAATGTTATTTATATTCACAATTACCCACATTTCTCACTCAAATGTGTCATCACCTAATTTGTACTTTTAGTGGATTTAACGTTAATTAGTTTGTTTTGTTGGTTTAAAATGTATGCCCATGTTGGCTTTGGTGATTTGCGTTCGACAAACATGCAACATTGCATTTAATACAAAGTGAAGTTGTTGGTGGTACAATTAACGTGACTGTGACCATTTCTAACCATTTGATCCACCTTTTGAGGAGAACTCATTAGGTCAGTTTTAAAATATAAATTACTAATAGAAGTGGACGGTGATACTAATATGAAAATGAAATTGAACAAAAAGAAACAAAAAAAAAAAAAAAAATCCTAAATTTGTACTTAAATATACGTTTAAAGATATCATAGAATTTGATATCCATGATATTTATTTCATGACAATCACTCTTTACGTCAGTTTAAGATATTAATGAATTTGCAAGATTCAAACCCAAATCCCTTATTCAATAATGAAAAAAACTTTATATTTGAGTTAATTGGAATCTATGTTTTTGTATTTCTTAAGTGAAAAAAAACTATAACAAGAATCCAATTGACGGAGGCCTCTCTCTCTCTCTCACTCTGTCTATGAGTGTGTTTATTTTCAACTGGGAAGCTCCTATGTTTGTATTTTGCTATGTAAAAAAAGGTTATTTTCGCTTTAGCTTTAAAAGTCCTTTGGAATAAAGGCAATGACATTATTGTCCTAATTGTAATATATAGAAAGAGTTAATTGCATGTGTTATTGCGATGAAAGCTATAAGCATAAAAGCAATTTGTCCACTTTAGCGCGGTGGTGCTGTGTTGGATAGTGCTGTATACTTTGAAGTTTGAAATTGAACCCACTATTTATATCTCTTCAAATTTTGAGGGAGTTGGAGAATGGCCCATGATGCAATGACTAGAAATATATATTGTAATATTATATAATCTAAATTTTTGGAGATAACTACCCAGCAAGACTACATGCATGAAGCTTAAAAAAAACACTATCCAAGTTTCCAGTGGTTAGGGTCTTGATGTGAAGTAGATACTGTGCATTTGTGTTCAAATTCTTGAAAGCAACCATGTAACATTGATTTGGTTAATATTGTTAGTCAGTTTATACTAACTTCTTGAGGTGGATTGAAGTTAGGCTATGGTTATATTATTATTGTCAGTTTTATATTAAAGCTTAATAAGCCTTAATTGCCAAGGAATTTGTAGCTTAATTGGCACCTTCCTATGTACAAAGTGCTTTAAGGTTTATAGAAAAAATGGTTTGAATTGTGGAGTTAAAAAAATGCTTAATACTCATAAAAAAAAAAAAAAATGCTTAATAAGTTTTAATTACAAATCAAGTGTTTGTCAAAGGAATCATTTGTGCAACAATGGCAAGGAAAAGAGAAAATCATTCGCACAACAATTAAGGTACGTTTGGTATGCTGTAATAGCTCATGTGATGGAATAGTTATTCATGTGTAATAGCAAATCGGTCATTTGGTTGCATTTTTATTACATGGATTAGTTATTACATTGGAATAACTATTCTTTAAATTGAAGAATAACTATTTCTATTTAAAATGGATGTAATAGCTATTTCTTAGTGCACATAATAGGTTTTAAAATTAATATATTTCCAAAAATATAAAGTTTCCTTATACATCATCATTTACAAGCTTTCCATATGTAACAACGAAACTTATGAATAGTAATAATTATTCAATTACAATTTTTTTATATTTCCAGTAATAAAGATTATTATTCCTAATATAATCTATATTCAATATACTAAACGTACCCTTAATGACTTGCTTGCTTGACTTCATTGCTTGCAATGGGACAAACAATTAACCATTTACTAAAGCCTAAATTAATGGAAGTTACCCTCCACTTTTTTACTTCTACTCGTTTTTAACAACCATTTCTCTTTTGTCCTTTCTTTGGTATTTGGTTTTGTAGTTGTGCCTGTGATTTTCTCACCTCTCAACATAGGATATGTAACCTCCAGTTCCTCCAAATTTAAAATTGGGCCTGTCAAAGTTCGACTGTCCACATTTCTTTATATTGGGCCTTCTCGAATTTAAAACTTGAGGCTGTCAAATTTGCCTAAACGAACCATCAAACTTCTCAAATATTATTCTGGAAGAGGATGCTGCAAATGTTCTGAAGCAGAATGAAGAAAAGCCTCATTGGGTCATCTCCTCAGTCATTGAAGATATAAAGCTTTCATTAGGTCTCTCTCTCTCTCTCTCTTTTATATGCAGGACTGAAATTATCTAGCTCACAATTGGCTGCTTGGGCCTTCAGTAGAAGTTTGGGCCAGCATCCATCTCTGACTTGTTGATTTGGATTTTTGTTCCAGATGACAGAGATGGAAAAGGGCTCTTCTTCCTCTTTTTATTTTTATTTATTTATTTATTTTTTATATCCCTATTTCCTGTTTCTTTTGCTCAGCTTAATACGTATGCATCTCTCTTCTTTGTTGTTTAATGAAAGAGGTGTTATTCAGAAAAAAAAAAAAAAAAATCAAACTTAAATTGGGCATATCTAATTAGGCTATCCAAATCTTGGAGTTTGCGAGATTAGTATCATTTTATTTTTATCAATGCAAGAATAGAATTCATTGGCCATCTTTTTAGTTCCTAGAAGCAAATTACTTTTCATTGTGATGAGTTAAACTTTGCGCTAAATGGCTTTGCCAACCTTAGTACTTATGTGTCCTAAAAGCCTGAACTCAAGCGCTAACGCAAGGCAGACGAGATGCTTGACCACTAAACTCCCACTAATCATTGAAAAAAGAAGGAGAAAATTCAGTAATTTTTGTGCATACCTAAAAACAATATAACATGTAAATCACCCTAGACCTTAAAAAAAAAAATGAAGGTAAATTGTAACTATTTATCATAAATTATAGGGGCAGTTACACTTTTTCAATTGTTGATGCTAGTCTACTCTGTTGCTGTGCTTGTTGGTGGTTTTCTTGGTTGCTTGTGCTACTGTATTTTTGTGATGTGTGCTTGAGTGGGCTCTGTTTTTTTTTTTTTTTTTTTTTTTTGAGAGCTTTTTCTGGTGTTTGACTGAGGATGATACTTGGTGTTCTCTGCTATCTTTATTTTTCCTAATGTTCCCTTCCTTTGCTGTTTCTTGAGTAATGCTTGTTTTCAATATTAGTATTCTATTAATCTATTTTCGTTGGTTTCAAAAAAAATTAATCTATTTTCGTTAAGTGTGAGACACTAGAGCATATTTATTGATATTTGTTGGCTTTGGGTGAGTTGATATCTCCAATGGTAAAAGTAAATGGGATAGGAGAGGAGGAAAAAAGAGGTGACCTGGAGCACATTTATTGAGTAGGTACCAGTAGGCTTGTAGCCCCTAGCCAGCGTGTGATAAAGAAAGTTTTACAAGAAAATGAGAAGTATATATATGCTTATAAGCAACAACGACAATTTCTCCATTATTAAAAATACTACAACAACAATACCATCAAAGTTTTAGTCCCAAGTTTTTGGGGGTCAATTATAAATTTTCAAAAGATTATTCAAAGTCAGTCATATTTTTTTCCTTCTTCTCCATTCTACTTTATTTTATTTTTATTTTTTTTGGTCAAAAGGATACAAAAGAAGAAAAGCTAAGAAACTACAAAGGATCCAGGACACTGCCTGGCAGTACTCGCCCCATTACAATCAGCCTCTACAAACACACCTAAATCCCCAGGAGGATCATCATACAAAATAAAATCAAGAATCTGATTGGCACCCATTCTAGCAAGATTGTCTGCACACCTATTGGCCTCGCGATAGCAGTGTTTGATCTTCACATGAGGAATTTTGGAAATAAGGAACCTGCAGTCCTCTAGCAGAGGAGAAATGGCATTATTTGAGTACAGGGGATTAGCTAACATATCCACTACTGCCTTAGCATCCAGCTCCACTTCAACCATAGCCAAATTACGATCAACACAAAGCATTAAACCGTCACGAAAGGCCCATAGTTCAGCCAATAAGCTCGTCGCAATGCCAATCTTCCTGGAAAAACCAGCCACCCATCTCCCTGCCCAGTCACGAATAACACCACCTCCACCCGCACTTCCTGGGTTCCCTAAAGCCGCCCCATCAATATTTAACTTCATCCACCCAATCTTAGGTCTAACCCATTTAACCAACTCTACCACCCGAGTCCGAACAGCCTTAGGTAAGCTAGCACACCAGAAAAATTCCAAAGCATGATTGGTAATAAGTTTTGCTAACCTGGGGTTTAGATAACACCCTTTAAAAACAACATGATCCCGATTCTTCCAAATATTCCACACGGCAAAAGAAAAAATGATTTTCCATGGAGGAGAATTCTGATTTTTTGCTGTGTCCATTTTCCCATTAACTGCCATCCAGTCTTCAACATTTGAGGAAAAGAAGTCTTTGTCAAAACCCACTGCGTCAAGCTCATTCCAAACAGCCCTAATCTTCTCACAATTCCGGAGGGCATGGATGATAGATTCAGGTTCTTTACGGCAGATAGGACATAGCGGATCAACATTCATTCCCCTGGCAGCAAGACATTCATTGACTCCAATACTATTATGAGCACACTTCCACAAGAAAAACTGTATCTTTGGAAAGACATGTAGCTTCCAAATCCAACCTCCATTAAAGTCTGGTAGCTGATCTACCCCAGCTGCCATATTATAGGCACTTCTCATGGTAAAGTCCCCCCTTGGTGAGTCCCTCCACATTAATCTATCTTTGCTACTAGCAGCGAAAGTATAAGGAATGGCTTGAAACTCCATTTTTATGTCTTGGGGTATGTCAAATGGGACAATATCCCAATTCCATCCCCCAATGGCTGCTAAGTCCTTGACTTTCCATTCGGCCACCCCCAAAGGTAAAGGTCCTTGGATCAAATGCCTTAGCGGTCCCCTCTGAGACCAATCATCATACCAAAAGCTCAAGTTGCTTTCTCTACCAATCACCCACCTAGCTCCTTGCCGGAATAAATCTGTGCCTTTTTTAATACCTTTCCAGGTTTGAGAACAAGGGAGGCTGCTCGGATTCCTGGAATTAATTCTTCGAGTGGAGCAATATTTCGCTTTAATCACACGAGCCCAAAGACTTTCATTTTCGGTGTGGAGTCTCCAATTCAACTTAGTTAATAACGCTGTGTTTCTACCTTTTGCACTTTGTAACCCAAGGCCACCTACTTTTTTTGGTTTTGTCACCTTATTCCAACCCACCCAATGGATTTTCCTAGCAGTTTCAGACGACCCCCAAAGGAAATTCCGATTGACCCGGTCAATGCCCTTTAGAATTTTGTTAGGGAGAAGAGCACATTGCATGACATAGGCGGGGATAGTTGAAGATGAAGCTTGGATGAGAACAGTACGGCCAGCCGGAGATAATAGGTTGGCTTTCCAACCAGCCAACTTCTGCTTAACCCTATCCAGAATGAAGTTAACGTCCATCGGGGAACCTGTATGTTTAATGGGAATTCCGAGATATTTCCCTAAATTTTGAGTTGAGGCAAACCCCAGCACACCACAAAGCGCCTCCCTGGTATCTTTGTCCACATTTGGAGAAAAAAAGACTCGAGACTTCGCTTCACTGATTGTTTGGCCAGTTCTACTACAAAAAGTATCAAGAGCATCCCTTATGGCCACACAATTGCCCTGGTCAGCCTTGGCAAATAACACCACATCATCTGCAAACATAAGGTGGGAGAAGAACAAGCCTCCCTGTGAAGATTTCACTGGGTTCCAAAGCTTCTGGCTGCACTTCTCCTCTATCAGATGACCAAGATACTCCATGCATAAAATGAAGAGATATGGAGACAAGGGGTCCCCTTGTCTAATTCCTCTCGAAGGGAAAAAGGGATCTAGACTTCCACCATTAAACAGAACAGACGATGAAACCGAGCACACACAACTCATAATAAGCTCAATTAACTCTTGAGGCAGATTAATCTCCATAAGCCTCTCTCGAATAAAACTCCATTCGAGCTTATCATAGGCCTTTTCAAGATCTAATTTAATTGCCATGTACCCCACTGCACCCTTTTTCCTACTGATCGAGTGAATTACTTCTTGGACAATGATAGCATTATCTATTCCTTTCCTGCCAGGAACAAACGCTGATTGGAGAGGGGAGACAAGCTTCTCTAAATAAGGTCTTAGACGGCCTACAATAATCTTCGTGACAATTTTATAAACTGTGTTACAGAGACTAATAGGTCTGTAATTCCCAAGAGTTTCAGGCCCTTGGATTTTTGGAATAAGCACAATATGAGTCCGATTCAAATACTCTGGCATTTTCCTAGAGTCGAAAATCTGCTTAATTTCCCCAATCACCGATTCACCCACAGTTGGCCAAAATAATTGAAAAAAACCCATTCTACTTTATTTCAAAAGCATAATTTGTTATTTTCTAAATTAACATGTCATTTTTAACTACTTTTATTAATGTTATTTCTCCAAAATGAAAATTCAAGAACTCAAAAGGTAAAGGAAAATATTTATTCTTAAATAAACATTTACTTGAATTTTACGCTACATGTATCAAATTATTTCTCCATTATAAGGTGCCGCACCATTCCCTTCCGGCTCTTGGCAGAGCAGGCAGTGAGCCTCGCAGCTAGAAAAGGTACTAAAATCTAATTATTCTCTTGTTTGCATTCAGGTCTTTGGAGATAGAAGTTTCGGGCTTTTGTCATGCGATTGAATTTGCAATAGATTTGGAAAATTAGAGAAATGAAGATAGATTGTTATTCTCAAAGTGTATTGAAGGAGATCACTACACAAGCAAACACCATGCCATGATAAATCTCGGTCACCTTTAGCATGGTATAAAGATTCTACTGAGTGGTCTTAGACATGTAAAATTGGAATATTTTTTGGGTGGAAGGATTAGCTAAAGAGTCTCAATATCTTAATGATCGTTTACAGGGTGGAAGATATACCCCCATGTATTTCAAATATTTTACTCATCATTGTTGTACAACACTTATAATTAAATTACACTATATATATATATATATATAGAATTACATATTTGTTTGTTTTTCAAAAGAGAAAAAAAAAAAAATCTCATTGCTATGCTGGCAAAAAGGACACAATGGAGAAATTTTACATCACTAATATTATTTTTATTATTTCTAGAGAGAAGAGATGAATTTTTCATTTTTATTCTCGTGGTTTGTTTTGTTCATTGTAGATAAAAACTAAAGTCATCTTTTGGCCTTAAAGTTTGAGGGTTTTTTTTTTTTTTTGGCTTTTTACATTTCAATTTTTTTTTTGGCCATTCATGTTTGATTGATTTTGTTTTCATATTAGCACTGCCATTTATTTCTGCTAATAATTTTACAGTTAAGTGCCAAACGAGTAATGTTTATTGAACCACATCACAAATGATTAAGTGCCATGAATCCATGAATCAATCTATGCTTGCCTAGGTGTGTAGTTAATCTCTCCTTTCTTTTGCGTGATGAGACTATGGAATGCGCATGAGTAAAATTTGGTGAATATATATAAATAAATGGACATATATGATGGAATCAATGGGCTTGCGTGGATGATGAGGTTAGTTATAAACACTTGTAAGGGTGCATGTGTAGTTAATTTTAGCCTATAACCTTAATTGCTTGAATTGAATTTACTTTCATTGTAATTTAAATTTATGTGTTAAAATGGGTATTGGTTTCGCATACCAATTTTAGTTAGTGATGTGAATTCCTAGTATCCCATATCAATAAGGCTTGATCCAATAGAACTTCTAGAAAATATTTTCAAGTTGTTTCCTAAAATAAAACCTTGTTTTCAAAATAATACATACATTTAAGCTTGTGTTCTAAAAGGATAGAATTTAGTTACAAAATTGGTTGTAACCTAAGACTAAAATCTTACTAAAAAAATAAATATTACTATATATTTTGAAAATCTAACCGTTGAATTATGTGTTTTTTATGCTCTTAATATACATGTCAAATTTTGTGTCAATCGAAAATTATTTACTATATGATCTATAAGTTTATATTATATGTATAATTTTAAATTACAAAAACTTGCAATAATTTATTGATGACATAACAATTGATATTTAATTTTTTTTAGAAATTTTGTAAGCATGGAGGATATAAGAAGAAGATGTAATCTAATGATGTATTTGTTAAAATTCACATCCATTAAAAAGATATTGAGTAAGGTTGTAGTTTAAAGCTACAACCAATTTTGTTGTTAAACTTTGTTATTTCAAAAATGTTTTCAAGATAAACCATAATCCCATATTGTTTTCCAAATGTGCTTTTCAAAAAGTGAGTTGTTTTTTCAAAGAAAATCAATGAAACCCATTATTTTCAAAATAAAAAATTTTCTAAAACTTTTGGGATTTTCCGTTCCTAGAAAAATGCTTCTCCAAAAACCTATGGAATTTCCTAGTGAAAAATACCTTTTCAAAAAACCAATGGATTCATCCTCTTGAAAGTGGTTTTCAAAAACACATGGAATATTCCTCTTGAAAACTACCTTCTAAAAAGCCCATGAAATTTTCATCGTTGAAAATGATTTTCTAAAAAACCCATGGAATTTTTCTCTTTTAAACTACTCTGCAAAACTTATACAATTTTCATCATCGAAAACAATTTTAAGAAAAATCGTGGGATTTTTCATCTGGAAAGCTAATTCCTAAAAAATCCATAAGAAATGGAATTTTTTGCAACTCTTAAAAATGGTTTCCTTTGAAATTAAAATTGGCTTCCCTAAAATGCATCATTTAAAAACAAGATTTTGTCTTTGAATCTCCTGGGATTCCCCATTCTTTCGACTTTTTGCTCTTAGTGCATTTATATTTTCAATTCTAGTTAAATAATTTTCAACTTATGGATAATTTGGTAAATATCTTGAAAATAAGAACGTATGTTTGCTTGAGGCCCAAAGGTTAAAAACACTCAAAGTCCAAGGATTTACAACACCCAAAGGCTTTTAGGGGGATTGCTATTGGTTCTTAGTGCATTTATTTTTTTCAATTTTAATTAAACAATTTTCAAGTTATAGATAATTTTGTTAGTGTCTTGTATTTACTTTTCCATTGGATTGTATTGCTGTATTGTTATGGTTTTTGACTAAATTCTCAAATAATTCCATTGGATTGTTTTTATTTGTCCATGTAACAAATAATTCTATATCGAAATTCCTAAGTGTTAAGTAAGTGTCCAATTTTTTACAAAATAAAAGAAATTTGGGGTTTTTTGTTTCAATATTCTAATTAGACTAAAAAAATAAAAAGGAGAAGAATGAATTTTCATGCCTAAAATAACTAGCTAAATATTATATATATGGGTTTAGGCTTCAAACGTGAGACCTTTGAGTTTTTATTTTTTATTTTTTTTAGTGTCTGATTTTTTCTTTAGTGATCCAATTGTGATTCATAACTTTGTATCTATATATCATTGTGATTCATAAATAGTCATCCAATTGTTGGTTTCGAGTGACATTTGTATTTTCAAATTTTAATTAAATAAATTTTAAATTATGAAAATTTTATAATTTTTTTAATTTCATTTTGGATTGTTATTATAGTTTTTGAAAAAATTTTGTTTAGGTAAAAAAATAATTTATATAATGCATTTTAAGTAATTTTATAAATTGAAGGAAAAAAATATATATGGCCGACCCTAAAGTTGAGACTGATTTTGTTATTGTTGTATATATTGAATATACTAAACTTTGAATTTTTTAATAATACGAGATGAATATGCAACCTTTTTATTATCAATAGTCTTTGCAAAACATTGTGTAATATATAACAAAATATGAATAATGATAGAAAACAAACATATAATGAAATATATATTTATAGAAAGGAACATATAATGAAATATATGTTTATAAAATTCACACTAATGGTTATTAAATATAGTAAAATGCTATGTAATAGACTATGTTTACGTTCAACCTATTTCTTCTTCCTAAACACCTTAGGTAATATTTTTGTTTTATATATATCATCTCTTGGTATGTATAGCTTAGTAGATTTCTATGATTTTGATGATAAAATACCAAATACAGAGACATCATCATTGATTTAAGTATATGTGAAGCAAATAATAAAACAATGGAAATAACTTTGTTTGCAGCTTTGTTGCACATGTTGACAATGACACCTTTTATAGTTTGAAGGGTTATAGTTCAAGATTAATTATCTAATAAAAATTTCCATTCCTGTGGAATAGAGCAAGACAGTTTCTATTCCAACAAAATAATACATGACATAGATTTCTAAGAACAAAAGCTACTTAAGTTAACTCTAATGGAGGGTATTGTAAAACTAAAAATGAAAAGAAAACAACTAAATTCATCATAATTGTTTTCTGGGCAAGTCATTTTATTGGAAACAAATCAGCCGTGAAGACAACCAAAGAGACATTGAATATTATTTAGGGGAAATTACCTCTTTTGTCCTTATATTTTGGCTATGTTTTCAATTGGGCCCTTAAGGTTTTATACTTTATCTCTGGTCCTTATATTTTTAAATTAACATTTATTTTAATCCCTGTCTTACTCTCACTTAAGGACCAAAATGATAGCAAATTTATAAATAAGTATTAAATGAAATTATATAAACTTGAGGAACAAATTGATAGTACCCCAAAATATAGGGACTAAAAAGCTAATTACACATGTTTGGATGACATGGGAAGGGTTATTTTTATATTTACAATTACCCACATTTCTCGTTCAAATGTGTCATCACCTAATTTGTGCTTTTGGTGGATTTAACATTAATTAGTCTGTTTTGTTGGTCTAAAATGTATGCATAAATTAAATTAAATTAATTAATGGAATTTTCCATCTCACTTTTTTACTTTTACTCTTTTTAACAACCATTTCTTTTTAGTCCTTTGGTATTTGGTTTTGTAGTAGTACCTGTGATTTTCTTCACCTCCCAACTTAATACATGCAACTTCCAGTTCTTCCAAATTTAAAATTGGGCCTGTCAAAGTTAGGCTGCCCACATTACTTTAAATTGGGCCTTATCGAAGTTGAACTTGAGGCTGTCAAATTTACCTAATCGAACCATCAAACTGGTCAAATTTTATTCTTGAAGGGGATGCTGCAAATGTTCTGAAAGAAAATGAAGAAATGCCTTATTGGGTCAACTCCTCAGTCATTGAATAGATATAAAGCCTCTGTTAGGAAAACTTAGCAGCTAGTCTATCTCTCTTATATTGACCGTAAATTCTCTAGCTCACAATTGGCTGCTTGGCCCTTCTTCCCCCTTCTTTTTTTTTTTTTAAATATTTTTATTTATTTATTTTATATCCCTATTTCCTGTTGCCTTTGCTCTGCTTAATATGTATGCATCTCTCTTCTTTGTTGTTTAATGAAAGAGGTAATATTCAGGGGGAAAAAAAATCAAACTTTAATTGGGCATATCAAATTAGGCTTTCCAAATCTTGGAGTTTGCGAGATAAGTATCTTTTTATTTTATTTTTTTATTTTTATAAATGCGAGAATAGAATTCATTAGCCATCTTTTTTCCTAGAAGCAAGTTACTTTTCATCGTGATGAGTTAAACCTTGCACTAGATGGCCTTGCCAACCCTAGTACTAATGTGTTATGTAGACATGAACCCAAGCGCTAAAGCGAGGTGGACGAGGTATCAGTGATGTAACAAGTTGAAAAATGTATTGCAACATATATAAGTTAAATATCAAATTTTTAATTTTGTTATATTAAAGTATATGTACTTCTGTCATTTTATCAAGCTAAATTGCTTTGTCAGTTTCTTCAACAGAGTCAAAAACTTTCTTGAAGGTGAAGAATTCCCATCTATACTTGAGATTATAGTCATTTAGTTGTATTTGAAAAACAAATTCTTTTCCATTCAAATTTTCTATTTGCACAGGTAGGATGATTTCTTTGGGCACCTAACAAAATACAAATTGTACATAGAAGTAATAAAAACAAAGGAAAATATTTAGTTGAAACAATTAAACCAAACATAAAACCAAGTTTGATATAACCAAGAAACTTAAATATGCAATCAAATTCCAATTTTAGATTCTTTTTAGAAACATATTACCAATAAATAAGCAAGAAATAGTACAAAATAAAGGAGAAGATTGGTAAATACTTGGTTGTTCTCGTCTTGCATTCATATTAAGATTCTTACATAGATAACTAAGGATTCCAAATAACCTAGATAACAAAATGCCAAATCCCCATATGCAAATCAATAAGAATCCAATTTTCAGCCAACATTCAAGAAACATTAATAGAAGAGAACAAATTGAATAAACCAACTGCAACCAGAAAATAACTACAACAAAAGCATTCAGAACATGAAAATCATCCAAGTCACAATTGGGAATGGCCAAACACTTCCTAGCAATATGAGGGAAACAATGTCAAAGGAATTCAAATTAAGATCATCCAAGGCAAGAAATTGGTTTTATCATAGGTGCAGAAAAGTACTTAATACAGAAATTTATTTAAAACAGTGCAGATTTTTTGAAATAGTGCAAAGTAGTACAATTTTTTATGAAACAATGCAGTGCAAATAGAAAGTGTAGATTTTAGATGTAAAACAATGCAGATTTTATGCTAAAAATTCCAGAAATTTTAAATCAATCCAAACAAATAAAGAGAGGAATAAAAATTCTCACTTTGGTTAACAATAATATCATTCTTTAGCTTCATGGAACATAGGAACAAACTACAAATTTTTTACTAATTTATTGCTATTGCAAAGTTTCTGAGAAATAGTTTGGTACTAATCAGTTGCTTTAATGGCTTGACATATACAAATTTTTTACTAAAATATTAAAACTTTGAGCCTTTCAATACTATTAAACATGTACTGAAAAATCAAATCTAGATGAATGAAATGAAATCACTTACTATCTCTAAAAAATTAGAAATTTTCAACCAACACAAACAAACCCACATTGCTCCTTTTATAGAACTTAACATACGAAACAGAAAATTGGTTCTATCATAAGTGCATAAAAGGTCTTAATACAGAAAGTTGTTTAAAAACATTGCAAAAAGTTATTAAAAACAGTGCAGATTTTATGAAATAGTGCAATGCAGATTTTTATGAAACAGTGTGTAGTGTAAATTTTTGTGACATTTTAGAGCATCCACAGCAGATGTGCCAAATGCCAAATATTTGGCACATTTGGCACACCAAACACAAAAACAGAGCTTTATCAAATGTGCCAAATTTTTGCAACATGCTACAGTATCGTTGCATTTTTGCCACGGTATGGACTCAAATGGCATTTGTACTTAGTTATTTTATTATTATTCATCTTTCTCTCTCATCCCACTCAGCCACCCCATCTCCACTTCTCTGGATCTTGCTCTCTCTCCTTCCTCTCTATCTAATCGCCCTCTCTCTAGTGAAGGATGGGTTTTGATGTGGGTAGCGTGGGCTTCGGTGTGGTTTAGGTGACGATGTGGGTCGTGGGTATGGCGGCGTGGTAGGTCGCGGTGAGCTGGGTCGTGGCGAGGTGGGTTGCGGTAGTGGTTGTTGGTGGTTGTTGTTGCGGCAGTGGTGGATGTGCCATTGCTGAGTTGAGTTTCGAGTTGCTGAGTTGATGGGTCTAGTCCTGAGGAGGGGGGTTTTGGGTTTGAGTTTTGAGTTGCTGAGCTGCTGGGTTCTAGTTTGAGAATCGGTGGCAGCTAGCTGTTTGGTTGGCTGGTACTTAGTGTGGTGGTGGTTTAATGGTCGTGGGATTGAGGTTTGGTTGATTTTGTGCGTTTTGAGGTTTGGGTTAGTGGTTGATCATGGTTTGGATCAATGGGTTTTGGTTGATATTCAAAGTTTTTTGGTTTGTTGTGATACTTGGCGATGGTTGGTCATTGATTGTGGGTTTGGTGGTTTGTTGTGAATCATGTAATGTTGGCGGTGCTATGGTGGTGGTTTGGTTGGTTTGGTATGAGTTTTTGGGGTGGTTCTCGGTATTTTTCTATGTGAATGGTGGTGAATGGTGGTGGGTCTTGGTGGTTTGTTGTGTTTGTGCTGGTGGTGGTTGTCGGTGTTGTTGCGGCAGTGGTTGTTGGTGGTTGTTGTTGCGGTAGTGGTGGATGTGCCATTGCTGTGATTGATGTTGTTGATGGTGATGAGAGGGAGGAGATAATATATTATTTTAATATGTAGTAAATATTATTTTAATGTATAAAATTGAATGATAGAACATCTGATAAATGAGATATTGTAAAATGACGTGGTAAAATAATAAAGTAGGCTTTTGGTGTATCAAAATGACATTTTTTTTGCAACATCTGATATGGATGCTCTTATCAAATACACATCATGCATTATTGTTGCAACCATTCCCTATATATATTGTGATCAAAGAACTACCTTATTGTCAAAAGAACTAAGAATATCAATAATAATACCTCCAAAACATAGTCAAATAAAAATTTCAACAATAACTGACTCTAATCAAGAGTATAGTCGAAACAAACAACACAATAGTTACTGTTCCAAAACCAAAAAAAAGAAAAAGAAATGCCGTTTCCAATTCTTTTAACATCATCTAAGTTTGTATATGTAATCATAAGGATATGTTTTGAAAATTACATTACTTACACACTGAAAAAATAATAAACTAATCTAAAACTCATATCCACGAGATGCATAGACATGGGTATCTACAATTAAACAGAGATTTTCTTACATGGGTATAGACAATTAAGCCATTCACCTTAGAAACTTCATAAAAATCTGGGTTGGGCATGACTTCGAGCAAATCCATCTGTGGGCTAGGTTGGGTGTGCTTATCTGCCCATCTGACTGAGAATCTCGAATCTGTTTAGCCTTGCTATCATCTACTAGCAATCCCTTTCATTCAATCTAATGGAAACTGAATCATAAATATGATGGAGGCAATGAGGAAAGATTTTGAAGGAGATGGTCAGATTTGGGGGAGGCATCGATGAAGGGGGATGGTTAGATTTGGGGAGGCATTGATGGGGTAGAGAAGAGAGAGGATAGGAATAAATAATTATCGGGTTTGATTTTTAGAGTTGGGTTTTGGGGGGAGGAGATAGTAGAGAAGAGATGCGTTTTGAGTTTTTGATTTTTAGAGTTGGGGAGAATCTCTAGTTACCGGGTTTTATCTTTTTTTTTTTTTTATAGCTAAAATTTTTGGGTTAGAATAGTTATTTTATTTTATTTTATTTTATTTTATTTTTTAAATATGGCTGATGTGGAAAAGTGTGGGAGTTCTACCCTCTAAATCCTACATGGAAACCTCTAAGGAAGTAAAAAAAAAGAGCCAAATATTGGTCTGAAGCTTGGGTTTTATAGTATACTTAGTCGCTAACCTATGCAATACATGGGAAAACTATTGAAAAATAATAAAGCATGCATATATTAAAAGACCATTTAAGTTTATGTATGCTTGCAAGGGATACATACCTAAATAGTTCTTGAGATAGAAATAGAAGCCTTATCTTTAAGATAAAGAACCAATGTAATGCTAGTGAGATCCACTATATGGTCAAACCTGTAATCCAAAACAAAGAAAAGGCTAAATTTGAGACCAAAAGTTCATATTAAAAAAAAAAAAAGTTGAGACAAATCCTGGTTCTTTCAAAAGCGATTTAAAATCTACTATTGAGTATATAGAATATTATTGAAGTTGTGATCTCACAACTCATAATGTCCGTAGTAATAAGCTCTTGATTATTTATTATCTATGAGTTTTATTGTTGAATTTTAATTGTTTAGTACTTGATAATTGATATCCAAACCTCAAAAATAAATAACAAAGAAGCAATTGAAACATACAATAGTCGCTAACCTGTGCTATGCACGGGAACCTTCCTATTTGTGAGGTAAACTAAAATAATTTTATAAAATCTTAAATTGATTAAGAAACTACACCATTGCATGATTTGTACTAGTATGACTTCAGTTTGTGTTACAATTTGATGAAGAAGCCATTTCTTGAACTTGCAATGGCTTACAAAAAATTTGTTTGTTAGACAATTTTAGATATTGCAAAAAAAAAACTCAAAAATTCAGATATTAAAACTTTTGAAAGACCAAAAAATATTAAAGAATTAGATGGTTCACTGCTTAGAAATTATTGAAACAAAACAAAATATGTATGACTAAATAATGGAGAAATATAAGAGAAATATGGATTACATTAAAAAGAATAATCCATGACTATAACTATTGAAAGGAATCAAAAGATTTAGAGCCTATATATATATATATACACACACACGCAACAGAGAAATATAAGAAAAAGATGTGTTACCATCAAAAGAATAATTAAGATGTTAAAACTTTTAAAAGACTAAAAAATATTAAAGAATCATAAGATTTACTTCCTATAAATTTTTGAAAAAAAAAATGTATATGATTACACAATAGAGAAATATAAAAGAAAAATTGATTACCTTCAAAAGAATAATACATGGTATAGTCATTGAAATATGTTAAACATGTTCAAATATTGCAAAAACTAACACAAATTCAGATGTTAAAACTTCCAAAATGTCAAAAAAGATATATAATTAAAGAATGAGTTATTAAAACAATTCAAAAGAGAAATATAAGAAAAAGAAAAAAGTATACAAACCCATAAAACAATAAGTTTTAAATTTTAACGGGTTTAAACTTTAAATGATGAAAAACCATAAAATAATTTTTTAAAAATTACATGAAAAACCATAAAATAAATTTTTTTTTAAAAACAAAATAGAGGAGAAGAAAATAAAAGAAGAAGAGCTCATATCTATACTCAGCTTAAAAAAAAAAATATTGGGGTTTGCATTGCTTTTATAGTGTTCATGATTAACCTTGCAAATTTGGAGATAAATGATCAACTTTTGAGTTTGAATTTAAATTTCTCTCTCTCTCTCTCTCTCTCTCTCTCATGTATTTGTGTATAAAAGAATACACAAATTTGTATGATTCAAGGAAAAGATGTAGATTACAAAGAAAGTATCAAAATATTCTCACAAAACCCAAACTCTAAAGAGCTCTCTCACCACAAGGAGAAACCTTAATTTTCCCGAAGTAAATTGCCTCAGCTTGAACTCTGTTACATTACAAAACCAATATTGAGGCACAAAACATGTGTGTGTGTGTGTATATATATATATATATATCTGTGGAGCATAATTATGGAATCCAAGTAGGACATTTTTGATAAGCATCCAATTAGGACTTGGATTGCTTAAGTCGGCAAAAGTATTTTATATGGATTTCTAATATATATATATATATATATATATATATGTAAGGACACGATTTGTAACAACCCATAATAGTGTTGGGTTCGCACGTAAAAAGGCCCAAACAATATCATTTGTAGAGCATGGGTTTGAAAGGCTAAACCTTAGTCACCAGACGGTGAGTTTTTCGTAGTGTTTATACATAGTTAAATCGTGTTCGCCCTAGGAGTCTTTCTCCTGGAGGCGGGCTGGGAAAAATGGCCAATCCTCCCAGCCTGCCTCCAGGAGAAAGACTCCTAGGACGAACACGATTTAACTATGTATGAACACTACGAAAAACCCATCGTCTGGTGACTAAGGCCTAGCCTTTCAAACCCACGTTCTACAAATGATATTGTTTGGGCCTTTTTACGTGCGAACCCAACACTATTACGGGTCGTTACAAATCGTGTCCTTACAATATATATATATATATATATATATATATTTATATATATATATAAAACCGAAGCTGTGTGATGCACTGTTTAGTTAACAAATGTTAAATATTTTCACTTTATTCAATGTTACAATGAGTTTAAAAAAAAATAAAAAATCAGAGGATCCAGAGTTAGAAATTAATGAAACAAAACAAAAATATATTTAACCATACAATAGAAATATATAAAAGAAAGATGGGCTACCCTAAAAAAAAAGTTACATGTCTATACTCTATAGTTATTGAAATCTGCCAAATAGTTTTAGATATTGCAAAAAATAATCCAAAAATTTAAAAGTTTAAATTTTTGAAAGGCCAAAAAATTTAAAGATTCATAAGCAAATCTAAATATTGCCCAAAAGAATGTATTAATTCTCAAAAAGATGCCAACACCAGGAAAAAAAGGATAGAAACTTCAATTCAAAAAGGAATTTTAATTGGAAGAAATTTGTAATGATATGGGAGGAAAATATGGAAAAATAAATAAAAACCATATGCTAACCTCCATGACTATCATAGACACCAAAGAAAGGTGGAATTGTCCAAATTTGGATAAGCTGCATGCTGCAAAAGAAAAGAAAACACAGTTAAATAGCATAATCTATAGAAAATCATTGAGATTATGAGTCCACTCAATAGACCCATTGAAAAGGCGATCCAAAGAAGTCATTAAAAAATACAAAATAGATTTTGGCAGGCAGTGTTTACGAAATAGAAGCAAAACAAACAAAATATAAAAAATTTCAAACTCAAGCACTTAACAATTGATCATAGTTATTTAGAAATTAGAACACCCAAAGTCCTTTTCACATAATCACAAAAATCAATATCTCTGTGAAGAGAGGCGAACCCCATCACCATGAATCTGAAAAACACTGATTAAAAGGAGAAAATTACAAAGACATTGATTATCATTGTTGACTTATAAATACTTACAATCATATTCATGGTTGAGTGTTAGTATGTAGAAAGCAATAAGACTGACCATGGGGAAAAGGCTAGGAGTTGAGGATGAATCCATATACCAAGCTTGGTTAATTGTACAAAATAGTGATTAAACCATATAAGTGTTAATCACATAGATTGAAGCCTTGAATCTCATGCAGACCATGTTAAAATTCACAGTTTTATGTGCCTTCTCTTGCTTTCCTGATGTATTTGGTTTATGGAACATTTGCAAAGCAGGATCCAGGTCACGGAATGCTGATAAAATTGATTGGGGGGAGAAGTTCAAAGGTATATATTTTATGAATTGGTGAGTTAAACAATGTTTCTCAACCATTTAACAATGTTGTGACTCATGTCTTACTTTGCTGGAGTTTTTCCTCTCACTTTGATGTTTGCTTTCTACGTTGCCTTAGTCCTTATGTTCAGGTTTAGGTTTTGGTTTAGGTTTTAAGAGATTTATATATTATTACTTAGTGACTGAATTTCCCGTGCATCAGTTTTTATGTTTTTTTATTTATGTTTTTTTTTTAATTTTTTAATTTTTAATTTTTTAAATTGTTTTTATATTATATTTAAAAATTGTGCTGACATGAAAAATTGTGAAAGTTTCAGAGGCTTCGGTTTTATATATATATATATATATATATATAGACTAGTCGCTAACTCGTACGATGCATGAGAAAACTATTTATTTAATATTTGTTTATTAGATATGAATGTTTTGCAAACGTAACTTTTGTAAGAAGATTTAAAAAATTCTTTGTTTCTTCCTCTTGGATTGCACATAAGGATTCTAATCTAAAAAATTATTATCCTCAATATGGAAAAAAAAAAAAATGTTTCAATCAATACAATGTTTTAAACATGATGATTAACTTAATTTTTCTAGCATAATTCTCCCAACCATGTAATTTTCTAAGTAGTAACAGCTTCATCATCACCTTCAACAACATGAGCAATCACATCCCCTACCCTAAGATCCAATGTCAAAAGCGTTTTCCCTAGGGCCAAATGTAGCCATAGCATATTCAGCAAAAAAAAAAAATGTAGCCATAGCATGACTTTTAGTCTACATTATAATAATAATATAGCGAGTCTATTCAACAACCAAAACAATAAAAACCAATACAAAAGATTTGTTAACAGTGTACGTCAATTGCAAAATCACTGATCAAAGAATCAAAGTATGTGGGTTGGATCCTCAACAGTAGCAACAGTGCAACACTGCTGTATTTACTATTTATATAAAAAGAACAATACAAAATCTCACCAATAAATATGAAACAATTATGAAGTTAGTAAAACACTTTATTCAAATGGTATGAATGCTAATATATATAAAAAGGCTTTTAAACCACAGTTTTAATTAACATAACAAAAAATAGACTAAATTCACAAAACGAAAATAATGTTTGTTCTTTATAAGAAAAAACCTAAAAAATAGAAACCTAACAATTGATAAAGGAACGAATATAAATCTTTATTTAACAATTGCATAAACAATTAACTAAATTTCATGCAACAGTGTTTTTCTAAATTTATGGAATACTGTTTGTTCCTTTGTTTAATTGACTAAATTTCAGGAATAATTATAAAATGAAAGCTGAACATAGTACCAGTAATAAAATAAAAGCTGAATATTAAATCATTAAAAGAAGTCTTTGTCAATGGAATCATTTGCACAACAATGGCAAGGAGAAAGAAAAAGAAAATATCATTTGCATAACAATGGCCAGCTTGCTGACTTCATTGCTTGCAATGGGCCTAGCAATTAACCATCTACTAAAGCCTAAATTAAGGGATTTACCCTCCACGTTTTTTTCACCTTTATCTTTTAAACAACCATTTCTCTTTTGTCCTTTCTTTGGTATTTGGTTTTGTAGTTGTGCCTGTGATTTTCTTTTCACCTCTGAACTTAGCACATCTCTGCTCATGAAATTTCCGGTTCTTCCAAATTTACAATTGGGCCTGGCAAAGTTCGGCTCTCCACATTATTTTAAATTGGGCTTCTCGAATTTAAAAACTTGAGTCTGTCAAAAGTCGACTAATCAAACCATCAAGAAACTTAAATTAGGATATCCAAACCCAGGAGTTTGCGAAATTAGTTTTTGTTAGGGTTATGTTTTATATGTAATTGGCTAATCTTTTGACAAAACACATTTTGCTTGTAATTGGATAGATCTAAGTTGGGTTTAATGTATCAAGAAATATGTTATTCAAACATATCAAGTGGTTTAATTTAAGACATGAAGATTGATCCAAGAAACAAGTGAAGAAAAGCTGTTTCATTTAGTCTTGACACAAGCTCGACAGATGCTGCTATCAAGTATTAATGGAGAAGCTCGACACAAGCTTGATCTATCGATATCTACGATTTCAGAATTTCTAGATCTGAAATTCGGCCCATGATGACTTGGATGATTAGGGTTTCTTTTCTTACAACCTTAGTCATATATATGGCTTATTTTAAAAGTCATCAAGTACGAAAACAGAGACCCAGAACTCATATACTCTGTGTGATGTTATTGAGTTTATACGTGTTAGGGTTTTGTAGCTAAGTGTTTCCTGAACTTCATTGTTGATGAAGTGAAGAACTTTGCAGTCAACAACAATCAATCAAGTTGCTGGAGTTAGTCACGTACTGGGATCCATGTAAAGGAGTTAGTCACAGATTGGAGATTTGTGAAACAAAGGAAAGAATGCTATTACAAGATCAAGTCCAATTGGGTATTGGAGCAAAGGTTCAACCGTAGGCTAGTATTTTGGGATAGGCCAGGATAGTGGTAAGATTCCAGCTTGATTATTGATTAGTGGATTCTTGGGAGTGGTGAACTAAATTTATCCGGTGAGGTTTTTGCCTTACGAAAGGTTTTCATAATTTATCAACAAATCACTGTGTCAATTTATTTTTCACTGCATTTAGTTTATTTGATGATTTGTTAGTGCCTCTATGATTGGCATGTAATTTGACCTAATTAATCAACTTGAGTGATTGAATTAATTAACTGGGGTTAATCTATCTAAACCCAACAATTTTTACCGTGTGTACATTAAAAATACAAAAGGGGGAGGGGAAATTTTTGCTATATAAAGTACTGGTCGCTAACCCGTGTGATGCACGGGAAAGCTATTGGATTTGAGATTTTAAAAACTTTTCATTAAACTTCCCATCACAAAGATATAAAAAAAAAAATGGAAAAAAAAAAGAGTCAAAATGTCAAAATTGTTGTGAGAGAATTTTACTCTACAATAACCTAGTGGTATATTGCACGGAATCTCCATTCATGAATGGGTGATGTTTAAGGATGTAAAAACCAATTAACTAAATTGTTTGATGAATATATACATTACAATCTATAATATAAGCCAAGAAATAGCAAACGAAAAGGGAACATAGAATATGAAGGCATCTTTAAAGATTTTGTATAAGTACCAAGAATATATTCACACAGACTATTAAAGGAAAAACAAACACAAACACAGACCATACACAAACTACTATTAAAGAAAGAATGCAAAAACAAAAGAGAGAAAGCTATGAAGAGAAATTTTCGTACCTTGAGAAAGAAGTGTTTGTAACAAAAGAATAGTTTGTGATAATACACATAGGTTTATACATATATAGGAGAGTAAGTCGGCACCGCCTTCACTGTGAAGGAGTTTGCATTGCATACAAACATGATTTAGAGACTTCCACGCCACTCCAATAAAATCCAATTCCTAATAGGACTCTTAATTCATGGCAACCGGCTAAGTGGCATTAATCTTATTATATGTATCTATATATGATCTTCTAATATCTATCATATAAAATCAAAATTTTTTTTTAAAAAAATAATGTTGACGTGGAAAAAGAATCTGAAATAAAAAGAATATAAAATAAAAAGAAAAAAAAATAGTGATGACGTGGAAAATTGTGAGAGTTTCAGAAGCTTCAGTTTTATATATATCTATTGATTAGCTTGTAACCCATGCGTATGCATGGATGCATTTAATCTAGGAATCACAAACTTTTCCACAACTTTGGCACAATTTTGCTACGTGGCGACTCGTGAGTGGTAGAAATAAAATAGTAGGTCCATGTGGGTCCATAATTTCACTACTCATGAAATAAAATAAATAGGTAATTTTTGGGCCTTTGACATCAAACCAAAATCAATTAATTAAACCCAGAATGTCTTCCTTGAAAAAAAAAATATATCAGTTGATTTTTTTTTATTTTTAATTTTATAAGATATCAGTTGATTAAGTTACAACTAATTCACTTTTGTACAATAAAGATCATTGAATAAACACATTAGCAATCCAACGAAGAGATGCATTGATGTGTTGATACATGCATTTATAGGGAAGTAAATTGAAAGTTCAAACAGTGTATAAAACACCCTTGAACGTTTAGACCCCCAATTACAAAACAACCAGTTCAAGCTTTATGACAAACACTAAGTGTGTGGAAAATGAACACAAGCTATAAATAGAATTGGTAAACAATCTAAGCCAATTAAAATCACATCCAAAATAGAAAATAAAAGGTAAAGATTAAGGGAAGAGAGATGCAAACACAAGGACAACATACGGTGTGTTATCGAAGAGGAAACCGAAACCCTCGGCGTAAAACCTCTCCGCCACCCTCCAAGCAGTCAATAATCCACTAGAAAATGTAGTTGGGATACATGAATAGCAATAGACCCTCCAAGCCTAATCTACCTGATGTACCTAAGCCCTCCAAGCTTCTTGCTCCAAGGAGATTGCGCCGAACCTTTTTCTTTTTTAGCTTACCGGATTCCGTTATAATCCATAGCATCCGCCATCCTTGGCATCTTCTAATGCTTCCCAAAACTCCAAAAACACTCAACACTCTAAATGGGTGTGGCTAGTGTTTGGATAGAAATCTCCTCTCAATAGGTATGACAATGAGAGAGGGAATGAGAAGAGACTACAAAGATTTATCTCTAAGAATGAGTAGCTCTCTCTAATTAGGTGGGTGTTTTTAAGAAATCTTTCTTAGGGTTTTTCTTTCTGAATATCCACCTATATTTTGTGGGAATGAGGGGTATTTATACTGGTGTGAGAATGAAATGCAAAGAGTCAGTTTTTCCAAAACAGAGTTGGCTGGCGACTTGACCTGGCGACTTGACTAAGTCACGAGTTCAAGCTGGGAGCTAACTGAATGACCAGTTTGGATTTTTGTCCTGTAGTGCTCCAGCTGGCGTGACTATTCAGCTCCCCTGCATGCTCTGCGCGTGTGCAACTTTTGGCGGCTTGCAAGTCGTAAGCCTCCCGCAAGATCTAGCCACGAGTCCCTACTTCACTACACAGTCTTGAGCATTTTTTCACACTCTCTCACACACTACCCTTACATGATTCTCATCTAAATACAAGGTTTCTAAATGCTGTATTACAAGCAAATTTATTATGGAATAAAGCCAATACATAGTTGATTAAATTCAACCTTACATAAATCATTATCAAACTAATTAGCATAGTCTGAGTTAGCTTAATTGAAATGGAGATAGGGGCTCAAATTTTGGGTCGCAAAACTCACAAGTCACAATGTCAACAAGTTGTAAAAAATGTTGTGACAAAAATTGTAATCTAAGAAAGAACTGATCTAAATGAGGGGCTCACTAGGCTTAATCTTTCCATTATTAATTATAAGTTTCTAGAGTGAACAACTTGGGCACATGCATGATTAACCTAATAACCACTAGTTTGTTTTTGTCAAACTTATCATCATAGCCCATGTTAAGCTTCAGCACTATTTGGAAGAACGTATGTCATGTCTCCATACATTCTCCGATCCAAATAATATAGCTAGGGTTTAATTTTTTACTTTAATATTTTTAATAAAAGATTGAAACCTGTTAGGTTCTAAAAACTTAGGTTTTTATGTATTTAGAATTCTAATGTGTATTGTTGGCAAACTATGATCAAAACAATATGTTTAGTAGTGCTTAGACTTGCTCAAAGTTATATCTTTTATGAAAAGTTGGAATCAAGTTGATGCAGAAGTTACTATGCATTTCGGCCTGGCTCGATCGATTGAAGCTTAGACTCGATCGATCAAATCTTGGGCAGAATGCATTTTTCTGCAGAATTTCAGCTCGGCCCTAGTTTAACAAAACGTTTAGAGTTTTTTAATTTGTCGTAAGTATAAAAGGCAAACTCTAACCACATTTTAGTATTGCTCATATTGCTGTTTGTGTAAATCTCTTGTGAGATTTAGAGGAGCTTTCTTTTACACAAACTTAGTGTTTTCAAGGAGGAGATATTATCTACACCTTGATGATCAATTCAGTTGCTGCCATTGAAACTTAAAGAAACACAAGCAGGTGTGCTTGTATCTGGTGGTAAATCCAAGAAAGAAGGAGTCCGTGGATTTGGAGCTTGCACGTAGTCGTGTCAGTAAGTTCTACTGGTGGGTAGCAATAAGAAGTCGAGCGTGGGGGGAAGTCGAGCGTGGGGGCTTGTAAGTCTTATTGTATGAATTTTGATTTTTTCAAGATAGTGGATTCAGGTTTACCTTGAGAATAGCTAGGTTAAATCCTTCTTAGGTTTTTACCGGTTTGGTTTCCTGGGTGATCATATCTTTGTGTTATTTATCTTTCCGCTGCTTTGCATGATATGATTGTTGTGATTGTGATAACCTAGTTTTGTTAAATTGGACTAAGTAACAACTTGACTAATTACCTAGATTAATCCAATTGTATTTTTAGGGGGTCTAAAAACTATCAAAAACCAAACTGGGAAAAAAAACGATATAGACCATTCTTGCTCAACCACATACTTTCAAGAAAATACAAAAGTTGAAAATGAACATAATGACTTAGTCTCTGCTTTTCTATCAAAATATTAATTAAAATACTACGAAAATTAACAACGAGTTCCTAGATATCAATTAATCACTACTTCATTCTGTCAAACTTAACGTATAGTCTGCATTATTCTTAGGAATCAATCAATGGAAAAACCTATGTTTTGTCCTTATATGTTCTCCAAATATAATTAGGGTGGAACTTTAACTTCAATATTTTTAACAAATTAAAGATGGAAACTAAAATGAAAAAAGAAAAAAAAAATGTCGTTTTTGCAATCTTGCTCAACCACAAGTACTTTCAATAGAACACAAGAGTTTAAGATGAACCTGGTGACTTGGTTTCTGCGTTGCTATCAAATAATGAATTAAAATACCAGAAAAAAAGGAGCACCTAGTCTTAGATATCAATTAACATAGTACGCATCATTATTTGGAAGAACGTATGTTCGCCATATTTTCTAGGTTTTAACTTTAACATCAATATTTTTAACAAAAGATGGAAACCAAAATGGGAAAAAGAACAACTTAGACCGTTCTTGCTTAGTCACATATTATTTTCAAGAAAAGTACAGAAGTTGAAGATGAACATTTGTAACGAGGTGCTAGCTTTCTGCCTTGCTATCATATATTAATGAAAATATACTAAGAAAATAATGATCTTCTAACAACATTGTTGTTGGACTTGATTGTCACTGTTTTATTGTCGAAGCACATGCGAGTTGAAAGAGACTAGAGAATCAGAGATCGATCAAGCTCATGTGTCTTTCCTTTTTTTTTTTTTTTTTCACATTTATCAATGTTCACATATCGTTTGGACATGAAACATTTCACGTCCTAGAATATGAAACTATACTTAGCCTTATTTTTAATCAAAAGCATAGGGCAGCGAGAGCAACATCAACAAGTTTTATGCACCGGCCGGACATTTTCCAGTACTCATCTTGTGGATTTCACCAGTGCGTTTTGGAGGGGCAGAAGGTGGGACGGGACCTTTATATTTAAGTGAAACATGAACTTCATTACCATGAACCCTCGGATCATGACCAGCACTTATCTCATGGTTGCCCACCATGTTTGGATTAAGAGGGAGAGCTTGGGATCTAAAAAACAAAAGCAATATGATGGCTGACCCAATTGGATAATAAATATATATATTTTTGTCGGTGGAATGTTTGTCAAAGTATGGGACAAGGTTGACCACAGCCCTAGAGATACTCGGAAATGAATTGGGCGTGTCCGCATTGGAGCAATGCTACCTGCACAAAAAAATTGACAATATTTTTTATACCTGTTGGTGTGACAAGTTTGTACTACTTTTAATCTATGCCAACAATTGATATTATTTTTTTTTTACCTATTATTTATAATCTACCACATCAACATGTATCAAATTTGCTATCAATTATTTATTTATTTATTTTTTGTGCATATGGACTCTCTCATGTGGGTTGAGTGTCCTTCATGTTAGTGGAGTTACTCCACAAAAGAAGACTAAAACCAATTTTTAGGGGAGTAATGTTAAGTACAACATTTTTATAATAAATTCTATTTAGATGATAAGTCGTTATTGGTTCTAATATGAGTTTAATACTGAAATTACTTTTTTGTTCATTAATAATAACTTATTACGTAGGATTTGTTGTGAAATTATTATAGACGCAAAATCTCATTTTTAGGATGGTAGTTTATACAATCTTTCACAAGTTATATATTTTTTTTATAAGACTTTCACGAGTTACTTGATAGCAATAAGTCATGGTGATAGATGAAAACGTAAACAAAATGATGGGCTTATATTTCATATATACAATCATAGCCTATCTTTTTGAAGTCTTATTATTTGTCAAAAAAAAAAAAAAAATCTTTTCAGCTGATGGTAAAAAAAGGGTCATGATAATGAGTGTTTTTGTGTATCAAATAAAACTAAATTTTATAATGCAATTGGTTGACTTTTGTTAAGGACATAATTTTATATAATTGACATATCCTTTGACAAAACGCAATTTACTTGTATTTGGATAAATCTAAGAAGGTTCAAGATGATCATTACAAGTGATTAAATTGAAGACATGAAGATTATTCAAGAACTGCTCAAGAAAAGTGCAATCTATAGGTCTCAGTACCTCCTCAACAGAAGCTCGATATATCGAGATTCATTAAATCTTGACACATGTCTCAATCTATCGAGCTTACAGGATTTAGACTATAGACAACAATGTTTTTATTCTAAAAGGTTATTTGTTTATGGGTTTGTATAATCCTTATAGGATTAGGAAAACCCAAGGTTTGTGGGTTTGTATAATCCTTATTGGACTAGAAAAGCCCAAGGTTTGTGTAAACCTATTTGGAATAGGAGAGTCTATTGAGTTCCTATTTAAAAGAGGTGGAAAAAGAAAAAAGAAAACCCTAGAGAGTTTTATAAGGTTTTCTTTTTGAAACCCTAGCCTCCTCCTATAGAAGAAAGAGTTCTTGCTGCGTTGCTTGTACGCCTATGGGTTCTGTAACCAAGCAAAGTCTCTTGCACCAACATTGAAGATCTTATTGGTGTTTTTATGTGAAGCTGCTGAAAATCAATTCAACAATCAAAGGGTTGCTATGGAGTTAATCACGTACTGGGATCTGTGCATTATTGATTAGTCACGTACAGGGAGCTGTGCATTGAAATGAGAGATTGTCGCTATATTACAAGTCTAATTGGGTATTGGGGTAAGGGTTCAATTGTAGGTTGGTATAAGGTACTGTGATTTTTTTACTTGTAACTGCTTGTTTTGATAATAGTAGCTTCTTGACAGTGGTGACCTTAAATTCATCTAATAGGGTTTTGCCTTGGTGGTTTTTTCCATTCGTAAATAAATCACCTGTGTCAAATTTATTTTCCGCTGCATTTAACTTAGTTGGTGATTTATTTGTGCTACCACACATATTACATGCTAATTGAATTAATTAATTAACTTGACTAATTAATTGGTTAATTCATCACAAGGGGTCAATACATTCTTGGCCTATTAACATTTTTATTTATTTGTAGAGAATCACTTTCAATTTATCGTCTATATTTTTATTTGTTTTTGATATTTAGATATACTAGTGAGGCCATTTTGAACCTCCTCGATGAGAGCACAATGGCGGAGCTAAGGATTTATCCTTGGTGGGCCAAATTAATGTAAGGATTATAAGATTTCATATTATATGTTATATATAGTAATGTAAAAAATCACAAAAGGGTTAGTCTAGTAGTTCTTAAGATCTCATAAGATCTATGAGGTATTGAGTTCAAAACTCCTAACCAACATCACGGAGTCAAAAGGATTCTTCTATGTAATTACTTAATGTGTATGGGAAGGGAGAACTGCATGTACTCAAGGGAATAACCAAGCTCTTGAACAGCTTTAGTCAATTGCGGTAGCCAAAATGATAAAATAGAAAATGTAAAAAAAGAAAAAAAAAAACTATTAATATTTCCAACATGCAAAAGAAGTATTTTACAAATTAATAGTTGTATAACAAGAAGTCTGAATCAAACTTAATAGATATATGTTAAAATTAAGAATAAGATAAATTGCAAATTATACTCTTAAATTTTGAGGTTGTTTGGATTTTACATCATGAAATTTTGTTCTGTTAACAATTTACCCCCACGATTAATTTTTCCTGTTAAGTGACACATTCTCATGCTGATGTGTTTTATTTTTGCCTGATCAGTCCCAAACTACATTGTTTCACTGACCAAGAGAAAAGCTAGCACAAGCACAATCAAAACTACATCGTTTTGGCCTCAAGTTAAAACATAAATCTCTAGCTTAAACAGCAGCATTTCAAGCCAAACTCTAAAATCTAAAACACAATCCACAGAAGGAACAGTGAGAGAAGGGAAGTAGGGAACAAATCAATTCTAAGGTGAGAATTGCAATAAATTCTCGGCAAGGAAGGGGTAGCATATGTGTGGTTAAAGCCATGTTTGAGCGCTTCACAGAAAAAAAACATAATAATTTTAATTACTGTAACAAAAAATTTTAAAGCCATGTTTGAGCACTTCCAACTCTTCATCTTCAACCACCTCAGCCAGTGAGAATCGACGGCATAATCCCTCAGGAAGAAGAGCTGAAGATTGCTTTGCTCTCTTCCTAGCTACTGGACCTTAATAAGTTTGAAAGAGACTGTGAAACAGATTCCATATGACGCTTCGATCAATGGAGAAGCTGTTGAGTTCGCTGCAATTTATCGCCGTCAATTGAGGTAATAAACAACCTGAGCAACCATTAATTTTAGGTCTGTATGCTGGCCCATTGATTTGTTCCCTCACTGTTCTCCTTCCGTGGATTGTGTTTTAGATTTCAGAGTTTGGCTTGAAACGGTGTCATTTAAGCTAGAGATTTGTGTTTTAACTTAAGGCTAAAACGACGTAGTTTTGATTGGGATTGGGATTGTGATTGTGATTGTGTAGCTTTTCTCTTGGTCATGAGAAAGCTGGACCATATTAGTCCTAGAAAAATATTGTTTCATTTGACTTTTTAGTTGAGTCATGAGAAAACTAGGCCATATTAGTCTTATTTTATGTTAATATATCAATTGAATGGAAAGTTAAGAGTCAGAATAAGATTGTGCATTATGAACCATTATAAAAGAAGGTTAATGATATAATTTAGGAGAATGTGAGTTTTAACTTTCAAGTACTAAAAATTATCTTCATGTGCGTACACGCGTGGAGATACATACATACATATATATATATATATATATAAAAGTTAATTTTCCACCTAATATATATATTAAAAAATATTCAAAATAAGCCTTTATTATTTACTATTTAGCCTCTTAGTGGCTCTGCCACTGGTAGTTCATACAATATTTCATGAGTAGTTCATACAATATTTCATGAGTTTCTTGGTAGTGGTAAGTCATGGTTGATAGATGAAAATGTAAAGATAATGATGGGCTTTTATTCCTTACAATCATAACTTATCTTTTGAAGTCTTATTATTTGTCAAAAAAAAAAATATCTTTTTAGCTAATGGTAAAAAGGGTCCTAATATCGGGTGTCTTAGTGTACTTGTTAATAGTTGAATTTTATAATGTAGTTGATTGACTATTTATACATAATCAAGCCATTTTCAATTTAAAGTATATTTTTATTAGTTTTTGCTATTTTCCAATACAAGTAAGACCATTTTGTCTAACTTTACAGTCAAAAAAGAAAAAAGAAAAAAAAGAAAAGACCATTTTGAAACCTCCTTGATGGGTGCACAAGGCCACCCATTAAGAAAGGCCTTGTAAAAAACTAAAAGATTTTGTATTCTCGAGGGGAAATTATCTTATGAATTTTGTTATAAATAATAGTTTGCTAAGGACATAGGAAAACTAATTGAATTTATCTTAATCACAAAACATTTGAGATAGTGCTCCAAAGAACAACGACATAAGCAGAACGACACAAGAAACATAACACATCCACTTTAAGATGATAACCCCTAAATCCACAAGAGATTCATTGAATCCACTAGAAATAAAGAAGAAATCTCTTTGAAGTTTTATTGATGAGAAATTTGTATTATGCTTTGAAAATTTGTTTACAAACTTTGAGACCTAATGAAAGTTTCCATAGAACTTGATTGACAAGATCAAATATTCTAAAACAAAAAAATATATATATATATATATATATATATTTATATATTTTAGATCTAAAACAAATCCTAATTGACTAAAAAAGCATTAAAAGCACATAAAATCAAGGAAATAATAACCCTAAACCTAAAATTCTGATAATTACATGAAAAATATCAAAATTGATAAATGAAAATATCATTCTTCATACTTTAGCCATCAACCAACCACAACACAAAACATAGGAGTGGGTGTGAAAAAATCATTGAAACCTTTTGTGTTGAGAGACTTTTTTTATTGTAAGAAAATATTAAAGCTATTACAAATTTTACTGCAAATAACTTACAATTTTTATTGGTATCATTTTAACAACATAGTAAACACATGTTAAGTTATATATTTCTTTTATAATTTGTGACACTTCAATTTGTAAAATTTTATATAGTAAAATTTATAGTACCTTTTGCATTATTTGTCTATGATCGTAGGACTCACATGGTATAAAAAGGAAGAAATATATGTCGTTCCCTTTAAAAAAGAGCAATATATAATTTTATATGAGCTGCAAGGAAAATATGTGCATATACATATGAAGAAAATTTATGGATTCAGTAAAAAAACAGAAGTAGTTAGCAAAAAAACCAAAAAAGCACAAACTAAAAGGCAAAAAGAAAAGGGGTGGCTAAAAATTAGATGAAATCATGAGTGCATTTGGCTTTTGCTTATTTTTGATAGTTTATTTGTATAGTATTTATCAAAAGATATTTTTTTTTGAGAGAGTTTCAATCTATGACACCTGCTTCTGATGATAGCTCTTTTATCATCAGACCAAAATACCAATCAATTTTTGGTGTAAGCAGGGATTGAATCCTAGATCTCTTATACAACCTATAGTTGTTGGTAAGTTTTATGTTAAAAGTGTAACAAAAAGCTAAAAATTAAATTATTTATAAAAAGTTAAAAAGTTAGAAATTTTGAAATAAAAAACAGAAAGAAAGAGTAAAAAAGTGAAAACAAAAAAATTGTGGCCAAACTCACCCCATAAATGATTGCCACATGGGTCCCGCTCGTTTAAAAAAATAAATAGACATTAATGGAATGGTAGAGAAAAAAGAAGAGATATGTGAATCATATATAAATTTATTATATATTTAACAAATTATTATGGATTCCCCTCTTGTATGATTATGATTCAGTGTGAAGATCTTTTCTCACTAATTGATGTGGAATTGCAAAAAGAGGAAAACTAGATTCATTTTGTGATGATATTTGACCAAATTATAAGAGTCATGATTGTATATACTAGATGATGTTCACCTCCATCATTATTCTTCTTTTTAAAGAAAAGGCTTCGGAAGTTAATGACAGTTGACTGAAAGTTGGAACCGATATGTTTTTCATGTTCGAAAGTTATAATGGTATATGTTAAACCTTAATTATAATTTGGAAGAACCATATATCTAGAGTGCATTTGGATTATATGATATAATCATTTGCTCAACACTATATAATTTTAATCTTCTTGATTTGTTTTGTGGGATTTTGTATGATTATGATTCATCGTGTATGGATCTTTTTTCCTCTAACTGATGTGGAAGTGCAAAAAGAGGAGAGGAAAGTTAGATACGTTCACATTGTATTTTAGAATTTAAATGATGTTAACCTCCTCCTTCTTTTTCTTCTTTTATTTTTTAAAGAAAAGATTACCTAAGTTAATGACGGCTGATGGAAACTTGGAAACCAATAGAAGTGGAGGTCCATGATGAAATTGGTTTTTTACGGTTGGAAATGGATAATAGTGAAATCAACAGCATATTCATGAACATGGTGAATATGTTAAAGGCTGATTCAAAGATCAATAATGTAAACTAGCATTTACACGTTTTCCTAGTAATATTAAGCATTGACTTATGGCCTTGTTTTTCAATGGAATTTCATTATACTTTATCTCTCCTATTTTCACATCCTTCCATTCTAGAACCTATCATCATGCACAATCCAATTGCAATAAAGTAAAGTAAATAATTACATTTATTTTAAATATGAAACTCTATAGTTCATAGTTACAAAATTACAAAAAGAATGCAATATATATATATATATATATATATATATAAACTATGCTCCAATAACCCTAAAAATAGTTATAATACAACAAATGAATCAAAATCAAGTATAGCAATCAAAATCATATGAGTAATAAAACGTGGGTTCTAGGTTAGTTCAACTACTAAAGTCTTTGATGGTTGTATAAGAGATTTAGGGTTCAATCTCCGCCTACACCAAAAACTGATTGGTGTCTTTGTTTGATAATAAAGAGCCATCATCAAGAGCGGACGCCATAAGTTGAAACTCTCTCTTTAAAAAAAAAAAGAGTAATAAAAAAAAAGAAAAAAAAGAAATAGCACTAAGTGATCTAATTATTTTGTAAGAAAGGACTACTCCTTCCTTTGGGAGAGATAAAGAGAGGGTTTATTTATTTATTTATTTTTATTTCTATTTTTTAAAGATTAAACATGAAGAAGAGAGACATTTATTTATGTTTGATTTTAGCAACTGACTTGTCGTTCAAAGGGAATAAAGAGAGGTGGGAGTGCCTAATTTTAAGGGATATAAATAAGGGGTTTATCTTTGAATTAAAATAAGTAACATACTTTGGTAGGATTTTTTAACGATAGTAATTAAGGTGAATTAATTTCTCCTAATTAAGGGGAAGAGTAAGTATTTTATGAGAAGTGGTAACGTTTTTAATAATAGTAATGAAATAACATGTCCATAAGTTTTTTTCCCATATTTTTCTTACAAAATTTAGACTATACACTTATACTTCACTTTTATATTTACAAGTTTCTTTTCTGTACTATGAATATGGTATTAACTGACAATATAATTATTTTTTATTTTTGCCATTATTGTTATAAGTCTAAGAAACTAGAATGCCAAGATGAATTATTTAAAATATATATTAAAATAAAAGATCAATAAGAAATAGTAAATGTTGATGATGATGAAGAAAATTTCAATGAAGAAATAAGTTTACAAAATGACGAATATGATGATAACATTGACTTGGAGAGAGTTGATTAGGCAATATGATGAATATGTTGAAAGAAATTGTTATTTTAGGTATTTGAAATGTATTGTCACTTTTGAGTTTAATCAATTTGAATATGTATGTTATAAACACATACTAGTAAGATTTATTTAGTTAGCTTGTGTTAGGGTACTTTTTTTTTTTTTTACACCTAATTTTATTTGGGTACCACCTATTTATTTTCAAACACCACTAATAAGTTATTGGATTTTACCAAATATTTTTTGCTTTATTATTATGTTAATCACAAATGTTTCATATCTCATTATCTAAATTGGGTTATGATATAAACTATCACAAAAAGCCCAAAAACTCATATTTTATCCAATTTTATTTTCATATTCTATTTAAAGAGAATAGTTATGTTTGGCAATATTTGAGAAGCCCATGATTCAAGTCCATGGCAAAACAATTTTATCAATGGAATTCAAATCCATGATCAAAACTCATGATTTAAACCCATGGCAATTTATTTATCTAAAGCCCAATTCTCATTGGCAACATTAAAAGCCCAATTTTCATTGGCAACATCAAAACCCAATTCTCATTGGCAATATCAAAGCCCAATTTTCATTGGCAACATCAAAATCGAATTCTCATTGGCAATATCAAAAGCCCAACTTACGTTGGCACTATTTAAAGCCCAATTTTCATTGGCAACATCAAAATCCAATTCTCATTGGCAACATCAAAAGCCCAACTTACGTTGACACTATTTAAAGCCCAATTCTCATTAGCAATATCAAAACCCAATTCTCATTGGCAATATCAAAAACTCAACTTGCGTTGGCACTATTAAAAACCCAAGCTAACTACTTGGCACTATTCTATCAAAAGCCCAAGGTTATTAAATACTCGGCAAAATACTATATCATAATTATTTCACTTAAAAGTCTGATAATAAACAATACTTTAAATTCTTAAACATATTATTACAATATTACAAGATCATGGAATTTATGAATTATCTATTCTCAAAACCTATGACAATCATCTTGTAAAAGCCCATGGAAAGTTATGATTGTTAGACCCATGACATATATTTATTGTTATAAACCCATGAAATAAATGGACATCATTTGCATCGCGACATCCATAATATACACCTTCGACACTCATGGTAAACATTCAAACCCACAAGCTCATCATTTAAGTTATGATGTGATTATTAGAAACCATGAACGTTATTGCAACATGGAATTCATCAAAGTAAATAGTATTTACAAAAGTATTTTGAAACTTGTCCTATTGTTTCAAACATTACAACTAATTGCTCAAAGACTCATTGCGAGTATTTATGAAAAACCCAAAAATATTTACTAATAAAATCCATGAGCAATGAAAGCCCATGGCAACATGTGCACACAACCCAGCTCATGTGAGCAAGCCTAAGCAAAATACACAAGCAACTAACCAAAAGGCAACTAGAGACTCATACAAGGGAACCAAGCCTTTGAGAATGGACTAAAAGTTGTCCCATCAATTTTCTGCCACCCTCTGGCTGACGTGAACAGTGCCCAAGGGCTGTCATATTAGCTGAAGTCAAAAGGATGAAGAGACTCCATGATCTTCCTCAAGATTGCACCTCCAGCGGAAGGGGAGCTGAAACCAAATTATCCAAACTTCAACAAATTGATGCTATAAATGTTAAAAATGATCAAGACATGATTCATGTACCAAGTCTATGAATCCTAAAGGGGAAAATTTGGGAACATGTGGTTTGAAGGGCATAAAGGGATCTCCAGTGGAATCCCTTGAAATAGACTAGAACTTGACACCTGGCTTGGGGTGTTGAAATCTTACTTCTTAGGGGACCAAATCTCAGTTTGTAGCATTAGGATTCACTCTTGATACACAATAATTAAGGTCAGCCCCGAAAATCTTGGCACTTAATGCAAAAAACTCTAAAATCCCATCATTACCCAAAGAAGCAAGACAACCCCTCAAAGTGGATTTTCCTACTTCTAATAAAAAATCTCAGGAAAGTCAAACCTTGATTTTGTCACCCTTGATGAGTCATGCATCTTTGGATTCTTGTCAATTAATGCTTCTCTAAAGCTCCATTATAAAAATATACACACCTCAGCTCACTGGAGGAGAGGAAGCCTCTTTAAGAACTTCTGTCATTGACTACATTTTGCAAAAATTCAACTCCTATTAAGCTTTCTTTAAGCTCCCCAAGCTCTCTGGAGCTCACTCACAACCTTTCTCAGCTTATAGTCACCATAACACCAACATTCACCACCTTGCTTACACCTTCCTACTTCATAAATGTTCCATAACTAACCAAGACAGCCACTTCCTTTGAAACCCTTGGTTTATTTACTACTTTGCTCGTGGTTTAGCTTTCCTTAAGCTCCCCACTCATCATCTTCAACCTTCCCTCATCTAATCCCAGATATTCTTCCCACCCCTCTACACAACCACAGCTCAAAAATGTCCTCGAACTAGACACAAACAGCTCATTACTCACAAAAAGCTTCAATCTCGGTGTTAATCCCATCTCACTTACTCAAAATAGCCCACATTCACCTCATTCATGCCTTATAATTATATACTCACCAAAATTTTAGTTTAATACTTGCTGCACTGAGCTGGAGATCTTTCCTTCCCTTCATTCCATCCTATTTTTCCTCTTTTATTTGTAACTATGGAGCCTTTAATCATTGTTTATTATTATGATAATGTATTTGTAACAATTGAATTTTTCCCTCACAATTGATGTAATGATGGCTGAAAGTACTATAAATTCCCTTGACCAAGACACACAAGGACCCCTAGGAGCGAACATTTTCCTAAATTTATTTAATCATTGACTGCTGGACTCTAAGTATAATTTCACCCCTAACACTGGAGATAATACTGTTCCGCTAGAGGACTGATTTGAACTATAACGTCGTAAAAGACTAATAATATAACAAACTAACAATACTAACATGTTTATTAGGCTTTATTGTTGTCTTTTTGTTAGGGTGCAGCCTCTATATCTTACTTAGGCGGACTTACACCACACCGATAGCCTTTGGGCTTTATTTCAAGGGTCCATCATTGAGTTTCGGCTTGGCTACCCCATATTCTATTTGGGAACATTAGAAATTTTCCCCTCAACAGCTTGTTAAACATTATTACATAAGTGATGATAAATTAGTCATTAGTTGAATACATTTAAAATTTATAATAAATATACCTTTTATATATGTATATATAAATTTTTTTATTATAAATTTCATTAAGTGCTTGTGTATCTTACTTTTGACACACAATACAGAAAAATAAAAAATTAATTCCCGATACAATTCACATTTTGGCAACTATGGATATAATCATATTGTACATGGTTAGGTTATTTTGTGATTAGGAAGACTCATGCAATGAAAGGAAAAAATCTGTGTTGGTAACCTGTAGACACTAACAAACACCATGAAGTGAACAATTGCCCCAAAAAGATAGCCTAAATCACTCTGATGATCAAATTAGAGTCTCACAAGGGTGAAAATAGTTTGCTGAAAGTGTTTGGGTTGAGAATGCATGCTTGGATGATATGGGAAGGGTTATTTATATTCACAATTACCCACATTTTCTCGCTCAAATGTGTCATCACCTAATTTGTGCTTTTGGTGGATTTAACGTTAGTTAGTCTATTTTGTTGGTCTAAAACGTATGCCCATGTTGTCTTTGGGGGCTTCTAAAAAAAAATGTTATCTTTGGGGGTTTGCGTTTGACAAACATATTACATTGCATTTAATATGAAGTGAAGTTGTTGGTGGTGCAATCAATGTGACTGTGACCATTTCTAACCTTGTGATCTACCTTTTGAAGAGTACTCATTAGATTGGTTTTAAATATGAATTTCTAATAGAAGAATTTATAAATAAGGATTAAATGAAATTGTATAAACTTGAGGAACAAATTGATAGTACCCCAAAATATAGGGACTAAAAAACTAATTATGCATATTATTTATTTTGGACATAAGCATAAACATATGTTATTTATCTTTATATATAAAAATATGAATAAAAATTTATAAGGTGGGTTGGAAAGAGGAACAAAAGTTTCTTATGAGAATTAGTAAAAATAACAAGCTATCATCAAATAAATAATGTAGTCAAGGTATTACAACAACAACAACAACAACAATAATAATAATAATAATAATAATAATAATAATAATAATAATAATAATAATAATTTCAACTCTTTAAAAAAAATTCTAGCCATCAAAACTTATATCAAACTTGAGAAGAATCAAATGGTTGTTAACCCAAAATTGTTTTGTATTTTCTTTAGTGTTCATTGATGTCAACTATATAATTATGAGAGACTGTGCTTCCGACTCAAAACCTTTCAGTTGGTTTTGGCCATGCACTCACGCAAATGGGGTGTAGTCGTGTTGGTTGCCTCTTAAGAGACAGTGGAGAGGATCCTATTGTTGTTATTCTTTCTTTTAGGTCAAAGTTTTACAATGCATCTGTCACTTATTCAATTGGAAAACTAAGAAAATTAAATTTAAAACTAAATCGTTTTATTAATGAATTGAATTTGAAATTGTATATCTCTTTAATAATAACTAAAAATTACATTGCTTTGGTTCTAGATACAATTTACAACAAAAAGTACAATGCGTGTTTTTGCAAATGGGGTGTAGTCGTGTTGGTTGGCTCTTAAGAGACAGTAGAGAGGATCTTATTGTTGTTATTCGCTCTTTTAGGTCAAGGGTTTTACAATGGAGTTATTACTTATTTAATTGAAAATCTAAGAAAATCAAATTGAATAGTACATCGTTTTATTAATGAATTGAAATTGAAATTGTACATCTGTTTAATGATAACTAAAAATTACATTACTTTGGTTCTAGATGCAATCTACAACAAAAGTACAATGTGTGCTTTTGTTTCCGTTAAGACCCCCCTCCAAAATGTAATTTCTTAGCCAAAACAAATAATAATAATTAAATAATAATAAAAAGTTAGATTTCTTGCACCGCAATACGAGCTCATTAATGAGCTTCCACCTAGGTTGGACTCACAATAAATTTTGCTGATCAAGCTAAGGACTTTCTTCGAAGAATAAAATGTGACAATATTTTATGATACTTGTTTTCAATTGTGGTCGGTCCATATAATATTTTATTAAGGATAGCGTTTGTTACACAGATTTTATTACACATACTGTTACTCACACAAAATTTAAATTGAAACCGTGACTTAAAAACACTATTTTAGATTCTAGTTTAAAAAATGTGTAATATGTTGTGTGTAACAATTTTTTCCTTTTTATTAATTTATTGTGAATTTTTCTTTTATGCGTAGAAGAACTCCATGAGTCTGGTTAGAACATGCATCAAATATGTATGTTGAACTTCCACCTCCATGTTTGGATTATGTCATTAAAGATATCGAGCTTCATGGTCCTTTAACCCATGCAGAAGAAGAAATTAATGTAGAATTCATGCATTAGTGAGGTGCATGGAATCTAGAATCCTTATTCCACTACCTGAAATCAATGAACTTATTAGAGGTATTCATTTGGCACAATACCATATCTAGTAAGACAAATTGATTTGGCCGAATAGTAATGGCCAATGCCACTATAAAAGAAGCATCCAAATTCATATACACATGAAGGGATTCAAATGATAAAAGTCGATGGAATTGGATATGGAAAATCTCGTGTCCACAAAAAATTCAAATTTTTATATGGAAGTGCACCCACAATAGATTACTGACATGTTCCATTATTGCTCACCAAAAACATGGTATTGGCCCTGCGTGTCTCCAATGTCTAAATCTTGAAAGAACTTTACATGTTATTTGAGATTGCCCTTAGGCAAAGGTATTTTTGATTGTTCTCTTGGGACAAGAAATATCTTTTTTCCATAAATCGCTAGTAAAATGGTTACACAAAAATTTAACTAATATATCTCCCAACTCTTTTCAAACAAGGCCTTGTAATATTCTATTTGTTTATGGAATTTGGCAACTTTGGCTATCTAGGAATAATAGGATATTCAATCCTCCTTCTAAAACACTAAATCAGCTAATGCATAAAACTTTACATTTGGCCGTAGAATTTTATCATCTTGTATACAATAGAAAAATAGAAGGAACAAAAGTCACTAAAATAATATCTCTTGGCGTCCTCCACAGTCCCCTTTTATAACTTTAAATACAGATGGTAGTTCTAAAAATAACCCTGGTAAAGCAGGAGGTGGAGGTTTATTAAGAGATAGCAAAGGAAGATGGATAAAAGGTTTCTCAATTCACATAGACATTGCCACAAATAATATTACAGAAATACAAGTTGTTAGATATGGTTTAAAAATGGCTTGGGAGTTAGGATATAAACATATAAACCTAGAAATTGACTCTCAAATTCCCCTCAATTGGCTATCAACATACGGTGTTCTAGCATCTGAAATTTCTATTTTGATTTTGGATTGTAGGATGCTGCTCTACCAAGAAGATATCGTCCTTCCACTTCATGTCTTTCATGAAGCAAATGGCATGGCAGATGAACTAGCAAAGAAGGGACATAAGCACTTATGCAGTTTCAGAGAATATAATGAATGTCCAAATTTGTTTATGTAAAATATGTATGTTATATTTTGCAATTAGGCACTCATTGCAAGTGCCTAGTGGACAATACTTGTACCTGCGCTCCTTAGTTAATAAATATGTCCTCAATAAATAAATTAAAAGAAAAATATTGAAGCACGCTCAAAATCTCAAGCTTTCCATTTTCATTCTCTAGCTTTTGAAATTTTCTTAGTTGACCGAAGAATTAAGAGACGGTGAGACAACTTTGGTTTACAAGTCCAACCCTCTAGAAGGTTTAATTTGTTTTTGGTTCATGAGTTAACTATCTAGAAGAGGAGAAGGTATCTGGTATCAAATGATACTATGTCAGTAGTATCAAAATCCAATAGGTGTGAGAAATGTCAGCAAAAAATAACTAACCCACTAATAAATGAAAGACATGTATTAGTGGGTAGTTATTTTTACAGACATGTCTTTTGTTTATTTGATTTTGATACAGATGACGTTGTATAATTTGATATAAAATACTTTTTCCTAGGAGAGACTAGAATGTTTACAACTTAGTTTTGTTTCTGCTTTATATTTTTTAATTAATGCGCAAGTGCAACCTTATCCCTAGAAGGTCAATCCTGAAAAAAACAGACTATCGAATGGAAAGAGGCCACGTCAGTCTGTTTACTTTGGGGTTTATATTTTTATTTTAAATTGGATTGTAAATACTGTTATCTTTGAAGAATATTACTTTTATCAAGCCAAAAAAAAAAGTTACACGATTCTGGTTTCCAAAATTGAGTTTACTTTGTTTTGAGTAATACTAAAATTATGATGAAGTTTCACCAATTTTTCTCATATTTTATTGGGATAATATATTTAATTAGTATAAAATTGCTTTTGTTAGGACATATGTGTTTCACATGTTAGGAACATATGTCACTATTTTATAAAATTGGCTAATCTTTTGACAAAACGCACTTTACTTGTATTTGGGTATATCTAGGATGTGTTTAATACTTCAAGAAATCTTGTTTCAAGATCAAGTGTTATAGCCATGCAAATATGTCAAAGATTCAAGTTGAGAAAGTGCCTGTCATTAAAACTTGATAGCTAGCATCTATTGAGCTTTAAGAGCTATTCCAGCCTCGTGGCTTGACAGTAGCTCGACAAATAGCTATCTGTCGAGGTTTAAGAAAAAAAAGATTTTTCTGTTCTATTTTCTTCCAATCTGTGATTATGTGTTTGAGTTTTCTTTTCTCACAACCTTAGACATATAAAATGATTATTTTAAGGATCGTAAAAGGTGACACAAGTTGCACAAGTGTTGAGTAAATTTTTTTCATGCAAATTGTGATCGGAGACAGAATTTGCCATAGTTCATCTCTCTTGTGAAGAAGCTGCTATGTTTGTGCATCGTAGGATTTTGTAATCAAACATCTTCTTGATCTTTATTGTCTGGATGAACTGAAGAACTTTGCAGCCAACAATCTTCTCTAGTTGATGATTGAAGTCGAGTACTGGGATCTGCGCAATTGGTTAGTCATGTACTGGGAGTCGTGTATTACAAGGAGAGATTGTCACTACAAAACAAGTCCAATTGGGTATTGGGGTAAGGGTTCAACTGTAAGTTGGTAGAAGATACTGAGATTCCTTTACTTGTAACTGCTTGTTTTGATAATAGTGGATTCTCGGGAGTGGTGACCTTAAAATCACTCGGTAGAGTTTTTGCCATGTAGGTTTTCCCCATTCAAAAACAAATTACCGTGTCAATTTATTTTCCGTTGCATTTAGTATAATTGGTGATTTGTTTGTACTACCATGCGTTTTGCATGTTAATTTGATTAATTAATAAACTTGACTAATTAATTAATCACAAGGGATCAATACATTTTTGACTTATCAGCTTTCATATGGCTTCATTACAAATACTTTTTATAACCAATCAGAATTCAAAAGTGCGGGCTCAAAACTTTGTGTAATTGACTTACTGGTTTTCTTTTTCCTTCTTCCATGGAGTGAAAAAAAGCTAATATTTAGCACCCAATAAAAATGCAATTGGCTTGTTTATTTATTTTACGTACGAAAGTTTTTTTTTTTTGGGTTAAAAATTGAAAAAAATTATAATTGTATAAATAAAAGGGGAGATTTTAAAAACGTCATAGACAATAATGAAATTAAAAAACTAAATAAGAAACTTAATCTAAATTTACCTTAAAAGAAAATTGATATTTTGTTATTATTATTATTATTATTATTATTTTCATATTGGTCATGTTCCATTTCTATTAACATTCTGATGACAGTTGACGTTATGTGAATGATATGTTTTAATGGTTGTTTCATATTTGGCACTTAACATTCAAAATTAATAAATAAATACATAAAAACAGCGTGTCATGCCTTAATCATTAACTAATTACTTTTTTTATAGACAGAATCATTAACTAATTACTTGCGAAAAGGAATATGAAAACAGATGTTATAAAACACATTCCGTTCAAAATGTGTTCCTATCTAATACATATGTATATATATGTATGTATGTATATATATTTTACGTACCATTGCTGAATAAAGTTTCCATCTTCTATTAAAAAAGAAAAATTACGTAACCATGGTTAGAACATGCATGATGTATCAATATGTTGATCTCTGTTCCTATTAGAAGCCATATGTATTTGTGAGATGAAAAGTGTTTTCATTTGTGTGCTTATTCAAAAATCATATCTCTCACAAGTAAAGAGAGAAACAATGTTTTTGGACATAGTTGAAAGTAGATGCATAAAGAGGAGTAGAATAGAGTAGATCAAAAATTAGCCTGATTTTTGGCTAACTTTACTCTACTCTCCTTTCTCCCCCTCCCCTCAATCCAAACAGGTCATAGAACTTCCTATCATAGGCGGCCTGGTTAATCATGTTCTACCTTGTTAGTTGCATTTGAATGGCAGTTAGCCACCATTGAAAGAGACTAAAGAAATAGCATTTAACATTTCCCCCCTAAAACATAAAATGAAATATTATAGGAATAATGAAAGGGTACTATTTATTTCACACTTATTATTGTACACAATCGTATGAAATTATGATTTCAAGTTACAATTTTAATTCAAAACATTACCCTTTCATTATGGGAAAATACTAATACACAACCATATATACATTAAAAAAAAAAAAAAAAAAATCATGTTCTAGAGAAACATCATCAAAGCAACAAATTTTAAGCACAAATAGAAAGTGGATATTTTGTACCACTACTCATCTGATCAGGGGTTGTCAATGGCATCATGGCCCATAGGTGAGTGGATTAGGGGCAGAAGGTGGGACTGGACCTCTATTAAGTGAAACATGTTCACTACTATGAACTCTCTGACCAGCACTGATCTCATGATTTCTGATGTGAGAATGTGGGGAATACGAAACTGGCAGCCCTCTTGAAATCTCTCCTTTATTGGGTACATTTTGCTCTTTAATCAATGCTGAAAATGTTGAGTTGGATAAGGATTGGTTCTTTCTCCCCTCCATCTTTGGATTAATAGGCTGAACTTCGTATCTATAACACAGGCAATAACAACATAAAGTACACCCAATATATTAAATAGAGAGTTTGATGGATGGTCTATTCAAAAAGATAGCTTGTTAAAAAAAAAAAAAAAAAAAAAAGACTTTTTAGAAATTTTTTTTTTACTAAGAGTATGTTTGGCATTAGTTTATAAGCTTAGCCTTTAGTTTTTTTTAGTTTTTATGTACAGCTTTTCAAAGTCTCAATTTTTCTCGCATTTTCTTACTTCTTCAAATTTTTTCAAAGTATAGTATATTTTAGCACACTTTCAACAAAATTTTTTTAGCAAAAAGCTAGATAAGTTGTTTTCAAACAAACATTAAATTGGCATCATATAAGCTTAGTTTTTAGTTTTTATGTACAGTTTTTTAAAATCTCATTTTAAATTTTTTTTCAAAGTACAAATATGCTTTAACACATTTTCAATAAAAGTTAGATAAACTGTCCTCAAACAGATACTAAATCTTTGATTAGTTCAATGCTTTGACCTAATGTGGGTGCGTAGGGTCAAGTACAAAATTTGAGGAGGAAATATATCATACAAAATTTGAGTAACTCATTTTTTATTTAAAGGCATAACTATATTTTTGCAAAACATATATAAAAAAAAAAACTTTATTTTTGTACAATGAATAAAATAAACTAATGAAAATAAATTCATTCCCATTCACACTAATTAAGAGGAACAATCCATTTTTCTAGGAGTAGATCCAAGTACAAAACAAATTTTTAGGAGCATATCCATGTATATTTCATAATTTTTTTTTATAGATATATTTCATAATTTATTGAATAAATAAATTGTAATCAACAGATGAAATAATGTAATAGAAATAAACTCATGACTAGGCACTAGTCGTATTGTAAAAAATGATAAGATATAGGTTGAATATTGAGAAAAAATCAATTAAGTCTCTTAATTATTAAGTATGTCAATTTAGTCGCTCAAATTCGAAAATCAAGTCAATTTCTTCTTGAAGTCTCACAATTTCATCTTTAGGTACGTACTCTTATCTCTATTAAACTTTTAATAGAATTAATAATTAATATTAACTTTATTTCAAAATTTTACACTCTCTATAATAACATTTTAATGTATATTTTATTTGACCCATCAATTACTTCCATTAAAATTTAAAAAGAAATGAGATCCAATGATAAACTTGACTATATTTCATTGATTGTTGAATAGGTCTTCTGATTGACGAAAATAAAGAGGGTAATGCTGAACTGGTATTCCTTCCTATGACGAATTGTCACTTTTTAATCATAATGTAAAAAGATTTTTGCTTAAAAAAAAAATGTTGAAAGAAATTTTTTTTAGAGAAACAAAAGCTGATATTTCCCACATATCACACCCTACACGAAATATATGCAAAAACGAAAAAAAATCTCCAATAAAAATTGAAGGAGAACAAAAACCAGAATGTATCTCATGTTGGGTATACATGTATTCTTTCTCTTATAGTGGATCCACATAACTGTGAAATCAATGCACTATCAAAGAGAGAGGATGCATATATGTTGAATTTATGATATTATTTTTGAACAAGTAGAAGTAGAAAATATAAACAAAACTAATAACAAGAAGCTGATAGTGATCATCGATAACATAATTTATTTTAAGTAAAAAATAAAAAGTAAAAAACTCCATTAGAGCAAATAAAACTTTATTCATCCTGAACTTCAGATCAGGAATAAAGGGAGGTAGAGTTAAAATAGGTTTTTTCATTCAAAAAAAAAAAAAAAAAAAAAAAAAAACCTATAGGAATCATTCAGATGAACTTTCAGGATATATGGAATATCTATATATAACAGAGAAGGGTATTGAAGAAACTTACTGTTGAAATTCTATATTGATATGGGGAGAAGTAGTAGATGAATTTGCAATAGTCCCGAAAGCTGTCGCAGACAAAAACATGGTGGCGTTATAAGCTGACGGGACAGAAGCTTCTTGACCCATATGATCAACAATCGTGATCTGAATTGAATGGTTTTGATTACAAGCATCTAGTGTTAAATCACTAATGCACCTCACAAAGTACTGCCTCCCACATGCTGCACCTTCGTCCCATATTCCATGACTGGCTGCAGCGAAGAATTTGCTGGATGGGAACTGAGATGTATTGCTTCCATAACATGCTGTGGGTAAATATGGGGGAGAATATAGTGCTGCAGTGCCAACATCACCATATGAGGTATGGAAATTGAAAAACAGTGGAATCAAGAAGATGAGAGATAACCCTTGAAGAAATGGCTGAGACCTATACATTTTTCTCTGCAGGAAGGCTTTTGAGAGTAAAAGAGAGTTGGAAAGATGAGGAAGTGAGATACCTAGGAGTTGTACAATCATGTAAATATATAGTAAAGCGGTTGATGGATATGTGTTACCTTATTATTTTGAAGTAGTGTTTGTTACACATATACATTATCTGATCTTGTTTTTCAACAAACGATTTCCATTCAAAAGATGTGTTTGTAGGAATTAGGGTTTTGTCCTTTTACTTTTCTAAGAAATAGAAGAGTTAGTAGATTAGACACTAGTGGTACAGATGCCTTTGAGCTTTTGATATTCAAAGATTCGAAGAATTCAATTTGATTGAGAAAGCTATAAACGTAGATGAGAGAAGAACTTTAGAAGTATCTTTTGATGTAAGAACTTGGGAAAATTCTCCTTATGGTGGGCCAGCGGGACTAGAGTCACACGCAAAATCTCAACCTATCCATGAATTTTCACTCTCTCTAGCTCGATTTCAAAAGCAATATCAGTGTGAAATATATATATATATATATATATATATATATTTAAGGGGTGGAGAAAAAAATGAAGTGTGTTGCGTTAGTTTGGTGGGTTTTATATATAGAGGTGAAAAAACTAGCTTCCAGATGATGCCATGTCAGGTGAGGCCCAATTGATAGCGGAGCCAATTGGATAATAAATATATATATTTTTGTCGGTGGAATCTTTGTCAAAGTATGGGACAAGGTTGACCACGGCACTAGAGATACTCGGAAATGAAATGGGCGTGTCCGCGTTGGAGCAATGTTAAATGCGCAAAAAGATTGACGATGTTTTTTATACATTCTGGTGTGACAAGTTTATACTAGTTTCAACCTATAACAATAATTGGTATTACTTTTTTATCTATTATTAATAATCTACCACTTCAGCTCGTATCAAATTTGTTATTATTCTATTTTTTTTGTGCTTATGGACTTTCTCGTGTGGGTTGAGTGTCCTCCATGTTAGTGGAGTTACTCTACAAAAGAAGACTAAAACCAATTTTTAGGGGAGTAATGCTAAGTACAACATTTTAATAACAAATTCTAGCTAGATGATAAATCGTTATTAGTTCTAATATGAGTCTACTACTGAAATTACTTTTTTTGTTCATCAATAATAGCTTACCATATAGGATTATTTGTGAAATTATTATAGATGTAGAATCTCATTTTTAGGATGATAGTTTATACAATCTTTCTCAAGTTACTCTTTTTAAAAAAAAATAAAAAATTTATTTGTAAGACTTTCACGAGTTACTTGATAGTTGTACGTCATGGTGATAGATGAAAAAGTAAAGAAAATGATGGGCTTATATTTCATATATACAATCATAACTTATCTTTTGAGCTAATGGTAAAAAAAGGGTCATGATAATGAGTGTTCATGTGTACCAGATAAAGCTAAATTTAACAATGCAGTTGATTGACTTTTTATTTATTTATAGAGAATCACTTTCAATTTATCTTCTATATTTTTATTTATTTTTGCTATTTTCTAATTCAAGTGAGACCATTTTGAACTTCCTTGATGAGAGCACAATGGCAGAGGTAGGGGTTTATCCTTTGGGGGCCAAATTAAAATGTAACAATTAAATCATTACATATTATATATTATATATATTATATAGTAATGTAAAAAAATCATATAAGCGTTGGTCTAGTAGTTCTTAAGTTCTCATAAGATCCATGAGGTATTGAGTTCAAAACTCCTAACCAACATCATGGAGTTAGATGGATTCTTCTATATAATTACTTGATGTATGTGGGAAGGGGAAACTGCACGTACTCAAAGGAATAGTCATGCTCTTGAATAGCATTAGACACTCACGGTAGCCAAAATAATAAAATAGAAAATGTAAAAAGGAGAAAAAAATTATTAATATTTTCAACATGCAAAAGAAGTATTTTACAAATTAATAATTGTATAACAACAAGTCTGAATCAAGCTTAATAGATATATCTCAAAATTAAGAATAATATTTCACCCTTTACCTATCTTAGATAAAAATCAAATTGTAAAATAATTAAAAAAAGGGCATATCTCGGCTTAATCTCCTGAGAATAGCTTAAAAGAAAAATATTGTTTCATTTAACTTTTTAGTTGAGTTATGAGAAAACTAAGCCATATTAGTCTTATTTTATGTTTTTTTTTTTTTTTTTGAAAAGGAGTCTTATTTTATATTAATATATCAATCGAATGGAAAGTTAAGAGTTGGAATAATATTGTGCATTATGAACCATTATAAAAGAAAGTTAATGATATAATATAGGAGAATGTGAGTTTCAACTTTCAAGTACTAAAAATGATCTTTATGCGTGCAAATGCTTGCACGCGCACACACACATATATAAGTTAATTTTCCACCTAATATATATATATATATATATATATATATATTCAAAATAAGCCTCTATTATTTAGGCTCTAGTGGCTCCGCCACCGGTAGTTCATACAACATTTCATGAGTTACATGGTAGTGGTAAGTCATGGTTGATAGATGAAAATGTAAATATAATGATGGGCTTATATTCCTTTACAATCATAACTTATCTTTTGAAGTCTTATTATTCATCAAAAAAATAACTTATCTTTGAGCTAATGGTAAAAAGGTTCCTAATAACGAGTGTCCTAGTGTACTCATTAAAGTTGAATTTATAATGCAGTTATTGACTCTTTATAGAGAATCAAAACACTTTCAATTTAAAGTCTATATTTTTATTAGTTTTTGCTATTTTCCAATACAAGTGAGACCATTTAGAAACTTCCTTGATGAGTGCACAAGGGCACCCATTAACAAAGGCCTTGTAGAAAATTAAATGATTTTGGATTCTCGGGGGGAAATTATTTTATGAATTTGTTGTAAAATAATAGTTTGCTATGGACACAGGAAAAATAATTGAATTTATCTTAATCACATAACATTTGAGATAGTGTTCCATCAGAACAGTGACATAAGCAGAAGGCCACAAGAAACATAACACATTTGCTTCAAGATGATAACCCCAAAATCCACAAGAGATTCATTGAATCCACAAGAAATAAAGGAGAAAACTCTCTGAAATTTTATTGATGAGAAATTTATATTATGCATTGAAAATATGTTTACAAACTTTGAGAACTAATGAAAGTTTCCATAGAACTTGATTGACAAGATCAAATATTCTAAAACAAATCTTAATTGACTAGAAAAGCATTAAAAGCACATAAATCAAGGAAATAATAACCCTAAACCTGAAATTATGAAAATATCAAAATTGATAAATAAAATATCATACTTCATACTTTAGCCATAAACCAACCACAACACAAAACATAGAGGTGGGTGTGAAAAAAATCATTGCAACTTTTTTTGTGTTGAGAGACTTTTTTTTTTTTTTTAAATTTTTATTTTTTTATAAGAAAATATTAAAACTATTACAAATTTTACCATAAATAACACACAATTTTTATTGGTATCATTTTAACAACATAGTAAACACATGTTAAGTTATATATTTCTTTTATAATTTGTGACACTTCAATTTGTAAAATTTTATATAATAAAATTTATAGCACTTTTAGTATTATTTGTCTATGATCGTAGGATGCAAATGTTATAAAAGGGAAAAAATATATGTCGCTCCCTTTAAAAAAGAGCAATATATAATTGTAAAGTTGTTATTTACAACTGTTTTGTGTTGACTTTAATTCCGTGTCAAATTTGATTGTATTTTTGTTCAAACATATGTACCCTGTATTTATGTGAGATTTTATTGTATAGGTTGTGTGTAAGAGAGAGTGTGAAGACTCAAGTGCCTATTGAAGAAAGTGTGAATTTTGCGAAGAGTTTCATGAGAAGCCTTCCCGCGAAGTGAGCCATGTGTAGAGCACATGACTGGAATGCGAAGAGTCATGACAACTGGTTTTCGCGAGTATTTCGCAGGTAAAACCTTCTCGTAAAATACCCGCGAAACATTTTGTTTTGCTATTTTGGCATATCTGCTACACCATGTCTTCACTCATACTATATATACCCACATTACCCAAATATTGGAAGGAGTGCTTTTCAGAGAGAAAACCCTAGACATAACTCTTGATAGTTAGAGATTGTCATACCCACAATCCTCTATACAATCTTCTGTGGTTTTCCTCAACTCTTACTTCTTCATATCCAAATCCTCGAGAGGTTGATAGCCCAAACACTTACCACACCTATTCTGAGTGTAAAGTGAGATTTTGGTGCTGCTAGGAAGCATTCGAAGAAGCCATTTGTTTTGTGGATGCAATCGGGTTGAATTGCGTGATCTGGAAAGTTAGAGAAAACAAGGCTTTGTCAAGTCAGTTGGTAGAAGGAGCTTGGAGGGTTCAAGTACATGGGGTAGACTAGGCTTAGAGGGTCTTTTGTTATTCGTATACTTTAACTTATTCTCCAGTGGATCGATTTATCACTTGGAGGGCGACGAAGAGGTTTTTCGCCAAGTTCTTCGATTTTCTCTTTGATAACACGTCTAGGTGTTATCTTGTATTTGCATCTTTCTTCCCTACTCTTTTAGCTTTCATTTTATTGTTGATATTTGATGAATATGGCTTAGAGTAGTTTTATTTTTTGTTCGCTTGCATTTACTCTATTCCGCACTTAGTTTAAGTTAGAGTAAAATCAATCGAGCCGTAATTTTTAATTTGGAGGGTCTAAACAGCTCTTGTGTTTTCACACATATTCGAGCTTGCAATAATTATATATGAGCCAAGGGAAAATATATGCATATTATTTTAGTTTTTGATACAAGAAAGTAGTGTCCTAGGTTCTAACCTTTGGTTAGACTATTATACTTCCTACCCATTAGACATTCTAGAAATCCCATTAACGGATGGTGTGATGGATTGAAGATATACATATAAAGATAATTTATGGATTCAATGAAAAGATAGAGGTGTTTAGAAAAAAAAAAAAAAAAACACAAAAAAGGAAAAAAGAAAAGAAATGGCATATATATTAGATGAAATCATGAGTGCATTTGGTTTTTGCTTATTTCTAATAGCTTATTTGTATAGTATTTATCAAAAGATATAGTTTTTGGTAAGTTTTATGTCAAAAGTGTAACAAAAAGCTAAAAAACTAGTTTATTTATAAAAAGTTAAAAGTTAGAAATTTTGAAAAAAAAAAAAAGACAGAGCAAAAAGTAAAAACAAAAAAATTGTAGACAAACTCACCCCATAGAGTAGTGCCACGGGGTCCCTCTTTATCGCCCATGCGCTCAATTAAAAAATAAACAGATATTAATGGAATTAATGGAAGAAAAAAAGAAGAGATATGTTAACAAATTATTATGGATGCCCCTTTTGTATGATTATGATTTAGTGTGCAGATCGTTTTTCACTGATTGATGTGGAATTGCAAAAAGAGGAAAGCTAGATTTATTTTGTGATGATAAATCATGACCAAATTGTAAGAGTCATGATTGTATACTAGATGACGTTAACCTCCATTCTTCTTCTTCTTCTTTTTAAAGAAAAGGTTACGGAACTTAATGATAGTTAATGAAAGTTTGGAGCCAATAGAAGCTGAGGGCCATGAAGAAAAGGTATATATGTTTTTCATGTTTGAAATGTATAATGGTATATGCTAAACCTTGATTGTAATTTGGAAGAACATATATCTAAATTGTATTTGGATTATATATAATATAATCATTTGCTCAACACTATATAATTTTAATATTCTGGATTTGTTTTGTGGGATTTTGTATGATTAGGGTCCGTTTGGTTGGAGGAGTGGAAAAGTGAAAGATAAAAAATGAGGAATGGATAGAAAAGTGGAAGGATAGAAGATATTTAATTTCCTCTCCTTTGTGTTTGGTTGGGAGGATAGAAAAGTGGGAGGATAAAAAACTCATTTCTTTGGTGGGAAATGAAATTAGTATAAATTTACAATTATATCCCTATTAAATAAAACAAAAGTAACACATTTTTTATTAAAAAATTTTGTATGGACACAATATATTTTTTATTTTTTATTTTAAAAGAGAACAAGCCAAAGGAAGATGAAAAAAAAAAGGGAATGAAAAGTATAAGAAAAGAAAAAAAAAAGATTAAAAAAAAGGGGATAAAGAAAAAAAAAACTAAAACACGTAGTATAACAGAGAAAACAAATAGATGAAAAAAATGCAGGGTAAAAGTATACGAAAAGGACAAAAAAAAAAAAAAAACTGGAATTGAAGCATGAGAAAAGACAAAAACTAAAGAAGATGAAAAAAAAAGAATGAAAAAGAAAGAGACAGATGGTTGTTTAACAGAGACAAAAATCAAAGGGGGAAAAAAAAGAAAAGAAAGAAAGATGCACTGGCAATGGCAGGAACAAAACCAGTGCAGGGCATTTTCATCAACTCCAAAAGCTTCTGTTTTCCATCAAGTTTTTCCCCCATTTTGGGGAGAAAACATTTTGGTGGGCCCGGGGAGAAAATATCCGGGCCTCACCAATTTTTTTCCTCTTCTCCTTTCAACCAATACCTACCAAAAATGTTTTTTCTCTCTCGCTTTCTTCCATCCTCCCTAAAATCCATCCAACCAAACATACCTTACGTTTCACCGTGTGTGAATTTTTTTTCTCTAACAGATGTGGAAGTGCAAAAAGAGCATAGAAAAACTAAATATGTTCAAATTGTATTCTAGAATCTAGATGATGTTAACCTCCCTACTTTTTCTTCTTCTTTATATATATATATATATATATATATATATATTATATTTTAAAGAAATGGTTACCTAAGTTAATGAAAGTTGATGGAAAGTTGGAAACCAATAGATTATAATAGTGATATCAACATCATATTGATGAACATGGTGAATATATTAAAGGTAGATTCGGAGATCAATAATGTAGACTAGCATTTACACGTTTTCCTAGTATCACTAAGCATTGACTCATGGCCTTGTTTTTCAAGGGAATTTCATTTTACTTTATCTCTCCTATTTTCATGTCCTTCCATTCTAGCATCTATCATCATGGACAATCCAATTGTAATAAAATAAAGTAAATAATTACATTTTTCGTCTAACTCACTCATATACAACATATAATAACTTTAAAGGAGTATTGAAAGAAAAAGGGGGAAAAGAAGAGAAAGAAAGAAAACAACAGGGTAAAAAAAATGTGCTATTCCTTGAACCTTTTTCATTGTATGACTTCAATCTCATTTGGCCCTTTAGTTCCTAACTTTGATCCCCATAAAACCAGATATACAACAACTGTGCTCCAATAACCCTAAAAATAGTTATAATACAACAAATGAATCAAAATCATATACAACAAATGAATCAAAATCATATACAACAATTAAAATCATATTAGTATTAAAACAATAAAATAAAGTAATAAAAATATTATACACACACACACTTATGTTTATTTATTGCTTATACATGAAGAGTGTTTGTAATTTTGATTTAACATATGATATTTTCTTACGTAAAGAAAAATATTTACATCAAGTAATAAGACTTTACTTCTTTGCAAAAAGAAAAAGAAAAAATAAGTCTTGACATATCTAAAAATATACAAGTCAAATTAATAGAAATAAAACATAATTAAATTACGTATGGTATACATTAAATACACTTTAGTTTAAACAGTTATGTATAATATAAGAGTAATTAGAGGGAACAAAAAATGCATTAGTCAATTATATAAATTCATTTCATGTTTTTAGTAAAAATCTAGGAGGTCCATTATCTAAATTTATATCCAATTTTTTTTTTTTTTTACCAAAAATACAAAAGGGAGGGAGGATTTTTGAAAAGTCAGGCCCCCCTAGATTCCCCCCCCCCCCCCCCCTTCCCCCGATCTAGAGTGCATTTGGATGATATAATCATTTTCTTAACAATAAATAGTTTTCGTCTTCTTGATTTGTTATGTGGGATTTTTTCAAAACTTTTTATGAAAAGTGATATAATCATAGTTGTCAATATGTTGAAAAGAAATTATTATTTTGAGTCATTTGTAATGTATTATCACTTTTGAGTTTAACCAATTTAAATATATATGTTATAAACACATACTAATGTAATTTATTAGTTAGTATGTTAAATATTATTACATAAGTGATGATAAATTAGTCATTAGTTAAATACATTCAAAATTTATAATGAACATACTCTTTATATATGTATATATATATTTATATAAATTTTTTTATAAATTTCATTAAGCGTTTGTATATCTTACGATACATGATGCAGAAAAATAAAAATTAATTTACAATGCAATTCACGTTTGGACAACTATGGATATAATCATATTGTACATGGTTAGGGTTATTTTGTGATTAGGAAGACTCATGCAAAGAAAGTAAAAATATGTGTGATATAATCATATTGTACATGGTTAGGTTATTTTGTGATTAGGAAGACTCATGCAAAGAAAGTAAAAATATGTATTGGTAACCTGCATGAGACTAACAAACACCATGAAGTGAATAGTAGCCTAGAAAAATAGCCTAAAATCACTCTGATGATCAAATTAGAGTCTCATATGGGTGAAAATAGTTTGCTGAAAGTGTTTGGGTTGAGAATGCATGTTTGGATGATATGGGAAGGGTTATCTATATTCACAATTACCCACACTTTTCGCTCAAATGTGTCATCGCCTAATTTGTGCTTTCGGTGGATTTAACGTTGATTAGTCTGTTTTGTTGGTCCAAAATGTCTGCCCAATTTGGCTTTGGTGATTTGCATTCGATAAACATGCCACCCACATTGCATTTAATACAAAGTGAAGTTGTTGGTGGTGCAATTAATGCATGGTGACCATTTTTAACCAAGGTAGTTAGTTTCATACTGTACCGGCCGGTACAGCCAATATTTTCCATACCGGTGCCTGAAACGGTACAAAAACATCCTCATTTCATACCGGTCTAAATAACGGTAGTACCAAAAGCATTTCGGCTGTACTGATAGAAATACTGGATTTTGGCTAGAAAATGGATACTGGTCTGAAACAAAAAAACAGATTTCTTTGTAATTTTTCACTCACCTAAGATAATTTCTCAACAAATTTCATGATCTGATGCATCTCTCTTGTATCTCGGTCTCTTTTTTGCCTAGCTTTCCATTTTTCTTCGTGGGCTCTGCATTGTCTGTGTTCCTCTAATCTTCTTCTTCTTCTTCTTCTTCTTCGCTTTTTTATGTCTTTACTGTTTCTCAAAGAGTTTTTCTTTGGGCGCCCACGTGATGACTGACCAAAGGTAAGGAGATAAGAGAAGACTAGCTTTTTGATATTTGAAATGAGATAAGACTCGGTGGAGGTAAACATGTGGAGGAGATAAAATCAAGATAAAAATAAAGAAAGATAAATTGTAAAAGTAAAAGAGAATGAGTGGAGGTGAAAAAAAGTGAGTTATTAATAACAATTTGTTGGCAGAGGGTAGTTGAAAATTGAGATACGTGTACCCAAAAAAAGAAAATCTTCACCATATTTTTACAACACTTTCACATCAAGTTTTAAGTTTTAGGTTGTTATAAGCTTTTATTGGTGGGACAAAAAAGTTATTTTAGTGGTAGGTTCAAATTAGAACCAATAAAAAAAGCCAAATATGATTTGTTGTAAAAGTGTTAAGAAAATATTGTGAACATAACGCGTGCGCGTGGCACGCGCGCGCGCACACACACACACATATATATTAAATATATAAAATAGCAGTAAACCTGAAACGGTATACTGGTGTTGATCGGTATCAAAATATATCGTTTCACTGGTCAAATCGGTACAACCTTCAATACGAGATTGACTCCCTTGTTTTTAACCATGATCCACCTTTTGAGGACTGTACTCATTAGATCAGTTTTAAAATATAGATTACTAATAGAAATGGATGGTGATATTGATATGAAAATGGAATTGAATATGAAAATACAAAATAAAAAATCATAAATTTCAAAGTGTACTTAAATATATATATATTTGAAGATATCGTAGAATTTGGAATCTATGATATTTATTTCATGACAATAACTCTTTATATTATTTTTAGATATTAATTAATTTGTAAGATGCGAACTCAGATCCTTTATTCAATAATAAAAATAATTTTATATTTGAGTTAATTGGAATCCATATTTTTGCATTTTCTATGTGAAAATAAAAAAATAAAAAAACAAAACAAAACTATAACAAGAATTGAATCGATGGAGGCCTCTCTCTCTATCCCTCTGTGCGTGTATTTTCAACTGGGAAGCTTCTATGTTCGCATTTTGCTATGTGAAAAAGGTAATTTTAGCTTTAGCTTTAAAAGTCCTTTGGAGTAAATGGAATGACATTATCGTCCTAATTGTATTATAGAAAGAGTGAATTGTGTTATTGCGAATTTGCGATGAAAGGTATAAGCATAAAAGCAATTTGTCCACTTTAGCGAGGTGGTGCTGTGTTGGATAGTGCTGTATACTTTGAAGTTTGAAATTTGAACCCACTATTTATTTCACGAGTAAGTCTAACACCATATCAATTTCCACAACTTTAGCATATGGCAAGTTTTAAGTGGTGGAAATAAAATAGTAGGTCCATGTGAGTCCATTATTTCACAACTCACGAGTCACCACGTGACAAAGTTATGGCAAAATTGTGAAAATTGGTGTGATGCTAGACTTACTCTTATTTCACATCAGATTTTGAGGGAGTTGGGGAATGCCCCATATGATGCAATGACTATAAATATACATTGTAACATAATATAATCTCAATTTTGGAGATGACCCAGCAAGATTACATGCATGAAGCTTAAAAAAACACTATCCAAGTTTGTAGTTCAGTGGTTAGGGTCTTGATGTGAAGTAGATATTGTGCATTTGTGCTCAAATTCTCGAAAGCAACAATGTAACATTGGTTTAGTTTAATATTGCTATTATTGTCAACTTTATATTAAGTGTGTGTTTGGGATGAACTAAATTTTTTAGCTTCTCTACACTTTCAGCTTATTTCTGCTACTGATTCTAAAAAAAAAAAAAAAAAAAAAAAATTATTTTTGTTACTATTCATGGATTCCATTATACTTTTTAATACTATTCAGGGGTCATACTGTTCTATTTAGCTAACTTTTACTTTTAATTACAATATTTTCAGTAAAATTTTTTTAATTTCAATTAAATAACCTGTTCTCAAACTGATATTAAAGCTTAATAAGCATTAATTGGAACCTCTTTATGCACAAAGTGTTTGAGAGTTTAGGAAAAAAAGTTTTGAGCTGTTGGGTTAAAAAATGCTAACTTTTATTTTTATATACAGTACTTTCAACAAAAAGTTTTCAATTTCAACTAAATAAGCTGTTCTCAAACTGATACTAAATCTTAATAACCCTTAATTGGAACCTTCTTATGCACAAAGTGTCTAAGAGTTTAGGAAAAAAAGGTTTGAGCTGCTGGGTTAAAAAATGCTTAATTAGCTTTAATTATAAATTAAGTTTTTGTCAACGGAATCATTTGCACAACCACGGCAAGGAAAAGAGAAAATCATTTGCACAACAACCAATGGCCTGCTTACTTGACTTCATTGCTTGCAATGGGATTAACAATTAACCATCTACTAAAGCCTAAATTAATGGAATTTGCCCTCCACTTTTTCACTTTTACTTTTTTTAACAACCATTTCTCTTTTGTCCTTTCTTTGGTATTTGGTTTTGTAGTTGTGCCTGTGATCTTCTTCACCTCTCAACTTAGTACATGCAACTTCCAGTTCTTCCAAATTTAAAATTGGGCCTGTCAAAGTTCGGCTGCCCACATTACTTTAATTTGGGCCTTTTTGAAGTTGAACTTGAGGCTGTCAAATTTACCTAATCGAACCATCAGACTTCTCAAATATTATTCTGGAAGGGGATGCCGCAAATGTTCTGAAAGAGAATGAAGAAAAAGCCTTGTTGGGTCATCTACTCAGTCATTGAATAGATATAAAGCTTTTGTTAGGAAAACTTAAATGCTGGTCTCTCTCTCTCTCTTATATGCAGAACTGTAAATTCTCTAGCTCACAATTGGCCGGCCTTTAGTACGTAGAAGTTTGGGCCAGCAATACATCTCTGACTCGTTGAATTGGATTTTTGTTCCAGATTACAGGGATGGATAAGGGCCCTTCTTCCTTCTTCCTCTCTTTATTTTTATTTTTATATCCCTATTTTCCTGTTGCCTTTGCTCTGCTTAATATGTATGCATCTCTCTACTTTGCTGTTTAATAAAAGAGGTATTATTCCAAAAAAAAAAACAAAATCATACTTAAATTGGGCATATCAGATTAGGCTATCCAAATCTTATAGTTTGCAAGATTAGTTTTTTTTTTTTTTTTAAATGCGAGAATAGAATTCATTGGTCATCTTTTTCCCTAGAAGCAAGTTACTTTTCATCGTGATGAGTTAAACCCTGTGTTAGATGGCCTTGCCAACCCTAGTACTAACGTGTCTTGCAAACTTGAATCCAAGCGTTAAGGCGAGGTGGACGAGATGCTTGACCACTGAATTCCCACTTATCATTGAAAAAAGAAAAAGAAGGCAAAAATTCAGTAATTTCTATGGATACATATAAACAATATGACACGTAAATCAACCTGGACCCCCCCCCCCCCTCCTCCCCCACAAAAAAAGGTAAATTGTAACTATTAATCATAAATTATAGGGGCAGTTACACTTTTCCAATTGTTGATGCTAGTCTCCTCTGTATTCGCTGTTGTGGTCTCTCTGCTTGGTGTTATTTTGTAATGTGTGCTTGAGTGGGCTCTCTGTTCTTCTTCTTTTTTTTTTTTTGAGAGCTTTTCCTGGTGTTTGGTTGAGGATGATGCTTGGCGTTCTCTGCTATCTTTATTTTTCTTAGTGTTCCCTTCCTTTGCTGTTTCTTGAGTAATGCTTGTTGTTTTTAATATTAGTATTCTATTTTCATTAAGTGTGAGGCACTATTACCAGTGCACCATTTGGCTTTGGGTGAGTTGATATCTCCCATGGTAAGTGAACGGGGACTAGGAGAGGAGGAAAAAAGAGGTGACTATTACCAGTACATATTTATTAAGTACTAGTAAGCTAGTAGCTAGCCCCTAGCCAGCGTGTGCTAAAGAAAGTTTTACAAGAAAATGAGAAATATACTATATATATATATATATATGCTTATAATCAACAACAATTTCTCCATTATTAAAAGAATAATGTTAGAGATACAAACTTTTTTACAAAATGTATTACAAAATGTTTATATGGTGAGTGATTATTGGTAAATAAAAAAATGATATTAATGGTGGGCCTAGATGAAAATCAATAAGAAGCTAATCACATTAACATTTTGTAAAAATATTATAAAATAGTTTGTGGTTATAGCATTACTCTTGTTAAAATACTACAACAACAACACCATCAAAGTTTTGGTCCCAAATTTTTGGGGTCAATTATGAATTCTGAAAAGATTATTCAAGGTTAGTCATATTTTATTTTCTTCTTCATTCTACTTTATTTCAAAAGCATAATTTGTTACTTTCTAAATTAACATGTCATTTTTAACTATATTAATGTTATCTCTCCAAAATCAAAATGAAAAGAACAAAAAAATAAAAATCAAGAACTCAAAAGGTAAAGGAAAATATTTATTCTTAAATAAACATTTACTTAAATTTTACGCAAGATATATCAATTTATTTCTCCATTATACGGTGCCGCGCCATTCCCTTCCCGCTCTTGGCAGAGCAGGCAGTGAGCCTCGCAGCTAGCAAAGGTAGTAAAATATAATTATTCTCTTGTTTGCATTCAAGTCTTTAGAGATAGAAATTTCGGGCTTTTGTCATGCGATTGAATTTGCAATAAATTTGGAAAATTAGAGAAATGGAGATCACTACACAAGCAAACACCATGCCATGATAAGTCTCGGTCACCTTTAGCATGGTATCAAGATTCTACTTAGTGGTCTTAGACATGTAAAAATTCGAATATTTTCTGGGTGGAAGGATTAACTAAAGAGTCTCAAAATCATAATGATATACCCCCATGTATTTCAAATATTTTACTCATCATCATTGTTGTACAACACTTATAATTCTTAATAAAATTACATTCTCTCTCTCTCTCTCTCTCTCTCTCTCTCTCTCTCTATATATATATATATATATATATATATATTTTTTTTTTTTGTTTGTTTTTCAAAACAAACATCTCATTGTTTTGCTTACAAAAAGGACACAATTAATGGAGCAATTTGTCATCACTAATATTATTTTTATTATTTCTAGAGAGAAGAGATGAAATTTTCATTTCTATTCTCGTGGTTTGTTTTGTTCATTCAAGATAAAAACTAAATAACTCTTTTGGCCTCAAAGTTTGAGGGGTTTTTTTTTTTTGGATTTTTACATTTCAAATATATTTTTTGGCCATTCATGTTTGATCGATTTTGTTTTCATATTGGCTTTGCCATCCATTTCTGTTAATAATTTTACCGTTAAGTGCCAGATAAGTAATGTCTATTGAACCACATCATAAATGATTAAGTGGCATGAATCCATGAATCAATCCATGCTTGCTTAGGTGTTCAGTTAATCTCCCATCTATTTCGCATGATGAGATTATGGAATGCGCATTAGTAAAATTCGATGAATATATATTGTTGGGTTATAGATTGACTCCGGTTAATAAATTCAATTACCCAAGTTGATTAATTAGGTCAAATTACATGTAAATCATGGAGGCACCAATAAATCACCAAATAAACTGAAAGCTTAAATTAGTGTGAAAACACTAGAGCTTGTTCAGACCCCAAATTAAAAAATACGGCTAGATTGCTTTTACCCCAACTTATCAAAGTGCAGAATAAGAATAAATAAGTGCAATAAATCGATAATACTACTCTAAGCCATATCCAACCACAATGAACAATAAATAACAAGCTTAAAGAGTAGGGAAGAGAGATGCAAACACAAGATAACATTAAGACGTGTTATCGAAGAGGAAATGAAGAACTTGGCGAAAAACCTCTCTGCAACCCTCCAAACCAAAATCAATCCACTAGTGAATAAAGTTGGAGTACACAAATAACAAAAGACCCTCCAAGTCTAGTCTACTCCATGTACTTGAGCCCTCCAAACTCTTGCTACCAATGGATTTCTTGGAGTCTTGTTTTCACTAGCATTCCAGATCTCGCAATTCAGCCCGATTGCATCCGCCACTAAATGGCTCATTCCAATGCTTCCCAAAGGTACCAAAACTTGACTCAACACTCAGATTGGGTGTGGTAAGTGTTTGGGCTAAGAACCTCTCAAGTGTTTTTGCTAGGGTTTTCTTTCTATAAAACACTCATTACATTTCATGGGTAATGAGGGTATTTATAGTATGGGTAAAGAATTTGGTAAAACACTTTATCTTTTTGCCAAACAGAGAGTTTCGTGGGTACCTTGCAAGATGGCATTTCTTAAGAAGTACTCGCATATTTGACAGTCTAGCATGACTCTTCAATTTCTAGTCATGTGCTTTATACATGGCCTTTCGTGGGATAGTTTCTCGCAAGCTTCTCGCGAGCTTCTCGCGAGCTAGTTGTGAACTGCATTGATTTTTCTTTGAAGCTTGATTCTTCACCAATCTCTCCCGCTCATTCCTTACAATTAAAACCCACATAAATATAGGGAAATGATTGAAAAAATTACAATCAAAATTGGCAAGAAATTAAAGCTAACAAAGGCTAGTTGGAAATCACAACTTTACATAAACTAATATGCAACGGAAATTAAATAACACGGTGATTTGTTGATGAATGAGGAAAACCTCTCGCAAGGCAAAAATCCCATTGGTGAATTTCAGATCATCACTCCCAAGAATCTACTAATTAACAATTAAGCGGTCACAAGTATGAAGAATCTTACCACTACCTTGGCCTATCCCAAAATACCAACCTATAGTTGACTTTTCACTCCAATACCCAATTGGACTTGATCTTGTAGTAGATTTCTTCGCTTTGCACAAATCTCCAATCTGTGACCAACTCCTTTGCACAAATCCTAGTACGTGACTAACTTCAGCAACTTGATTGATTTGTTGTTGGCTGCAAAGTTCTTCACTTCAAAAATGTTGAAGATCAGGAAGCACTTGGTTACAAAACCCTAATGCGCACAAACGCAGTAACTTTTCATAGAGTATATAAGTTCTAAGTCTCTGTCTCCATACTTGATGACTTTTGAAATAAGCTTTTTATATGACTAGGGTTGTAGAAAGAGAAACCCTAATCATTCAAGTCATCATGGGCTGAAATTTAGATTTGAGAATTCTGAATTCGTAAGTCTCGATAGATCGAGCGTGTGTCGAGCTCTCTCATTAATCCTCGATAGATGCTAGTGTTGAAACTAGTGTCGAGCTTTAATGAAACAACTTTTTTTCATTTGTTTTTTGAATCAATCTTCATATTTTTAATGAAACCACTTGTAAAGTAAACTTCACACACTTGATGATACATTAAACCCAACTTAGATATAGCCAATTACAAGTAAAATGCGTTTTGTCAAGGATTAACCAACACATAGAAAAATATGACTTTATCATATATAAATAAATGGACATTTATGATGGAATTAATGGGTTTGCATGGATGATGAGGTTAGTTTTAAGCACTTTTAAGGAAGTATGTATAGTTAATTTTAGCCCATAACCTTAATTACTTGAATTGGATTTACTTTCATTGTAACTTATTTTTGTGTGTTAAAATGGGTACTGGTTTTGCATACCAATTTTAGTTAGTGATGTGAATACCTACTATCACATATCAATAAGTCTAGATCCAATAGAACTTCTAGAAAATATTTTCAAGTTGTTTCCCAAAATAAACCTTGTTTTCAAAATAATACATATTTTTAAGCTTGTGCTTCTAAAATGTTTTCAAGATAAACCGTACTTCCATATTGTTTTCAAAAAGCGAGTTGTTTTTTCAACGAAAACCAATGAAACCCATTATTTTCAAAATAAACAATATTCTAAAACTTTTGGGATTTTCCATTCTTAGAAAAATGCTTCTCCAAAAACATATGGAATTTCCTAGTGAAAAATACCATTTCAAAGACCCAAAGGATTCTTCCTCTTAAAAATGGTTTTCCAAAAAACCCATTGAATTTTTCTCTTGAAAACTACTCTGCAAAACTTATGCAATTTTCATCATTGAAAATGATTTTAAGAAAAACCATGGGATTTTTCCTCTGGAAAGCTAATTCAAAAAAAAAAAAAAAAAAATCATAAGAAATGACATTTTCTCCCATTCTTGAAAATGGTTTCCTTAGAAAAACTGGCTTCCCTAAAAAACATCATTTGAAAACAAGATTTTGTTTTTGATTCTCCAGGGATTCCCCACTCTTTCGACTTTTCGCTCTTAGTGCATTTATATTTTCAATTTTAGTTAAATAATTTTCAACTTAAGGATGATTTGGTAAATATTTTGAAAATAAGAACATATGTTTGCTTGGAGCCTAAAGGTTAAAAACACTCAAAGTTCAAGGGTTTACAACACCCAAAGGCTTCAAGGGAGGAGGGGGGATTGAACCCTAAGTATCTTTGAAACACTAGAAGGTGTTAACTAGTTGAGTTGCAAGACTCTTGGTCAGTTGTTGCAACATTGCTATTGGTTCTTAGTGCATTTATTTATTTATTTTTTTAATTTTAATTAAACAATTTCCAAGTTATGGATAATTTTGTTATGTCTTGTATTTACTTTTCCATTAGATTGTATTGTTGTATTGTTATGGTTTTTAACTAAATTCCCAAATAATTCCATTGGATTGTTGTTATTTGTCCATGCAACAAATAATTCTATATCAAAATTCCCATATGTTAAGTAAGTATTCAATTTTTTACAAAATAAAAGAAATTTTTTGGGTTTATTTGTGTCAATTTTCTAATTTTATTATACTTAAAAAAAGAAAAAGAAAAAGAAGAATGAATCTTTATGCCTAAAATAACTAGCTAAATATTATATAAATGGGTTTAGGCTTTAAACGTGAGGCCATAGAATTTTATTTATTTTATTTTTTTGTGCCTAATTTTTTTTAAGTGGTCCAATTGTGATTCATAACTTTGTATCTATATATCATTGTGATTGATAAATAGTCATCCAATTGTTGGTTTTGAGTGGCATTTGTATTTCCAAATTTTAATTAAATAATTTTTAAATTATGAAAAATTTTATAATTTTTTTCTTTAATTTCATTTTGGATTGTTATTATAGTTTTTGAAGAAATTTTGTTTAGGTAAAAAATAATTTATATATTAAAATTCCTGAATTTTATGCAATTATATAACTCGTTTTAAGTAATTTTACAAATTGAAAGAAAAGAATACATATGGTTGACCCCAAATTAGGGACTGACTTTGTTGTTGTTGTATATATTGAATTTACTAAACTTTGACTTTTATTAATAATACATGTATGAGATGAATGTATAATATTTATAAAATGATATATGAGATGAATGTGTAATATTTATATTATCAATATTCATTGCAAAACATTGTGTAATATATAACAAAATATGAATAAACATAGAAAACAAATATATAATGAAACATATGTTTATAAAATTCACACTAGTGATAATTAAATATGGTAAAATGTATGTAATTGACTATGTTAAGGTTCAACCTCTTTCCTCCTCCTAAACACCTTAGGTAATATTTTTGTTTTTTAACATCTCTTAGTATGTATAGCTAGGTGGATTTCTATGATTTTGATGATTGAAAATACCCAATGTAGAAACATCACCAATGGTTTAAGTATATGTGAAACAAATAATAAAATAATGGAAATAACCCCGTTTGCAACCTTGTTGCACATGCTGACAATGACACCTTTTATACTTTGAAATGATTTATTTTGACAGTGTATGGTTCAATGTTGAGAATAAATCCAAGAACAATTTCCATTCCAAAAGAGCAAGAAATCATGTAGATTTCTAAAAAAAGAAGCCGCTTAAGTTAACTATAATGAAGGGTACTATACGACTAAAAATGAAAATAAAACAACTAAATTCATCATAATTGTTTTTTGGGCAAGTCATTTTATCGGAAACAAATCAACCGTGAAGACAACCAAAGAGGCAATGAATATTATTCGAGGGAAATTACCTCTTTTGTCCTTATATTTTGGCTATGATTTCAATTTGGTCCTTAAGTTTTTACACTTCAACTCTAGTCTTTATATTTTTAAATTAACAATTACTTTAAGCCCTATCTTACTCTCTCACTTAAGGAACAAAATGATAGCAAATTTATAAATAAGGATTAAATGAAATTATATAAACTTAACGAACAAATTGAAAGTACCCCAAAATATAAGGACTAAAAAGCTAATTACGCGTATTATTTATTTTGTAAATAAGTATAAACCTATGTTATTTATCTTTATATATACAAATATGAATAAACATGATCTTTCTTCTAGTTTAGTATAAAATACCAAAATTTCGTTCTTGAGCTTCTCGATCTTTTATAAGGTGGGGTGGAAAGAGGAATTAAAGTTTCTTATGAGAATTAATAAAAATAACAAGCCACCATCTAATAGATAATGTAATCAAGGTATTACATAATAATAATAATAATAATAATAATAATAATAATTTCAACTCTTAAAAAAAAAAAAATCTACCCATTAAAGCTTATATCAAACTTATAAGAATTAAATAGTTGTTAACCCAAAATTGTTTTGTATTTTCTTTAGTGTTCATTGAAGCCAACTATATAATTATGAGAGACCATGCTTCTAGCTCAAAACCATTCAATTGGTTTTGACTGTGTACTCACGCGAATGGGGTGTAGTCGTGTTGGTTGCCACTTAAGAGATAGTAGAGAGGATTCTATTGTTGTTATTCTTTCTTTTGGGTCAAGGTTTTATGATGAAGCTATCACTTATTCAATTGGAAAACTAAGAAAATCAAATTGAAAAGTATATCATTTTATTAATGAATTGAATTTGAAATTGTACATCTCTTCAATAATAACTAAAAATTACATTACTTTGGTTTTAGATACAATCTACAACAAAAGTACAATGCGTGTTTTTGCGAATGGGGTGTAGTCGTGTTGGTTGCCTCTTAAGAGATAGTGGAAAGGATCTTACTATTGTCATTCTCTCTTTTAGGTCAAGGGTTTTACAATGGAATTATCACTTATTTAATTAAAAAAACTAAGAAAATCAAATTGAATAGTACATTGTTTTATTAAATAATTGAAATTGAAATTGTACATCTGTTTAATAATAACTAATCATTTCATTGCTTTGGTTCTAGATGCAATCTATAACAAAAGTACAATGCTTGTTTTTTCTTTTGTTAAGCGCCCCCCCCCCCCCCCCCCCCAAAAATGTTATTTCTTAGCCAAAACAAATTATAATAATAAAAAAGTTGGATTTCTTAGCCAAAACAAATTATAATAATAAAAAAGTTGGATTTCTCATTTCTTACACCAAAATACAAGCTCGTTAATGAGCTTCCACCTGGCTGGACTTACAATAAATTTTGCTGATCGAGCTAAGTACTTTCTTCTAAGAGAATGAAAATGGACGATAATCTGTTTAGGTCTATTTTCCATTTTGAGAGATACAAGAATTTTTTCTTAAGGGCAGGCATCATACAAGAAAGGTATGTGGATTTGGAGGATTTGAGAGACACCTTTATCCAAAATTGTTTTGAGGGGAGAGGATGGGAAAAGCTACTAAGTGATTTACCAGCTGTGTGTGAACCCTTGATTAGGGAGTTTTACTCCAATGCTGTGATAAGGGAAGATGAGTTGAGTTGCTGGGTTAGAGGAACAGAATTCACCTTAGATGCACATGACATTGATGATGTGCTAGGTCTTGAGGGGTTAGAAGATCATGATTTCATCAACTATAAGGATAGGATGTTTTCTATAGAAATTGTACAGCAAAGGATTGGCGGACAGAGAGAAAGGAAATGCCTTAATAACACAGCCTTTCCAGTGGACATGAGGTGTCTCACTATTATCATGATGTTTAACCTATATCCTATAAAGAAGTTGACTATAATTAACAATGCCAGAGCAATTTTTCTGATGGATCTTAAGGAAAAGACATTCATTGATATCAGCTCCCACATATTTAATATTATTGTGGATGAGACTAGGACCACTTCTAGGCCTAAACTGATCTTCCCTAGCCTACTCATGAGGGTTTTCAGAAAGAAGGGTGTTGCAATCCCTCGAGACATTAGTCCCCTATCTACACCTTCAGCAATTAACAAACAAACCTTCAAGAGGATAAGTGTTCGTCTTCCAAGTGAAGAAGATGAAGGTGAAGGAGAGGGTGTCCCAATGGAGACTGAGGTAGAGGCAGCAGGTCAGGCATCAACTTCAACACCCAGAAGGTGAGGCAAGAGGACTAGAGCATCAACTTCTTTAGATATACCTCCAAATGCATTTCAGGTCATCCTGGAAAGACTTGATGGACACAGAGAGGTCCAGACCGAGCAGTCTGAGAGGATAGTAGCCATGCAGGACAAGCTTAATGTTCTCACAGCAAAATTTGATAGCATCACCACACATCATGAGTAGTGACCCTTTGGCCATTCCGATCAAAAAGGGGGAGAAGTTTTTAAGATTCATGTAGCTCTTGAGGGGGAGTACATTTGAGGGGGAGCAGTCAAAAACAGTGTTTATCTTGTTTACTTTGTTTATGTTTATGGCTATAGTATTATGTTTTGGATAATTGTTGTTATTATGGGTTTGATACACTGTGGTTATGGTTAATGTTTGGTTTAAACTCATAACTCATGGATGGTTTTGAAACTTTGATACTTTTATATATATTGATGATGTTTTTCAGTATATGATGTGATTTGTACCCATGTTGCTTTTGTAAGCTTTTAGGGTTTGTTTTCATATTTTATAGGCTTTATGGTTTGTACCATACTTTTTGCAGCCTTTATGCTTTGTTAAATCAGTACTTCTAACTAAATATCATGCATTTTCCATTTTAAGTATTGTCACTCTTGTGCCCTTGTACGATTGTTCCTAGATGCATATACTTAGTGTATTATGCATTGGTTGAGTGTTGGGAATGCAAGTGATTTGCATTGATCTTATTAGCTTGTATGTCTAAGTGTTCATTCCAAGTGTGAATGAGCATTGTGGTCACTACCTTGTAGTGATTGTTTGTTTGATTAAGCCATGGTTTGTTTCTTAACTCCATCTTTGCTTGATCACATCATGCTTGCTTCATATGCATTTCATGCTTTTCTGCATACAATGATCAAGGTGTATTTTTGTGTTTCAGGAGATTCATGTTCATATGATTCAAGAGCTTCACAGTTTCTAGAGTTAGGTGTGAGTGAGTTATGTTCAACTGTTCCCAACTCACATATTAAGTCTAGAGTCTGTTTTAGGGTTTTGTCACGGAATAGCCAAATGGGCAGATTGTAAGGTTGAATTTAATCAACCATCTTATTGGCTTTATTCCGTGCCAAATTTGCTTGTATTTCAGCAATTAGTAACCCTGTATTTAGGTGGGATTCTTGTAAGGGTAGTGAGTGAGATAGTGTGAAGAAATGCTCAAAAGTGTTCAAGAAAAATAGGAACTCGTGACTGGATCTCGCGGGTGACTCGCAGCTGCAAGCCGCCAGAAGCTGCACACATGCTAGGCATGCCAGAAGTTGAAGCTTCATGCTAGCTGCAGCACTACAGGACAAAATAGGATAACTGGCCGTTTAATTACCTCACGGTTGGAACTCGTGACTCAGTCAAGCCACAAGGCCAACTCGCGAGTCAGCCCTGTTTTGAAAAATCTAACTCTTCACATTCCATTCTCACCCTAGTATAAATACCCCTTATACCCACAAAAGAAAGAGAGCTTCTAGAGAGAATTTTGAGAGAGAAACCCTAGAGAAAAACAAGATTGATTTATCCACAATCTTCACATAAGAGACTCTTCAAATTCCTCTACTCTCTTCCTCTCAATTGTTAAATCCTTGAAAGATTTTTTACAAAAACCTTTTCTCACCATATCCATTTCTATGAGAGGGCTGTTTGGTGTTTTGAGAAGCAGTTAGGAAGGAACCAATTTCACATTGGTTGATGATATGGTCAAGTAGCAGAATCTGGGAAGTTAGAAAAGAAATAGGTTCAGCGTAACCTCATTAGAGCAAGAAGCTTGGAGGGCTTAGGTACACTGGGTAGATTAAGCTTGGAGGGTCTATTGCTGTTCATGTATCTCAACTACATTTTCTAGTGGATCACTTACCGCTTGGAGGGCGGCGGAGAGGGTTTACGCTGAGGGCTTCGGTTTTCTCTTCGATAACACATCGTTGTGTTGTCATTGTATTTGCATCTCTCTTCCCTTAATCTTTGCCTTTTATTTTCTACTGTGGATGTGATTTTAATTGGCTTAGATTATTTACCAATTCTGTTTATAGCTTGTGTTCATTTTCCGCACACTTATTGTTTGTCATAAAGCTTGAATTGGTAATTTTGTTATTAGGGGTCTAAACGTTCAAGGGTGTTTTATACACTATTTGAACTTTCAGACTTATTCAAGAAGAAATGTGTTATGATGTATCAAGTTTGAAAAGAGAATATGAGATCCTAATTTCTGGCCTAAACAATGAACAGAGAATAATCTACAATTCTATAATGGAAGCTGTTGCTACTGAAAGAGAGGGAATATTTTTTGTCTATGGACATGGTGGAACAGGTAAAACTATCTTTATAGAACCATCCTGTCTGGTATAAGATCAAAAGGCAAAATTGCTCTTGCTGTTGCGTCTTCAGGAATTGCTACTTTGTTGCTTCCTAGTGGAAGGACACTCAAGATTTCATTACCCAATTAATGTAAATGATGACTCTACCTGTGACATAAAGCAAAGAACACAAGCAGCAGAACTTCTCTCAAAAATAAGTATTATACTTTGGAATGAAGCACCGATGGCACATAGGAATTGTTTTGAAGTTGTTGACCACACGTTACGAGATATACTATAAATTGAAGATCCTCAAAACGCTGAAAAACCTTTTGGTGGTAGAGTTGTAGTTCTAGGGGGTGATTTTCGACAAATACTTCCAGTTGTAAGAAAGGGAAGACAAGAAGATATAGTTCAATCCTCAATTAGCAAGTCATATCTATGGAATGATTGTAATGTCTTTAAACTCCAAACAAATATGAGGCTTCTACAGAACAGTATGAGTGGAATAGAAACATCATCTATAAAGGACTTCAGTGAGTGGATTCTTAAAATAGGTAATGGTGAATTGGGAGAAGGAGATGGGGATTACAACATTTCAATTCCAAGTGATTTGATTATCCAATCTTCAGAGAATCCAATGCAAGATATTATTGACAACACATATACAAGTTACCCACAGGATAGGGCAATTCTTGCCCCTACAAATGAAGTTGTAGAAGAACTAAATGACTATATTGTGTCATCCTTAAATGGAGAAGTTCATGAATATCTAAGTTCAGATTCTATATGCAAGGCTTCTTCAAATGTTCCTGACCAAGATCTCCTGTATACTGTTGAATTTTTGAACACGTTGAGATTTCCAAGATTGCCAAACCATAAACTGACATTAAAAATAGGTTTGCCTGTAATGTTGCTTAGAAACTTGAATAAGAATGAAGGTCTTTGTAATGGAACAAGACTCATTATAACAAGATTGGCTACATGGGTGATAGAAGTAGAAATCATAACTGGCACTAATAGAGGCAAATGTTTGTTCATTCCAAGAATAATATTATCTCCAAGTAATTCAAAATGGCCATTTGTTTTAAAGAGACGACAATTTCCAATTTTAGTGTGCTTTGCAATGACTATAAATAAAAGCCAAGGACAATCATTGAAACATGTTGGAGTTTATTTGCCAAAACTTGTTTTTAGTCATGGGCAATTGTACATTGCAGTGTCTAGAGTTACAAGCAAAAATGGCCTAAAATTCCTCATCATTAATGATGAGACTAAAAAAAAGTCTGAAACGAAAAATATTGTGTATAAAGAAGTTTTTACCCATCTTTGACTCAAGAATCCAACTAATAAAGGTAACATAATTTTATATATTATTTCTTTTTCTGTTTATCTCCTCCAAATTGATTTAGACACTTTGTATATGCTTACTACTTTGTTAAATTTCATGTCTATAAGATAATTGAATACAAGCTAATTACTATTTTCTACCTTTAACAAGCTAATTAATTTTTGGTGTCTTTGTTATATTGCTTTGTTTTGTTTTATTCTATGAAGTATCTAAATGAAAGATAGAATTTTTATAAACTTTCAAATTTATTAATCTATATAGGTAGGGATCCAAGATGATGCAATATTCTCTCCTTAACTAGCTTTGTATAGACAAACACAAAGAAAATTGGAAAGTCAAGATCAGAATATCAAGGATGTGGAATGCAATCAACTCAAAAAATAATGATATTATTAGTTTAGATATGATTTTAATCGATGAGCAGGTTTGTTTTTCTTCTATAGCTTTTAATATTGTTCGATCATTATATATACCATGAACTCTATCTATATAAAATTGATGCACTTTACTTGCAGAATAATTCAATACATGCAATCATTCGAAATAATATTGCTAAAAAGTTCAAGCCTCTTCTGCAAGAAGGAAAATTTTATGAACTCTCTTATTTTCAAGTAGTTGATGGCAATGCATTGTATAGACCAGTAGACAATGACATCAAGATCATGTTCACATTGAAAACTAGCATCAAGGAAATAAAGGAGATTGATGTTGATATACCGCGTCATAAATTTGAATTTGTTGACTACAATAAAATACATGAACGCGTTAATAAACATGTCCAACTATCAGGTATCTCTATATATATTATGCGTTATATTAAATTTTTTAATAATTATGCATTATATTATTGTTATATATGAAAATAATCACATCCACATCTTTGTAATGCCTAGATATCATTGCAAATGTGATTGGTGTTGGACTGATTGAGCAACCTTGCATCAAAGGATCAAATGTCTCGATGAGAAACATAAGTGTCATGACTATAGAGTATGTCTTTTTTTAAAAAAAATTATTTTCAATACATGCACTTTTTATTTATTTATTTTTGATAAGCCAATACATGCACTTATATTATATGAACTTACACTGTAACATTGGAAATTTTGAATAGAGGAAATGAAATAAAGCTTACACTTTAGGGATCAGTTGCAAATGAAGTTAAGCAAAGCTTCTTTACTAAAAATCCAGGCCCTTTTATCATAATTGCTACATGTTTGACTGTCAAGACTTTTAAAGGCAAGTTCATTTCTATTTTCTATTTCTCTTTATAACCATCTTCTGAACTACATAAGATATCATCCAATTGTTTGAAATACAAAGTATTTTGGCTAAATTATTATGTAAGCATCCAATGAATCAAGATAATTATGTCTTTAAATTATTGAGTAGAGAAAAATCATTTCAATGTATAAGAATTAAAAAGATATTCATCATTACTGTTGGGGAATTCATTCCCTTCCTTTACATTTTTCTTTGTTGAGAGAGATTTTTCTTTTCTTTTTTTTTTTTTAATCCGTTTCAAGAGCATGGTTTTAGGGGTCCTTTGGTTTTCAAAATGTGACAAACATTTACTCAAGTGTCATTATCTTTAGCATCTATATCTACCATAGCAAAGTTGGATTATTTACCTCTATATTGTACATGTCTACAAGATACTAAGCCCTCTAATCTAGACCTCTCACTGTTATAGTAATCATTCCATTGAAACTTCAATGTACTTTTTTTCCTAATGAATCCTGTGCATTTCAGGAGAGTATAACTTATCGTCAACAAGTGGAACAAGAGTTTATATTGATTTGGACATTCCTGAGACTTCTGAATTCAAAGATTAGTAAGTGCTTTGTTTTGGATTCACATTTTTAATATATTTATAGTCTCTACAATACTATGTCTAATATCTTTATGTAATATAATAGGCTGGTGGAAAATAACCAACCAATAGTACAAATGCCCAAGCAATTCAAACCACAACTAACAATTGAAGAAGAGATGAACATCAACAGAAGAACCATAAGTGAAATAAAAAAAATTATGTGGGACTTTGATAATGAGGTAAGAAAAAAATATACCTTCAACAATAACATTGTGTCCTTAACATTGCTTTATGAACTATAGACTTGCTTTTACAAAATTTAACTATAAAATTATAAATTGATTGATATTAAATTCAATTTCTAGGAAATGATCTTTACCTGTCAAGGAAAGATTATAAACATTGACATAGATCATTCTGGTTGGTACTTTATCTCTTGCGAAGTATGTCGTAAAAAGGTAAAATCAAGAGATAAATTTTTATGGTGTGACAATTGCAACAAAAAGGCATGCTTCCCAATCCTAAGGTACACAAAATGAAAAGGTTTAATTTTTATATTAAAATACACAACAAATAATATGATATTAACATTATATATGTCATTTCTTTTATCAGGTATAGAATTCAATTAAAGGTTGAAGATAGCTCTGGAATGGCCACATTCATTTTATTTGATTCAAAAACAAAAAAATTACTCAACATATCAGCCAAAGACCTTTTGAATAAATCTTTAGAGGTGAGAATGTCGAAGATAAAATTAATATATAATATTTACTGAACTTTACTTGAGTGTACAATTTGAAAAATGTTACTTTTGTTAGGAGCCCGATGAAGTCATCCTTCCTGTGCAAATAGAAAATCTGAAAGGAAAACAATTTGTTTTCCAAATACAACTAAATGACTATAATCTCAACTATGGATGGGAATTCTACACTGTTAAGAAACTTTTGGACTCTTTTGAAGAAATTGACAAAACAATTCAGCTTGATAAAATGACAGAAGTAAGTATTCTTTAATTTAGAAAAATTACAAATATGATATTTAAGATGTATATGTTGTAATACATTCCTCAACCTGTTCTATTGCCAGGTTTACATCAGTGATACTTCAAATGAATGTAGCAACAACTTATCAGTTGAAGAAGATGGTGATTGTACAAAATTTCAAAAACTTGATGATCAAACCAATGTGCAACTCACACCAACATCTGTACTCAAGGAAAACAAAAGGGCATATTCAGGGACTACTACAAAGCAACAAAGGAAGAAGATACAAAAAACACTTTAAAGTTGTCTTTCAATATCTAAGATTTTCTATGCACAATTTGGTTTTAATGAATTTGTGATTTTGATACTAAAGACGTATTGGAACAAAGGAAATTTTTTTGCTTTTATGCACAATTTGGTTTTAAACAATTTGTGATTTTGATACTAAAGATGTATTGGAACAAAGGAAATTTTTTTGGATTCTATTTTTATCATTGAGCACTTGTGGAGGACTAAGCGAACTTCGCTAAAGAGTACTACCTCAAATGGCACTTCCTCTCCTCAAATAGAAGAATGCTTCCTAGACGAGCAAAACCTAAGGCTAAGCTACTCTATCTTGCTGGACTTGATATTACTTGAGAATCAGGTTCCGTTTTTTGCTCTTGAGGACTTATATAATTCTGCCTATGGTGACCTCCCTGATCAACATACAACATACCAACAAAATGGTCACAAAGATGAGGATAGTTTTACATTTTTGGGAAGATTTCAGTTTAAATCTCTCTTCTTATGATTGTGAGAAAATGATTCAATAGTTATGTCTTTAAAATCAAGAGGAACTAAAAAACAATATCTAAACTTCAACATTTTTTAAATATAATGAATACATTGAATATTTAGTGGAAGACATGAAATAAATGAAATTGAAAAATAAGAACGTTCTACTAGAGAATTGATGCTGAATTCTAATAGCTAATGTCACATCATTTGGAAAAAATTGGTAGCTTTCCTATGCATCGCATGGGTTAGCGACTAGTTCAATTAAAATGTATGCTACCGTGAAGGGAATAATTAATAAGGCCCTAAACCTATTTTTTAATCTTACTCTCCCTGTGTTCAATCTTCTCCCCCTTTTTCTCACCAAAACCTAATCTTTGATATTTTACAACACAACTTGGAATTAGAGCATTCCAATCCAAGCTAATATAAAAAAAGTGTTAGAATAATGGTTAAATAATTAAATTTATCATTTCTTAATAGTTTAAACTTTTGAGACAAGTGGTAGTTTATCACGATAGCAAAAAAGGTGGTTCTAATTTGAAGCTTGTATCTGCTCTAGTGTACTCTACCCTTTTTTTTTACTAAAAAGATAGAATCAGTATATTTAAATAAAGAAGAGGTACAAAAGGTATAATAATGGGTCCTGTAGCCATAGAAGGCTACACACTAGCCTCATAGCAGGACAAGCAGACAAAGCTGACAAAAAACAATAAAAAAACACTACATCTGAACTACCTTACAGCAAAACAGCCGAAAAATATGAAAAAAACAATTTAAAAAAAAAAAAAAAAAAAAAAAAAAAAAAAAAAAAAACAAGACACTCTGACTATCCTAGCAAGCCAACCCATCCGTGGCCTAACGTGTTTGTTGGGTAGCTACTAGTGCCTGGTACTCATCAGGTTGCAAACTCCCATAGAAGAACTAATCATATTCTGGGTATAGAGGTGGATGGTGTCTAGGATGAGAAAGCGGTGCAGTCTAAGGTGGTCCATTTTTATCAGAGTTTGTACACTGAGTCAGATACTTGGTGCCCTTCTATGGATGGATTAGAGTTTGCTAGAATCAAGGAGGATGAGCTGCTTGAATTAGAGAGTGATTTTTCTAAGGAGGAAGTGGTAAAGGTTCTTCAAGAGATGGAGGGTGATAAAGCCCTAGGTCCTGACGGTTACACTACGGCATTTTTTCAAAAATGCTAGAGTGTAGTGGAAATAGATGTCATGACCTTTTTTGATCATTTCCATAGGAGCTCAGAGTTTGAATGGTCTCTGAATGCTTCTTTTCTATCTTTGATTCCCAAGAAAAATAATGCATTGAATATCAAATATTTTAGGCCTATCAGCTTAATGGGCAGTGTGTATAAGCTTTTGTCTAAGGTTTTGGCAAACAGATTGAGGCGGGTGCTAGATAAACTTATTTTGGAGTCACAAAATTCTTTTGTAGTGGCAGACAGATTTTGGATTCAGTGCTTATTGCTGATGAATGTTTAGACAGTAAACTGAAGTGTCGTACTTCGGGGGTGGTGTGTAAGTTAGACATTGAGAAAGCATATGATCATGTAAATTGAGACACTTTGTTTTATTTGTTGGAGAGGATGGGCATTGGGGATAGATGGAGGAGATGGCTAAAGACTTATGTCTCTACCATTTGCTTCTCAATTTTGGTTAATGGATCTCCTATTAGTTTCTTTGGTAGCTCTAGAGGATTCAGACAAGGTGATCCTTTGTCTCCCCTTCTCTTTCTTTTAATCATGGAGGTTTTAAGTCGTATCCGAAAGAAAACTGAGGAAGGTGGTTTCATTCAAGATTTTCATGTGGGTCCTATTAATTCTACTGGTATTCGTGTTTCTCACCTATTATTTGATGATAATACCATTCTTTTCTATGATGCCTCTAGAGAGCAGATTCTTTCTATTAGGCTGGTTTTGACTTGTTTTCAAGCTTTTACTGGTTTGAAGGTGAATGTGGAGAAAAGTGAAATCGTCCCTATTAGGGAGGTGCGTAACATTTAGTCTTTGGTTACTATTCTTCAATGCAGGGTGGGCAGTTTGCCTATGATTTACTTGTGTATGCCATTGGGAACTTTGTATAAAATAGCCTTTATTTGGAATCCGATCCTTGAGAGGATGGAAAAGAAGCTTTCAGGCTGGAAGCGGCTTTATTTGTCAAAGGGTGGTAGACTCACCTTGCTGAAAAGTACCCTTTCAAGCCTTCCAACTTATTACCTTTCCCTTTTTACTATCCCTAAAGCTGTGGCGACTAGATTGAAATGCATTTAGAGGAACTTCTTGTAGGGTTCATTAGTTGAGTGTTTCAAATATCCTTTGGTGGGTTGGGAAAAAGTTTGCGTACCACGTGAGTTGGGTGGTTTAGGAATTCGGAATTTGGCATCTTTTAATCATGCCCTATTATGGAAATGGCTTTGGAGGTATGGCCATGAAACCACTCATCTGTGGTGAAGGGTCATTGCCATGAGATATAGGGAGGGAAAAGTGGTTGGTGCACTAGAGCTTGTAGTAGGGCTCATGGTAATGGGTTATGGCGGAGTATTAGTAAAAGGTGGGAAACTTTCGCTAAGCATTTCTTTTTTGTGGTGGGGGATGGTTCTCGTATTCTTTTTTGGCATGATGGATATTCCTTTTAAAAGTCTTTATCCTCAGTTATTTTTGTGTTCAACCAATAAGGAGGCTTGTTTTTCTGATGTGTTAAGCCCTCCAGTGGGTGATAATGACAGAATGTGGAGTTTAAGATTTTATAGGGAATTCAATGATTGGGAATTAGCAGCTTCCTACTCCCTTCTTCATTTCATCCAAACCCGAATTCCTAGGGGTGGAGGGTGTGACAGGCTATGTTGGGATCTTAATGGAAGTGAGAAGTTTGATACTCGGTCTTTTTATCATAAGATTCGAAATGCAGCTCCTTCTACTTTCCCTTGGAAGGGCATTTGGAAAGTTAAGGTTCCTAAAAGGGTGGCTTTTTTTATGTGGACAGCAGCTCATGGTCAGATTCTAACCTTGGATAACCTTATGCTTCGTGGTCGCCCTTTGGCAAATCGTTGTTGTATGTGTTGTTGTAATGCGGAATCTGTGGATCACCTGTTACTTTTTTGTCCAATAGCTCATTCTTTGTGGATGTATATGCTTCGGTTGTTTAGGATTGATTGGGCCATGCTAGGTTTAGTTGTGGATTTATTATTTTGTTGGTATCATTGGCTTGGGAAGCATAGTTTAGATATTTGGAATTTGGTTCCAGACTGTTTAATGTGGACTATTTGGACTGAACGAAATTGGCAGTCTTTTGAGAATGAGGGGAAAACTGTGGCTCAGTTATTAGAGTTTTGCCAACTGACCCTCTTTGATTGGTCTCGATGTTGGGGTTTTTCAGATTGTTCTACCCTTATGGATTTTCTTTCGTCTCTTAGAATAGATTAGGAGCTACTTCTATCTTTTTGTTCCTTTTTTTCCTTTGTTCACAACCATGAACTCTTTGTATTTTTCTTGCTATTATTTTATTAATAATATTCTCTTCTTACTTATCAACAACAACAACAACAACAAAAAAAAAAAAAAAAGAATTCATGAGTCACATTTGGAAATGCATCTCACAATTACATTTTTTACTGGGATAACCTTCTGCAAGGCTAAAATATTACTCTCAAACAAATTGGTGTGCTAACCATGGCATTACTGATAACACACTGCACTTCTTATAAAAATCATTCATTCCTAAAACGTAAGCTAACAAACAAACACTAGTCCCCCGTCCCCTCCCCACCCCCCCCCCCCAAGAAAAAAAAAGGGGGGGGGGGGGGTGTCAGGTCTGCCGACCAAAAGCAGGCGTGTTAAATCAAATTATTAGTTCATTTACAGAAATTAATTTTGATGGCGCAACCATAGCATGATATATATGTATATATATATTTGGCATTTCTAAAGTGTAGGTTATTTAGTAATTCTACAAGTATTGGGTATGAGCCATAGGTTTGCTTTTATTAATAAGTCTAATATAGTTTATGAATCTTTATGTACAGGCTTTGGTTTAATTCAATTAGGGTTTTGTTTACTGGTCAAAGTAGAAGTCTTAGTTCTACTAGAAGTTATGTAGGGTCTATGTAAGTGTCTTATCATACTCAAAAAAGTTAGATTTAATTAATAAAAATTATTCAGCGTTTTGAGTATTGAGGCATGTTGGCCTTAGGGTTCTTTCTTCCTCTCTTTCTCTTCTTTCTCTTGTTTACTGTTCACAGTAGTTAAGTTACTGTTCACTATTCACAAATGTAAAAATTATATTTCGGTTTCTTTTTCTTATCTTTTCAATCATAAAATAAATAGTTTCTGTTTTGAAGCCTAACCCTTTACAAGGGACTCCAAACTGAAAATCCACAATTCTTCTTAAACGGTCCTAAAGCCACCACAACCACATGTAAACAAATTTTCCCAATTTATCCTACATCAAATTTTTCTTTACCTATCCAAAAAAAATGTAGGTCCTGTATTCCTAGGATTGGAAGTGAGGACCTCTTTGTCAAATCAAGGCTCTGATACCATTTAGAAACCTTCCAATCAAAAAGCTCAAGTTATTAAGAAGTTGACCAACAATGTATACCAAGCACACAAATTTACGGCATATAGAAGTATTTCTTCCTAAAGTGGATAATTAACCATAAGCCAACCCTTTTTTAAATGGGTTGAAAGCTTGAACCGTATCTTGTAATCTGTAATAATTACAACTGAGATGTTCAACAAGCTGATATTGCATAATTAACATCAATATTAGATGATACTTAGATGTCTGCTAGTCATTAAGTTTAACCTATTACAATCTCCCGCATGTATTAAATGTTTATAATAGATTTATAAAATGAAAAAGTGAGTAGGGATGTGATATTACGGCCTCATGTGATGTCCAATTTGCCTTGTTTGTCAGGCAAATATCATGTCTAATTTGTAATTTTGTATTTGTCGAGATTTTAATGAAATTGCCCTGTTGAGAGAAAATGATACTCATTGACAAATTCTTAGATATTATTTGTCCTTGTTATCTTAAAATCTTAAGAACCTAGCTAAATAGAAAAAGAAAAAAGACAATTTGATACAAATTTGATTAGGCTATAAGGTTTATCCTCTTCTTTCAAGCAAGTCATGATCTCAGAAATGGAAAATACAAAAACAAAGAAAAACGAAAAATTGGTCAGGGGTCCTAGAAAGTATATTCTAAGTTCAAACCTTAAGATGTTCTCATGTCTCAAATTCCAACCTGAATTAATAGGATAATTGCCTTAACTTTTATTTTCATCAGTAAACTATGCTGAAATGTAATAGATTTGTTTGAAGTAGCTAACTTTTATTTGGCTTCCATTTGTGCATTTAAGTGTTATGCTGCTTTTCCTTTAAAAAGAAGTGTCATGCTGCTAATAATGCACCTGGGACGTCAAATTACACCTTTCATTTGTTCAATGTGGCAAACCTCATGTGCTCAAGATTTGATTTGTTAGCATAACAGTTACATGTGTTAGCACCCTAGTATATATAAATAAAATATGCTTCTATATATATAATTTCATCCTCTTCTTATACTTAAATTATAGTTTGTTTTGTTTCAGCTCCAAAGCCTCACAGACCTCTGGCTCAACAGGCAACGCATTGAATATGCCACATATAGTTTGCTTCTCACTTATATTTGGGTGTTGAGCCAAGTGCAAACCAAAAATTGCCGGTAGAAAATATTTGAGTAGTTCACATGCAATTGTGAATCTCTTATTGGCTACATTGCACAAGCTCATCAGAGTATGATTTTTGAAGCCCTGGCTGATACAGTGCGATTCATTGGAGTCTAAAGTTACATTTTATTTTTTTGGCTGAATAAAAAAGGGTAGGAAGGGGTAATCAAAGTGTTTTCCCTAACTTGGCATTGGAGTCTAAAGCTACTTTTTTTTTTTTTTTTGGGCTGAATGATAGGAAGGAGCAACCAAAGTGTTTTCCCTAACTTGGCGTGACCATAGTAGCATTCTATCCATTAGATTTAGTAGAGTCCAAAGCTAAATTCTTACAGAAGCTTGGCCCCCCAAGTTTTCATCAAGGCTAGGGATGGCAATTTTTCTCCGCCCCGCTTAATCCGCCCTTCCCCAATTCGTCCCGCGCAGGTTTTCCCCACCCTGCAAAGGTGGTGGGGTGGAGATGGGGCAAGATTTTAGCCCCGCACCACGGGTTGGGGCAGAGATGGGTTTAGACATTTTAGACCCACCTCGCGTTGCTAAGGGTTATAATTGTAAATTTTTCATACCTTAAAACCCTACTATTTAAAAAATCATATCAATATTAGCTTATTTTATTCTACCCAATGTGGTTCTTTGCCTTTATTTTGTTGTATTATACTATGAGATTTTTTTATTTATTTTTTATGATTGTCTTGTTAGACACTTGGATATATTATTCAATTTTTTCTAAAAATTGATTTGATTTGATGGGATAAATTTAGTTGTAATTTCAAGTATATTTTTATTAATGAAATAGGTTTTATTAAAAAAATTGTACTAGTTGTAGAACAAATTAACAAAAAGTAAAGTTTTTCGGGGTGGGGCGGGGATGGGGTAAGAAAGTTTTCTCCGTCATGCGGGGCGGGGCGGGGATGAGGCAAGACAAAACCATACAGGGCGGGGACGAAGACCCCATCTTTCGGCCCTGCCCCATTGCCATCCCTAAACAAGGCCAAAACTAAAATGATGGCAAGGGAATTTCCTATAGGTTGTTGGGGTGCTAATGTGGCTTAGCACTTATAAGAAAACATAACATGTATTTTCCTCCATAAATAAAAGTTTATTATTTGAGGTTTACTTCGAAAACATTAATGGCCTGTTTGGAAGTTTAGGAAGGGAGGAGAGTAGAGGGGAGTAGAGGGAAGGAGAGTAGTGGGGAGGAGAGTAGAGGGTAATGTTTATCCTCCACCTTGTTTGGATGTTTTTAAAATTAGTAAGGGAAAAATGAGTAATTAGCCCTTCTTCTTATTTGGATGTCTTAAAAATTAAAATAAAAAGGAGAGGAAATGATTCAAAAAGACAAATTTACCCTTATTTAAAAATAGATTTGTCACATTGATATTAATTTATTAAATTAAATAATTATTTAATCAATATTCTCATTCCATCAAATACTACTAATAAAAATATAAAACTACTACTAACTATTATAAAATAATTTTTATTACCTCAAAAAAAATATAATAAAAATAAAAATAAAAATAAATTTTCTTTATTAATGGAAAATTTTCCAGAAGCTTCATATAGGAAGCTCGGCGCCATCTTCAGCTCCCCTGGCTCCTCCTTCTCCGATGAGGACGAGCTCCGCCGCGTCATGGACGAGCTCGACTCCGACCATGACGGCTTCATTTCCCTGACCGAGTTCGCCGCCTTCTGCCGCTCCAGCTCCGAAGATGGCGGAGCCTCCGAGCTCCACGACGTGCGACACGTTCAAGCTCTACGATCGTCGATTCTGATGGGCATTGAAGCGGCGTGCGAGAACTGAGAGAGCTTGGAGAAATGGCGGATAGAGGCGGAGTTTAGAGCGCCTGCCTTCACACCTCGCTGATACTCTTCTCCGCCGCCTCATCCACCGTCGTCTCCTCTTTCCTTCATTACTCGAGTACCTCCTCTTCTTTCAAAATTCTGAATAATTTGAGTTTTCACTGAATGAATTTGATTATCAGCTCTGAAATTTTATTTTGATGTGTGCGGTTATTCGAATTTGGACTCAGTTATTAGGGAAGAGATAATTTAGAATTTTACTGTATCTTTAATCATTTTCTGGGAAACCAAACAGATCATTACGTTAGTGTTTAATTTTCTCAAAGATTATTTATATAATTGGTTTGTAATTTTGTTAATTTAGAAAGGATAAATTAGAGAATTCATTTTGTTAATAATTTATCTACTCTACTTTCCCTCCAAATCTCTCCAATTTGGGGGAATTAAAAATGAGGGGTTAGAGGTAGTTGAAACCCCTCCAAACCCCTCCAAATCCCTCCCCCTCATTCTTTAAAAAACTTCCAAATAGGGTAATTGAATTACTCTCCCTCCCTTTACTCTACTCCCCCTCCTTTTTTTTTACTCCCAAACAGGCCATAAGCTAGGGGGTTTCATACATCCCCTTCTCATATATCTTAACTATGGCAATACCAGAACTTGTTATGATTAATTGGGGAAAAGGATGTTTGTGCATACCAAAAAGCAGCAGAATTTGACAATATTATTACAACATTCAAATTCTTTCAGAAATTTGGAAAAGTAATCTAGCTCCCACCCCAATGAGATCACGTCCAATGAGAAGTTGCGATTAAAAGACAGTTTTCTTAGCATAAGAAAATGAATATCTCTAAGACCTAGTATGTAAACCATGCTTTCATGGCTCAAATAGTTATTTCTTGTGATTGTGCTTGCTACTAGAGTAAGGCACATGAAATCCATGGCATAAGAACCATGGCAAGGAGAATCAGGAAGAACAGTGGTGAGTTAACCCCCTTTTGTATTAGTTATACAAATGGAAGGTTACGCGGCCTTTTGCAACCCACACCAATGTATCGTGTATGTTACATGAGGAGTTAATGCCATTAAAGTCTAGCTTTGTTTATTGGTCATGCTCAATAATGGGTGACATTTTTTTTTTGTGAGAGAGTTTCAGCGTATAGCGTCCGCTTCTAATGATAGCTCTTTATCATCAGACTAAAACACCAATCAGTTTTTGGTGTAGGCGGGAATTGAACCTTAAATCTCTTATTCAACCATCAGAGATTTTACCAGTTGAGCTAACTGGAACCCACCACTAATGAGTGACTTGATTGGCCAAGCTTGGTCAAATTCTAACACTTCCCACTTACACATAACGGGTATGGCTAAACCATGTATCTCTCATGCCATTATCCTTCTTGTTCATAATTATTTTTGTTAAAATATATCATGCATCGAATGCATAATATACCTCTTCTTAAATATAATCATTTAAAAAATTTGACCGTTAAAAAAAGATGAGTTGGAAATATGGTTGTTGAAAAAATTGCAAATGTTACTATTGGGAGATTTAAAAACTATAGCTTTGGCAATTAGAAAAACTAGCCTTTAACCCGCGCAATGCGCGGGATATTCCTAACAAAGCAACTTCTATTATAGAGGCTTTTTTTTTTGGGGGGGGGGGGGGTTACTTTTCTTTTTTCTTTCTTTTTTTATTATAAAAAAAGTCAATACTTTCTATTCAACCCAATTCAAGTCTGATGTGTTTTCTAGTTACAATACATTTTATTAAAATATCAAATTTTCTTGATTTTTTTAATTATTTCTCTTTCTTCATACACAACAACCATCATCTACTTTCTTCCTTCATCCTCAAGATACGTAAAGGGGGAAAAAAAAACTAAATGTAAAATAAATAGTATTGATGTGAATTTAAAGGTTTACTATAAATTTACACGGTCATATATAGATTAATGTGGGTCATTTTTGTGCAAAATTGTGTAAATTTTACACATTTTTCTATTATACAGTCATTGATGTGAGTGCTCTAACAATCGAAAAAAAATACCCTTTCTTTATCTCATATATAGGCTTCTTATAACCTTCCTTTTCCTCTATCTACAACATTAGCAGCACCACCTTTGCAAATAGTTGGATGTTCTTGTTATTGGCTTCTTAGCTTTAGGAGCATCATAATTATAGAATGATTTCTATCCCAACATAGCTAGCTCCTAGTATTCCATCCAAACCTTTCATATCAACCTAGAATGAAGGGCTTCTGTTATTAGTTTTTGCATAAGAAGATGAACAAAACTTTAATATTTAAAAGCACAAATTGAATGAAATTATAGAGAGATATTTGAGAGAGAGAGACATGGAGGTTAAGTATAGTACCATGTAACAGTATCTTTTTGGTTCTTTGATTTGGTAGGACCAAACTCCCAACTCTTTAAAATCACCATTTCTCATCAACAATAATTTTCTCAAAGAAAAAATGCAGTCATATTTGCAATTGACATATACATTCAGATTACATAAATAAACCCACACTCATACTCAAATTAATAACCAACTCCCTGTTCTCCTCCAAACAAATCACACAAATAGTGCTTCAAAGGAAATTAATGACCAAAGCCTTAATTATATTTTGCATCCAATTCAAAACCAAAGCCTTAATCATATGTTAGCAGCAAATTTGGAAATAAAATTTAAAACTTAACAATAATATTTTGAAAGTTAAGATGGTGGCTTTAAGTTGTAAAACAGGGTGACACTGGTTTGACAGTGGTAAATTTCCTTAGATTTCTCTCTCTCTCTCAAGGAATTTTAATGATCTTGATTAAACCCTATAATCAACACAATAAGAAATAGAGAAAGCAGAAAGGTAAATGAAACATTAACGAAAGACATTTCAGTTAAACATTAAAAAAACCACAAAATAAATTAGAAAACAAATAGAAAGCCAAAGGTTATATACGCCAAAGGAAAGCATCCAAAGGAGGAGCATAACCCCATCAATTAACTATGCAATCAAAGTAACAGTATTTGAATAGGAAAAGCAATTGTGGGAAAACAATGAACTGGGAATTGCATAAACTCCGAGCAGAAACAATATTTGAAGAAGGGAAAAAATTATGTTATGGCCTTGGGTATATTTTGTTGAAGAAAATTCAAATAAGATATATGCAAAGAAACATCTAGAAGAAGTCCTATATACGAATAGAAAAAAGAGCAGAATAACTCATATAAGAAATGTGTAAAAGAATAACTCATAAGCAGTATCTAACAACATAGATATGCTTGGTAGCATAGTATGCAGACTGTAAAATTAATCACATAACAGCCCCGAACCATTTCAATCCTAAAATCCAAAACAAAAACAAATAAACAAAAAATAATTTCTCTAACCCAAATACCTAAATCAATCAATCCAACCAAATATCCAAACATAAAGCATATTTAACACTCAATTAAAAAGAAAATTACCGGTGATGGTTCAAATAAAGTGGAAACTATACCTGGTAGTACTGTTCCTACTCAGACTTGGATTGCTTCCAAGGATTTGCCTTTTCACCTACAAACCCAGAAAATAAAAGTTAAAGAAAAACCCTTTAATTTTTTATTACACAGATTTGGAATAGAAATCAATCAATGACAAATGAAATTTACAATTGAATCCAAGAGAGAGTTAAATAAATAAACACTGAGTGGAATGACTGGAAACTCTTCGCCAAGAATACTCATTCAAGAAGCGTAAAAGAAATTGAAAAGATCAAAAATACTCTGCTCTCTATGCGATTGAAAAATTACCCAAAATAATTTTAACTCGATAATCCAAAACCAAACCAAACCAAAGCAACACAAATACCCTAACCATAAACCAAATCTAATCCAATAAACTAAATAAAAATCAAATCTAGCCCAAATGCCTAAATCGAACCTATAGTACCAAACACCCAAACATAAATCATAGTTACCACATAATTTTAAAAAGAATAAAGAAAACCTTTACCAGTAACAGTTCCCGCTTCATGATGATGGTGGCTGCCTTGAGATTTATCTATCTTTCAATCTCTGTTTTTCTTCTATGTTTAAATAGTGTAACATTCTTAACAAGTTCATTATCTCAACTGAAGGCTCTTTTCTTCCTTTTCTTGCAGCCATTGGTGAGAGAGACACAAAGACCTAAACTGAAACCAATCCAAACAAATATAAAAAAAAACTTGATCATATTTAATGCACAAACTTAAAAGACCTAAATCGAAACCACTCCAAATAAAATATCAAATTATGATCATATTTAATGAACAAACTCGAAAATGAAGAGAGAAACTTATAGGTAGCAATTCTGACATGATGATGATGGGAGGATTGTCATTATTGGGAAGTCTGCCTAATACTAACTCTGTTCTCTGAATTTTTTTTATTTTTTATTTATTTTTTTTGTTTAGTAATCACTAATCAGGAAATAACAAACAAAAAGGAAATTCATTTAAAAATAAATGCAATAGAAGATGGTTAATTGACAATTGCAACTCTTTATCGATCCAACATGAGATCAAAACATGCATAAAAGGAAATAACAATAATACACAAAGAAACAATAATTATAGCTGTAATTACATGACAAATTCCAACTCTATTTGCACACCTACTGACGATCTCTCTCGTTTCTTTGTCTTTGCCCTCTCCAGGCCTAAATTATATTTGACACCAAATATAAATCAACAAAAAAAATAGAGACTATACATGTTGACGCAGAGGCTAAATTGAAGTAGTTGGATGACAGATTTCTCAAAAAAAAATTCATCGTCCATGCCTTTCTCATTAACGGACTGTCTCAGTTTGGGTTTTCAAATTGTTTTTTTTTTTTTTTTTTTGGTCTTCTTTTTTTTTAATCTCTTATAATTGTGAAATTGTGTGAAATACACAGTTAATACCAAACCGGTGTAGTGTCTACTAACCCTGTGATACAGATCAAAAGGTGTTTTCTAAATCAAAATCGGTTTTCCAAATCAAAACCCCAAGAAGAAAAAAAAAAAAAAAAAAATACAACTGTTAGAGATATATATTAGACATATTAGCCCAATGTAATAGGCCCAAGCCCATTCCACGACAAGGCTGACTTGGCGGCGCGTGTGACTGAGATCCGAGCTGGGAGTCGAGAATCTTCGGCGGCACGTGTGAGAGTTCCGGTAGCCATTGGTCGCGCGTGGTGGCGCGTGCGGCTGCCGTTGGAGGTTGGGTTTCTGGGTTTTGGTCGCGATATGCCGTGGAGCACGTATGTCTTGTTGGTTTCATCAGGCGAAGGCTTGATGTGCACAGATCTGATATTGATGTCATGGGTTTGCTTGAGTTTGTGGATCTTGGACACAGCACTGCGCCACGGTGGCAGCGAGATGCCGTGGAGTCTAGATCCAGCAGAGAAGCATGCGTGACTTTTGACCAAAAGTCAAAATTTCCGAAAGGGCGTATCTTGCTCAGTTTTTCGCGTAGATTCCGATTTTGGCCTCCGTTTCTTCATTTGAAGCTCCGATATTGGACATTTGGCACATTCTTCATTGTGGTTTCTTCAAGGCATCTCCAAGTGATCTTCTCATATTTATCCAACCTCAAGCCTTCATCGAGCTTCCGCCTTGAGTTTGAGGGAGGGTGTTAGAGATATATATTAGACATATTAGCCCAATGTAATAGGCCCAAGCCCATTCCTGCTTGTACTAGTAGTCTAGGGTTTAGTCGCCTATATATACTCATGTTAGGGTTCATTGTAACACAGGAGGTTATTGTACTACACTCTCAGATAATAAAGATGTAGCCCTTAAGGGATTCCTCCGTGGATGTAGGCCATCAAGGCTGAACCACGTAACCCTCGTGTTCTCGGTGTTCCTCTGCTATGCTTCCCCTTCCGCATCCACTCTAGCATACACAACATGATATAACACATCGCGTTGCTAATATTTTAACAACAACTATGAATGCAGATTTTAGAAAACAGGGAAAGGCTTAGTAATATCAAAATAAATTGAAAAATTGAGAAAACAAATATTTTCATGGAGAACCCAAAAGCCTGAAACAAAAAGGAATCAAAACCAAAATCAAATCTAAACCTATCCAACAAAAAAACTCAATAAAAAGTAATATTTCATACCCAAATCTAAAAAAAATAGAGAAAAACGTACTAGAGCCAGTTCCGACAATCTTCTAGTGGCAGATATATAGTCTAATGGTGTTGATGCGGTGATGCCCATAGATTTTTCTTTCTGCTTGCAGCGGTGCTCTAAGTTTGGCGAGGGAACTCTCTCCTTCTCTCTCTGTATCTACGTTTAATTTTTTTGGAGTATTGGAACTCTTTGCTTCTCTCTCTGTATCTGCGTTTTTTTTTTTTTTCTTTATTGGAAGCTTTTAATTGAATTTTAACCGGCTATTTTTCTTTTTCTTTTTTTATAGGGAGAGGCTTTTAAATGGTGTTGTAGCATTGCCAAATAATACAATGTATCGCTTTTTTAACTTATACGTGTCTGAATTTTAGATAGGCAGTTATCCTATTTGTCAGCACGGCCTTAATTGTTGGAATCCACTTTCTCTCAGCTTCTGCTATTATATATAAATATATGATATGATATAGCCGTTTAAAAGGAATAAGGAAAATTGAAGAAAAAAACAAAGAAAGAATATAAGGAATAATATTTAAATGGGATAGAGAAATGATAAAGAATCTATTGAAAAATGTATTTGAAAACATAGATAAACAAAAGGTAAATTCCAAACAAATTGAAAATATGACTAAGCTGCTCGAAATGCTCTAACATTACAACAAGACCGTGAGCCATCAATCTAGCCACCCTATTCCCATTTCTAAGCACAAAAGCTTACTCACAGGAACAACAATTTGTCAGAAGCAACTGGATCTCTTCAATCATCTCTTCAATCATCTCTTCAATCAAGTGACCATACATGATCGTTGGGCAGTGATAAAATTATGTGACTTGTTGGACAAATTCAACATCATCACACTTTGAAAAGGAAAACATGTCTAAAGCAAATAAAATAAAATAAAATCATGAAGAAAAATGGATTTGAAAGAAGAAAAAAAATCACTATGAAAAATCAACTTGAAAGAAAATATCCATAGATTATGTAGTGGCTTTGTTTTAGATCTTTATAAGAGGAAAGTGGTTAAAATACCGTTGGCTGAAAAGGGTTTTCGGCTTTGGGTTCAAGATGCCTGAGGAATTACTGGCTGCCTATAGTTCCAATCCTATCACTTTGCCTTTGGCAATTGGCAATCACTACTTCAGGATTTTATCTCACCAATTTTCTGGTGTGTGTGGGACATGGGACTACTACACGAGATTGTGGATCACTAGGTTGTTGGGGAGTGCCAAATACCTTGTAAATATAAGAAGAAAAAAAGTTGCTTTCTTTCTAAACCATTATTAAAAATTTGGTTTCTTTTCAAGATTCAAATGGGAGCTAGGTGAAAAGGATTTTTTTTATATAAGTAATGAAAAATATATTAAAATTTTATAAAAAAGAGTGTCACCCGAATATACAAGAAATATACATCAAGGATAAGGTACAATCAAACACATAAATTACAAGAGTCAATTAAAAAATGAATTGAAAAAAAAAAAATTTAAAATCCTAACACCACAACCCCATCCAAAGATTAGATCTAAGTTAATGTATTAGGATCATGATGGGATGTAGATATTCTATTGAAGTATAAATTTTTTGGAGGAAAACGAAGAAAAGCCTCTTCAAGTTGGTGAAACAAGCAGAACCTAGAGTTCTCACCGCTTAATAGAATTGATAGGCAAGATACAATTTCAGCAGTAACAATTAGTCAAGTATCCCTCATAAAGTTGACATAGCCTCTATTTACAAGTGGATAATGACAGTTTTTAGACCCCTTAAATAATTGATTAAACCTAGGTAATTAGCCAAGTTGTTACTTAGTCCAATTAAACAAGTCTAGGTTATCACAATAATAAAGATCAAATCATGCAAAGCAGCGAAAAATAAATAACACACGATATGATCACCCAGGAAACCAAACCGGTAAAAACCTGAGGAGGATTTGACCTAGCTATCCTCAAGGTAAACTTGAATCCACTATCTTGAAAGAATCTAAGTTCATACAAAAGGACTTACAAGCACCCCCGCTTGACTTCCTAATGCTACCAACCAGTAGAACTTACTGACACGACCACGTGCAAGCTCCGAATCCACGGACTCCTTCTTTCTTGGATTCCCACTAGCTACAAGCACCCCCGCTTGTGTATTCTTTAAGCTTTAATGGCAGCCACTGTTTTGATCATCAAGGTGTAGAAAATATCTCCTCCTTGAAAACCCTAAGTTTGTGTAAAGGAAAGCTCCTCTAGATCTCACAAGAGATTTACACAAACCGCAATATGAGCAATACTAAAATGTGGCTAGGGTTTGCCTTTTATACTTAGGACAAATAAGAAACCCTAAAAACGTTTTAAAACAATTAGGGCTGAGTTGGAAAATTCTACAAAACAGCGATCTGCCCGAGCTTCGATCGGTCGAGCCTAAGCTTCGATCGATCGAGCCAGGCCGAAAGCCACAGTGCTTTCTGCTTTACACTCGATTCCAACTTTACATTTACATACAACTTTGAGCTAGCTTTAAACACTTCTAAACACATTGTTTTGATCATGGTTTGCCAACAATACAAATTAGAGTTCTAAATACATAAAGTCCTAAACTTTAGAACCTAACAAACTCCCCATTTGGCAATCCGTGACAAAACACAACTTAGAAGCTCAAAGTTTACAAAATGAAAAGCCCTTTACAAAATAATGCTCATAAACCAAATTCAATCCTAACTACTATCCATCAGTTGCAAGTGTAGACAGCAGCTCAATTGAATCAACCTGTATATTTCCTGAAACACTAAACAAAATGCATAACCGTATGTGTGGAAATAATACAAGTAAACAAAATAACTTCTTAATTTTAAACAACACACAAATAAAGACATATATCAATGAATAACTCATAAATATAAATCAAAAAAGCAGTTTGAAACAAGAAACAAATAAAGTACCAATAAAAACATAAAACTCCTCCTAACATGAATATCCCATCAAAAACAAGGTAAGAGCTAAAAATGTTAAGTACATAGTGAAGCACCTAGATACAATCTAAAACTCCACAAGCTCCAACCAAAAACAAATAAATCTCCCCCTGAAAACAAAAACCCTACAAGTAATCCCCCTTTTTGTGACGGAATGCCAAAGGGCAAACAAGGTATCCATCATCAAAAGGGAGGTGGTCTAAACTACGCCAACTCCGCACGCAAGGCACGGATCTCATCAAGTACGTCAACCAAAATCTGTCCTTGAGCCGCCTGAACAGACAAGACATGATCCAACGTGCGACGAATGTCTGAATCATCCGAAGCAGTCGATGGAGGAACAGTAGCATCAGCATCAGCAGCAGCACCTGAAGTCTCAGCAGTAGCTGTACTTGTAGAAAAGGGAAGAGGGGGAACACTACTAGATGACACACCTCTAGGACGAGAAGGAGGAACTCTCAACTGAGCAGCCCTCTGACGAAGAAAGGTGGCACCTATGAGAGCTATCACATGAACAAGCTCACCTGACGGAAAACCATTTAGACCTAAATAAAGCAGAATCCTATGAATGAAAATAGGATGAATTAGTGCATGCCCTACGGCAGAACTCCTATGAATCTCATTCAGAGAACGAAGGAACAAGTGAGGAAAACTGATGGACGCTCCAGAAGCAAAGGCGTACAAAAACACACATCGCTCTAAAGGGATGGTGTGGAAGTGAGAGATAGGCCATAAGGAATGACACGCAATCCTAAAGAAGAGATAGGCAGTCTCGGTAAGCTTAGCGGACGTGATCCGAGGATCAGAACCCCACTGGATAGATGACCTAGTGATGTAAGACATGACAACATCTAAAGAGGGTGACTCATCCCGAACAACCAGCACCCCAAGAGCCTCAGCCACCACCCGAGGGGTAATGGTGAACTCTACACCTCATATCCAACTCCTAACTAGGGTGTTAGAATCATAGATGTGGCAAGAGAGGTTCGAGTAGAACTCTCTAATCAGGGCGGTCGGAGGTGGATGATCTATCTCTACAAGAGGTAACCAACCCCTAGACTCAAAATTGACCCTAATGGCCGGATCAAGCGCATCTAACACAACAGCTCACTCAGACCAGATCTTACGCCTACAGTTCAAGGTATCATAGGCTTCTCTACACTTATCATTCTTAAACAGCTCTACTCTAGGTGGAGACTCAGAGGAAGTGGTAGTGGTCCTATGAGCTCTAGTTTTCCTAGGCATGGTGCCAAGATAAGGATCAAAACACAGAGCGAAAGAACAAAACCACAAAACAAAACCAAGGGCAGACTGCAGTTAGCACAAAAAATAAAAAATAGAATCAAAATTTATATGATGCATGAACAAGTTTGAATGTCATGATGCATGTGCTAATGCAGCGAATTAAGTCAAAAAGGTTCAAATTACAAATTTGGCTTGCACATTAAGGTTTTTAACATAAAAACCCCAAAATATAGAAACCACTTGATCAATTTTAAAAAATATTGACGAATTGATCATTACACATGACATAATAACAAAAATCATGACCAAATACATCAATAGGATAAGCCAATTTCATCAATTTAAGCCAATTTGACAAAATCCCCAATTCGGAACAAATTCAAAACCCTAGAATTTCCAATTTTTCAAAAACCACCAAATTGATCAAATTAAACTATAGGGAACATTAATATAACATCATGGCACAAAAAACCCATTGATCAATTACACAAGAATAGGCTTGAATCATAAAAAACCCCAATAATTTTGAAGATGCCGAAAATACCCATGAGAATGCATGAAAAATGCATGAAATCAAGAAATAAACTTGAAAAAGAAGGGCAAAAGGGTCTTACCGGCTTCTAAGGACAAAAACCTTGCAAAAATCTTGAAGGAAAACGACAAAAATTTGATGGTGGAGCCAAGAGCCAACGCGGAGAGAGAGAAAAGCAAGAAAAAGTTTGAATAGTGACTTTGAAAAAGTCCAATTCTGCCTTTTAAAAAACCTGATATATGAGTTTCGATCGGTTGAAAATCAGCCTCGACCAGTCGAAACAGACAGAGACTCCCTCTCTCAAAAATTAAAAAATTTTAAAAATTTCGATCGGTCGAAAAACAGATTGGACCAATCGAATTAGGCAGAGGCTCACCATATTTTTCAGGAAAAACACAGTTTTTTGAAAAACAAGTTGATTTAACTCAAAGCATTGAAATTTAAGAACAAAAATGCATGAGTATGAGATGATATGATTTTCCAAACAAGAATTTTAAGCCCAATATTCCCAAAAACAAAATTTTGCATTTTCCACAAAATTTCAAGCAACAAATTTAGTTTGCACATAATTCAAAGTGATTGCAAAAACTTGGTTGGTCAGACCATAAACACACACAATAACATGTACAATGTTTAGCAAAGAGTAACTCGTGTAGTGTGTGCGACTAGCAAAAACTTGAGATACATGTGAGGTGATATGTGAATAGCAATCAATCACAAAGTCTACAAAATTCATCACAAAGAATTTAAAAGAAACTATCACCTAAAGAGTTACATCATATAACTCCCACATCTCCTAGATCATAAACTTGCAATCATGTAAGTTTCTTGTATTTATGCCTCATAATATACATTCCAATTTTAGGTTTATGTGAGTTTGGCATCAAGCCTAATAGTACACACCAATTAGATTTTAAGAATTAAGCACTTTTACCGAGGCTTCACCTTATGTTCTTTTTGTGCATGTGCTACACTTTCTCGAGCACAAAATCTTATGATATGCACTAAGGTGTTCATGATTGGCTAGTGAACAGTGGTGAGATGGTTATTTATGCCTTTCTCTAAAAGTTCAAGTCCAACATTTAAAAACATGTGACTTCAAGATTAAGACATAGTAATCAAAAACCATACACATCTTTCCCACACAACATGCACTACAAATCTTCAACTAGTAGAGTGCAATAAAAAAGCTCATCAAAGCTAAACAAGGTACAAAAGACATATTATGTGAAAATAAATTGACCAACCTTATTCTCAAAAACCAAGAAGAATAGTGCAAACACAAAATGTGCTTCCTTTTCCCTCTTTTTTTGTTTTTTTTTTTTTTTTTTTTAATAAAAATAAAAACACCTAGAATGAAATGCATGAGTGTTATGCTATGTAAATCCTAGAGACACAAAAAAAACACAACCAAAGAACAATGGTCACAAAGGGTAGAGCAATGAAGCACAAGGACCATGTCAGAAAGACTCAGTTGGGTCGAGTCTTTTGCATCCAAAACTTTTTAGATGCACCACGAGCATTGGAGTTCTTATTCACTTGAGAATGATTTCCAACTCCAGGATTGGAATAAAGGTTTAAAGCCTTTACCAAATCACCAATAAGTATCATAAGATTAAGTGCTTGAGGCACAGGTACTTTTGGTTTGTTTGCTCTCTTTGCAGCTTGCAGCTTGTAGCAATTTGGACGTATGTGTCCAGTCTTTCCACAAAAGTGACAAACCCATGCAGGTTTATCATGTGTCTTGTCCTTAGTTAGGGTAGGCTTCTTAGGCTTAGATTCTTTCAGATCAACCCTAATCTTCCTAGATGATGAACCTTCTAAGGGTTTAGCAGTTTCACTCACTATCTCACTCACTAAAGGTTCAGAAGAAGAAGATGAAGGAACAAACTTAGTAGAATGGGGAGCAGACACACAGATGCTATCAACATAACCTAAACCAGTTTTGTCAGAAGATGACTTTTGAACACTCAGCATTTGATCAAGTTTAGAACTAGCAGATCTAGCAACAGATAAATCAAGTTCCAAAGATTTAACTTTATCAAGCAAAAACATGTTTTCAGTTTTCACATTGTTCAAAAGATCATTAGCATCAAGCAATTTAACAAGCAAATTTTTCTTTTCAAGCTCAAGAGATTCAATTTTCTTTAGGCCAAGTTCAACATTCATAGCATCCTTTGCAGCAACTTTACAAAGTTTGTTATAGGCCTCTTGAAGATCTGCATCTTCAGAGAGTTCCCCATCAGGAGGGTTCTCTTCAACAGATATGCTCTCATCAACTACAGCAGTAGCAGTGAAAGCAATGAAGTTTCCGTCCTCATCACAATCGGACTCATGATCAGAAACTTCACCATCATTGAGGGTTACAGCCATAGCCTTACCCATAGACTTCAAATAGGTTGGACATTCAGATTTCATGTGTCCATACCCTTGACATCCAAAACATTGAGAGCCCAAAGAATTATTGGAAGATTGACCTACTCTTTCTCTAGGTTTATCATTGTTATTCACCTTAGTGGGATCATGCTTCCTAAAATTTCTAGGTTCAGCAGTGTTTGTGCCTCTTGCCTTTCAATTGTTATTCCTGAGAAAGTTTCTAAAGTTCTTGGCAAGATAGGCAATCTCTGTAGCAGATAGCTCATCATCAAATCCACCACTATCAACATCATCAACTGACTTAAGAGCCATTGATTTGGATTTGGTAGTTTTGGGTAGATCCAACTCATAGGATTGAAGAGATCCTACAAGCTCATCAACAGGGATGGAGTCCACATCCTTGCTTTCAGTAATGGCAGTCACCTTGGGTCTAAAGCCTTCAGTCAAAGATCTAAGAATCTTCCTAACAATTTTAGGTTGATCATAGATTTCACCCAAGTTAAAAGCAGAATTAATAATATCATTCAGTTTAGCATAGAATTCATCAAAAGATTCATCATCAGACTTCCTAATGCTTTCAAATTTAGAAGTCAATTGCTGCAATTTATTTATTTTGACAGCCTTTGTGCTTTCATGCACAGTCTGGAGGATATTCCAAGCAGTATGAGCGATCTCAACATTTGAGATTCTCTTAAATTCCTCCATAGAAACAGCATTAAAAATCGCATTCATAGCCTTGCTATTAAACGAAGTTGCTTCTTTCTAAGAAGTTTCCCACTCACTAACAGGAGTAGTGGACTTCTCCCATCCGTATTCAATGGAGTTCCACACCCTCTCATCAATGGATTTCAGGAAAGCTTTCATCCTTACTTTCCAGTAAGCATAATTATTCACATCAAAGTGAGGAGGAATAACTAGAGAGTGTCTGTGTTCCATGACAACAAGGGTCAAGGATCAGCTCAGTGATCAAAGGATCAACAACAAAAGAGCTACCCGCTCTGATACCACTTGACAGTTTTTAGACCCCTTAAACAATTGATTAAACCTAGGTAATTAGCCAAGTTGTTACTTAGTCCAATTAAACAAGTCTAGGTTATCACAATAATAAAGATCAAATCATGCAAAACAGTGGAAAATAAATAACACACGATATGATCATCCAAGAAACCAAACCGGTAAAAACCTGGGGAGGATTTGGCCTAACTATCCTCAAGGTAAACTTGAATCCACTATCTTGAAAGAATCGAAGTTCATACAAAAGGACTTACAAGCACCCCCGCTTGACTTCCTAATGCTACCAACCAGTAGAACTTACTGACACGACCACGTGCAAGCTCCGAATCCACGGACTCCTTCTTTCTTGAATTCCCACCAGCTACAAGCACCCCCGCTTGTGTATTCTTTAAGCTTTAATGGCAGCAACTGTTTTGATCATTAAGGTGTAGAAAATATCTCTTCCTTGAAAATCCTAAGTTTGTGTAAAGGAAAGCTCCTCTAGATCTCACAAGAGATTTACACAAACCGCAATATGAGCAACACTAAAACGTGGCTAGGGTTTGCCTTTTATACTTAGGACAAATAAGAAACCCTAAAAACGTTTTAAAACAACTAGGGCTGAGTTGGAAAATTCTGCAGAAAAGCGATCTGCCCGAGCTTCGATCGGTCGAGCCTAAGCTTCGATCGATCGAGCCAGGCCGAAAGCCACAGTGCTTTCTGCTTTACACTCGATTCCAACTTTACATTTACATACAACTTTGAGCTAGCTTTAAACACTTCTAAACGCATTGTTTTGATCATGGTTTGCCAACAATACAAATTAGAGTTCTAAATACATAAAGTCCTAAACTTTAGAACCTAACAGATAAAATCAATAAACATTTGTGACATTGAATCACAGCCCTTAAATGACTGTAATCTTGATGATATATTAATTAAAAATATCTGAAACGACTCAATGCCTTTTTTTTCTTTTGTTAAGAAAGAAAAATTTATTAATTAAATAGATTATATTAGCACTCTATAACGTAAAAGAATTACAAAAAATTGTACACAAAGAAGAAGTGATTTTGAGAAATCTACAAGCTTATTACAATTTGTAAGACCCCATACTTGAGACCAATCAAATAAAGTGTGAATCAACGATACTTCCAATTGATTCTTTGATTTGTTTGTATTCTCAAACGTATGGCTATTTCTCTCCTTCCATGATAGCCTCATCCAACATAGCAGAATGATGTTCTAGATTGCCGAAGAGCGTCTCCCAAACCAATTCTTCCATCCAAACAAAAGATCAACTACCCTCATTTGTAACACCCAAGGAATCCCAAAAGTTTTAAACACTAACTTCATAAATCATAGACAACACCACGTTGAATCAACAAATGAGCCATTGTTTATCCACTGCACTAGCACATACAACACCACCCAACTAAGTTAAATCCAAGATTGATAAGAGCATTCGCACCAACTCATGTAAAATAGCTTAAAACGCAAAATATAGAAAATGAAGCCCAAAAATCACCTATATCATATATGAACTGGTTATACAAAATGGAATTTCGTTATAGTAATTGTGAAAATATACAAGTCACTATAGTTTATGCAAAATTATTATTTATTATATCTCGGGAGTAAAGGAAGTGAGTGGATGCTAATTGTTGGGTGTGAATAGAGAGAAATAATTTTAAAAAAAAATCAAGAAAAACTGATACTTTAATGAAATAAAGTATAAAATAGATAATCAAAAGTGAGTGTTTTGAAAAATGGTTAACTAAATTAGAAAAAGTAAATTCTTATTCTAAAATAAACAATATTTTTTGCATTTGTTGATGTGAATGCTCTAAGGTTATCAAAACTAAGAATTTTCTCCTAGGCTGCGGTCCAAACATAAAAAGAGACCCTCTTGGGAGCATTAACGCACAAAACACTCTTCCACGGGATAGAGTTATTCGATGCACCCTAGAGAGCCTCATAACAAGGGTGAACAGTAAATGCTCTGCTCTCTTTCAATATCCATTACATCTTGTCACACCCTCCCTCCTAGGGATATGGGAGAATAGGTCTAAGAAAGAACCAACTGACTCCAACTCTC